>CM060450.1:0-1200000 GCA_030545235.1 Helianthus tuberosus | reverse complement strand
AGGTACTCCTCTTCCTCATTCACTTATTAGGGTTTACCAGTTGTATGCTATTTTGATGTAATATGTGTTTGTAGATTTTTAATATGCTACAAATTCCATCAAGGTATGTTATCTGATCCTCCCTTCCCCTTCAGATTCTCGGCGATTTAATCATCCCCAAGGTTTGATTTCCTTTTCCTTTTTTCATGTTCTACGATTTTAGGGTTATCACAAATCTTTTGTATATATTATATGTTGTTTCATCTTCAATGATTTTAGGGTTTTCATGAATCAGAGTTATTTTTGTTATTGTGATTGTTTCAGCTTCTATGATTTTATGGTTTTCAGCAATATATTATAATACTAATCTGTTTTTTTTTTCGTTTTTTTTTATTTAGGGCTTTTAAGAATCAATTTTTATTTTTTGTTATTTCGATTGATACTTAATGGATTAACAAGTTATATGTTTTATACAATTTCGATTGATACATAATTATATATAATACAATTTATATTATCTACCTTTTATATATATTGCCAGTATATGTAGAATCGAGTAAAATCACCAGTGATATATGTGATCCGGCTAGATGGAAGCAATTAACATGACTTTATATTGCTGGTTAAAAAATGACTTGACATTTGTTTCCAATAAAAATCCACCACTTTGGATTCCAGTTCATATTGTGATCGTTGAATGACGTATCCAGTCAACTGAATTCAATGTTATTGAAGGTTATGTTTTTTAAATTATGTTACATGCTACCATTTTTTATTTGGACAGTAATATGGCCATATGGGCTGAATTTATATGATGTTTTAATCTGATTATGTGTTTTCTTCAAAGTGGTTCGATGTTAGTTCATTGTTATTTTTACAGGTATATTCCGCCAGTTGTATCTCATCTTATGGTTCCATTTTTACAGGTACTTTCTTTTATATATTTTTGAAAGACAGATTCCATTTGTTGCTCTTGGTATGCAGCTGTTGGTTTTACTGAGCAGGAATGCAGAGACGGCGATCGAACACAAAATCGGAATTTTGGGATTCAAGGCGTTAACGTGTTCTCCAATCGGGTTTTCATTTTGGTAAAAATGGATAAATGCAAAGCAAAAAGAGGTCTCTGGTATTACTCATATTTAATGTAGAGGAAAGTGGTCTCTGTTTTCCTAATTTGATTATTGTGTTCCTTACAGGAAGCTGAAAAAAGCAGAGGATGAAAGACAACATTCTCGATGGAGAAATTATGATGATCTAAATGAGTACTTCTGTTATTACTCATATGTAATGCAATAATAATGTATAATTTTTTTTTACGAAATGAACAAAAAAGTGTTCTCAAGTCAGCCCAGCCTGTTTGGAGTCATGTTAAAAGGCCCACTTGAACCGTGCATCTTGTCCCCTTTAATTTGATGGAAAGTTCCATTTGATACGTTACTCAAGTGGTATAAACTTGTAGGTCAGCTGATTGTTTCCGTCTAGGATGGCCAATGCGTGCTGATGCTAATTTCTTTCATGTGTCTCAAGAAGCTAGGGATAATGATGTGAGTATTTTTTTTTCATTTGTGCCACTTTCCATTTTATGACTCTTCTTTCCTACAACTGTACTTTGACTTTTTTAAGAATCTTTATGTTTGAGTACACGCATATGTGAAACATTACATCTAATAGTTATTATATTGATATTAAAAACTAGCTATTATCCAAATTTTAGGAAATTGAATATTATATATAACTCAGTGTGAATATGAATACGGTACTAGCTTCAAGAATGAGGTGAGAATATTTACTTTCTTTTATATATTTTAGAAAGACGGATTCCATTTGTGGCTTTTGGTATGCAGTTGTTGGTTTTACTGAGCAGGAATGCAGAGACGACGATCGAACACGAAATCGGAATTTTGGGATTCAAGGCGTCAACGTGTTCTCCAATCGGGTTTTCATTTTGGTAAAAATGGATAAATGCAAAGCAAAAAGAGGTCTCTGGTATTACTCATATTTAATGCAGAGGAAAGTGGTCTCTGTTTTCCTAATTTGATTATTGTGTTTCTTACAGGAAGCTGAAAAAAGTAGGGGAGGAAAGACAAAACATTCTCGATGGAGAAATTATGATGATCTAAATGAGTACTTCTGGTATTACTCATATTTAATGCAATAATTATGTATAATTTTTTTTACGAAATGAACAAAAAAGTGTTCTCAAGTACAGTTGTAGGAAAAAAGAGCCTAATTGTTTGATGTTTTGTCTCAATGAGCCTAATTTCACAAAGATATGCCAAATTTTTGAAATTCATACATTAAATGGTTTGCTTTGCATCTTTGAATTGGTTATAGTAATCATAGATGAGCTATTTTTTTCCGTCAAAACCCTATCAGTTTTTTTTAGCACAAACGGTTCGATGTTTTGTCTTAATAAGCCTAATCTCATGTGAGTATGCCTAAGTTTGAAATTTATACATCAAATGGGCTGCTTTGCATTTTTTAATTGGTTATAGTAATCATGGATGTACCTTATAACATGAGCTGTAATTCTAAGATGGTTGGTTTAGGTCCAAATCTAAAATAGTTATATAACCATAAAACTAAGTGAAACACAATAAAGGTACTTATACTATGATAATAAGTTTTACAAGTTTCAAACATTTGTAATTTATTTATATTTCACAAATTCAGTGTTGTAGAAAATTTAAAATTTTTATACTCCCCAAGGCATAAATATCAACAACATACTTATAGAAATTTGAAAAGCTGGATTTAATAGTTTGCGTTTCAAAAAGAGCTTAGAATTTCTATGGCAATGCAACAGGAAGATCAAGATAAAAAATTTACAAAAGCACTACATCAATCAGATAGTGTTGTTTGCGTTGACTTTTTGGTCAACTGAAGAAGTCAGTGGGAGTCAACTGGGGATGAATAACTGTGCAAACTCTCAAAACCAGAAACATGGTTCCTCGTGGGAGGCTATTAAACTAAGTTGGGCTTATTTGTTATGGTGATAGTAGTTGTAGTTATTTTAGGATGGAAATAAGGCAATAAGCCCTTTCTTCTGTAAATATAGATGTTTTAGAAAGTGTGTCATTATAAAAATGGGGCATTGATATTTCTTTGTCCGAATGGTATCACATCATGAGAAGTTTTTAATCAGAAGAAAGTATTCGTATTTTTTTTATATTCTGCATTTTACACTTATGTTTCACTCTGAATGCATATAGATGAGTGGTTCACATCAGCGTAAATTGCTGGAAGATACAAACCTTGTGCTCGCATGAGATGCTTTGATCTTGAAGTATTTGGGCAAATGATCAGAGACAGTCTTGAAAGGCAAGCTTTATACATAAAGTATTCTTTTATTGTATATTTTGTTTGTCTCTTTCGTTATTTCCAGTGACAGTGGGTTATTTGTTGTCTCAAGAAATACTCCATAATGTAATACTAGGTTAGAACCCCGTGTATTACACGGGTTGAATAAACGTAATTTTGTATAACAAATAAAAAACAATATATTTTTAAAAACCTCATTTATTACACGTGTTGAGTAAATATAATTTTATATATTAAATAATAATAAAATTATATCTTTAAAAACCTCGTTTATTGTGCGGCCTGAATAAATGTTATATACCAAACAAAAAAATTATATTTTAAAAAAACCTGGTGTATCCATGGGTGGAAGAAATGTAATTTTATATACTAAATAATAAAAAAATTATATTTAAAAAAAAAACTATGTTTATTGTACTGGTTAAATAAATCTAATTTTATATAGCAAATAATAAAAAAATGTTATATCTTTAAAAATCATGTGTATTACACGGCTTTATCTATTGTTAAAAAAGATCTTTCTAAATCAAAATGGATTTTTTATTATTTTTTAAATAGTTTAATTTAATATATTTTTAAAACAAATACCTCTCTTTCCTACTTATCTTATATTAAATATATAAATAATAAATTAATATTAAATGTTATCCTAATTTGTTAAAAATATAATTTTTTTATTTGTATACAAAATTATATTTATTCAACTCGTGTAAAACATGGGGTTTTTAACAATAATTTTTTTTATTATTTACTATTCAAAGTTACATTTATATAACCCGTGTAATATACGAAGTTTATAAAGATAAATTTTTTTATCATTTGCTATATAAAATTAGATTTATTCAACACGTGTGATACACGGGATTTTTTAAGGATATATTTTTTTTATTTGGTAGTTTTTTTAACCTGACTATACACGGGTTTTTTAAAGATACGACGTTTTTAGCATTTAATATACAAAATTACATTTATTTAATCTGTGTAATACACATGATTTTTAAAGATATAACTTTTTTTAAGATCTATTCAACACGTGTAATATACGGGGTTTTTAAGGATGTAATTTTTTTTATTATTTGGTAGATTTATTCAATCTGATTATACACGGGTTTTTTTAAGATACGATGTTTTTAGTATTTAGTATACAAAATTACATTTATTTAATCTGTGTAATACACATAGTTTTTAAAGATATAACTTATTTATTATTATTTGATATATAAAATTACATTTATTTAACCCGTACAATATACGGGGTTCATAAAGATATAACTTTTTTATTATTTGTTATACAAAATTACGTTTATTCAACCCGTGTAATACACGGAGTTCTAATCTAGTATTTTTATATTTTTATGTATTGAGCTTTTTAGATTCTCCGTATAACACCGACTTAATAAACTCTAAGAGCATTCACATCCAATCCACTAAAAATATACATACATTCCACTAAAAAACAACCCCTATATCAATATATTTCCACTAAAAACAAATACTTTTTCTCTCTCCTTTTCAATATATATTACATTTTCTCTCTCCTCTACTCACAACCACTTTCAAAATATATTAAAAAATTATACAGAGTGAACAGTGTCCTCCCAAATATACAGATGAAGTGTAACATTTTCTCTCTCCTCCACTCACAACCACTTAAACCACTTTTTATAATTTAAAAACCCATCTCTCAAGATTTGGTGGATAGAATGTGAATGCTCTAATGCCTTTAAAATGATAAGTTATTTTAAATCTGTTGGAAACACAAAAAATATTTATCCACCTTTACGTCTTTGTCTCAAGGTTTGTTTTCATTGGTACAAATAATTTAGAGTTATAAGATTTATATTAATTTAATTAATATTTAATAATTTAAATTAAATAATAATTATCTATAATTAAGGATGGTCTAGAATAATGACAAGTGTCCATTTATTGGTTTCTTTTATTATATAATATAGATATAGATTTTTTAATAAAAGAGAGAAATTAAGATATTAGGTGAGAAAAAATAATTTAACTAAATTTAATTGAATAATAAAAATAAAATCTATATACTTATCCTATGTATGTACGAACAAATTAAAAAAACTTTTGTCTTCTAATATTAATTCAAAGTTAAAAACCAATCTTTATTTTTATCTAAATTGGATTTCGTTTAATTATTTATTATTATTATTATTATTATCTTCTAATATTAATTCCAAGTTGAAAGCAAATCTTTATTTTTATCTAAATTGGATTTAGTTTAACTATTCTTTAATATTATTATTATTTAATAGAAGAGATAAACTAAAAAATAAGGTGAAAAACACCAGAGAATGACATGTGTCAAAAAAGATTTTCGTTTATTAGTATAGGAAGATACGATAAAAAATACCATTTTTTTACTCATGACAAAAAACAGAGTCGGTGTTAAATTACTAATATTAAATAGAGATGATAACGCTACAAACAAAATAAAACATAGAATGTTGTGTACGAGTGAATATTTAGATATTTATGAACATATTTCAACTCGTGTATCACACATGTAGATTTTATTTACTATCAAAATTTCTGTGTAGATTTTATTTACTCATCCTAAGGAATTTAATGTGGTATGTATACATGTTTATCCATCAACAATCAACGTATAAATGCATTTATAATTATTTATAACCATTATTTGTCGATTTTTAGGTTGATCTTGATCCCTACTGTCACACCCCAACCGATGGCGGAATCATCGGGGCGCGGCACTAGGCGAATCAGATTGCTCAAGAGAATCCATAACAACTATATTGCGATAATATTTAATACATTCGTTATCCCATACTAACAAATAATACAATCACATAAGTTATCACAGATTTCTTGTCCTCTCGAACAACACAAATCCGACAACCTAGATTTTAGTTGAGTTTCTAGACTTCCTAGCTTGATTTGGTATAGTCTGCGATCTAACCTGCAACATACGTTAAAATATTTGTCAATACAAAAGTATTGGCGAGTATACAGGTTTGATAAGTATAGCATAATAGAATAAAAGTGCTGCGAATTTCCTCATGCATAAACGTAATACACGACATATATACTCACAAAACTGATACTACCAACTAAGTCCTCGATGCTCGAATGTATGATGGCATAACTAGACCCCGTCGGGCGCAATAGTACTATACTAGTCGTGGTGGGACGTCGCGAGTATAAGCCCTAGCACATATGCAACTAGCATCACGTATATCTATGGATAACAGTTATTCGCAAGTAATAATTTGGTTGATTGAATATTTCGATTGATAAGTTCGATTTGTTAGAAACGTATGTTACACCCAAAATTCGATTAAAAGGGGTCAAGTATACTCACAGTGCGTATTTAGCGAGATTACAACTTGATTGAGTCGGTTGCGAGTATGTCTGTACTGATCCTTGAAGAATAGAGTAAACGATATACGGTTAAGCGAGATTAGCCTTGAAAAGTTACACATTTGGTTGAATTGGGCCTCATTCGTGCGGATGGCAAGTCATCCGTCCGGATAACATGTTATCCGTGCGGATAATGTGTCGTTCGTGCGTATGAATGTGCGCGCGGATGAGTGTACGTACGGACGGAGTGTGCGTGCGGGTGACTGTGCGCGCGGGTGACTGTGCGCGCGGACGGAGTGTGCGTACGGATGACATGTGCGTGCGGGTGACATGTCATCCGTGCGGACTGACATGTCATCCGTGCGGACTTGTGTCATCCGTGCGGACCGACCTGTTGTCCGTGCGGACTGACATGTTGTCCGTGCGGACTGACATGTCTGTTTCGCACCCTGAGCATTGTTTCGAGTGTTTAACGGAAGGACTACGTTCGTTTTTTTACTAGGGTAGCGGGATTTCGCACTAACACTTGAAGTTCCGTTAATTCCGACTCGTTCTAACAGCCGGGAATCACCCCGTTCCATCAGATCTGGCCGTTCATGGTGGTTCTTCATGGTTAACTCGAAATCGCACAGATTTAGGTGAGATTTGTCATTAAAACATGTGGAAATCACCCGGATCTGAGTCGTTTATAGTGAAATGAGACCCCAACTTGAAGTTCATAAGAACTCTTGGTGACATCACCTCAAAGCGCCTCAAATCCGCAGATTTCACGGTTAGAATTTGAGTTTTGAAAGATAGAATGATGTAGAATCGAGTGTAGATTGTAGAAGTACAAGTTTTAAGTTGAAATCTTACCGGAATCGCGAGGAAATCGAGAGAAAAGGGTCTTGGTGCGCGTTTGGTTGAACAGGAGCTGTCACATCACTGTTCAAGTGATGTGACATGGTATTTATAGGCAACAGAGGAGAGGAAAAAGGTTTTGGCCCGGACAGCCCATCCGTGCGGATGGCCCATGCGTGCGGATGGCCATCCGTGCGCATGCCCATCCGTCCGGATAGCTATCCTGACGCGTTGGACTTCTCCGTTTTTGATCATTTTGATAGTTTTCGAAGTGCGCGCTTTTCATAGAAATTTTATATTATTATTATATTGTTATTATTATATATATATATATCACTAGGGGTCGTACTTACGTATCCATAATCTAAAGTTTCGATAATTAACAATCGGTTTCCGATTCGAGTATACGATTATTAGCGACGTTTCACGGCCATCAGTAAGGGTAGTATAGGTCCTTTCTTGATGTCATCGTGAACGTTATTTCGTGTCGTGCCACAAAGACTGTCGGGGTACCGTTTACTCGTATTGTCATCATCGTCATGACGACTGGAGCTACAGCACTCACCCGAGAGTCCTTGTTAGCGTTAATTGTTTACGTTCGACACATTACGGCCACTGAGGAGGGTAGAATAGGTCCTCACTCAGTGCCTCCGTGAGTGTTAGTGTGATAATAGTGTAGTATAGCAATACTGTAGCTTGAAAATATGCGATTATTCTTCGAATAGCGATACATACGATATATTTACATTATGATCCGAATCTCTGGTGCTAGGTGTAACGAGTGTAACGAGTAGTAACAACGCACAAAAGTGCGGGTTGTTACACCTACGGCTCACCCTCCGTGTTTTTGGACTCCGCGGTTCAATCAATTGCAGATGGCGGGTTGCTAATGTGCACTGCAACAGATAAAGGCTGTTAATGGTAGTGCTTTAGATCAATATGTCCAAAGGTTGAGTCTTGGTACATTTTCCAATGGGCCAGGTGAATGTTCTCTTAAAAAATGCAGCAATATCGTCTTACAACAGAAGCCTCCGTCACTTAACGCGCACGAAGCATGCATCCAAAATGCTCTTGTGACTAATTCAGAAAGTGATCCTACCCCTGTGATTAACGTAAATTACTTTCTTAAATGTTTTTTTATCATCTTTTTGTTCATTTAGCTCCATGTAAGTTGTTTCTTTTACAGGAATATTATGATAACGTTGAAAGAAGTAACAACCAAACACATAATACTGCTCAAGAACCTTCTCATGCTCCGTCTAGAGCGAGACAACTATATTTATTGTATTATCGCTCTATTCCAAAAAGCTTGGAACGATCAACTGCTTACAAACTCATGACAGCTATCTTTGATGAAGACGAACGGTTTATGGAGCCCACACCATATTCATTACAAAATTTGACTTTGTAAACGGTAAAAGATGCACTGATGAATCAGTTTGCCAGTGATAACATGGAGGTATGTGTTTTTTTATGATTTTTTTGTATTGATTCCAAACTAGCGGGATTTCCCTACGTGATGCGGCAGTTCGATTGGAACAGGTAGGTACTTCATCATCAACGACTGTGGATCCTTTGCTCGCACTCGGAAAGATTACAAAGGTAATATCTATACTATATATATAATGCATATCCGAACACTCGGAACCTGTAGGATATCTGTTTATGTTTAGTTATTTAGTTAAATAAACAATAAAATGAACATATAACATCTATTATATATACTCCTGGTATCTCTTTGTATCTCTTTATGCCGATGAAATCGGAGTTCTATCTCTTTGTATCTCTTTATGCCGATGAAATCGGAGTTCTATCTCCTAATCAGCAGCAGGTTGATGAACTATATGCTGGTAAGGTAAGCATACGCTTCAATGATACACTCCTGGTATTTTGTATACTTGTAAGTTAATGACACAATTACTAAAAGCTTATGTCATAACTTTATTGTTTCACAATATTTTCAATTACATTTAGTCTGGATCGATATATTCACAAGCTGTAATCGCCACTTCCACTGTTGGGTTAAAACACGTGATTTCAACCACTGTTGGGTTAAAACAGTGGTTGAAACCAATGTTGGGTTGAAACAGTGCGTGAAACAACTGTTGGGTTAAAAATAGTGGTTGAAACCACTGTTGGGTTAAAACAGTTGTTGAAACCACTGTTGGGTTAAAACAGTGCGTTAAACACTGTTTTAACCAAACAGTGGTTTCAACAACTGTTTTAACCCAATAGTGGTTTCAAAACACTGTTTTAACCCAAAACAGTGCGTTAAACACTGTTTTAACCCAACAGTGGGTTCAAACACTGTTTTAACCCAAAAACAGTGGTTTCAAAACACTGTTTTAACCCAAAACAGTGCGTTAAATACTGTTTTAACCCAACAGTGGTTTCAAACACTGTTTTAACCGAAAACAGGGGTTTCAAAACACTGTTTTAACCCAAAACAGTGGTTTCAAAACACTCTTTTATCAAAAAAAATTTCAGAGCGGAATTACTATCAGCTGAAAATAAAGTAAGCATATGTTCATGAATTGATTGTCGCTTCATGTTATTAAGTTATAAAAGTTATAGTTGCCGTTTAAATTTCACTTCTGTAATTAACTTTGGTTGAATGTTTGCTGATATTCAGATTGATGTGTTGAACGAGATAGCATGGGATGAAGATAAGAAATAACTTTTTGGTAAGCTTTCAACAGAGTCGATTTGGGTTATGTTTGTCCCTATCTGATGAAATGGGTAAAATAAGAAATTATTTAAAAAGTTGTTCAAACGGGCTGAAAGTCACCAAATTGTATTTCTGACGCTCATAACTTTCAAACTCATTTTATTCAATATCTCAGACGATTATTGGATTTTTTTTGTTAACTCATATTTGACACACTGATTGTTATAAAATGTCTGGAGTCGACCCATTAACTCACCCACCCATTGTATGATTTGTTTCAGTGGCCGGGAAGCTTTGGCCGAAGCTACATGAGATCAAGCTGCAACCGCTAAGGAAACCGTTGCAGGCACCTGTACAATGCCTCTGCTTGAGCGGAATTACTATCAGCTGGAAATAAAGTAAGCATATGTTCATGAATTGATTGTCGCTTCATGTTATTAAGTTATAGTTGCCGTTTAATTTTCACTTCCGTAATTAACTTTGGTTGAATCTTTGCTGATATTCAGATCGATGTGTTGATTGTCGCTTCATTCATGTTATACAACCTCGATTTTATTGTTTATGTATCATGTCTTATATTTTTGTGATTTAAGTACAAGTTATGTTACACTTGAGGATCTTAGTCGCTTAGATCAGAAAATCTAGAGAGAAGCTTCAGATATTTCAAGTACTGACTATTCTGTAGTACAAATTAGTTGTTAGTTTGAACCGAGTTGTTTTCCTCTTAGACCAAAGAGCCACAAAAATATATATTTGTCTTATAAACTTTTTTTTATTCGCAGGTTTGTCATCTGACATGTTTTTGGCCTTTATCTCTTACTTTTCATCGTTGATTTTCAACTTCTCAAATTAGAAGCAATAACATGTGGTATATTTTTTCTTCTTCTTCATAATCAGCAAAAGTAAACGGACCAGGTGTCATGGATGAGCTAAAGGGGCAGCATGCTACATTAAGGGATTGCATTGAGCAACTTACAACTGTTCAATCCTCAAGAGCAAATCTCATGTCGTATCTGAGGGACGCCCTTCATGAACAGGTTTGTTGGTAGCCTCAGATTTAAGTATCTTATATTGTATATGTACCTTATATTGTATATGTACCTTTTTTTCCTTCTATTAAACCATGTTATGTAGATGGAGATATGTTTTGTGTTCTAATTGTATCTATTGATGCTTTAATATTTCAGCACTAATACATCAGCAGGGATGCGTGTAGTTTCCCTCTGTAAAAAAAGGTTATTGATTAGAGGTGTTGAGCATCCAATTAGCTTTTGCTAGAAGATCCTCCGGCTGGAATCCGAACTAAAGTGGCACCGGAGTGTAGAGGTATTTCTTTTGGCAGTTCGGTTTACTCCATTTGTGGTGTTGGGAATGAGGACGCTAACCATATTCTAATCACTTGCCGGTAGTCAAGTTCAGTTATATCTTGAAAGAGGCCTTCCAGCAATTATTGGCAACTTCATTTCAAGAAAACTTCCATTTCCATCGTCGTCATACGATATGATCAAGAAAACTTCCTTCCAGCAATTATTGGCAACTTCATTTCAAGAAAACTTTCCTGTTTGCCACTTATGTATGTGCAGTTCAAATAGAATGTTTTTGTTCATGTTCTTTTCTTTTCATATTTGCGTTCTTATCTTCGTATTACACGAGTATCGAATTATGATTTGTCAAGACATTTAATATGTCATACTTTTTATATGATTTTAACCGTAAATAGTTTATAATATAACTAAGTTTCCCGAGCCCGGGAAGCAATCCCGGGTAAAAACCTAGTATATATATATATATATAGGGTTAGGTTAATGTACAAATGCCCTTATCGTACATTACGTACGCTACAATCTCAGCCGTCCGATCATCTTCCCGCATTGAATTCGCATGTTGTTTTTTTGTAACAATTTCGCATGTTGGTTTTTTAACATGCGATTTCATCAAAATTACCACATGCGAAATTGTTACAAAAAAAAAACAACATGCTATTTCATCAAAATTATCACATGCGAAATTGGTACAAAAAAACAACATGCGAATTCATCAAAAATTATCACATGCGAATTGTTATAAAAAAACAACATGCTATTTCATCAAAATTATCACATGCGAAATTGGTACAAAAAACAACATGCGAATTCATCAAAAAATTATCACATGTGAAACTGTTATAAAAAAAACAACATGCGATTTTAAAATGCGGGAAGATGATCTGACGGCTGAGATAGAAGCGTACGTAATGTACGATAAACAATATTGTACAGTACTCTTTACCTATATATATATATATATATATATTATATTTCTAAATATTAAATAAAAAACGTCATTGTTAGTTAATCCATGTAAGCAAAAAAAATTATGACCTGACACGTCATCAAGCTTACCTGGCAACCCACAATTTACGCAACATTGGAACAACATATAATACTTGAGTGACTTTAGAATGACAAAAAAAAAAAATTGAGTGACTTTAGTAGAACAAAATGAAAACTTGGTTATATTTTGTAAAGTTACCCCTAAAACAAAAACTTAATTTGTATATAGATTATCTAAAGGGTAGTTTATTAAATTAGTACTATTTGTATGTTCACAAGCTTAAGTATTCTTTAGAAAAACACTAACTTTAGAAATATACGTTTCATAAAATTCTAATGGATATTGGTTAAACACATGTTGACCTTCAACAGGGATTGTTGGGGTCGTCTCGGTTTTCCCTTGCCAGAAGTCGCAGCTACAAACGACATGGTCTTGGGACTTCATGGGACTATCAAGAAGTATTGAACGACGCGCTGCCATCGAGAGTGACATAATAATCGGTGTCATTGATACCGGAATTTGGCCAGAGTCAGAGAGCTTCAACGATGAAGGCTATGGTCCTATTCCCACAAAATGGAAAGGAGAATGCGACGGCGGCAAAGATTTTGTTTGTAACAGGTAAGTTTGTTAAATGGTTAATCAACTTAGTTTGGTGGTTCATTTTTTTATATCTAGTTTCTTCAACTAACAGCTAAAAGTAAGGTAGTACAAAGTTAATATATAGTTGTTATGTTCTAGAAAGATAACTTTAACATACATATAGTGAGGAATTTTGTTATGTAGATATAATCTAGAAAAAAAATCAGAGAAAAGATCCAGGTAAAATTAAGCTAATATAGAGCAAGGAATCTGTAAATCAAACTAATAGCATGGTGATTGAAAATGTGCATATTTAGTGGGAAAACAACATGATCTAGACAAGATTAACCTTTGCATCATTTATTTTATTTCAAGAGTCAAGTTGGTTAACAAATTATTTTGGGAAATCTTCTTGAACTGCCTTATGCATTATACTGTCTCTGTTGGCATTATAACCTCTCTTCATGGATAAAATAAAAAAAAATCAAAAAATTTCTAAAAAATAAAAAAAATCCTAAAAAATCAAAAAAATTCTAAAAAATAAAAATATCTAGAAAATCTTAAAAAGTCTAAAAAAAATAATAAAAAATCCATAAAATTCTAAAAAATCCAAAAATTCTAAAAAAAGTTTTTAGGATTTTTTAGAATTTTTAGAATTTTTATTATTTTTTAGACTTTTTTAATTTTATAGATTTTCTTAGAATTTTTTTTATTTTTTAGGTTTTTTTGGATTTTTTAGAATATTTTGATTTTTTTGATTTTTTTAATTATTTTAGAATTTTTTGGATTTTTAATTATTTTTTTGATTTTTTAGAATTTTTTGGATTTTTATTATTTTTTTGAATTTGTAGAATTTTTTGGATTTTTAATTATTTTTTTGATTTTTTAGAATTTTTTGGATTTTTATTATTTTTTTGAATTTGTAGAATTTTTTGATTTTTTATTATTTTTTAGATTTTTTAGAATTTTTTGGATTTTTTGTTATTTTTTGGATTTGTTAAAATTTTTTGATTTTTTTATTATTTTTTTGATTTTTTTTATTTTTTAGAATATTTAGAATTTTTTATTATTTTTTGGATTTTTTATTATTTTTTGGATTTTTTTTGATTTTTTTTGATTTTTTGATTTTTTGATTTTTTTTTTGATTTTTTGATTTTTTTGATTTTTTAATTATTTTTTGGATTTTTAAAATTTTTTGGATTTTTTTAGAATTTTTTGGATTTTTAGAATTTTTTTGATTTTTATCATGCTCAAATCCATCTTAACAAAAACACATTTTGACCTAAACTCATTTTAACCCATTTTTTTTAATAAACCCATTCTAACCCAAACCCATCCTAACTAATTACCTAAACCTACCCCATTCACCCACCCATTTTACCACCCCTTATGACATACACATAAAAAAACATTTGACACCCAAATTTGCTTTTCTTTTTCAATCTCTTTTGGACGTTTGTAAAATTATATTCCATAAATTTTGGATTTAGTTTGCCAAACATAACATGAGCAAATAAAAAAACATTAGAAAAATGGAAAAGAAAAACGGTGGGTGCCAAAAGAGGTTAAAGAGGATGATGATGATGGAATGCCTGATGAATGTGCATGGATGTAATCATGTACCTGCCACCAAACGTGAACCCATCTCAAGCATTATTTTCTTTCAATTAATTACTTTTTTTAAATCGTTAGTTATATCCTTAATCCACTTTTTAGTTTTTATTATCTTTAAATCATAGCCTAGTGACATTTGGAGATGGGATAAAGCTTCTGGATTCGATTCCCACAAGTATGTTTTTCCCAGATTTATTTATTGGGTTTACTCTTGAGTTTGTGTATATGCGTTATTGCCTACCGGAAATGAATATGATCGGGTGGTTCCGCTGGTGACACGACGATGATACTTCAATGGTCCGTCAATCATCCAAATTTGCCGTTAAAAAATATCTGTAAATCATCATTAACACTTTTATAACTTTTCAAGTATTCAGTCCAACTTTAATACTAGTAAGTATTAACTAACAATTTCCTGTTTTACACGTTCAAGAAACAATGGATAATAATGTATTAGAGTTCTAATAACACTATCAACTAACAAATTTTTTATCCTATTTCCATCAAAGTTAACGAATTGAAGACAATGATGTCCACATCATCCTTGTCAGGACTTCGTATTAGTCTATTGTGTTAGCTATTGGTAATGTTGTCTGCGTTATCTTTGTCTGCCACTTGTCACTTGTCGATTGTCGATTGTGGTGATCCGGATATTTGGAGCTCATGAGCCTGGAGATGTTTCATACAATTGGAAAGTCATGGTGGGCTTAACGCTCTAGACGTATGGATTAGCCAGAACTCATGGTTCCGAATATGTTAATCCGGAGCTCAATGCTACTAATGTGACGTGTGATTAATATCTTTGGCCATTGAGACAGACAAACATTCTAAACGACAAATACAATGTTACCAATTTAAGGTAGATGTCAATAAACAAATAAATTAACAAGTAGACATAGAACAATCAATTCCAAACAAAAGACCAAACTTTATATACACATAAAATATAAGGATTATAGGACCCTTGCCCTTTCTTCCTACTCCAAAGACAAATTTTAAAGAAAAAAAATTCCAAAATTTTGAATTTTTCCTACACCTAATTGTCAACAATCAAAACAACTTGGATATGTTGTCAACCATTGTATATCTTATCTTTATCCCATCATATTATAAAATAATATAATACAACATAGTGTGTAACATTATGTTATATAATACAATCTTATAATACATGTAAGACAAAGGTAAAACATACAAAATAAAACAACATATAACATACATATATTAACGGACATACACAAGTTAACAAGTTAACTTTACTCAACTTGAAACTAAATCATTGTGAAAATGGTAACTTTTCTTACCCTAACTTTTTTTTGTCTTCTTTCTTTCTAAACCTCATCATCATCCTCCTTTTTCCCTTTAAAAGTGGAGATGAAATGACTCAAAAACCCATGATGCTTTAAGAAACATGTTATAGCACAAGGCCATATATGGAATAAAGGAAACCCCACAACAATGTGCCTCCAAGGACTTCTCTTCCATGATTCACCACTTTTTGACCCTAAACATATGGAAAAAAGTGATATAAAGCAAGCATAACCATTAAAGAAAACTTATTATATTATTTTATTACCGCATCAAGAGTTTTAGTATTAATAAAGATACAAACTCTTGTTGCGTTTGTTAGATAAAAAAATGACTAGTTACATACCGTATATAGATTTGTAATGAATCTTATAAGAGGACATTCTCGGTGTAACTCTTTGCTCGAAGATTCACATCTCGAAGGTCTCGTAAATGATGCAAGATTTCTAGAAGTACTTCAATTCCTTTGTCGCCCTTTTTCATTGATCCGATGCAATGTTTTAAAAACTCTCTATCCGCCTCTAGGGCTTGCAGCCTTACGTGGAGTTGATCTATTTCCTCTTCCATATCTATTCGCTTCTTCTCGAGTTCAAATCTCATGACAGCCGTGTCTTCAAACTTAGAGGGATGGAATCCATTTTCGTATCCGTTTCTAACCGTCACATCGTCTTCCGCCACGTTACTCATCGCGTCAAAAAGAGGGAGAAGTTGTTTTCCCATTGCTTGTTTTCCGGTTCTCACAAATCCATTTGTGGTACATTCTATAACTTGACCAGTAAAACCTATAGTGTTGGTCTCTTCATAGTGATCCTCTATTACCCTTACATTAGCAAAATGTTGATCCTCTTCATCATTCAATGCCACAAGCTTCTCTTCTAAAAACTTCAATTGCTCAAGAATCGAAATCCGCTCTTCCTCGAAGTCGGCTAACGTCGATTCCAAATCCAAAACCGAATCAATGGGTGTATGCGCGTGTTGAATTTTTCGATCCACGTCAAGGGTGTTTGCATCTTCGGGTACATGATACAAGTCGACTGATGACCCTTCGTCGTCTTCAGAATGGCTCCACGAAACCGAAGACATTTTCATCTTCTCGTTCGCCTTGTATTCCAACACTTTCTTTCGATACGATTCCAATTCCTTTTCCTTCTTCATCATAAGCTCATTCAAGAGTTGTAAAGCTTCTTGATCGTATTCCGACTGTTCTTCCATCATTCGTTGATATTGTAACGCCTCCATTTGCATCGCCGCCTTCTCTTCTTGAAGCCGGTTTATCATAGCCATAGTCTCATTAGCGGCCACAGCCGAAGCATTCCTCTCTTCCTCCAATTCCAAGTATAAATCACGTAACGCTTTCCGCTCGGCTTTTAAAGCCGATTTGAGCTTCTCGGCTGTGTTCACCGGATCACCATTGTCCGTTTCACTAATCACACTTCCGTCAAAAGACTCTTCCGCCCCTGAGTCTTTCGCCTTCGGGATCAACCACTTCTTATGAAATGGATTCGGACTATACATACCCGACGGCGTATCCGGAGCTCTCTCTTCCTCAATCTCTTCTATTTTTACACTCAAGCTCTTCAAATCCCCTACATTTTCTTCTCCTTGAGCCTTTTCACAATCTAAACAAATAAAAAACAGAGTTTTATAAAATCTTGACATTAGAATTCAATTGGGTAATGACATATTCTTATAACACTATTAGATATTAGACCATGCGTAGTCGTTTGGGTGAATAATGTCCCACCCTTGGGCGTTTGGGCGTTTTGCACCATGTGGCAGCCCAGTCAGCAATGAGACATTATTGGGCCTTTTTACAAAAGGGTGTAGTGGGGATTGTGGGGCATTATGTTTGTAATAAAATAAAATAAAAAAACATTTAAAAAATCTTATTGGCAAAAAAAAAAAAGAAGCTCAAATGTGATTGGCCAAGAAATTGCCCCACCAGCGTGATTTATAACACGCCATAACAAAAAAAAACCCGCCAAACACGCCCATGCGTAGTGGCCCTTCAGCGTGATTGGGCGATATTGAGCACAAAAAACGCCCATTTGGGCAGCCACTACGGGTGGTCTTACCATTTTCAATATTTGAAGGCAAATCATCATAAACTGTTGAAGGTTCTTCGAGTATGATCTCATCACATGAATCCAAAACCGGAATATGTGTTCCAATTGACACCACTTCTTCTTCTTCCTCTTCTTCTTTATGAGCTGTAGAAAAGATAGATTCGATTATAATTTAAATAAATTTGATTAAAATGGTAAGTGTAATTCATGTTCAAACCGAGCCGAGCCAAATCCGAGCTTTAACCAGGCTCGAGTTGTTTGACATATGAAAACTCGAGCTTGGCTTGATTCGAGCTTTGATTCTAAAGCTCAAGCTCGGCCCGTAGGTAAATTTTCAAGCTCTCGAGCTCGACTCGTTTAATATTTGTATAATTAATTTATATTAATTACAATTATTATTATACATATAATATAGTCATTTTTTTATTTTTATAAATGGTAATTATTATTATTTAAATATAAATTAATATATTAATAAAAATTTATATAAGCAGAGAGCTCGATTAGGCTCGTGAGCCAGCTCGAGCTTTATAAGCAAAGCTCAAACTCGGGCTCGTTTAAGCTCGCGTCGTTCGAGCTTTTCTTCGAGCCGAGCTCGAGTAGCTTGGCTCGTTTGCACTAGGTAAGATCTTACTTACCTGGATGACTATCTGAATCATCCTCTTGAACCTCTTGAGTGTCGATTAATCGGATTTGAGTTTCTTCATTCGTGGCAACTTTTTCATCACCAAAATCAATCAAATCACTCAAATTCTCATGACAAACAACAGTTTCTTGTAAATTCATCTTAGCCTCTTGAAAATCCCCAAATTCATGATCTTCTTCTTCAATACTATTCGAAAGTTCCTCTGTTTTTTGATCGGCTAATTCAAACGGAAACAACTTATCTCCACTGTATTCAGTAAAAAACTGAAGATCCTGTGAATTTAAATCGTCCCCATTTTCAAATTGAATCAAATTCTCTTCAATTGAATTTAATTCTCTAATAATTTCAACTTCTTGTTCCCCTGTTTCCTCTGTTTCCCCTGTTTCCTCTGTTTCAAATTCTTCTTCATAATTCGATTCAATTCGATCATCCGAAACCTTTTTCTCGACATAATCATCGATCGAATTCCCCTTCTGGGCAATATCCATAACATCCCATAAAGGATGAATCACAAAACAAGAAGATTTCCTCTCGAAATTCACTCCACAACAAGAACACTTCAAATCCACTTCACTTTCTCCATCAATCTGCATCACATCAATCCGTTCGACTTTCGAAAACACAATATTCCTCGATTCCGCTAACTTCCGATTATTCAAATTATTCGAATTATTCGGACCCGGATCAGAGGATGAACAATTATCACACATGTCACGAAATTCGGCTAGTTTTTTATGATTTGAACAGAACTTCAATTCAGAAACTTCTTTTGAATGAAGCTCACAGAGATGGTGTTGAATTCGATCGATTCGTGCACACGCGAAACAGGGAGGGGTTAAACCGAAGAAATGCGCGAATTTGATGATCAAATAGGAGAAAACAGAGTTGAGAAGAAGGAGGATTATTAATATCCATTCGAGTAAGGTGTAAATGAGAATTAATGTGATGTTGTTTGTGTTGTTGTGCAACATTGTTGCAAATTTGTTTGCAGCCATTGCTCTTTTTTTGTATGTATATTTACAGAGACAAAAATGTTGATATATGAATAAGAGAGAGAGAGAGAGAGAGAGAGAGAGAGAGAGAGATGTTTGTGAGGTTTTGACAATTGAGAGTCTTGACTGAGTTTTAAGCAAAAGAATTAGACTTTGTATGCTGTCAATGGGGCTACATTCTTCTTTAATTTAAGATATTTTACAGAAATAATAATATGTATTAAAGGTAAACTAACTGGAATTCATGTTTTTTTAATTAAAAGTAAACTTAGAGTTTCATCTATAATAATAACTAGTGAACTTCCCCCGCGCGTTGCGGCGGGAAGTTAGTTGGCAGCGGTTCGATTCAATAAAGTATCAGTACCATAATCGACACTTTGCATAGCGACCGAAAGATAAATCCCAAACAATAAAGTCATGATATGCCCAAAAAACATATAGACACGTTTTACATCGATAAAAAAATATAAAAATAAATATCGATAAAGGGTTCAAAAGTATAATTATTGGTACTGATGTTCACTTAAAGTTGACGTGGTACCAATGTTGTTCGGACGGTATTAGTTTTGTTCGTCACCGACACTCGTTATAACTTATGATATAAAAGGTTTCGATTCGGTTTGTCACGGTGATAAACAAAAAGAATCAATTATAATTGACTCGATCAATTTTGAACAAAGCTTTTATCAAAACATTGATAAAATAAGCATGTTGCAATGGTATATTCATAGAATTATAAAGCATTATACTATATTATTATAATAACGAAAGAAGGTAAACGACATTAATTTATAAAATATCGTATCTTAAATGTTATAAAAAATATGTCTAAAATTAGAATTAAAAAAATACTTAATAAATATATATCAAATAAACATAAGTTAACAAAGACAACTTAACTTATTTAAAAAAAGTCAAATTAAACTATGAATAAAATTTCATTAAAAGGGATTACTATAAATATAAAAAAATAAAATAAAAAATATATATATGCTCAAATTTAGAATAAAAAATAAATAACTACTTAAAAACCCTATATCACTGTTCATGATAACTTTCTATTAGGATTAATATATATAAAATCAGTTGGTAGGGGTTTGGTTCGTTTCGATACCGGTAATCCCTATAGTAGTTGAAGGAGAAAACTAAAAAAATAAAGTTGTGACATGCACAAAAGGATATATATTAATATCAATCAAAAACCATAAAAAGAATACCGGTTCCGATACTACCGATGTTGGTACAAGGTTGTTCGACTAAAATCGGTTCGTTAGTCATGTATCAATACTCAAGTACAAAAATATATGTTTTTTATATTTTTATCGGCACACGTATAGTTTACAATAATAAAAATAAATTACTATTTATTTTTAATATAAATTAAAATTAAAATATAATATATAATTAACTATAATAAATATAATTAAATTAAATAAAGTATTAAAATTTGGATTTACTGTTCATCCTCACTTTCTATTCATATATATAACTAGTGATATTCCCTCGCGCTTTGCGGCGGGAATTTGGTTGGTATCAGTTTGGCTCATTACGATAACGATACTCACGATACTCGCTATTGTAATTGAAAGAGAAAACCTTACATCGATCAAAAACAATTATAAACGAATATCGATACAGATACTGATGCTCAATTGACATCAGTTCGATTCAATTAGTTTGCATTCTATAAATTAACACCTAATGTATAACAACGCTTTTGATACCGATATTTATTTTGTTGTGTTCTCTTTCAAAAAACTGATAATATATCACTATATCACGGTATCTATATTCATTTTTATGGTTTTCGATTTCATTTTCTTTTTCATTTTATCCACTCTGTCTGTGACGATAAATGAACATCGGTACAACTACCATGACTCTCAACCTATTGATCCTTTTTGAAAAACAACGGTGCTGGTACCGGTGTTCGTTTTTATCATTTTTGACCGATGTAAAACATATGTTAATTTCTATACCGAGTGCGTGTATTGTACTGGTAATGTAATAAATTAAATGGATATCTATCAATCAAGATTATAAAAGAATTATAAAAATATTTGATTTGCTTTAATATGTATAATAATATTATAAAAAATTGTGATTACTATTCATGGTGACTTCATTTTAATATGTATAATATAATATCTTGTTTTATGTGTGGATTTGAGACATGTTCGGGTCAGTTCGATTCTATTGAATCGAACGTGTAAACACGTTTAGTTAAGAAGGTCGTGTTTAGGTTGACGAAACATATACACATTTAACAATTTAAACCAATGGGGAGTTTGAATGGAAACTCGATGGGGGCCGGAGTCTAAAAATTCAAATCGGTGGGGGTCAGACTCTTAAAAATCGAATATTTTACACTAAAAAAAAATCGGATTTTTTCGATAATAAATTAATAATAATAACAGTACGCGCGAAAAATCGGTGGGGGACAGGGCACCCCCGGGCCTCCACTATCCTCCGCCAATGGTTTAAAGTTTAAACATAATGATTTTATGTACATGTCTACCTTTTATTCTATTGTTATGATTTTAGAGCATTAATGCAAAACATATAAAATAAAGTAAAATTAATAGGCATTGTTCGCATCAACTAGTGAAAACTCTTTCTGTGTTTGATTTTGTGTCTAATAAGATTTCTGTTCGTGTCTTGTTCGAGTTTATGTTAGATTTCCATGCATGTGTCGGGGTTTACCCACCAATCCATATACATGACTTATTAATATCATTTTTTTCGTCAAACGATTTAGAAAACTTATAACAGCTAACACACATCATCGTATTATTGGGTTTTAGTTCTTTTTGTTATCATTTTTATTACAACTATTTATAGTTCGCTATATATTAAAATATACACATGGTCCATAGAAAAGTAAAAGTTGTAGTACAAACTTGCTCAAATATATAATGTATATCATGATAAGAAAATAAAAGCCAGTTAGGGGGTCGATAAACCACTAATAAGCAGGTGGAGTCATTCAAGAAAGCAAGGTGTGGGGAGCCACGAAGGATACCACATGTTAGACCTACTCTTATATATATATATTTTCTTAAATATCGTATCTTATGGGCCGGTTCTATTATTTAACTAAACCATCGGATCGGCCTATAGAAATCGAAACCATGGTGTTATTGATTTAGTTACGAGTTAACGGATTAGGAATGAAGGATTCAACCGATTTAATTGAGTCTAGAAAAAATCGATGAAAATCAAAATAAAACGAGCTTATTGAACGAGGTTGTTGATTTAATACCTAGCGCGGACTTAAAAAGTTGCTTACAGACTAAATCAAATAGATCCATTGGTCAACTGTCACTGCTTGGTTGGGCAACAGTTACAACTGCTTTCGGTTTCCATCGATGACTCGAAAGACAAACATCATTTTGTTATAATCCAGTCTAAAATTCATGATAAAACACGAAGGTTTAATTACATCTCCTGAGAAAATGGCTTTAAAGTAAAGAAGATAATTGTTTTACATAATTAGTGTTTAGTTGTTTACTTTAACTTTATTAATGATATTTCATTTAAATGACCATGTGCATGACTCATGGCAAAGTTTAAAATCATATTTTCATCTTAATTTTCACGTTATTGTTTATCTCCCTTTTTATTATCTATTCAATGTTAAACAAAGTCAGTTGAACTAAAAATCTAAGATATATACAACATATAAACTACCATTCTTACAGTATGCTATTAAATGTATCTTGTTTTCTACTGAACGCACAATCTCCTTCAACTTTCACATTAATACAATTCAAACCCTTTTGTTTTTTTGTCATTTTGTTATCTTTAATTATTATTGTTACCAGTATATGTTTTTAATATGTTATTTTATTTAAAAAGATTTTTTTTTTGGTTATTTGAAAAAAGATCTTTTCCTTACGTTTTAAACTGAAGCGAGTCATTTTAATTTTGAAGTGGGATTTTTTTTTTGTTCATAACTGCTTTGAAGTTGGTATTCGACTTCAGTTTGTATAAACATTAATACACATATATTTAAATGAAGCTTTAACGCCAACCATCTTAATATAGATTTTGGAGTTAAAAGAAGAGAAATATATTTGAGAATCACCACTTGTCAATTTGTAGATAATGATTTTGGTTAGTCAATAACATACCTTCACAATAATTAAATTTCAACTTATATCGATTATTAATTAATATTACATGCTTTGATCAAATCATTTTACTACCTAATGTACTAGTTAACGTTTTATTTTCTTCTTGCATTTTATTACTTATAATAAATAAAAGTTGTTAACTATATTATAAAAACATTTTAATATAATAATACTAATAGAAATAGAAATAGAAAAACGAGAGAACTAAAATACTGTTTTTTTCAAAAAAAGTTTCTGAAACTTTTTTATTGTTTAAAATATATATTTTTTATTAATTTGTAATGACGTTTTATATAAATATAATAAAATACTAGTTAGAGAAACTGTCTTAAAAAACAATATTTAAATTGTATAGAGAGATGAACTTTGACAACTTTTAAACTGTATTTTTAGAAAAAATGTATAACCAGTAAAAAAGGGGATGTATTTAGTCAATCCCTTATATGCAGTATGCTATACCACTAGTAAAAACAAGTAGATTTCAATATCTTACAAGTAACAACCAAAACAAGATTATATTTCCTCAAAAAATAAAATTACAAAAGCAAGCATGTTACAAGAAGATCTTAGGACCATATGACCCTAAGTAACAAAACAAAACACACAACCAAACCAAAAATAAAAAATAAAAAATCAATTTCTTCCTTTTTTTGGGGACATCCTCTACAAGTTTCATCATAACAAACCCGTCTCGAACGGATTAGTGACTTGAGTATGAGTATTGTTGACCGGGAACGGGCCAAACCCTGAATCGATAAAAGGGTTGGGTGGACCCATTGTCAAGCTCAGTTGTTGTTGGGCTGGACCAAATGGGCTAGCTATATGAGGATCTGCTACAAACGGCGGGTCGCCTACTTCAAACGGGTTGGGTGCTGGAGACCCGTAAACAGGCTGTTGGGCTGCTCTGTATGCTCCTTCATCGTACAAACTGTTGAGCGTGAGCGAGTCCAATCCACCACCCTGCCCACACAACTCTTGATTACAACAACAGTTTTGCACACTAAAAAGTAACTAGTCAAAACTAAAAATGGGTTGGGTTGGGTTGGGTTGGGTTGGGTTGGGCTGTGCTGGGCTAGGTTGACCTACACATTATTAAGGCCCATTTCAACACTACACTATATTGACTATAACAATGATATTATAATTTTGTATACAAAAGTGTTAGAATATAATTTTGGCCTTAGTACTCAACATTGTAACAAATTAGAACATTAGTACCCGACATTGAAATTTGGCAGAAACCAGTAACCACAAAGACCAACGGTGTAATTTTTTCATTCTTCTTTTAGATCTTTTTGGACATTTGTGGTTTATGTTTTGTAAAAGTCATGTCAATGTATATTTAAAGATAATAACATAACCTAGATCAACAAGTCCATAAGCTAACGGGTAGAAAATGTCACCTCTAATATCATTTACGTTACTAATTCGGTTATACTGAAAAAAAAAAGTATAATAGCTAGTAAACAAGTGGAATTAGTTACCAGTTGTCTTTCTTGAAATGAAGAAATATCGATGGTGGGGGTGGTGACTAACGCAAGTTCCCATCCGGTTAAATCAAGGTCTTTCGCTTGAACACCAGTGGATCCATTTGATGTCGCATCTACGCATAGACATCACACATAAAAAAAAAATAAGTCATGAATAAAAGTTTAATGAAATAAAAGACGCGTTACCAGTTGGAACTATGGCAAGAGCCAACGCGTTGCTTTCCTCAATTGATGATGCATTTGGTGCATTGAAAGTTAACCCCTAAATGTAACATATAGACAAATTCATAAACAAATTTAAACATGTGGGATTAACCAATCAGATTTTGACACGTTACCAGTAAATCATCGGGGTCCTGGCTGTTAACAGTTGGTGGGGAAGGTGCAGGGTCAGGGTCAGGGGTAGTATCGTCATTTGACACAGAAAAACTATCTACGGGCACGGGTTTAGCTTCAACAGGCGAATTTGCATCTTCAGTAGGCTCATTGTTGTCTTCAGGTTTATAAGTCAGCATAAGCCTTTCCGGATATTCCTGAAAGTGCAAAACATTATTAGAAAATCAAATTAAAATTTAAATATATGATTTTGGGTATGATAGTAAGTTTACACGCACCAAAGCGTCTGTTGTGACGGGTACCATCCGTGGCGCTTCGCTTATATACTCCTCCATAGTCACAAGAAAAGATTGTGGAGGCTGCAGGAGTTTAAATTACTAATAATTAATAATTCCCCAACCTTACTCGATTAAACGATGATGGGTAATATAGTAAACTTACCTCTCTAAGAACAGGAAATTGAAAGTTTCTAGCGAGCTCGAGTCGTTTACAGGCTTCATAGAAGTCAGAAAGACTTTCAGCCTGTAGATAATTTGATTATATGAATAGGTCGATTCGGGTTATAACTTATAAGTTACCCCTAACGGGTCAAAATCATAAAAATAAAATAAAGAGTAGCTTAAAATGAAACGGGCTAAAACTTGCCCATGATGGATATTTAAATTTAATATACAAACCTCCTATAGAAATTTGTTTAAAAAGTTTTTCGGGTCAACCTGATTTGCCGTATCTAATAATCATATTACAAAGTGAAAGGTTTGTAAATCAAAATTAATGATTCAAGATGTCACCTGATTACCGGCTCGTTTATATATATCCAAGGCTTTTATGGCTTCATGTCTTGGCATCTCAAAAAACTGACATCGCGAAAGATCGATCCTTGGTTATTTTTTGAAAAATATAAATGAAAGTTACAAGAAGGTATCATGCTTTTTAATAAAATCACCTTATCGATAAGATTTATAATTCCATCGTTTATTGCACAATAAATTTTAAAGCTCTCTTTGAGTACCAAAGCTAGCGCGTATTGTACAACATAATTACCGATAGCTGCTCCTTCAGGCTGCATAAGAAAAAAGGGAAAAAAAACTTGTTAAAAGGGGTTAAAGCTGCCCGGTGACTATTTTTAATGCGTACAACCTACCACGCTGGTTTTTCATCCCAAAGAGTTAGATTATGATTATAGTAATAGTGCTTATGTGATCACAATACACACACTATACTATTTGTATAAGTTTTAAAAAATGAACAGAATAGTGATTGAAACGAACCTTGCATGCCATAAGACGGTATAAGAGCTGCTGTAAAGAAGGCAACTGCTCCAATAGTTTTTCACTATCCAAATCGCGTGTTCTGCTATAGCCCTGCATATTATAAGTAAACATGTTTGAATAACATAAGGAATTAATTTTAAACCTATTATTATTTAGTTAAAATAAAATTAAATAAATGTGTTTGTTGTTGGACATGGATCTGTTTACAACTGTAACATACATTCACACAAGTTACATAAAATCGTAATCAAATCTCGTTTAGTAGCAAGCATACCTTATCTTCACCTTTAGCAGATCTAGTAAAAAGCTCAGATTCAATATCATATTTCAAAATTTTAAAGCATTCAAGCCGTTCCTCTAAGAACAGTCCATACGTACGAACCCAAGCCGAACAATCCCAAGCTGAAAAAGCACATTCAAATTTTATAAAATCATAACTTTCATAAATTTAAAAGCAACACAACACAAACAACACAAATAGAGTTTCATAAGTAACCAATCGGGCTTGAATCGTCTTTAAAAGTAGCTAACTGCAAAACATGCCCTCGGTGTTGGAAATTCAAAAGCTCTTCCCTGAAAGCAGGATCACCCTCCCGCAACGCCCTATGGATAACTATCAGTGTCTTCAATGCCACCTGATAAAGTAACAAATTTACATAAAACAATAAGATCTATTTGTATCAAACATGAACCATAAGTCATAACTTATACGTTAACAGTACCGTCCAGTTGCGAGTTTTGGCTAATCGTCTTGTAAGTGCATGCAAACTATATTGCACATCTGCTCGAGGTCGAATGGCAGATGTAGCAGCCAATATTTCTACAATAAACACATGCATTATCCATTTATATAACTCTACTAAAAAATCTAAGGGGCTGTTTGACAACTTCTGAATGGTTAAGTGCTGAACTAGTAAGAGGTCTCAACCAATAAGAGGTCTAAACCATTAAGAGTCAGTGTAACGCTTAACCGTTCAAAGGCAAATGTCTGACCAATTCAGATTAGAGGTCTTAACCATTCATACATCTATCTATTAAACAGTCTGAATCATTAAGTGCTGAACCAGTAAGATGTCTGAACCATTAAGAGCCCATTAAAAGCTAAACAAACAGCCCCTAACATTAAAAAAAGTAACAAAAAACTCACTTCTGATGTGTCTCTCTTTGGGTGGGCATTCAACATGATTTGTAGCTTTAACGATCGCAACATCAACTTCCTAAAACAGATTTATAAAGTTAACATACATTGAATTAAAAATACGAAAAAAATCGCTAGAAGAATTCAATAAACTAACCTTGAAATCGCTATTAACATGAGCTAACCCGACTTTCGTGTGATCTTTGAGAGCGCCGTATGCTTTTCGCCAAGTTAGCATTGTCGCCATTTCTCTCAAATCTACTGATCACTAGATATCTCAATTGATCTAATAGTAGTAGTGTGTGTGACAGAAGAACAAATGGTTATGATCAGACAGAGATTGCTTCTATGTTAGTCCAAAGTATCTAAAAGCAGATAAACTGCATTGCAAAAGCGGTTGTTGCAACTGTTTTTAATTAAGGTTGTATTTCGTTTTTATTAATTTTAAAATTTGGTTGGTACGTGGGGGGCCCAAATTGGTGCACTGTCATCAAGTATGGTCCTACTTATGTTCCTTTTATTGAGAGCGAAGATTAAACGCATCATAGTGTACGTTTGTATTGAGTAGCATTATACTCGTCCAATGGGATATTAAATTTTATACGCTATTTAGAAAAATAAATAAATGCCTATGACATTATAGTCTAATGGCATCTTGGAGATTTATTGGGTTTCCTCCTGATTTGATGTATAAGCATTATACCCTCGTGGATATGAATATGATCAGGTGGTTCTACTCGTGGCACGATAATACTCTAGTGGTTTGTCAGTGATCCAAATTTGTCGTTCAAAAAAGAGTTAGAAAAATAAATATTACTATGGATTTATGAGTTATGAATTCTAAAGTTGTCGTTATTTAAATGGATTTATGAGTTATGAATTCTATAGTTGTCGTTATTTAATGTAATGACAACCTCATTTACAGTTAAGTGAAGTAATTATAACTGTAATTGATTAATGGACTTAAAACTTTGATAACGATTTAGTTTATATTTAGGGTAAATTGCATTTTACGTTCTTTAAGTTTCAGCAAAATTTCCGGCACTGTAACTTTATTAGTTAAAAGACAAAAATAAAATTAAGATAATTTACCATAATCATATTTCTTTATCATGCAATTAGTGTCAGCTTGTTAATTCTGTATTCTTTATACTATATGAGACCATGCGTAGTTGAAGACACCCCACCCTTGGGCGTTTTTCGCCATCTGGAGGTCCAGTCAGCAAGGGGGCTTTATAGGACGTTTTTCTTAAATGGGTGTAGTGAGAATGTGGGCATTATGTTAAAAGGAAGAATGCATGTGATTGGGCAAGAAAACGAGAATGCATATAATTGGCCAAAGAATTGGAAGTTGGGCGTGAATTAAAGAACGCTGGAGACCAAATTTGCCTCAACAACGCCCAAGGGCGGTCATAGGGGCGTTTGGGGGCGTGCTTTTGTGAAAAAACACCCAAATTTTGTACGACTACAGGTTGTCTGATGCTTCTTGTGGTTTTCAAACCATTATGAATGATTGTAAGCTGTCCATAATATGTTGTATGTCATATGGTAGGTCAAGAACATTGTCATGCGAACATCATGAAGATGGAAAGTCATGCACGGGATATAACCCACCTAATACGACTCCAACACTAGATTGGACATATGTTTCGTTGTCCATGATCATGTGTGTTAATCAAAAACTCGAATTTGTTAACACAGAGGAGATCTCTAGTGTGTCCAATATCACACCAAAGTTCTACTAATCCCACACCGACAAAGATAACTCGATCATCATCCATAGAGGTGTATGTTTAAACGAGAATTAACTTCCCTTTTATAAGAAGGGTTGGCCCATTCCAGTGGAAATCGGCGGGCCAAAGCCCACTGGATCAGGCCCAATACAAGGATACCCTCCAAAATACTTTAGCATGGTAATAATAGGAAAGTGAACTTGACGATTGACCCTATCGAAAAGCCACAATGTGCGTGTGTGTGCTTGTTTTTAGAGCTCACAAACCACATGGCAACAAGTCAACATGACCGATGAAAAATCAAATAACTATCTATACTCATGGCTTTAGAAGAAAAAAATCACAAAGATCGCTTCGCAACTAGTTTAAGCTACATTTAATTTTAGGAAGAAAAAGATAAATAATAAATACCTCACTCTCACTTTTATATATATATTATTATTTTATTATATTAAAGGGCAATTTTGACCTTGCCTGCTTAACTGATACTGTGTATATTAGTCGTCGTCTTCGTCATCTTAGACGAACTTCTGGATGTTTATAACTTCAGATAACCTGTTCCAATCCAAAGACTCCAAGGTTGTTGGAGTCAGAAACGCAGCCCCCACACCAAAGGCAACAATGAGGAACACCGTTGCTTTGGCGCACCCCCACCCGCGTGATACCCTTCCCAATAACGCCTTACAGTATTTATCTACTTCCCTGTAGAGTGCTTGATCACCGGATTTATCTCCCTCTGCCATCGCCTTCTCATTCTAGGGGGGAATAAATAAAAAAGAGAACACATAAGTTCGGTCCAGTAAAATTATAGCAAAAAATATGAAGAGTAAACTGCCATTTTCGTCCCTAAGGTTTAGCCAGTTTTGCGACCTTCGTCCAAAGGTTTGTTTTTCCACATCTAGATCCAAAAGGTTTGAAATCTTGCCATTTTCATCCGGCTTGTTAACTCCATCCATTTTTCCCGTTAAGGTAGTGGTATTTTCGTCTTTTTTGATAACTTAAAAGGCAATTCGGTCTTTTTCACTATATGTACAAGCATTTAGCATATGTACAAGTATTCAAAAAAGACGAAAATACCCTTACGTTAACAAAAAAGACAAAAATACCCCTGCCTTAACAGAGAAAAAAATGGCAAGATTTCAAACCTTTTGGATCTAGATGCGAAAAAACAAACCTTTGGACGATAGTCGCAAAACTGGACAAACCTCAGAGACGAAATGGCATTTTACTCAAAAATGAACAAAGCTGTTTTCCGGTCAACCCAGCCCGGCCCGGCCCGGCCCGGCCCATTTTGACATGATACCTTTCTCTTTAAACTCTTGAGAGTTTCAGTTAGGGCCTCAAGAAAAGACTGTTTTAGAGATAGTTCCTTCCATTGTTCATTGAGCCTTTTCAAAATAACAATGCTTGCTTCTAAATTATCCAAATATACCATATCCTGCACATAATCATATTTAAGGAATTAACGTTTTTTAGTTGTAAATATAACTCAGCACAAACTGAATTTTTAATAACATATGACACCAAAGATAAAGTTCTAATTTAGTCACTACTTACTAGAGGTGACGGGTACATGCGGGTTGGGTAATGGAATAATATAATTTCGGGTCAAAACAACCACGTTTATCCTCGAGCCAAAACGGGTCAATGCCATTTGTCATTTTTGGGTTCAAAATTATTATTATTTTTTTTGAACGGCAAATTTGGATCACTGACGGACCACTGGAGTATCATCGTGCCACCAGAGGAACCACCTGATCATATCCATCTCCACTAGGCATAATGCCACACCAATTCAGGAGGAAACCCAATAAATATGGGAAAACCCCCTTGTGGGAATCGAACCCAGGACCTATTGGTCCCAAAGCCTTATCCCACCACCAAGATGCCACTAGGCTATAAAGCCATGTCAAAATTATTTAATGTACTAAATATGCTTCATATAATAATATAATTTTATTAAAATAAAACTATTAGTACGTTGTAATTATTTAGTGGTTTTTTATATTTTACCTACTTACCTGTTACCAAACAAATACAGCTCGAATTGACCCTTTTTTCATATAAACTAGTTAAAAAGGTGACATAGATGAATTAACTCAGTTAGGCACCAAAGTTTCATGTTTTTTAATTTGCATATCTCAATACTAAGATTCTGATCCATGCTGATTACATTATTTGCATCTAATTCTCATCCACATTAATGAACAAAAGTCAAATTAAGGCGGTTTAATTAGTCAACTATTAGAAGGGGATTGCTTGGGAGCTACACAATATTAGACAATAACTATTAGACACTTAGATTTACAAGATATAGCCTCAATTTGGAGATTAAAGCATGGAACTGATAAATCCTTTTCGTCTTTTCCCACGAAAGTTCAATTTTATCATGATTATTTTATACAAAAAAAGAGAAGAAACTAACCCATTGCTTGCAACAATCAGGATTTTGAGTTATGCACCAGATAAAAATATCAGATGCTTCATGGGCTAGCTCAGGGATCCCTGCCATTGCAAAGGAAAAACATCAAGAAATTAACTTTCGAAATATATTCTTCAATTTAGAAGTTAAATTTATTAAATAAGTGTGCCTTCTCCGGAAGCTTTTAAAGAAATAGTCATAATTTGTTGATAGACTTGTTTCATGGCTTTGCTTCCAGGGGAACCAGCAAGAGCCACCTTTTTTAGCGTAGGATACACAGTTTCGAATCTTTCTGTTGCCTGTACGATAACAACCATTTTAAGGCTCATGAATATTCAAACTGTCAATCACTGCTCGATTAATAATAGTGTTGTTTGTTTTACGTGTTGAATGAACCGTATGAAAATTAGTAAATGACCGTTTCCAAGACTATTACTACCAAAGGGAAGGTGGCTCCCAATAGCAGGTCAAGTGCCAATACTCAATAGTAAATGACAATTTTACCCTTTTCCAGGAATTACTATTAAATGAACAGTCTGAATGACGGTAAATGACCAATATAGCGTACAGAAGTCCCACCTTGAAACGAGCTGATGATGAAGGGAAGGCGGTTCTCAATAGCAAGTCAAATGCGGATGGCGGAAATAGACGCTCACCCTTTCGCACAGCACCATTTACTAAAATAGTCTGAGCCTTTGGGACAGATAGAATCCTACAAACACAAGAAAAATAATCAATACGTCACAGGTTTGCAATTCTTAACTATGCAGTAGATGTAAAGAAAGAAGATCGATTTAAAACCTTTCCACTGATTGCAATATTAGATCCCGTGTTTGCGGATTGGAACCCGATTTGGTCCCAACAATAGGCAATATCAAATGAGACCACAAGTATAACCCGACTGCCAGGTCCCCTTGTGATGCCTGCAAGTTTAAACTCTTTATAATCAATATATAATCCTTTATGGAACCAGAAATAGAATCTTTTTTGCCCATAAACAGTTAATGGTACCGAGTCAACTCACTTGTGTTACCATCCACACAATCAATGGAAGCTTGTCTTGACCTTGATACTTTAGTGCTTCGTTTAAAGTTGGCAATACAGTAATTAACGCGTCAGGTTTCTTTCGTAACACCATAGCTAATACTACAAACAGACCCACCTGTTAAAGATTCATAAGAATGAAATCAGTTAAACTGTCTAAGTTGATGAAGAACAATCAAGTGATTTCTCTTATCTTACTGGAGATTTTGAGGATGTCTTTTGGGTGCCTTTTTTTGAACCCTTTGGACCACCGAGTTGGCTTGTAAGGTCGATAAGAATGCTGTCTAAAGACCAAACGATAAAAGAAGTAAGCGCTTCCATAGGTCTTTTGTTAATCCAATCAACTGATGTTCTGTAAACAGCCTCAGAAATATGTGACACAGGATTCTGCACTTAAACGAAAAGAATGAGAAGAGGAAGAATAAAAGGTTTCATACCATAAAAAACTGATATATTTTTTTTCATTTTTCATGAAAAAGTCCCTCTGCCTAAATTTTGGTATGTCAGAACATGTTTTTATATGCTACCAGAAGAGAAAAGTTCATACACGTACACATACAGTTCATTACCATTTTAACTCTTCAAAGACATTCACATACAGTTTGAATTGTTTGGATCACAAACTCTTCATACAATGATATCATAAATCATAAGCACTATAATTTTCAGTCAGCAGTACAAGTTCAATATCATTTTAACTTGTATTATAATCATAGTTTCTCGAAGAGAACTTACATCTGCAATCTTTGCAACAGGGGATTCTCTAAATAACTTCACCCAAGGAAATTGTGAAGCAGGCACACTAGAGAATGCACGTCCAAAGTAGTCAGCAAACCTCCTTAATTGTATATCTTCCTGCGCCTCATATGAAGTCTATAAACACAAGTTTTAAATGTTAGTTCTTAATATTTAAACCAATAATCAAATCAAATCCAAAAGTTCTCAAAACTAAAGCTAAAAAGTGTCTATTTGTTTCAACTGTAATCCTAGAGCTCTAAATTTGTAACAAATTAAACTAATAATGAAAAAAGAATCATAACAGCACACTGAAATGCACATACAACATCTATTCAATAATCAAATAAAATCCAAAAGTTCTCACAACTAAAGCTAAAATGTGTCTAGTTAATTTCAACTAATAATTAAAAAAAAATTATAACAGCACATCGAACTGCGCATACAACATCTACTCAATAATCAATTAAAATCCAAAAGTTCTCCAAACAGACTTAAGTGTCTATTTGTTTCAACTGTATATCCTAGAACCATAAATTTCTAACAATTTAAACAAATAATAAAAAAATCATAACAACAAACTGAATTACACAAACAACATCTAAACAATTCATTCCCCGTCACATCCAACCTAAAACTAGCCAATATTTTAACAAATAATATCCAAAAGTTCTCAAAACTAAAGCTAAAAAGTGCCTATTTGTTTCAACTGTACATCCTATAGCTATAAACTTGGAACAATTTAAACTAATAACATAAAAAATCACAACAGCAAATTAAATTACACAAACAACATCTACACAATTCATTCATCGTCACATCCAACCGAAAACTAGCCAATATTTTAATCAATAATCAAATAAAATCCAAAAGTTCTCACAACTAAACCTAAAAAGTGTCTATATGTTTCAACTGTAAATCCTATAGCTTCCAAATTTGTAATAATTTTAACTAATAACGAATAAAATCATGGATACTCAATTCACTCACCATCACATCCACCAGAAAACCAGCCAATTCATCCGCATCAATCTTCGCAGCCGCTTCCGCAACCGTAACCTTAGGTTTCTTCACCTTCTTCTTCTGCTTCTTCTTCTTCTTCGTCGCGTCAACATCATCCATTACATCCACTTTATCCTCAACAACCTCTTCATCACTATCCTCATAATTCTTCTTCTTCAACGACCTAACCGGAGGTTCAGAATCAAAATCATCATCGATCGCTAGTCTCTGAGCTTCCAGAACCTTCCGACGCTCTTCCGATTGCTTCTCAATCGCAGCGAACACACTGTCGGTGTTACTGGTGGATCCGTTGAGATGCGAGTTCGGTAATTGTTGCTGATTGTTGTTGTTGTTGTTGTTGTGGTTCTTCTTCTTGTTTTTCTTTGCGTATGTGACCTTCTGCCATCCGTGATCGTTGTCTGATTGAACAGTGGATTCGGACTCCATGAAATTAGGTTAGATGAGGATGATTTTTTGGGATCTGGATTGGATTGGATGGAGAAACCGTTTTTTGTAGGTGAATATTTTATTGTTGTTAGAATTAGAATTAGAGTCCAATTCTGACTAGTAGTGTTGTTAGGTGACACGAGTTTGTATCGGAATGGACCAGACGGTTACGAATGCTTGAATAACACAAGATCTTGATTTAGTCCCTGCTACGGATGATCTACGTGGTTTGCACTTTTTAACGCATTTAGTCCACAGTCAATATATCTAAAGGTTTTACCGTGTCTAAGTTAAGGACTAAATGCGTTGTAAAGTGCAAACCATATGGATCATACGTGTACTTCTTAAAAAAGTTGAGGACTAAATACGTTACAAAGTGCAAACTATAAGGACGACCTGTGTACTTTTGGAAAACTAGAGAGTAATCCAAAATTTTGGTAAACTAAAGGGACAATCCGTGTACTTTACTATTAAATTTAGTACTTTCTTTATAAAAAATGTTTGAATAGATATATAGATAAAGAAGTTTGTAATTGTTTGAAACTTTGAATCGAAATCTCGTTGAGTTTAATATTTGGGTAAATTACACTTTTCGTCCTTTATGTTTGTAGTGAGTTGCAATGGATAACATTTAACTTCAATAATTACAGTTACAATTGTTTATTTGGAAAACGCATTACACATTTCGTCCTTTAGCACTAACCAAGTTAAAACATTCAGTTATGTCTATCCACTTAAGGGTATTCTGGTCATTCCATGTTTTTAATTTAAAATGGTCATTAACAAATAAACACCATATTCCCTAATTCCCCAACTCTAACCCTAGAATCTCTCCTCTTTATCTCTCTCCAACCAACTTCTACCCCTAATTTTCTTGCAACCGGGCCATCACGAAGCCTACGATAAAGTTGTACATGATCAACATTTGCAACATGTGATGCAGATACTTGATTTTCATCATTTTTCTTATTATTATCATCAACATGTTCTGACATTGTAGATTCTAGTGTATAATAACTTAAACTAGTAACCCTAAAATCTAACCCTAAAAGGGGAATTTGATGAAATTTGTTTTTTTAGGGTGAAAAAAGCAAAAAAGATTGGTGGGTTTGTGTGGAATGTGAAGAAAATCGATAAAGAGATGGGAAAAATTTGACATTTGAGAGTTTGTATTGTGAAGAACATAGGCGGAGAAGACGAGTTGCAGGGTTTCTTGCCATTGAGATTGATGGATAAATGTATTGTTTTACATAATATGAACGATTGTACGCGTGAAGGTGATGAAAAATAGTGGTGATTTTGGGAGATTTGGGGGAATGTGGTGAATGCAGATTTCAGTAACCACCAGAGGTGATGTCGGGTCAAAACAAGTGTATTATATAGTAATTAGTGCCGGTTTTTAGCGCATTAAACACATTAATCTGTAATTGTTATTATACTTATCATGTGTTGGTAAATTTGACTTAACAGGTGTTAATGTGAGTAATTGAGAGAAAACAAGCTTAAAAGCAGGATCTGAAGGTCAACGGGACGCGAAATAGAAAAAAAATCAACCTGAACACGACAGGCAACACGCGGCAGTCTTCTGGTCCATGTCCGCGACGCGCTGGAGATCAAGAAGTGAATGTCGGTCAAAATTGAACGATGTCGGTCAAGTAGGTGACCCCCGCGACACGCGAGGGGTGGAGGTGATTGTTCCGCGACGCGCGGTCCGGGTGACGACGAGAATTCTTATTTGAACAACGAAAATAGATTATTAGGTCATCAACTTTCATAACAATTAATCGACAACCGTCATATACGAACCAGGAGGCAACTATAACATGATTCAACATCATTCAAGGTTGTTTTCTCATGTTTAATCATTCCTGAATCAAGATTGAAGCTAGACGAACAAGCATGAACGGCTGAACAATCGGTGACTTCCGCCCGGATGAACGTTTACTCGGTTTGACATAATTATCTTATTTCTGATTCTTGTAAACTAGTATATCTTGACTACTTGTGTTGATTTCTTGGTAAACGTTGATTGTGTTTGAATTATTTATCGTTTATTAAGCGTATTGGTAACTTTATTGTGTTGTTAGCGAGTTGGTAAACTGGTGGGTAATTAATACAATTAAACGGGTTGTTAGGTTGAATGGTGAATCTTAAAAACTATCCTTAACAATTAATCAAAGTCATTAATTCCAAGGTCATGTCTATGTGGTGTTTTGAATCAGTAAACGGATTTTTGTGTTAAAACGGGTATTTGAGATTATGGGTGGAGGTTACTTCTTCTCAATCTGATAACACCTTTCGTGACAAATTGTGTTTTCTTTTAAATCAAACAAACAAATCCCCAATTAGATAGTTTAGTTTTTAATTAAATTCTTTAACACTGACCATAAATTCCTCGTGGATACGATACCCTACTTACGCTATCTACGTAGTTTAAATACGTTTTTGATTGACCCTTACGACAGTCATCAAGAGGTCCTACAGAAGACGCCTTCAATCGGTCACTGGAACAAAATAACGAGAAGCCTCGACAACATAGGTCACCGAAAATGAGTGGTGGCACTGTGGGAGTGGTGGTGGTGGTGGAGGTAGAGGTTGGTTGGAGAGAGATGAAGAGGAGAGATTTAAAGGTTAGGGTTGGGTAATTGGGGAAGATGGTGTTTATTTATTAATGAACATTTTAAATAAAAACATGAAATGACCAGAATACCCTTAAATGGATAGACATAACTGAAATTTTAACTTGGTTAGTGCTAAAGGACGAAAGGTATAAGGCGTTTTCCAAATAAAGGATTGTAACTGTAATTATTGAAGTTAAAGTCTATCAATTGCAACCCGCTACAAACATAAAGGACGAAAAGTGTAAATTACCCTTAATATTTTATTTAAAAAAATAGAACTGCAAATACACAAATACACATGTCTAGATGAGTATGGATTGATTTGGTTATGAGCTTTCATTGAAACTAAAACCCATATGTTTGGTTATTTGAGCTTTATAACATATTGGTTTTGATAGGGCAGGTAATTTCAGACACAGACACGAAAACACGAAACGACATAACCTTAACATGTTCGTGTTGGCCTCTTAACAGATTTTGTGTCTTAAACAAATCGACATCATAAGACTTGTTAATTTTCATGTCGTGTTTACCTATTTTGTGTTTGTATTTTAACATGTCGTGTCTGACACGATATATCAGACCTAAGACTTCACACTCCACCCCTCCTGGCCGAGTTTTTGTCTTAACAGGTCGTATGATATGCTTGTAAGTTTTTTCGTGTCTTAACAGATCGTATGATACGCTTGTAAGTTTTTTCGTGTCTTAACAGATCGTATGATACGCTTGTAAGTTTTTTTCGTGTCTTAACATGTTATGTTCATGTTACTTGTTATTATCAGGTTCGTGTCCGTGTTTGGAAAAACTGATATGATAAGATTTCGTGTCGTGTTTGTGTTTACTTGTTTTGTATTCGTGTCTTAGAAGGTCGTGTCTGACACGATATGCAAGCCCTAAGTTTCGATTATTCGAATTTTGTATCGGTTATGATTAATTAATCGGGTTTTTTTTTTAGTACAAATGTGTGGACCATGCAAAAAATTAACTAAATTATACAAAAAAAAAAAGGATATGCACATTAATCGGAATTAAGAATAGTAAAATAAAGTATAGTTTTATATTACTAAGAGTAAACTGCTAAAATGGTCTCTGTGATTTGGTCACTTTTGTCACTTTAGTCCAAAACTCAAACCTTTTGAATCTGGGTCCTTGTGGTTTCAATTTTGTTGTCATTTTCATCCAAAATCAAAACCTAGTCAGATTTTTCAGTTAACATCCAGTTTTTTTGTCTTTTTGCTCCCTTTTAATGAAGGTCAAATGGTCAGATTTTTTTAATTTGTTATAATAATAAGATTAAGAGTCAATTTTGCCCTTCATTAAATAGGAGGAAAAAGACAAAAAAGTTGGATTTTAACTGAAAAATCTGACAACATTTTGATTTTAGATGAAAATGACAACAAAATTGAAACCACAGGGACCTAGATTCAAAAGGTTTGAGTTTTGGACTAAACTGACAAAAGTGACCAAACCTTAGAGAGCATTTTGGCAGTTTACTCTATTACAAAATATTGAATGGCTTGAGTTTTAAATCCAACAAAGTTCATAACCAAAACTCTAGCATATTTAACTCAAAAAACAAAAGTAGACACGTGTCACGTGAAACCACAACAATATAAAACACCAAGAGTTTCAAATCCAACAAGGTTCTTACCAAAAACACTAAAAGTTCTACTTCTAGTCTTTTTTGGTTCGTTTCGGTTATGAACACAAGTATAGCTGATGAAACAATGGTTAACCGGGTGGGGTTAACTCACTGGTATCGTCAAGTAGGGTTAATCCCTTCTTTCCGAGGATCCTTGGCTGGATCGTCCGCTGGTTGGTTTCTTGCACAAGGAAACAAGCCGTGACTCGTAACAAGGAGGATGGGGTGGGGGGTGCTCCTTGTTACCACTCTCCGGCGTGAGAATCAGTAGTTTGCTTGGGAAGCAAAGTATGATAGTAGTAGTAATGAGAGAGTTGAGAAGTGATACCTCAAACCTGGTTTGGGATGGGTATTTATAGCCGAGGAGTGAAGGAGGGTAGTTGAGTAGCTAGTCTGACATCGCACAGCTGCTTGCAGGTGTGTCAGACCTGTCGGTTACGGTGGTGATGCCACGTCCTGCTGTGGTGTTAGACTGTCGTACATATGTGGGCTGGTGGGCGACTGTTCCCAGTGCCACTTGCACTGTGGTGTCAGACCTACTTGCCTTGTAGGCAGGATGCGGTGCCAGGCTGCATCGCTGCTTGCGGTCACAGATGTTGTTCCCGCGTTCTTTGTTCTATCCTAGGATGCCTGCGGGATGCGGTGCCATGTCGCATCGCCGCTTCGTGACTGTTACTGTTGTCCAGATCCCTTGTCGTGACGAAAATGTTCATAGGATGCGGTGCCAGGCCGCATCGCTATGTGTAACATTAGTTTCCGTACTTAAGGTAAGTCTTCTCATCATGCCCGCACGGACACAGGTAAGTTATTGCTGGTGGGGGTTTTTGATAAGGGTAATGGTCATTCGCGGTCATGCTGACGCGAGATCTGGGACCATACCCCTTCAAGTCCCCCCAGTCTAGTGTTTCTTCCTTATACAAGTTGCATGTGGGAGGAATACTGGACTATGGTGTCTAGACGGTAGAATATAGGCCATGCGGATGGCTCCTATTTCCAGTAAATCAAGTTGTTGGTATGCCTTTCGAGTGGATTGTTTCTTCCTTTGAGAAGGATGTCCGGTGAGCAAGTTCCGTCTGATGCGGAATTCTCAGCCAAGGACTTGACTCTTGGTCTACCTTTTCCTGATGTCATCAGCCACCTGTTGGTGTTTCGAACCAACCTTTGAAACGGTGACTGAAGGTGTTAGCAGGGTTCGAATCAACCTTTGAGATCGTGACGGAAGATGCCTGTCTCCGCCCCTCTGGTTGTAACCTCTGCGTCAACTATTGCAAAGTTGTGAGTACTTTGCTCAAGCTCTATGTTCAGCGACTGGACATGCAACGATGATCCCTGTTTTGTGGGGTGTTCGTGTTCTCCAGTTTCGCTCTCAAGTAACCGCACGTCTGTTGCGGTTTAGCTCTCTAGTAACCACACGTCCTTTGTGGCTTAGCTCTCAAGTAACCGCATGACCTTTGCGGTTACCTCGTTGCTACACCATGTTGGTCATGTTTGTTTGAGAAACGTGGGGTAGTTGCGCCATTGTTGGCCGTGTTTGGTCGAACAATGTGAATCTGGACTATGGGCAGATAAACATGGTGATAGGCAGGGTTGTGCCCACCATTGTTTATTCTATGCGGTCCATAGGTGGGTAACTAGTCATAAGCAGACTTGTTACAATTGTTCTGGAGCTACTTTCCTTCACGCGTTGGTGGAAAGTAGTTTTCCTTTAGGTAGTGTTGCCGGAGGAGATCACCTTAGATACTTGGGAAGTTGGTTGAAACTCTTCCGCATTCGTTTTGTAGCCACTTTCCTTCGTGCTTAGTTGAAAAGCAGTTTTCTTTGAAGTAGCTTTGCTCCACCGCGTGGTGGTTTAGTTGTGGCTCTTCCGTAGCTACCGTTCGCATAGTTGCGGTTTGTAGCAGCTACTCATGAGTGGTTGCGGTTCGCAGCAAAGAACTCGCTTCTAGAAGTCTTGTAGCCTGGATGTGGCTCTTGAAGGATCAGGAGACAGGGTTGCTGATGTGCGGTTGCTCAGCGTACCTGTCCATCATCCTAAGGAGAAGCTGTTTGTGTTCCCTCTGTGGTTGTGAATCGGACACGAGGGATTTGAACCTTGAAGAAGGTTGTAGGGAATGCGGTTTGTCGCATTCTGAGAAGCGGTTATTGCAGTCCAAAGAACAACGCTGGTTCTGAGTATCTGACACACCGGTGCGGGTTCGCGTGTGTCATCTCCGCATATTCCACGTGTGCTTGTGGGTATGTGCGGAGATTGGTTATACCCCTTTATATAATTTAGATATATATATTTTTGCATTTTTTGAGGGGTATGTAAAAAACGACATGCGGTATGGGTTATGGTGCGGTAAACCAGAGAAACCGCATACCGCTTATGTTTGGATAATGTTTGTCGCTTTTGTGCTGCCTACGTGGCTGACCGCACGTGTGGGTTGTTGAAAGTTGGTAGGATTCTGTCATGTGCTGATTTGAAAGGACGTTTCCACTACCCGAGGTCATAAATGCACAGTAGCAAGTAGTGTTAAAGTCCATTCTGTCAGGCGCGTGGGCGGCCACGCGCGCGTGATAACCGTCAGCGGAAACGGCGCTGAACACGTGGCGACACGTAATTGGCCCTTTTTGAACGTGTTGAGTCGGTTACTGTATCGCATTAATTGTGATGAGTATATAAGGGGAAACCATTTGTGGTTTCCTCACTTTATTCAAATTTTTCGAAAATTCCGTTGAAAGAAAAGAGTATTCTCTTCATCTTCTCCGACCAGTCTGTCTGTATTTCCGGTGATTTTCTGAGTTTTCTTGTAAACTCAATATTTTTCTTCTTTATATTTCTCGATGGCTGAACCATCTAACCCACACAATGTGGAGGGTGAAAACCCTGAACCTTCTTCTCCGGTGGCTGGGGAAGAAGAAGACGATGGTGGTAGTGCCCCCGGTGGTGGCCTACCACCTTTGAAGTGGTCCCCAGTGCTGTTTAACCGACTGATGACCAGTATAAAAATGCCCAAGGAGTTTGGGGCTCTTTATCCCAATGAGGGTGACACCGGTGCTAATGCTCCGGCCGGTTATGTCACTATGTGGGCTGATTCATTCGGTGATGGTAACCTTCGTTTACCATTAACTGTGTTTGTTGCCGAAGTTTTGGAGTTTTACATACTTCATATCTCCAAGATGAGTCCTTTCGGGATGATTCGTATTAGAAACTTTGAGTACACCTTTCGTGCTCTTGGTTTGCCGATTACCGTTGAGAATTTCCGGCGTTTCTACCAGTTAACTGTAAATACTGGGTTTTTTTCTTTTAGCCAACGGTATGGGAGCACCAAGTTGATGACCTCACACAAGGGTATTACGACGTGGAAGAGGAAGTTCTTCTATGTTAAGGCCGCGGCGGTTGTTGCGAGGATGTCTTTCCGCAACGTGAACGAGGCGATCCCTGTAGAGGATATTGATCTTCCCGGTCCAGGAACGGTGGAATGGTTCCCGAGGTTAAGGACCATTGAGCGTCAGAAGCTGGACAACACGCAGCTGTGGGTGCTGCGGATGATGTTGACCAGGGCTGATAGGCATGCAAAGCCCATTGTGCGGGAGAAAAATGGAGGTATGTGTTTAACTCTTTTGCGGTTTCTTTTCTTAGCCATTGTTACAGAAAAAGTACTTATCAGGGGATGCTGAGCTGTGGAAAATATTTGATCCGTCTTTCGAAGGCAAGCTTGAAATTGTTGAGACCGCGGAAGGTGAAGGTTTTAACTTAACCATTGTTAGGAACTTCCGCTGTAACACCCCGTGTTTTCGTAAGTGAAAGTCAAAGTCAAGGTCAAAGTCAACGACCGTTTTCGCATAACTTGACTTGTAGAAATGTCTTTATTTTATTTATATTATGTGGAGTAAGTGTTGTTAATTGCAATAATCGATGAGTATTAATCGTATTTCAATCGGCCTACGACCGTGAACTATAGGAAGTAACAATGCGATAAAGTTAATCAACTAATAGTCAAGCTATGCTAACCGAATCGACATCAAATCGCAACTCGAGCTACCTATTTTTACTTGTTGTTCATACGTGTGTGTGTGCCTTACGTGTTACCTGTGCATGTTTATTTATGTTGTGTTGTGTAATCAAGCGAACTAAATCGAAACTCGAATACTATCAACTCGAACTCGAATCACAATTGAACTATGATAGATGGTGGAAAATAGATCACGCGAGACACGAAGTAGTTGGGACTGAAAGTAATTTGACTAGGAAACCCTATCGTATCGAACCGCTCGCAATCGAAATCGAAATATCAGAAATCGTCGCGCAAAACACTCGAAAGGAGCAACCGATCGATCAGGCTTCCCAGCCGATCGGACAGGCTGTCCGATCGAGCTGCCAGCCGATCGGCCAGCCGATCGGCCAGCCCTTTCCTCTTTTGTCATCCTATAAATACCCCTGTCATTGTCATCCTTTACCACTTTTGGAAACCTCTGTTCGACCAGCACGCTCAACTCACCTTTTCTCAGATTTCTATCGATTCCGGTAAGTTTTCGTCCTAAATCTTGTACTTTCTTGATCTATACACACTCCTACACCTTTCTATCTTTCAAATCTAAACTTTTAACCGTGAAATCACCAAGAATCAAGTGTTCTAGGATGATGTCATCATGAGTTCTTGAAGAACTTCATGTTTTGGCCTCAATCCAGCAAGAATGACTTGGATCTAGCCGATTTCCACATAAACAAACAAGGATCTTTAACAGATCTGAACATAACCACGGTGAAAAGGATTGGAAGATGGATTTTCCAACTTTCTCCCAACTCTTTTCACCCTATGACTTCAAACCGGTAGAAACGGAACCTGAGCCGGTTTACAAATCACTTCGGTGGTTGTACGGTTCAAGATCTGGATTCTATCCACAAGGTTAACCGACTTCGGGTTAAATGTTAAACTTCGTTCCGAACAAACAACCGACCGGATTTGGGTGATTCCTGTCCGACACGGGAAACCAAGTAAGAACGAGGCATCTATGGTTTTTACTCGCTGTCAAAATACCTCGATAAAATGACAAACAAACAGAACAACTAAGTGTTAGACGAAAGGACTAATCAGGTCAGAATGCTGACCGATCGGACTGCTGTCCGAACGGACAGCCAGCCGATCGGCTAGTACATGGCCCCACATAATCAACTTGTTTTAAAGAATGGTATTGAACGAACTGTTGCTCGATCGAACTACTGTTCGATCGGATTACTCTTCGGATCATGAGATACAATGCTTCAATACTTAATCAATTTTCAACATGTTCAATGCACTAGAAGTGCCACCCGATCGAACAGCTGTCCGATCAGGTGACATCCTGTTGTCCGATCGAACAACAGTTGTGCTATTCGATCGATCAACCATCCGATCCATAGCATCACACTTTACATTCATTCAAGTCTTTGACTTGTTGACCTGTCCGATCGAACACCTGTCTGATCGAACACCTGTCCGATTCAAAGACTAAACCTTGAAATCATGATTGAACGCCTAACCGATCGGACTGCCGACCGATCGAACAGCCGTCCGATCGACCGACCTGAAAGGTAAAGGTACTTCAATGTTTTCAAAATGCTACAACGAAAACTTCAAAAGTCAAGCCATCATACACAAACACATCCTTCCCAAAGGAAGAAACAATCCACTCGAACAGCCATCAGATCGGCCTATCAACCGATCGGACAGCCGTTCGAGCAGTCTGTCAAGCCGAACGATTAGCCGTCCGATCGGACTACCGTCCGATCGACCAGCTGGCCGACTCCCCCACACTTGTTTCCTGTTTTACGTTTCACTTATCGTTATACTATCGAATCTATTCAGGCTAACCGTACTCGCTAAGCGCTCCCTTCAATCCATTAATCGCTGTGAGTATACTCGATCCCTTTTTGCTTTAAGCACTTTTGGGTGTTACATACGTTAGGAATATTCAAACTACAACTATCACACTACTCAAACTATTTGAACGTTAACCGTTAATGCATGTTATACGTGGCTTATGAATGCTTGTTTGTTATGTTTACACATGGAATGCTGTCTACCTGCCTTAGCAACGATAGTACTATAGTTTGGACTCAGCACCCGTTCACTCGGGGGTTGTTAAGGATCTTTTACTTGCATGGATTACGGTGGTAATCATGTATTGCGAACTGCCTCGGGCAGTCAACCCGCAGTCATTGGTATCGATGGATCTATGTCGATAACTAACGTGCTTCATTTCACTATCTGTACGTGCAGGTTATGCGTAAACGAATTCGAACTCTATATGCTATTATCAAACTTGTATGCTCACCTTTACATTTTATGTATTGACTTTATTTTAACGTATGTGACAGGTGTTTAGGTTGCTTGTATGCCCAGCTCACGGTGAAATTGAGGCTAGGAAAGGTCTAGGACGCTCCCTGTGCTGTGATGAAATTAAAGCTAGGAAAGGAGGTCTTAGAAACCAACAAATAAATTATCTATGTTTAAATCTGAGTTGTCGGAACAGAATATTTGCCTAGATTTTATCTGTAATAATTTGATTACTGTTTGAGACATGGTATGGGACATGTTAATTTAAATTGAATGGTAATGATAGTTGTTATGGAAACTTCTGGACAATCTGTTTCGCTCAGTGCCATGCCCCGATGATTTCCGCCATCGGTTGGGGTGTGACAGATTGGTATCAGAGCCATAACTATAGGGAATTAGGCAAGACACGACCTAGTCCGGGCCGATGTCTTAGAAACCTAGTCTATAGTTAAGAACCAACAGACCGACTTGTGCATATCCATTAGGGATTTTGTAAGAGCCTGCTATTCCTCACTATACTCGTTTATACTACACTCACACCACACTCGAATTTTCAACTATGAGAAGGCAATAAGGTCGAGAATAGGTGTGAAAACCGCAAACTCTCGGCTAAAGTTGCTTACTCAGCCCGCATTTCAATTATAAGTAAGGGGAAATTATACCAAAACAGGAGTGAAATCCATATTTTGATGAATAATTTCCTCTATTTTATCAAAACAGGGACGAAGTTGTTAAGCCAGGGTTGGAACCCTAACCTTGACGACTTGTTCCGCTTTTATACAAAACTCTCACCAAACTCTCGACGGACTCCAACGACCTGAAGTCACAATATGATCAACGGGATGGGTGCCAAACGCCCAAGACTCGAGGCAAAGGCGTAGTCCTGGAGGTTAAATGTGCACAACGGATCCTTGTGAATAGTTGAACCACTTTGGGTAGTCGAAGTCTACTAGCCGCAGACGGTCTACCTCCCGATTTTTAAGCATTTCAAAGTTAGTTTGCCGATTTTATATGTGTTTTATGTGTCATTTTTCATTCATGTGCTTATTTTGACCGAAACACACGAGACGTAATATAATCTGTGATTCGATATAGATGTGAAAGGTATAAAGAAACGTAAATCACCTTTTGCCTTTCTCTCACTAGTTTCTCTCTCTAGCTCCTATCTCCTCAGAGGTAGCAAATGGCAAAAGTATCAAAAGTTGCCAAAAGTCCTAAACTCTAACCCTAACACATCTATTTATAGGTTTCTGTTTTCTGATTGCCTCTGTTTGTTAAATGCGTATGTGTTTCTTTGCTTCTGTGCTTACGTGCGTAGGTACTAAATGATTATGTGTTCTACGTGATATGTAATTATGTGATTTCGTGATAAGCACTTACGTAAGCATACGTGTTCCTGAGCTTTAGTAAGTAATAGACGTGTGAGGTGAGATTCGAATACAATGTGATGAGTCCTGTGACGATGTCTGTTGCAGACCATGTCGTCTGGATCCCGTCATGCACTTTCTCGTCAAGAAAAGAGAGACAAACGCCTCGCTTCTATCATCGCCAAAAGTGTGGCAAAGGCCGTGAGTGATGTTTACGAAAATGCCAGTAAGTCATCCGAGGAATCAAGGACCGATGCTCCTAAGGCTACCGCAAGACCTTTCAGTTTCAAGCAATTCAAGTCGTGTGGGCCAAAAGAATTCACTGGCGAAGGAGGTCCTACTGCACTATTTCACTGGTTTGATTCCATTGAGGTTACTCTGCGACAGAGTGGTTGCCCTGATGACCTCCGAACTTTAAATGCTACCGGCGTTTTCCAGTCCCGTGCTCTAGACTGGTGGACGGCCGAGAGGAACAAGCGAGGGAACGATGCAGCCTACGGTCTGTCGTGGGACGAGCTCAAGGAAGTTATGCTAGAGGAATTCTGCCCTCCTCACGAACGTCAAAAGCTAGAAGATGAATTTTGGCACATACAGCAGAAGGATGGTGACAATGCTGGTCTTACTGCTCGTTTCAAGCAGCTCAGTATTATCTGTCCCGACCAAGTCAAGACTCCCGACATGACAATCAAGAAGTACATCCGGGCCCTGCCCGACTACGTTGCTGATTTCGTGCAAGCGGCCAGGACTATGACGATCGAGGAAACTTATCTGCTGGCCGCTGAAATCAACGACAAGCGGGTTAAGGCTGGTGTATGGGATAAGACTTCGAAGCATCTGCATCAAGCTACCGCTACCACACCCACTGCTGAACCTACCTCATCAAGCAACAAGAGGAAGAACAAGAGAAAGAACAGCTCCAGCAACAAGAACTGTGCGATTACTGCTGCACCGATTCAAGCTGTACCTGCCCAACAGCGTCAAGTAGCGGCGCCTGTGACCAATGCACCGCCTGCAAAGCGTGCATACACTGGACCACACCCGCTCTGCCCTACTTGCACCTACCATCACCCAACTACCACTCCTTGCCGCTTTTGTGCTCATTGCAACGTATACGGCCACTTTACTGCCAACTGCCGTATTCGTCAAGCTCCTGCCAACCAAGCTCTACTCACTGCCCCACAAGGTCAACAAGCTCCTTCGGCACCCGCAGTCAAAGCAAGAGCCTGCTTCGCATGTGGCGACCCGAACCATTTCGCCAACATGTGCCCAAACAGGGCTGTGAAACAAGAGCCTCAGCAACAGCAACAACAGCAACAACAGGCCGCACGCGCCAGAACTTTCAACCTCAACGTGCGTCAAGCCCAAGCCGACAACAACGTGGTCAATGGTACGTTCCTTGTGAATGGTATTTATGCTTCATGTTTGTTTGATACCGGAGCCGATAATTGCTTTGTGTCGTTCGAATTTGAGAAACTCCTTAGTCGTAAGCGCTCCAAACTTTCCTTGACATTCGATGTTGAAGTCGCCACCGGAAGAACTGTCGCCGTTAATTCTGTCATCCGTGATTGTACTCTTGAGCTCAACAATCACATCTTCCCAATCGACCTCATTCCGATGCAACTCGGAAGTTTCGACGTCATAGTAGGCATGGACTTTCTTCGAGAAAACCATGCTGAAGTTGTGTGCTACGACAAGATGATTCATTTTTCGCTCGCAAATGGTGACTTATTGTGTGTTTACGGTGATACTACTTCGAAGGGTCTCAAGCTTATGTCATGCGTGCAAGCCAGCAAGTATCTCCGTAAGGAATACAGAGCTTTCTTGGCCAACATTGTGGTAGCGGAGAAGGAAAAGAAAGAGAACAAGGAAGTGAAAGACGTTCCTGTGGTTCGAGAATTTCCTAATGTTTTTCCAGAGGATCTTCCCGGACTACCGCCAAGTCACGATATCGATTTTCGTATTGACCTCATTCCTGGAGCCAACCCCATTGCCAAAAATCCTTATCGACTCGCGCCGTCTGAAATGCGCGAACTCTCAACCCAACTCCAGGAATTACTTGATAAAGGCTTCATTCGCCCGAGCACCTCTCCTTGGGGCGCGCCAGTCCTTTTCGTCAAAAAGAAGGATGGGTCGTTCTGGATGTGCATCGACTACCGGGAATTGAATAAGCTAACTATCAAGAACCGCTATCCTCTACCCCGTATCGATGATTTGTTTGATCAACTACAAGGCGCCACGTGTTTCTCCAAGATCGACCTACGTTCGGGATACCATCAGCTACGTATCCAAGAAGAAGATATACCCAAAACCGCGTTTCGTACTCGATACGACCATTACGAATTCGTTGTCATGCCTTTTGGTCTAACAAACGCACCAGCGGTTTTCATGGATTTGATGAATCGCGTGTGTAAACCATACCTCGACCGTTTCGTCATCGTGTTTATCGACGACGTCTTGATCTATTCCAAATCGAAGGCTGAACACGCGCAACATCTATGTTTAGTTCTCGAGTTACTCCAGGGGAACCAACTCTATGCCAATTTCTCTAAGTGTGAATTTTGGTTGGAGGAAATTCAGTTTCTGGGGCATATTGTTAATAGTCAAGGCATCCACGTCGACCCTGCGAAGATTGAAGCAGTCAAGAGTTGGGTTACGCCTAAGAACCCGTCTGAAGTCCGTTCTTTTCTCGGACTAGCGGGCTATTATCGACGATTTATCGAAGGATTTTCGAAGATTGCTGTACCGCTTACCTCTCTTACACATAAGGACCAGTCTTTTGTCTGGGGAACCAAACAAGAGTCTGCCTTTCGAACCCTCAAACACATGCTTTGCAATGCTCCTGTTCTCACATTGCCCGACGGAAACAATGATTTCATTGTCTACTGTGATGCTTCCAACCTTGGTCTCGGCTGTGTTCTCATGCAACGGGACAAGGTCATAGCTTACGCATCTCGTCAGCTCAAAATCCACGAGAAGAACTATACAACCCATTATCTCGAGCTAGGCGCGGTTGTTTTTCATTAAAGATTTGGCGACACTACCTGTATGGTACCAAGTGTACGATCTTCACCGATCATAGGAGCCTACAACATATCTTTAATCAGAAGGAACTTAACATGCGTCAACGCCGATGGGTAGAACTTCTCAACGATTACGACTGTGAGATTCATTATAACCCAGGCAAGGCAAATGTTGTTGCCGACGCACTTAGCAGACGGAGCTATCTGCTTAGTACTCGTAAAGTACAAGCCCAACATGATCTTGAAACCCTCATCCGCGACGCGCAACATGCATGTTTCAACGAACGCACCTTGAAGAAAGAAAGAATCTACCACGATGGAGCCCAACTTGTGAGCAAATCGAACGGAATATTTCATTTCTTAGACCGAATTTGGATTCCCAAACGAACCAATTTGTGGCAAATTCTAATGGACGAAGCCCATAAATCCAGGTATTCCATTCATCCAGGTGCCGAGAAAATGTACCAGGATCTTCGTTATAAGTACTGGTGGCCGGGTATGAAAAGGGATATCGCGCTCTATGTCAGAAAATGCCTAACCTGTGCTAGGATCAAGGCCGAACACCAAAGACCGTCTGGCTTACTCGAGCAACCACCAATTCCCATGTGGAAGTGGGAGAGTATAGCTATGGATTTCGTAACCATGCTACCACACACGTCATCAGGTCACGACAACATTTGGGTTGTTGTTGACCGTTTGACTAAATCAGCCCACTTTTTGCCCATATGGGAAGACTACAAGGTAGAACGATTAGCCCGAATCTACACCGACAAGATCATTTGTAATCATGGGAAGCCTCGTGACATCATCTCTGATCGTGATGCTCGGTTTACTTCGCGACTGTGGGAAACATTTCAAACGGCACTCGGTACAACGCTTAATCTAAGTACTGCTTTCCACCCACAAACCGACGGTCAGACTGAAAGAACGATTCGTACTCTTGAAGACATGCTCCGATCGTGTGTTTTAGACTTCGGTGGTAATTGGGATAAGTACCTGCCATTGGTCGAATTCTCGTATAACAACAGCTACTATTCTAGCATCGAGATGGCACCTTTCGAGGCATTGTATGGAAGAAGATGTCGGTCGCCTATTGTGTGGCACAAGATCGGTCACTCGTAACTAACCGGTCCTGAGTTACTGCAAGAAACGACAGACAAAATTTTCCAAATTCGAGACAACCTAGTGAAGGCTCGGGATCGACAGAAAAGTTACGCCGATAAAAAGCGCAAGCCCCGTGAATTTGGCGTTGGTGACTACGTACTCCTAAAGGTATCACCTTGGAAGGGCGTAGTCCGATTCGGCAAAAAAGGGAAACTCGCGCCTCGATATGTTGGACCTTTTAAGATTCTGGAAAGGATCGGAAAAGTCGCCTACAGACTCGAACTACCGGAGGAGTTTAGCAACGTCCACCCGACTTTTCAGGTGTCAAACCTTCGAAAGTGCATCGCCGACCATGACTTACATGTCTCTCTAGATGATCTACAAGTGAACGAAACATTACACTTCGTAGAAAAGCCTGTCGAAATCATGGATCGCCAAACCAAGCAGCTCAGGCGCTCACGCATTCCTATGGTGAAGGTCCGATGGGAAGGCAAACGAGGCGCAGAGTTCACTTGGGAACTCGAAAGCGACATGAAGGCAAAGTACCCGCAGTTGTTCTAGGAGAAAGTCTAGGTAGAAAAAGTCCTCACATGATTCATGGCGGTTGTAGCAGCTTCCAGCTTAATTTCGGGACGAAATTCTCTAAACAAGGGGAGGCTGTAACACCCCGTGTTTTCGTAAGTGAAAGTCAAAGTCAAGGTCAAAGTCAACGACCGTTTTCACGCAACTTGACTTGTAGAAATGTCTTTATTTTATTTATATTATGTGGAGTAAGTGTTGTTAATTGCAATAATCGATGAGTATTAATCTTATTTCAATCGACCTACGACCGTGAACTATAGGAAGTAACAATGCGATAAAGTTAATCAACTAATAGTCAAGCTATGCTAACCGAATCGACATCAAATCGCAACTCGAGCTACCTATTTTTACTTGTTGTTCATACGTGTGTGTGTGCCTTACGTGTTACCTGTGCATGTTTATTTATGTTGTGTTGTGTAATCAAGCGAACTCAATCGAAACTCGAATGCTATCAACTCGAACTCGAATCACAATTGAACTATGATAGATGGTGGAAAATAGATCACGCGAGACACGAAGTAGTTGGGACTGAAAGTAATTTGACTAGGAAACCCTATCGTATCGAACCGCTTGTAATCGAAATCGAAATATCAGAAATCATCACGCAAAACACTCGAAAGGAGCAACCGATCGATCAGGCTTCCCAGCCGATCGAACAGCCAGCCGAACGGACTGCTGTCCGATCGGACAGGCTGTCCGATCGAGCTGCCAGCCGATCGGCCAGCCCTTTCCTCTTTTGTCATCCTATAAATACCCCTGTCATTGTCATCCTTTACCACTTTTGAAAACCTCTGTTCGACCAGCACGCTCAACTCACCTTTTCTCAGATTTCTATCGATTCCGGTAAGTTTTCGTCCTAAATCTTGTACTTTCTTGATCTATACACACTCCTACACCTTTCTATCTTTCAAATCTAAACTTTTAACCGTGAAATCACCAAGAATCAAGTGTTCTAGGATGATGTCATCATGAGTTCTTGAAGAACTTCATGTTTTGGCCTCAATCCAGCAAGAATGACTTGGATCGAGCCGATTTCCACATAAACAAACAAGGATCTTTAACAGATCTGAACATAACCACGGTGAAAAGGATTGGAAGATGGATTTTCCAACTTTCTCCCAACTCTTTTCACCCTATGACTTCAAACCGGTAGAAACGGAACCTGAGCCGGTTTACAAATCACTTCGGTGGTTGTACGGTTCAAGATCTGGATTCTATCCACAAGGTTAACCGACTTCGGGTTAAATGTTAAACTTCGTTCCGAACAAACAACCGACCGGATTTGGGTGATTCCTGTCTGACCCGGGAAACCAAGTAAGAACGAGGCATCTATGGTTTTTACTCGCTGTCAAAATACCTCGATAAAAAGAAAAACAAACAGAACAGCCAAGTGTTAGACGAAAGGACTGATCAGGTCAGAATGCTGACCGATCGGACTGCTGTCCGAACGGACAGCCAGCCGATCGGATAGTCAGCCGATCGACTGGCCAGCCGATCGGCTAGCACATGGCCCCACATAATCAACTTGTTTTGAAGAATGGTATTGAACGAACTGTTGCTCGATCGAACTACTGTTCGATCGGATTACTCTTCGGATCATGAGATACTATGCTTCAATACTTAATCAATTTTCAACATGTTCAATGCACTAGAAGTGCCACCCGATCGAACAGCTGTCCGATCATGTGACACCCTGTTGTCCGATCGAACAGTAGTTGTGCTATTCGATCGATCAACCATCCGATCCATAGCATCACACTTTACATTCATTCAAGTCTTTGACTTGTTGACCTGTCCGATCGAACACCTGTTCGATCGAACACCTTTCCGATTCAAAGACTAAACCTTGAAATCATGATTGAACGCCTAACCGATCGGACTGCCGGCCGATCGAACAGCCGTCCGATCGACCGACCTGAAAGGTAAAGGTACTTCAATGTTTTCAAAATGCTACAACGAAAACTTCAAAAGTCAAGCCATCATACACAAACACATCCTTCCCAAAGGAAGAAACAATCCACTCGAACAGCCATCAGATCGGCCTATCAACCGATCGGACAGCCGTTCGAGCAGTCTGTCAAGCCGAACGATCAGCCCTCCGATCGGACTATCGTCCGATCGACCAGCTGTCCGACTCCCCCACACTTGTTTCCTATTTTACATTTCACTTATCGTTATACTATCGAATCTATTCAGGCTAACCGTAATCGCTAAGCGCTCCCTTCAATCCATTAATCGCTGTGAGTATACTCGATCCCTTTTTGCTTTAAGCACTTTTGGGTGTTACATACGTTACGAATATTCAAACTACAACTATCACACTACTCAAACTATTTGAACGCTAACCGTTAATGCATGTTATACGTGGCTTATGAATGCTTGTTTGTTATGTTTACATATGGAATGCTGTTTACCTGCCTTAGCAACGATAGTACTATAGTTTGGACTCAGCACCCGTTCACTCGGGGGTTGTTAAGGATCTTTTACTTGCATGGATTACGGTGGTAATCATGTATTGCGAACTGCCTCGGGCAGTCAACCCGCAGTCATTGGTATCGATGGATCTATGTCGATAACTAACGTGCTTCATTTCACTATGTGTACGTGCTGGTTATGCGTAAACGAATTCGAACTCTATATGCTATTATCACACTTGTATGCTCACCTTTACATTTTATGTATTGACTTTATTTTAACGTATGTGACAGGTGTTTAGGTTGCTTGTATGCCTAGCTCACAGTGAAATTGAGGCTAGGAAAGGTCTAGGACGCTCCCTGTGCTGTGATGAAATTAAAGCTAGGAAAGGAGGTCTTAGAAACCAACAAATAAATTATCTATGTTTAAATCTGAGTTGTCGGAACAGAATATTTGCCTAGATTTTATCTGTAATAATTTGATTACTGTTTGAGACATGGTATGGGACATGTTAATTTAAATTGAATGGTAATGATAGTTGTTATGGAAACTTCTGGACAATCTGTTTCGCTCAGTGCCATGCCCCGATGATTTCCGCCATCGGTTGGGGTGTGACAGATTGGTATCAGAGCCATAACTATAGGGAATTAGGCAAGACACGACCTAGTCCGGGCCGATGTCTTAGAAACCTAGTCTATAGTTAAGAACCAACAGACCGACTTGTGCATATCCATTAGGGATTTTGTAAGAGCCTGCTATTCCTCACTATACTCGTTTATACTACACACACACCACACTCGAATTTTCAACTATGAGTAGGCAATAAGGTCGAGAATAGGTGTGAAAACCGCAAACTCTCGGCTAAAGTTGCTTACTCAGCCCGCATTTCAATTATAAGCAAGGGGAAATTATACCAAAACAGGAGTGAAATCCATATTTTGATGAATAATTTCCTCTATTTTATCAAAACAGGGACGAAATTGTTAAGCCAGGGTTGGAACCCTAACCTTGACGACTTGTTCCGCTTTTATACAAAACTCTCACCAAAGTCTCGACGGACTCCAACGACCTGAAGTCACAATATGATCAACGGGATGGGTGCCAAACGCCCAAGACTCGAGGCAAAGGCGTAGTCCTAGAGGTTAAATGTGCACAACGGATCCTTGTGAATAGTCGAACCACTTTGGGTAGTCGAAGTCTACTAGCCGCAGATGGTCTACCTCCCGATTTTTAAGCATTTCAAAGTTAGTTTGCCGATTTTATATGTGTTTTATGTGTCATTTTTCATTCATGTGCTTATTTTGACTCCCAAACGATTGCGTAACGACACGTTCAACGTGCGAAATCCGTGAACGTGCGTGACCAAACACACTAAGATGCACAATTTACCGTGATTCTTGTTATGTCCCGGTTTTGACTTCAAAACGATTGCGAACCGAACGTGTGACGTACGGAATCCTTACACGAACGAGACCGAAACACACGAGATGTAATATAATCTGTGATTCGATATAGATGTAAAAGGTATAAAGAAACGTAAATCACCTTTTGCCTTTCTCTCACTAGTTTCTCTCTCTAGCTCCTATCTCCTCAGAGGTAGCAAATGGCAAAAGTATCAAAAGTTGCCAAAAGTCCTAAACTCTAACCCTAACACATGTATTTATAGGTTTCTGTTTTCTGATTGCCTCTGTTTGTTAAATGCGTATGTGTTTCTTTGCTTCTGTGCTTACGTGCGTAGGTACTAAATGATTATGTGTTCTACGTGATATGTGATTTCGTGATAAGAACTTACGTAAGCATACGTGTTCCTGAGCTTTATAAGTAATAGACGTGTGAGGTGAGATTCGAATACAATGTGATGAGTCCTGTGACGATGTCTGTTGCAGACCATGTCGTCTGGATCCCATCATGCACTCTCTCGTCAAGAAAAGAGAGACAAACGCCTCGCTTCTATCATCGCCAAAAGTGTGGCAAAGGCCGTGAGTGATGTTTACGAAAATGCCAGTAAGTCATCCGAGGAATCAAGGACCGATGCTCCTAAGGCTACCGCAAGACCTTTCAGTTTCAAGCAATTCAAGTCGTGTGGGCCAAAAGAATTCACTGGCGAAGGAGGTCCTACTGCACTATTTCACTGGTTTGATTCCATTGAGGTTACTCTGCGACAGGTGGCAGGTATCTCTCATTCTCATTTCCGCAGATATACCGATTACGTGGTAGTATCGGATACCCTTAAGGGTTTGGGTGTTCCAGGTGGTGGTGCGGTTGCAGGTGGGACCTCTGCGGGTTCCAAGCCTGCTGATGAGAAGAAGAGAAAGACAGATAAGGCTGTTGATGCTGGTGAGAAAAAGAAACCGAAAATTCAGACCCGACGGACGGCTGTTCTGAAGTCTGTTAAACCCGTGGTTGCTTCTGGTAAGTAATTCATAACTTTTACAAGTATTGTCTTTGTACTTGTAGTTTAAAGTCTTTTTGCTTTGATTACAGAACCGCACGATGAAGGTTTCTCCATTTTTGATGCTCCTCATTCCCCTCCGCGTGACACAGCTGCGGATGTGGGGGTTAAAGTGGTGCCTGAGCCCTCTGCGCGGGCGGAGGATACTGGGAAGGGGCCCGCGGCTCAGATCTATGATACGGTGGACTCTGCTGATATTCTGATCTCCCCGCAAGACACTGATGATTTGAACCTGAAGTTTGCTTATACTGAGGGGAAGAAGTCTCCCGCTGCTGAGAAGGCTTCTGGTTCCGCTTCTGGGGGTGCGGGTTTTACAGAGACTCCCATTCAGCCTGAAGAGTCTGAATTGGAGTTTTATTACCGCACCTATACTGAAGAACGGGCCATGACCTATCACCGCCCCCATGGACTGTAATGCAAGGGGATGATATTTCTGCTGACCCCTCCGCGTGTAGGGAGATTTTGGGTGGTTTGGGCACCCCATTTGAAGTCAATCGGGCCCGTACCTTGCCAACTGAGGTCCAGATTAACCAAATCTCCTCCATGCTTGTGGGGAGTTCCATAATGGCGAATGCCATTTTGGAGAACTATAAGGTGTTGGGACGCAAGGAGGAGGAAAATACGCGCTTGCGGGCTGAGGCCGAATAGTTGGTGAGGGCTGCTCGTGATGGCGTGGAGCTGCTTGAAAAGGATAAGGCTGCCTTTGAAAAGCGTAAGCAGACTGAGGAGTGGGCTGCAACTGCTGAGCTTAAACAGGTTCGTACCCTTGCAAAACTGCTTTCTGATGAGCGCAAGAGTTGGAAAGAAACTCTTTCTAATGAGCGCAAGACGCTATTTGATGAGCGCAAGACTTGAAAAGAATATTGGGCCAAACAGAATGAAATTCTTTTTCATGTTCGTCAGGAGCTTACCAATGCCAAGGCAGCGAACGCTGCGTTGGTTAAAGAAAAAGTCGCAGCTGTTGCGGCTGCCCAAGAAGCCAAGGAAGCGGAAGCTCGCCTTGCCAAGGCTCTTGAAGGGGCCAAGGAGGCAGAGGCCCGCGCTGCAAGGGCTCTTGAAAGGGCAAATGTTGACCGCACCAACTTAACCAAAACTATCCTGGGCCTCCAGGTATAAGTCTCTTGCTTTTGAATTTGTATATGTCTCACAAGTATGTTGATTATTTTTATATACTTGTGTTTCCCTTATTAAAAGGCTGAAGTGCGGACCCGGGGGGTCGCTCTTGAGGAGGTCTCTGCCCGTGCTGCTGAATCTGAAGTGCGGGCAAGAGAGGCTGCAGAGGCTAGAGATAGCCTTGCTTCTTCACTTGATCTGCTCAAGGCCGATCGTGAATGGATGCGTATGCACGGGATCGGACATGTAAGTATCCGTTCTTTTTGTTATCTTTTTTAGGTTTACCTTTGATAACCTTTTTATTCTTGTTTCGCGGATTGTTACGTCCATTCTTGACGCACCTGAGAATGTGGCAGGTGTCAATGAGATTAGGGAGCGTGCCCGGGATGCTGGTTTTAAGGCTGGCTACAATCGTTGCATTGCTCATATGAATGTTATGGCCCAGGGCAAATATACCGATGAGCGATCCGGGTTCCACGGTGTGGATACTGAAGCGCTTCTTGCTGCTGCGGTTGTGGCGTATAACGAAACAACCATTGCCGCTCTTGAGGATCTTGAAGAATGCCTAGAGGCGGAGGACTATGTGGACTGCTTGCGAGTGTTATATGCGGATAAGGAAGATGAGGAAAAGCCTGCTGTTGAGGGCAAGGATGGTGCGGGTTCCAGCGGTACAAAGAAAGACTAGGCTGGCCTGTGTGCCTTTTTTGTTTCCTCATGTAAATGTTAAGAACTTTATGTAAATCCCTTGTGCACCGCGTAGGTGTAGAAATTTTTTGAATATAAAGTTTTAACCTGTATGAGTTTAATGTTATTGTGAATAACACTAAGTCTGTAATTGCCTTTTGCATATCTAGATGATATGCAAGTATGAAGAACTTTACTCGTTGTAAAGTGCGGTTAAGTATACTCTATACCTTTGTCGTATGAGTACTAGTCAATTCCTGTTTTTATCCCGTTAGGGTGTAGGAATTGTGTAGGTTTTGTGAAAACCATAGTTGCCTGTCCTGCCGGATAGGCGGTTAATGTTTTGCCATTGTTGGCCTATTACAATAGTTGCGTGTGGTCGCCACTCTGTGTGGGTATCGCGAATGAAGATTTTGCTAATCTGTTTTTGTAGATACCGCAGAGTGGAACACACATTTGTAATAGGAGTAAATAAACAATATTTCATTGAATCGTTTATTTATTTATGTGCGAATGGCCTGCGGCCCGATAGGTTACATGGTAAATGTAAAAACATGGCTTACATATAACAGCGTTGAAGCTGTTGTGCATTCCATGTGCGTGCGATAGTTTCGCCTTCTAATGTTTTCAGTTTATATGCGCCTTTGCCCAGGACCTCTTAGATGAGGTAGGGTCATTCCCACTTGGGGGCGAGTTTCCCTGGGCGTTTCGCGTTAGATGTTTCATTGTCACGAAGGACGTAGTCTCCCGGATTGAAGGTACAAATGCGGACGCGTGCATTGTAGTACTTTTCGAGTTTGGTTTTATACTTGGCCTTATTGATGGTAGCATTTTCACGCCTTTCTTCCAGGAGGTCCAAGTCAACCCTGCGCTCCTCATTGTTGTCTATCTTGTTGATAGCCAACATCCTAGGTGAAGGGAGGCCTACTTCTGCGGGGATCATCGCTTCAGTGCCATAGACCAGGCTGAAGGGTGTCTCACCGTTACTTGTCTTTGGGCTTGTCCTGTGTGCCCATAAGATACTTGGGAGTTCATCAACCCAGCCTCGTCTGGCTGTTCCCAACCGTGCTTTGATGCCTTCGACTAAGCTTTTATTGATACTCTCGACCTGGCCATTCCCTTGCGGATGCGCCACTGAGGAGAATATGTGTTCAATGTTTAGCTCCTTTAGCCATTTTTGAAAGTCATCGGCCGCGAAGTTGGTACCGTTGTCGGTGACAATGCACATTGGTAGACCGAAACGACAGATGATATGTTCCCAGACGAATTTCCTTGTTATCATAGCGGTGGTTGATGCGAGCGGTTTTGCCTCTACCCATTTTGTAAAATAGTCGACAGCCACTATGATAAATTTCACTGCACCTGGTGCGTCTGGAAATGGTCCCACCACATCGATTGCCCATTTTTGGAATGGCAATGCGGTGGTGACGGGGATCAGGTTGTTCTTGGGGCGCAAGGTCTTGGGAGCATGCCGCTGATAGTTGAAACACTTGCGCAAGACTTTGACTGCATCCAGGTGCATGCCGGGCCAGTAGTACCCGGTAATCATGATTTTGGCCACCACCATGCGTGGGCCTGCGTGTATGCCACATATTCCTTCGTGTATTTCTCTGATAAGGTACGTGGCATCTTGAGGGTCGACGCATCGTAGGAGTGGCCCCATGTATGATTTACGGTATAAGATACCGTCTCCCATTTGGTAATGACACGCTTTGTATTGTAGCTTGCGTGCCTCTGCCTTGCTTTCGGGAGTAACACCTGATTGTAAGTATGCAATGATCGGTGTCATCCAGGATGTTGTACCGTACTGGATGACATTGACTTGGCGCAGGGGTACTGAGGGATTTTGCAGAACCTCGATGCGTACCTCTTTTGCCAGGTGTTGGAAGCTGGTGGATGCAAGTTTTGATAGTGCATCCGCGGGTTTGTTATCACTCCTGTTGATATGGTGGATATTGAAGGAGGTGAACTTTGATTTCAGTTGCAAGCCTTGTTCGAGGTAGAGGATCATGATATCCCCTTTTGCGGCATAGTCGCCGCGTATCTGCCCTGCAACCAATAGTGAGTCGACGTGTGCATCCAAATGTTGGACGTCGAGTTTGACTGCCAGACGCAGCCCTGCCAGTAGAGGCTCATATTCTGCCTCGTTATTCGTGCTTTTGAAATCGAGGCAGATTGCATAGGTAAGCTCTTGCCCATCAGGGCTAACGAGTCGCAGACCTGCACCTGCACCCTCTTCGTTGGATGCACCATCTGTATATAGTGCCCAAGTTTCTGCGGAGGATGGTGGCAATGCAGGGTTTTGTTCTTCTTTGCATTCTTGAATGCGATTTGCTGGTACTTCAGCAACGAAATCAGCCAAGACCTGGCCTTTGATCGCGGGGCGCGGTTTATAGTTCAGTGAAAGTGCGCCCAACTCAATTGCCCATTTTGCTAATGTACCAGAGATGTCGGGTTTTGATAGGATCGGGCCGATCCTATAGTTGGTTAGCACCGTGATGACGTGGTTTGCAAAGTATCGTCGCAACCGTCTTGACGCGTGTACTAGTGCCAATACCAACTTCTCCATGATGGAGTACCTCGTCTCTGGGTCGTTGAGCATTTTGCTGTTGCAGTAGATGGGTGTTTGAACTCCTTCCCGCTCCACAATGAGTACCGCGCCTACCGCGTTGTCCGCGGCAGATAAGTACAAGATAAGTGGCTCATCCTTGCGTGGTGCGGTTAGAGTTGGGAGTTGAATCAAACACTCTTTCATCTCCCGGAAAGCTTTTTCGGCCTCTGCGGTCCACTGGAATTGTTCCTTTTTTAAGCAGCTCCGCAGGGTCTTGATGAAAGGGTAAGACTTAGCTGCATGGTTGGCTAAGAATCTATTCAGTGCGGCTAGTCTGCCGGCTAGTCGTTGCATCTCTTTCATCGTAGAAGGCGATGGCATGCATTCGATCGCCTGAACTTTTTCCGGGTTCACCTTGAATCCATCTTTGGTTACGATGAATCCAAGGAATTTGCCTTCCTCCATTCCAAACGAGCATTTCCCTAGGTTAAGCTTCATGTTGACGCTTCGCAGAGTTTGGAATGTTCTTTCGATATCGTTGAGCATGGTGTCTTCCTCCATGCTCATGACGACCAGGTCGTCCATATAGATTTCGACACTTTTGCTGATTTGACCACAAAAAGTGTCGTTCATCAACTTTTGATAGGTTGCGCCCGCGTTACACAACCCGAACGGCATTTTTGTGTAGCAGTAATTCCCGGTAGGAGTGCGGAATGCCGTTTTATCTTCGTCCTCGATTGCCATCTGCACCTGGTGGTAGCCTTTGTAACAATCGAGGAAACACTTCCACCGAAATGGTGCGAGGTTATCGACTTTTTCGTCGATCTCCGGAAGTGCGTAACAATCCTTGGGGCAGGCTTTGTTAAGATCTTTATAATCGACGCACATGCGCCAGCCCCCGGATGGTTTTTCTACCATGACTGGGTTTGACAACCAAGTCTGGTATTTGACTTCCCGCAGGATACCTGCGGAGAGCAGCTCTTGGACCTGCTCATGCATCGCCTGGTTTTTTGCCGATCCAAGGTGGCGTTGGCCTTGTATCACTAGCTTGATACCTGGCATGGTATTCAAGGAGGGCTGCGTGATTTCACGTGGTACCCCTGTCATATCTGCGGGTGTCCACGCAAAAATATCCTGGTTCCTGAAGAGGAGCTGCTTCAGGTGCGCTTTGATGGTAGGGGACAAGGCGTGGCCCAACGTAACAGTTTGCTCCGGGTGTCTTGCGTTAAGAACCCATTTTTCTGGTTGAGTGTTGGGGGTATGCCTTGCTATCTTGGTCGGACGCAGTTCGTCCGTAGACATAACTTCTCTTCGGGCGTATATTATCGCGACCCCCGTCGCGGTTGGGAAACCGATGGCGGAGTGGGGGACGGATGTGATCATGTTGAAGTCGCCCTGGGACTCTCTTCCGAGAAGTACGTCGTACTTGGAGGTGTGAGGTAAAACCATGAAGTTTACCTCCTCCGTTCTTGTGTGCCTCCCGTTGGTGAGGCGCACAAGAAAAGTAATTTGGCCCAAGGGGAATACGGTTTCCCCTGCAAACCCGGCCAACGGGTAGTCCACCGGCTGCAACCGATCTTTGTCTTCTTGATCGAATTGGTTGAAGCACTGCTCGTATATAATATCAGATGTACTACCCGGGCCGATGAATAATCGCTCGGTGCAGTAGTGAGCCAGGTGGCCTGTGATAACCACGGCGCGCCTGTCGCGCGGTCCGCCTCGGACTTTTGGAAAGACAACTTGTTCGTCCTTCCAGTCATTGTCCGGTCTTCTTGCCGCCTTACGCGGCCTTCCTCGCCCTCCATTGATCATGTGGGTTGAGGCCACGTACATGGTCCTTTTACCCGTGGAGGTGCCCTCGTTGTGGGGAGTGATGCGCTTTGTAGGTTTTTGCGCCCCTGTCAACAGGTGTTGCAGTTTCCCCTCCTTTAGGGCTCGTTCAATCTCCAGTCGGAGACTGATGCAGCTGTTTGTTGTGTGGCCCGAGTCCTTGTGATACTCGCAATAGAGTGCGGGATCTTGGTTTTTCTTGGACTTCATTGGTTGGGCCGGTCGCAGGAATTGTGCGTCCGTTAGGAGGACGTCGCTTGGCGACTGGTTGATCTCGGTCCAGCTACGATCCCGAGACTCCTTCTTTGACGCCCGGTTTTCACGCTGGGCGTTGATTGTAGCCCTTGCGTCGGGCTGGTTGTTTCGCGGGACATATGGTCTGGAATCGCTGCCGCGATTCCATGTGTCCCGGTTGCGCTTGTTGTTGCGCTTGTGTTCTTGGTGGGAGGACTGGCCTTCCGTTTGGGGCTGTGCCTTTGATACGTGCGGCTTGAGGGACCGTTGGGTCTGGGCGTATGTCTTGACCGCAGCCATGACATCTTCCCATTTCTTAGGCAAGCCGTCCTTGCCGGAGATAGTCATAACCATTTGTTCGTCTTTTACAGCAACAATGAAATGGTTGCGCGCCATTTGGTCTGCCACGTCGCCTATCTCCAGGCATTATTTATTGTAACGGACAATGAACGCCTCAATTGATTCGTTGTCTCTGCGCCAGATGTTCATGACGTCCGTAGAATCGCGTTTATGTCGTCGTTGCTGGCAAAAATGCGCGAGGAACTTTGCTTGTAAGTCCTGGAATGAGGTCAGTGACCCCGGTGGTAGAGAATCGAACCATGCCCTGGCCAGACCTGTTAGGGTCTGCGGGAAAAATTGACACCAAATGGGTTCATCCCACCTGCCGTTGCACCCGGCGCCGGTGAAGATGTTCATGTGGTCATCCGGGTCGGCCAAACCGTTGTATTTCCCAATGTTTAATGGGAATTTGGTGGTGGTAACATCGGCGTTGGCAATCTCTGGGACAAACTAGGAATTTTCGGCCGCCGATTTCGGCCTGTAGGGTTGGCTCTGGTGGCGCTTTGCAGCGCGAAGGTATGTGGTGCGGGTTTGAGTGGGATGGACAAAATTGCGTCCTCCCGGTCTACTGCTAGTAGCATGAGAATCCCTGCAGTATGTACCATCGTCTGGATCGGTACGGCCCTGGCATTAATGGTGGGACTGAGGTCCTAGCCGGCTATGGATGCCCGGGCCGTGGTGGGCTGTAGACTGTCGCCTAGTTTCGCCATGTGGGCCTAGACGGCTATGTATATGGCCCCTGCGGCGGGACCCATATGAGGTATCGTCCTCATCGAGTGTGCGGACATCGCAGTAAGAGGAACCGCGGTCTTCTTGCCTGCTTCTGGAGGCCGGGTGTGTTGGGGCCCTACCGTCGTATCGTAAAATACGACCCGCAGGGGTATACGGTGCTGGGGTAGGCCCCGCAGATACTTGCGCTTCTGCGCAGGCTCTGTTGTATGTTGCGGCCAGCAGAGCTTGTTGCTGGTCGTACCAGGTATGAAGGTTCATGCCTGGAGGTATCACAGAAGCGTACTGTGATAAATCGTGGCCGAACGTAAGGGATGCGCCCCCTTGCGTTGATGTGCCAACATGTTCAACATTTGGGGCTATGGGAATAGTCCCCGTAGGCCCTGTGTTTACGGGGTTTAGGTTATCCCCGGTAGCGTTGTTTAGACGATCAGACATGGTTTTCAGAAAGAAAAAGATGGTTGAAAAAAGTGCTAAGAGTAGCGGTGGGCGCCAATGATGAAACAATGGTTAACCGGGTGGGGTTAACTCACTGGTCTCGTCAAGTAGGGTTAATCCCTTCTTTCCGAGGATCCTTGGCTGGATCGTCCGCTGGTTGGTTTCCTGCACAAGGAAACAAGCCGTGACTCGTAACAAGGATGATGGGGTGGGGGGTGCTCCTTGTTACCACTCTTCGGCGTGAGAATCAGTAGTTTGCTTGGGAAGCAAAGTATGATAGTAGTAGTAGTGAGAGAGTTGAGAAGTGATACCTCAAACCTGGTTTGGGATGGGTATTTGTAGCCGAGGAGGGAATGAGGGTAGTTGAGTAGCTAGTCTGACATCGTACAGCTGCTTGCAGGTGTGTCAGACCTGTCGGTTACGGTGGTGATGCCACGTCCTGCTGTGGTGTCAGACTGTCATATATATGTGGGCTGGTGGGCGACTGTTCCCAGTGCCACTTGCACTGTGGTGTCAGACCCACTTGCCTTGTAGGCAGGATGCGGTGCCAGGCTGCATCGCTGCTTGCTGTCACAGATGTTGTTCCCGCGTTCTTTGTTCTATCCAAGATGCCTGCGGGATGCGGTGCCATGTCGCATCGCATCGCCGCTTCGTGACTGTTACTGTTGTCCAGATCCCTTGTCGTGACGAAAATGTTCATAGGATGCGGTGCCAGGCTGCATCGCTATGTGTAACATTAGTTTCCGTACTTAAGGTAAGTCTTCTCATCACTAGACAGATTGGACTGCTGCGTTCGCGCGTGCCCGCACGGACACAGGTAAGTTATTGCTGGTGGGGGTTTTTGATAAGGGTAATGGTCATTCGCGGTCATGCTGACGCGAGATCTGGGACCATACCCCTTCAATAGCCGAAACAAAAAAAAATCTATTTTAAAAAATACAAAAAACCGAACCGTCCATTAATTCGGTTTTATGCTTATCCATGACATTTACAGTTCTATTTTAAATCTACATCATTGTTCACCATGAGACTCGAATATCAATTTCACATGGATAAATACAAGCCCTTTGTTTATTGAATTGTGTATAAATATCATAGAGTGAATTGCAAGGATTGTCCTTTATCTTTATACCCATTTGCAGGCGTTGTCCTTTATGTTTAAAATTGACGAGTTTTGTACTTTATGTTTTCAAATCATACACGTTTTGTTCTTTAGCCCTAACCCAGTTAGATTTTTCTGTCAAATTTGGTCATGTGCAATGCACATGAGGGTAAAATTGTCTTTTCATCCTATTCTTTAAAAATACATAAAAAAGAAAAAAAAAAATATATATCATAACAAAACCCTCTTCTTTCCCAAATCAATCCCATTTCAAAACCCTAATTTCTCTTCAACAACCTGCAACAATTCTCCACAATCCAACCTTCATTCTTTCTCAATCCCTCAGGCGACACCGACAACCGCCACAGCGCCACAGCGCCACCACTTCCACTACCCCACCCGCCACTCCACCGCCGCAACACCGCCACCACCACTCTTCCCCCCTCTCAAATAGTGTGTTTTATTTGCAGGCCGAAACAAGTAGGAACGTTTGGATACGATATGACATCCTTTGCTTCCATGAATAACACAAATCAACAACAAAGTGGATTTTATGCTGCGCCTGCTGCTACGCCAAACACCTTCTCTTCTAACCCATTTGGGTAAATAAAAAAAAACGAAATCTCATTATATATTGAATGATTATTCAACAAGTATGCAAAATCATCTAATTTGCTTGCTCGAGAATCGTCAAAGAGGGTTCCTGTTGTAGATTTGTATTTATCAACTTCATCAGTTGGTAAATTATGGTGCAGTTTTCTGGCCAATGTAAAATCTGTCATGTTGTAAGGAAAAAAAAATGGTGGTAGAAGTTTTATTAAGATTTTTGTTTTCCTCGAGATTTGTTTTTGCAACTTTGGTTCTTATTTAGATTTGAGGGTTTGGGGGACGGGTCCTGCAAAGATGAATTGTGAAAATATTGCAGTAGGTTGTTGTGAAAGAGAGAGAGAGAGTTGAGTTATGATATATAATTTTTTTTCTTTTATATGTATTTTTTAAAGAATAGGGTGAAAAGACAATTTTATCCTCATGTGCATTGCACATGACCAGATTTGACAGAAAAATCTTACTGGGTTAGGGCTAAAGGACAAAACGTGTATGATTTGAAAACATAAAGTACAAAACTCGTCAATTTTAAACATAAAGGACAGCGCCTGCAAATGGGTATAAAGATAAAAGACAATCCTTGCAATTCACTCAAATATCATATTTAAAGTTGTACTTGTCTGCCTAATAGAGTTTTGTCGAGCTCGAGATTATTAAAAGTAGTCACTTAGTCGTGTGTCAAGTTTAAGGCTTTAAGCTCTACAAAACTTATTTGAAGCCTTAGCAATGAATGGATTATTTTTCTCAGTCCTATGGTAATTCAAAACATAAAATTTTTGACGTTAAGCAATTATTGTATCCCCATTGTGAGGTTTAATAGTGAATTCTTTATGAAATTGTGTTAATGTAAGAAGTAAATTTTATATTTTGTTATTTAGGTAGATACTAATTTGTACATTTAGTCTTTAATCTTCACTAATAACTAGTTTAATACCCGTCCGGTGGACGGGTTACGTTGATTTATTACATAGTAAAAACATGAATGAATCTATGAACACATTTTTTTCCTTTGAACTCTAAACGAAAAGATTATTTGTTTATAAATTTTAATAAAAAAATTAAACCAATTTTCCCATGTAAGACCAACAACGGCTTTAGACCGATTTTTACACCAAAGATACCCCAAAACTCGTATTTCTTTCTTTATGCTTCCCATATTAGGCTGGATTCCTTTGAAGAGAGCATTGTTTCTACTCCTCCATAAGTCTTGTTTGGATAACCATATACACCACCTTCCTCCATTTTGTAGATTCTCTCCCAAATTTATGTAGATTAATTATAATATGAAGTCATCAAATGAGTTTACATTGACGTGTATAATAGTAAGCCTAAAGAAAAAGAAGCAAGGTTCAGATTACATTGAGCTTTTAAGTGGATCATTGGCTACTAAAACACTTATTTTAAGTTCTGACCTTATAGGTATTAGGCACAAGCTTTTGTAGAGCTTTCATCATCTGCAGGTATGATGTCAAGCCTAATGCATGTTTTGTAGTCATTTTTACTATGATAAATAACTAATATCTTCAATTAAAATTTCTAGAAATCAGTATTTATTTAACATAACAGTATCATACATTAAACTTATGAGTACATACTTGATGAATTACACTAAAAAAAACCACAACACAATGAAAAAAGTATCTGGTGAACCATTGAAACGTGAAATGGTTATGCACTCCTTAAAATGAAAAGGTTAAGTAATAGTCATGTATGGTAGACAAGGGGCATAAAGATGGATTGATTAAAAAAGACTAATACACATGATACTTGACCACAAAGAAGTTCTTGTTTGATAAAGTCAACTGATAGTCTTTGAAAGAACTATAAAAATAAAATAATGTGCATTACTTGTTTGGGGTAGATCTCAACTGCTCATGTTCTCAATGAAGTTAAGAGCTATCTCAAGCCTACCCAGGGGAAAGCAAGATTTTTACATCAGGTTCCACCTCCAAAACTTTGAGTCAGTTGCAAACTTCTTTTCGAATGAATCTAGATTTCGCCCCACAATTGAACCATATCTTTATGCTTCCCCAACTCTTATATGCAAGACCACATCATATGGGAAACAATTAGTTTCAACAATAGTTAACTACTAGCAACGAATATTATTAATCACGACGAATATTACATACCACAAAGAAGGCCACTTCTTTCATATTAAGTAACCTCTCTAAATAACAGCTTAAGGACAAAGCATCATCAATAATTCTTGATAAGTTGATGCATTAGTTGCTAACTCATAGATTTCCTTTTTTGCATAAGTTTTGCAGGCTTGAATACCCGTCTGGTGGACGGGTTACGTTGATGTATTGTATAGTAACAACATGAACGAACCTATATAAACAAAGAAGTAAAATAGAGAGACAACATGAACGAACCTATAAAAACAAAGAAGTAAAATAGAGAGACAGATGATACACCCGCCCGCTGGTCGAATGCTTTAATACCATAATTTCATCACAATATTGAATTGCATTCTAAATAAAAATCGTTTTATTCGTGCTAAAAGTACAACTCATTAACATAAGTTCTCTATAAAAGATTGGTACAATTTAGTGCAATCATTTAATAGACCTGTTAACACGCCGAATTGTTTTAAGTTAGTTTGGTCGGTTTCAAGAGTTCATCAACCCAGTTTATCAAACAGGTGACCTGGACCAATCCCAATCCCAACCCCAACGTGACTTTTAAGTTTCTCAAGGTCTTGGATCCGCAAACCTATCTGGAGTAGACTACGGACCCAGACTTGAGGATAAACATGGTTAGGTAATGTTATAAAAATACATTTATAACACCCAACCCCATTTTATGCGGTCTTTCTCTAAATTTCTTTGATATTACATATGGTGAAGAAATTATTTAGTTACAACGCTATGAGAAGAAAGTTCTAAAAGAAGGGAAATTAATATATAAATCACTATAAAAAACTACTTTCTCTTCCCAATTAAACTCATGAATAAGATCAAACCTGTTGCCCCCTTTTGCCACCCCACACTCGAAGTTTTTTATCTGAATTCTACCAACTAAAAGTTTATCCTAATCTACATGAATAATTCTGATAAACAGGAAGCCATATCAACATGAATAGACAAACCTCTATTGCCATGGTGGTTGTTGATGCTTGTAATTCATAGGGAATAATTCCCATCCATTGTCGGGTTTTTCATGTTTCCCTCCGGAAACAGAACTCCGAGAAGCTTGATTGTGATTGAAAAACCGTCTCAACCCCACGTTGTTGTTGCCTCCCTAGTGGCGGATTTTCAGGGGTTTCCTTTTGGTAGATTCTCACTAATTTATCCTAAATCATCCAAAGTTTCCACTACTTTTTTTCCAAACCGAGGGGGTTCCTGGGAACCTAGGAACCCCCTGGATCTGCCACTGTGTCTCCCGATTTCCCATTTCGGATGCCACTTTCAGCCCGTTTGAGCTTTTCTTTTACTCGATACGTTTGAGCTAGTTTTATTCTTTTAAATTGGACCGATTAAGATCAAATACAACCCAACCCAACTCAACCAAACTTTATAAAGGTGAAAACTCACCTCATACAATGTTTTGTACTCCAGTCTCTCAACATTTCTCTTTGCAGTTATGGGGTCCTATGCGAATCTGATAACTCTTGTTTATCTCCAGGCATATCAAGCCCTTATCTTATGTTGATGCTACTTCATTGTTCATATAACCAAGATCATCTGGATTCAAAAGTAAAATCTGAACCACAATAATATAGACACATTTGACACGTTAGACAAAAAGCTAAATCAACCCATTAAAAGGTGAATGGGTCAACATTGATATACTACCTTGCGCTTTCAATAGAGGTAGATCCAAACAAAATTGATGGTATCAACTTCACACAAACCATCACAAAGAACAATATCATTGTCAACGGACACTTCTATCTGTCCACATTTTGCACATATATTATGGCAGAATACATTGAAGGAGTTCCTGTATAGAACTTAGTGAGTTGAATAGAAATAATGGAATTAAAGAAAGAATTGACATTACCGAGGATAAAAACCCGAAGATGATTTATCGCCCATGCATTTTTTTATTGCAGACTCAATATATGCACCTGAATGAACTGCCTGCCAAAAATACGAGTGAAGATATATTTGAGGAAAGGGTGGCAATTTCTTCCGGTTACTTAGAAAAAGATAATTCAGATTTACTTTGTCATTAACGGGTCATATAGAAAAAAATTGGTTCAGCAGTTCGAAAGTCGTCCAAAGTGTATTTTTAATATGTTAATTTTTCAAAATCATTTTATTCAAAAGCTTTGATTATTATTTGAAATAGTATAACCTCTTTACTCAGATTCAGCTAGTTAATTATTAAGAAGTCTAGACAAAAATAGGTTGTGTCAACCCAATCTGCCCAGTATGATATGTTTTGACCCGGGCTTGATTGGAGTTGTCACTCAGCCCACATGCCTGTCCATATTGCCAATTTGAGAGCCTTAGAAGATTGGGCTAAAAGAATATTAATAAGGAATGGTTCAAACCTTCAAATCTTCAATGTTCTCATGTTGTTTCCTAGATCACACAAAAGACCTTGCTTTTCGTTGGGCCTTAATTTTGGCTCATTACGAATGGCTCTATCATAACTTAGAAGTTGTTCTTTTGTTAATCCATTTATTCAGCATGTTCCAGTGAACATTGATGTCAAAGTCACTTTTAATATAATCAATTAGCGCCTGCAACTAAATAAAGATAAATGTGTAATGCTTTTAGTGCAATACAAGCTTCAGAGAATATAAATTTAACTTCACATGAAATATACCTGACCATGGTTGGCTCAATTTGTGTACTTATATGATTCATCAACAGCAGAGGAACATTACATCTGTATTTTAAATGCAGAGACTACAAATACTAAACATAAATGTTGAACTCAACATATATCTACAAAATAATAGGCAAAGTAACAACCGAAAAAATTAACCTCAATATAGTTAGCAAGTAAGTATAGAGAATTCAATTCATTAGCAATCTCAATGGCAGGCCTGCACCAGAAACGTGAGAATATGTCAATATACTTTAATATCAACAACATTAGAATTATGAAAATGTAAGAACTGATGGTCATGGTATTGGATAGTTTTATGTAATCAGATTGTAGAACAAATACACAAACTGCACTCAATCATTTGCTAGAACCTGGTATGTGATTTTCCTAAACGTTTCCGAAGCCATACAAATAATTCGCTCAGTTAGTTACAAGTAGTTGATAGCCCTACAGGAGACATGGTGAAATATAAATTATGTGTTTCATACAACTACATAGTGTTCATTCTTGGGTATCCATAAGAAAAGAAATAAAATACGAGTGACAAAAAGAAATGGAAGAAATATACCCCGTGTTTGGCAAGCTCTTGAAGAAGCGGTCAATTGCTAGTTACAAACAAACACGAGATGGCGCCGACATCAACTGGTAAGACATGTGTGGTGAAGGTTAATACTCTTGGCAGAGGTGATACAACGCCGGCCTCAATTGGTGCCCTTGTTCTTCGACAATGACTACTGGTTATCAGAATCCAGTCCGACAGTGATAAAGACGATTAAAGTCAAGAGACTCAAGACGATAATGTAGGCCAAAATGAATCAATCTCGTTTATATTATAGCAGGATAAACCCTAATTTTCAAAGAATTAAAAAAATATTAACGCTAAGCATCAATTTTATAGCATTTTATCAAAATCTCATGAATCAAAATGTTGGCAAGAAAGAACTGCAAAACTAAATTACATTAATTGGGGTAATGAGAAATACCTGAGAAGGAAGGAGAAGAAGAGTAGAGCAACTGCCATTGATAATTGAAGGTCTTCATCTTCTTGAACTTCCTTTCTGATGATGGAGCTAGGGTTTCAGACAAATTGGCAAGTAAATAAAGGCATCGAGAAAACCAATTCCCATAAGATGGGTTTGTAACATAAAGATTAGAGATAATAACTAATGCAAGCACAATTGTACACTTGATCTACCATTTCAAATCAAATGGTGAAACGAAAACAATATAAACCACACTTTGATCTCGTTCTTATAACCCAAAATAACAAAAATCCCAACTGTCTGAAACAAATCGCAAGCACAATTTTAAACCCCAGACATAATTAAGCAATTTAAAGGGAATGAGTATTAAACCTGTTCACAAAGGGCGTAAAGTAACTGAGCTGTTAAAAGAGAAACATGTATAGAGAAAAACGGCTAGGGTTTATTCAATTGAAAAGTGTTAAAACCAAACGAAAAGAAAACAAACATTATATAGCCGAGGTTCGGGCTTACTAGCTAACGGGCCAACACCCACAATAAACTAATCAACTAAACTTATTTTATTATGCTAACATCTCCCCTCAAACTCACAATGCAACAGTGATAAGCATTGAGAGTTTGTCACACAAGAATCGGAACCGAGACGCCGACTGAGCCTTTGTAAAAATATCCGCAATCTGCAAGGATGATGGAACAAAAGGAAGCGAAATTGTTCCAAGCTGAAGATGTTGACGAGTAAAATGACAATCTATCTCAATATGTTTTGTTCGCTCATGAAAAACAGAATTCTTAGCAATCTGCATAGCACTTTGGTTATCACAATGTAAGGGGGTAGGCTGAGAGATTATAACACCCATATCTGCAAGAAGCCATCGTAACCAAACAATCTCACATGTAGTCACAGCCATGGCACGATACTCAGCCTCAGTAGAAGATCTTGAAACAACATCTTGTTTCTTACTTTTCCATGAGATTAATGAATCTCCCAAGAAAACACAAAAACCAGTGGTGGATTTACGATCATTACGATCACTATCCCAATCAGCATCACTGTAGGCACGCAACTCCAGAGAAGATGTTGAGGGAAACAAAAGACTCTGAAACTGAGTGCCTCGAAGATATCTCAGAATACGAAGAACAGCTCCCCAATGAACAGAAGTAGGAGCAGTAACAAACTGGCTAACGACATGAACAGCATGAGCAATATCTGGACGAGTAATTGTAAGATAAACCAAGCTGCCTACAACAGTACGATACAAACTCGGATCAGCCAATGGAACACCATCAGTGGGAGAATACCGTGCATTGGTTTCAAGAGGAGTGTCAACAGTTCTGTTATCAGAAAGCCTTGCCCGCTGAAACAAATCAGAAATATATTTTGTCTGAGAAAGGAGGTATCCTTTCTGAGACTGTGCCACCTCAATACCCAAAAAATACCGTAACATACCCAGATCTTTCATAGCAAAGCGTTGAGCTAAATCACGCTTTAGGAACTCAATACCTTCATAATCATCTCCTGTAATAATCATATCATCCACATATAGAGACAGAAGAATGCGCCCTGCGCTCGTACATCTAATAAATAATCCTGAATCGTGATTACTTGGAACAAAACCAAGAGAAGTAATCACTGTAGAGAATTTCTCAAACCAGGCACGAGGGGCCTGTTTGAGGCCATATAAAGCTTTCCGAAGCCGACACACTTCACCAGGCTTATGAGCAATGCCTGGGGGAGGCATCATGAAAATTTCCTCATGGAGATCACCATTCAAAAATGCATTCTTGACATCCATTTGACAAATCTTCCATTGACGAACTAATGCAACAGCTATTAGCGTACGAACTGTAGTCATTTTTGCCACTGGGGCAAATGTCTCCTCATAATCCATACCATACTTTTGTGAGTATCCTTTTGCTACAAGTCTGGCCTTATATCGCTCAACAGACCCATCAGACTTTGTTTTAATCTTATATACCCAACGACAACCAATTGCATGTTTACCAGGTGGTAGTAGAACCAAATCCCATGTGTGTGTCTGATGAAGAGCAGTGAGCTCTTCAGCCATAGCATTCTGCCAAAGAGGATTAGAGACAGCCTCTCTATATGATTCAGGTTCAGATAAATGATGTATGTTTGCGATGAAGGAGGCAAACGAAGGTGAGTAAGTAGAGTAGGCAAAATCTGGTAATTTGGTGGACTTACATTCACGAGAAGACCTCCTCAGAGGTGGAACTGTCTCAGCAGGTGAAGGAGTTGTCTCGGGCATAGCCGAACCTGAAGTTGTGTCTGGCGATGTATGGGTATCTTGAACTGACCCACCAGATGCTACTGGCCCATCAGATTCTATTGGCCCATCAGAATCAGCAGATGTAGCGGGAACATTGGACAATGTTGATGCATCAATGTCAAAATTGAAGGGGTCAATGTTTAGGAGATCTGACTTTGTTACATTATGTGATCCGGATGGAATCGAATAGAAAGGAATATGCTCGAGGAAGATAACATGTCTTGACACATACAACTTCTTACTAACAGGATCAAAACAACGATATCCTTTCTGTGCAGTGCCATAACCTTTCGGACCACTGGCATAACCCAAAAACACACATAATGATGACTTACTTGACAATTTGTCTCGTTCAACATGAGGACGAAGAACAAAGCATGTACATCCAAAAACCCTTAATTCATCGTAATCTGGGAGTTTGCCATACAGTTTCTCAAAAGGAGACACCCCAGAGTTATGAGAAGTAGGGATCCGATTAATTACATGTTGGGCAGTTAGGAGTGCTTCTCCCCAAAAAATACTCGGGACATCGGCGGATAAAAGAAACGAGCGAGCAGTTTCCATAAGATGACGATGTTTCCTTTCAGCTACACCATTCTGCTGAGGTGTGTCGGTACAAGATACCTGGTGTATTGTACCATCTGATGCAAGTAACTGGGTAAAGTCATTGGAGGTATATTCACCTCCTTGGTCACAACGAAAGCACTTTATCACAGCCGAAAATTGGGTCTTCACATAGGCTCTAAAGTCTTTGTAAATACCAAAGAACTCAGATCTACGTTTCATAAGATACACCCAGGTATAACGAGTATAGTCATCTATAAAAGATACATAATAAATCGACCCACCCTTAGTGGAGACAGGTGACGGACCCCACACATCAGAATGCACAATATCAAAAGGAGCCAAAGAACGAGAGGTACTTTGTGCAAAAGGCAGGGCGGAAAACTTTGCAAGTTTGCAACCACTACAACCAGAAATATCACAAGTGTTCAACTTACCCAATGCACCTGTAGAAGCCAAAAACCTTAAACGAGATGCGGACACATGTCCCAATCTAGAATGCCACCGATAAAAGTCAGGAGATGAATGACTCAAGCGAAAGGACGACAAGTCAACACTAGAAGCAGCAACATCAATTTCTTTCAAATCATCCAAGACATAAAGTCCACCTACCCTACGGCCGGTCCCAATCACCCTCATAGAACGTGAATCCAATACATAACAAACAGAATCAGAGAAGCACACCAAATGACCAGATTTGCACAACTGACTAACCGAAACAAGGTTTAAAGCAAGATTTGGAATAAAATAGACATTAGTGAGAGAAATATGAGGAGTAACAACTGACCCAACACCTTCTATTGGCATAGATGTAGCACTAGCAGACATAACAGATGTAGCCGAACCCGAGTTCAAAGATACAAAAGATGACAAGTAGGGTGACATATGATGAGATGCACCGGAATCCAAAATCCATATGGATGAAGGAATACCTGAAGTATTAGACGAAGACATGGCTAAATTTAGAAATAACCTGAATTGGTCAAAAACCCGAGAATCTGAAGCAGGCATTGGAACTGGACCAAAAACACGTGTAGATGAAAGAGATTCAGCCTTTTTCGCCATATCATTCATACCAAGCAAAATCAAAATAATCCAATATCAAATACAAACCCAACAACGGAAGCACCAAATACCAACCAAACAATTCGAACCCTAAACGATAACAAATACGAACCCAACAGCGGAAGCAAATACGAACCAATAAATAAATTATGAATGAACACAAATCAAAGAGCCATACTCACCAGAATACATCTCTTGCGTAACATCTGATTATATATGATTTGTTTACTCTGATGAACATAAGAAACCACAAAATAAATTTTGATTTATTTACTCTGATCGAAGATAGGAACCACAAAATAAATCAATTGTTGACTTGCTTTTCTCTTGGTCCACGCAAAGCAAATAAAAGGATGCAAAAGGATGATGATGGCTGTGGAATTTATTTTGATTGGCTAATTAAAATAAATCAAGCAAACAACCCTTTTCTTTTCTTCTTCTGGTCACTGAATGGCGGCGGTATGAAACGGCAAAATATCGGAAAACACAATCTCACAAATATAACCGAATTCGTTCCAAACGTTAACAAATCTCAACAACTTAACTTCAACAAACTCAATAAACATGGATCGAAGAGTGCTCTGATACCATGTTAAAAGAGAAACATGTATAGAGAAAAACGGCTAGGGTTTATTCAATTGAAAAGTGTTAAAACCAAACGAAAAGAAAACACACATTATATAGCCGAGGTTCGGGCTTACTAGCTAACGGGCCAACACCCACAATAAACTAATCAACTAAACTTATTTTATTATGCTAACAGACTTCGATTGAGAATTTAGAGGTGACCCTTTGGATGACGAATTGGGGGAGCACCAAATCCCGCATAAACAACAACGGTGAAGAAACGATAAGGGTATGCAAAGCAAGAGCTCGCCCTCGACATCGCCATATTTCTTGATTATCAATCAGATATTGGGCGATGAGTGTTGGTTATATACGGAGGTTATAGGCGAATTGTACTGCAAACAGAAGGATGTATGGAGGTGGATATTTGGATGCAAGGGTTTATATTATATAAGAGAGGTCGTCAACTGCAATCTGCCCACGTCCCAGTTTTGTAGCAACCGTGTTTAGTGGGAAAGATGGGCCGGAAAATCAGGGGAGCGTACAGAACCGCCCAGAACTGCCATAATAGCAGTTGAAAAAATGGAGTTTAAATGGTCAGGATTTGATTTCAGCAAGATCCAATGGTAGAGATCCATTTGAAAGGTAACTTCCACTTAATGGGTTCCATATATATATAATTATTCGGATCATCATTATTTGTTTTAATTCTTTTTTTAGTACATAATGTTAGTTTGGTTAATTAAACAAGGATGATCTATGTTACTAATGAAAACTATGAACGAAAAGTGCAAATTGCTATATTTCAAAATGTAAAAAAGTGTAACAAGGAAAAAAGAGTGTAAACTACTCTAATTTAACTTTGTTATAACATAATTGACCTCACCAAATGTGATGACATTCTAATCCTTTTAACCTATTCATCTTCATCCTTCATTTTACTCATGTTTGTTTAAGATTTTTATTATTATAACCAGAGTAACCAAATCGAATACCCAAGCTCAATCGAAAAAAGACCTTTATACCTAAAACCGTAGAGAAACAATATCGGTTTCATATATTTCCGGGTAATCATTTGTAGCTGATAAGTTATCAGGTACATGGAGGAAGACGAAATGGATTATTCGAAGCATAAGGGTGACTAGACTCGGATTGAGCAACATTTATAGATATCCCTTTCGATTTAGAGTATTTAGCATGTCGATGATGCAAGTGGAAACCTGACCTCATATGAGGAATATGTTAGGGCTGTTCATGAGCCGAGCTGAGCAGAGCCAGGCCAAGCTCGGGCTCGGCTCGATTATAAATCGAGCTGGCTCGGCTCGGATTTGAAACCGAGCTGAAAATCTAAGCTCGGGCTCGGCTTGGTTTTAAACCGAGCTAGCTCGGCTCGGCTTGGTTTGGCTCGATTTTATAAAAAAAAAACTAATATATACCTCTTAAAATTTAATAGCCTAAAATATTATTCAATAATTTAAAAGAATATATTCAAAATAAGTTCAACCTAATACAATTCAAACCAAAATCAAGTTTAACAACGCATAATAAGTCTTAATTTCAATAAAATACAATATTAGTTCATTAGTATGGTAATCAATCTTCAAATATGCCATAAATATCAAATTACAAACCTATATACATGTAAATAATAATAAGTTTTTTTGTAATATATTATAATGTATATAAAATTAAAACTTATTATAAGTAAAATAATTCGAGCTAAACCGAGCCGAGCTACAAAGCGAGCCGAACCGAGCCAGCTCGGCTCGTTTCGAGCCGAGCCGAGCTAGGCTCACTTTCTAACCGAGCCGGCTCGGCTCACTTTTAAACCAAGCCAAATCGAGCGAGCTTTTTCCGAGCTAAATCCGAGCGAGCTCCGAGCCGCGAGATTTTTGAACAGCCATATGTATACATCTCTATTACTCCATCTTTCCCTAACTCCTCTTGAACTGAAAATATACTATGCACAAAGCAAATAGTATTGACTAAATCCGAAATGAGCGAGTAAACAAAATAACAATATTCGTAATGAGATGTGTGAACACAATTTTAATTTAACATGAAAAAATCAGGTCATTTGAGCATAACCAAAACACTATTTAGGAAAACCTTATTATTTATACTTCAGATCACGAATTGTAATATAATGTTCTAGAGTAAATTGTAATATGGATTAAACAACTATGTTAAAAAAAACAAAGTGTATTTGATTTGAAGTAAAAAAAAAAAAAAAAAAAACAGTTAAATGTCATAGTAACATGTTGTAGAACATAGCATAATCTTAAATGTCATAGTGACATGTTGTAGAACATAGCATAATCTAAACTGTCGACATATCATCAAGAAATATTTGTTTAAACACAATACGATAAATTTACATCACGTTTTCCAACATGAACACATTAAAGTTGGAACATGGCAGACATCACCAATTAATCCTTCAATGCAGATTTGAAAAAAAATGCATGGATAAAGTCGAAACAAAAATAATGGATATTAAAGCCGAAATAAAAAATAGCCTTCACAATTGGAAAAGATGTTCCACATTTGTGGTGGTAATTCAAATGACTTAAACCTGGATTTTTTTTTTAATTGTAATTTCCGTCAACAATTAAATATGGGAAGTTAAAGTTTGATAAAAAAAGAAAAAAAAAGAAAAAGAGTAGCATCTGGATTATTGTTATGATTGAATGGTTATGATGCTTGAAAGAAAATGTATTACAAATGGTCTAAGTGAAATTTACGACCGCAATTAGCTAGAGAATTTAATACGTTGATTTATTTCATTGTGAAATTACAATGGTAAAATTATATTATATAATACTATAAATAGCAACTTGGGTTGCGTTCATCGAACCATCGCATCGTTTCACTAGAAGGCTCCTCTTTGATAATTACTAACTTCGGGCATGTTTGACTAAGCTTTTTGAAACAACTTTAACCAAATTTGCATGTCGAAAGACACATCATTTACCACGTCCACCGTTTCACTTGATATCGTCCACCGTTTACTTGATATGAAGATATTTAAAGACATATTATTATTATTATTATTATTATTATTATTATTATTATTTAAAAAGGAATTATATATACTAATGAATAGTGATATTTTTTGTCTTTTTATAATTTTGTTTTTGTGTTTTCTTTTTGTGCAAAACGTTAAGGATTTATATTTTTGTTTGTTTTGTTTTACATTTTTTTCGAATTTGGTCGTCGTTTGGTTGCTACTTAATACAGTGTTTGGTGATTACATTTAGCCCCTCACGTTTTTACCCCATTAACTTTCAAATACGTGTCGGTATAAATTCAACTTCGTCTATGTTTTACGTCACGTGAGTCATGGATTCATCATTCTCATCTTAGATCTCTGTTCCAACAAATAAGTTTTACCGATTTGATGTCTAATATCATATTCACGGTTGAATAAACATGATTAGGGTTTTTATTTTGATCCATGTATAAGGATATAACCAACAAATCCTGTACATTACTATTGAGATTACGTGTCTTTGTGATAGATTAGAAGCATGTTCATGAGTCTATAAACGGCTACAATTCTTGATTATTTTCATATGTCGTGTTGCATTGCAAAGTGGGCAAATAAGATTTGTATATATTTAAAATGGACTACAAATTCTTTGTTAGTGTGGCATATATCGTACGTATTGAAATCGGACTACAAATTCTTTAAGACAAATATCATGTAACATAATAAACAAGTAAAATAGAAAAATGTTACTCGGGAGGGACCGGTTTGAACCTGAGGCCTCCCGGTTGTGATGTGTGTAACTAGTGGTAAAAAATGTAACTTGTTTCAAAATATGTTTTAAATCATTTAAACTTGGTGTTTGTTGGTGTCATCTTCTTACTTAATATATCAAAGTGACCGAAAACTTGTTTTGTTAGTACAGGTATGTTTTATTTGGTTTATTTAGCCTAACTAGGTTTATCACCCTAGCCGCGTTGCGGCGAACTTCTTTTATTATTTAGTTTGTGTTTACATGTGTTATGAAATCACTATGAACGCGTTGCGCGCGGAACCACTAACAAAAATAAAAAGAAAATGTAAAAAACAGTAAAACATAATCGAAAGAAAATCAATCAAAAAAGTTGTATGTTAATGATGTTATTCGTATGAAACCCGTGGTCAGAGATGAGCAAATAATACTGGGTACCGGTACCGAATTTCTCAAACCGAGGGATCCTAAGTACCAATTCGGTACCGACTTTTGTCGTTCCTAGTACCGGTTCGCTACCGATTTTTATTTTCATATGCCGGTACCGTAACCGGTATTTTCGGTATCGGTTGCCACTGAGCTCATCCCTACCCCTGAAACTAAAAAAAAGAAATCATTAAAAGTTGAAGAAAATCAACAAAAAAAAAGTTGTACGATACCGTTGTTGTTTGTATGGCACCCGTGATCAGGGATGAGCAAATGGTACCGTGTAGCAGTACCGAATTTCCCGAAATAAAAGATATTCAAACTTAATCCGGTACCGACGTTTTCTGTAACAGGCTGGTGCCGATTTTTACCTTAATGCACCGATAATGAACCAGACCGTACCTGTATTTTCGATACCAGTATTGGTTGACACCAAGCTTATCCAACTGAGAAAGCAAAGAAAATAATAATAATAATTATATTACTATATATATTAATATAATATATTAAAACTACTGTTCATTCAATTGTAATATTATCATATAGTAAAATAATAATTTAGGTGTATTGTATGAACGTTAAACATGTCGGCATTTTTGTATAACTTTATGTTTCCAAGTTATTTAAGTTAAGGTATTTCAATACTTCACAGAATTACAAACTTTGAATCAACGATAAGATGAGTTAAATGATAATCTTTCGGTTGCAATGTCGACTAAGGTGGAGCATTGGGGTATGTTTGGTGTTGTTTTGAGATTGTTGAAAAACCATCGGCACTCAAGGATGACTGATAGCATAAACGATAAGAGCAAAGGTGGTGTGTGTGGACAACTACCAGTGAATTGTTACAACTTAAATAAGATGAACCTTAAGGCAGTTACCCGTGTTGAGACATATATCTTGGGAAGATCTTTGTCGCAACTCGTGTTGTGTTTATCCTAATTTTAATTTTTATATTATGTCGAATAAACCTTATATAAGTGTTTTGGTCAAAAAATCTGATGAGGATATTGCAACCAAACTCTTTGTTATGGGGTATGATGCTAACAATGTAGAACAATATCAATGATCACTTCAATGTAAATTGCACAAATGACACAAGGATTTATACGGGGAAAAAGCCCTTGATCAAGAGTTGATCTCCGGCACAAAAAACCCCGGGTGATGGAAACTACCGATCACCAAGCTCAAATAAATGAATAAATGTTTACAACTTCGGATAGTAACGAGTTAGGTACAAGGATCACTATCGTGAAATGTGTAAAAGTGAATGAAAACAAATGAATGTTCGTCGAGAGCTTCAAGTATGCGAGTGTATGAGAGTGTGTAGCTGAAAAGTGACTAAGTGTTTTTCTACTAGCTCGTTACCCCTTTTAAAATAGAAATTAACTACTACAACTAACTATCCGACTTTTGTGCCAAGCTCCCACGTTCTCCACAACGTCCATTTTTGGCCAAGCACGTGCGGGATAGTCAAGGAATATTCTCCAGGAATGTCGCCAAGACTAGGTCCAAGTTGAACTTCCTGCAAAATAATAGAAAACACAAGTAAACAATCGTCAGTACGAGGATCCTTAAAGTGATCCATGATCCTGATCCTGAAGCTCTTCTGAGGATCACTATCTGTCACAGAAGTAAGGATCATTAATTAGGATAACGAATAAGGATCACTAATTGTTAGAAAATCCTCCCCTAACAATTGCCCCCAAAATATAAGGAGTGATATGTAAAATTAGCGAGTTATGTTTTCTTGATCTTATCCGCAACTAACTAACGGATATATAGCCGTTGATATCGAACTAGCCGTTGCAACCATGACGTCACAGAAGTGACAACCCTGCACGATCATGATTATAAATAGGAGATAGAGATAGGATCAAATGCATTTAAATCCGAAAGAAACTCCCTTTATATTCTCCGTCGAAGATCAATCAGGTATCTCTTTCTCCTCTTTCTCCCTCTCTTACTCTGTTTTTCTTTCTTTATCACCATCACTTTGAGAATGATGCTCCGAAGCTCACCGGGCAAGGATCACAAGAAGGATAGCCCTTTGAAGAGTCAAAAGATCATCAAAGACTCAGCGAATGAGAGGTGTTGCTTTAACGACGCACAAGTAGATAAAATCCGTCACTATTTTCCGGCGAATGCCTTTTTCAAACCCTTCGATCCCACTATCCTGAGCGACTATGTTTCAGAAACATGGGTTGCCTTTCCAGTTACTCCATTTGCCATAGGATACACCTATCCTTTCCCAGAATTTACACAATCCTTCTTTTCCCTTACCGGCATCTCTTACATCCAAGCCATGCCGATGATTTGGAGGGTTTTGTATACCCTGGAGAGGATCATCGAGCAGGAGGGCATTGATCTAGGCATGTCAGAGCTGACACAATTGTATGATCTTACCACCTTTGGATCCCATCGATATTTGTTCAAACGAAAACCCGGTGGAGAACACCCTCTTCTCAAAGTCACTAAGAATGACAAAAATTGGAAACGTCTCTTCTTCTTTGTCAGGAGGGATACCATTCCAAACAGAAGGGATCTACCAAGAACATGGTCCACCCATGGTAGGCCGGAGGATCCTGAGAAGGATCACCAGGTAGTCTTGTTTTTGTATAAGGATTACTGACCCCCTTTTTGTCTTGTGTTATGCAGCTATTTCTGTCTCACACATCATCACATCACCTGAAACCAAGGATAGGCTTGCTGCTTTTTTGAAGCTTGATCCTGAAACAAGGACATTCAAGATAGACACCCAAGACTCACAAGAAGTATCCTCAGGTTCCATTACCATGTCAAGTAAGTATCCTGCCTTTTACATAGTTTGAATATAAAAATAAATAAATAAATTGAAATAGGATAAGGATACTCATCTTGCTTTGAATGTGTAGGCGCTGGAAAATCTGCCAAGCCTGTATCCCAGTTCAACACAGCTGATCTTGATCTTGTTCGATCCAGGAAGAAGAGGTCCACTACCAGTCCTAGCATCTCCATTCCCAAAGCACCCAGTAAAGGAAAGGGTGGCAAGAAGAGGAAAACTTCTGACACTGAGGACCTTCAAGGCCTACCACTGATCCGCCACCAGTTCCTTGAATACTTCAATGATGTAAGGATCCTTAATTCTGCCTAGGTATCCTACTCGTATGAGGATCACCTGATCTTGAACTGCTTTATCCTTTTCTTTGCAGAAATTTGCTGAGATTGAAGATTACGTGGGAAATGTTGAGGAGCAGGACAAGAAGATTGCTGACCTCCAACAGGTTGCCGTGCTCAAGGACCTTGCACTTGCTGATCTTCGGAAGGAACTCCAAGATGAGAAGACTAAGACGGCTAAACTTCTGATCGACCTTGACTATGAAAAGCATGACCTCATAGAAGGTGCAAAGGTCTCTGCTGCCATCACAATGTATCAGACAAAACTGAAGATGGCCCAAGAAGCTCAAGATCCTAACTTTGATAAAAGCAGTTGGGATGTTGAGGGCTGGAAGGCAAGGTTGGCTGATCTTGAGGATGATGAGGAGGAGGCTACTGAGGTCTTGGCGATTGAGGCAAGTGGCAGTGGGAAGGATCTGATAAAGGATACCGCAGCTGGAGGGGAAGAGGATGCAGCGAAGGCATAGGCTGCATGAATGGGCGATGAAGGACATTTCTAGACGTAGCCGGAGCCCATTTTTTAAGTTTGATAGTTTGTTTTGGTTATGGTGTTTTTTGTTGAACAATGATGGGTTGTACTTAAACAATAGGTTTTAGGATTAAGGATCCTGTATGATCCTTTGGACAATAGGCAGGATTGCAATTGGTGGAGGGATCCTCTGTTTTGGGGATGAAGCCATTGTGATCCTGCCGCCTTTATATTCCTGCACTTCTTTCGAACTTATTATCATGGACACCCTTTACCTACCCCAGCGGACGGGCCACGTTTTGCTGGTAGATGCTCGGGGTAGGTAATTTTGACAACCTCTTAAGGGTTACTACTTTGTTGATAAATAAAATCTTAACCTTTTGTCGCTTATCTTGTGTTGTTATCCTTGTGTTTCTTTGATTTTCCTTTGTTTTGATGCATATTCATTGAATAAATAATTTTGAATAAGTCAGATTGAAAATATTTAGGATATGATCCATGATCAGATATTCTTTAGTTAAAGAATCTTAAAAAGCAATATGTTTTAAGGATCACAAATCTAGTTGTCAAACTTTAAGGGTTATTCAAATAAATAATGAATAGAATTAAAAATAGTTAAGGATCATACTTGAGGGTCCAAGTTAGGATCCTAACCATAATAAGGATAACTGTAAGATAAACCTTAGAAAGAAGTAAGGATCATGGATCCCTAGTTGCTTATCTTCAAGGACCTGAAATAGATCATAACTTGGGACTAAGCCAACATAAGAAAAGAGTTTGCAACCGGGGACAAGCCCAAGGATAACTGGGGACAAGCCCAAGGATAACTGGGGACAAGCCCAAGGATCGTATGTAAACTGGAGTATGGCCCTAACTGGCGACTATCCAAACTTAGTGACATGAAAATGCCAAAACCTTAGCTAACGTGAAAACGTTAGAAACCTTAGCTAACGTGAAAACGTTAGAAACCTTAGGAACGGATGTATGGTACGTCTACCATTATACGTAGGATCCTAGGCATAGCCAGTACAATGGAATTATCAGCCCCTAAAACGAGTACTGGTCCCACTGACTTGAACTATACCAGGATCATCATGCGCTACAGGCGGAACTGGGGTCAAGCCCAAATAACTGGGGTTAAACCCAAGGAACGGATTGCTTCAGCGGATAACCAATGTTATGCTAAGGATACCTGAACTTTCAAAACTTAAACTCACGTGAGAGATGGATAAAGGATACATGATCCTTATCCTTATATGAGAAAATAAAGAAATGAAATAGTTCAAATTTAGGATATTACCTAAGTAAGGATCACCGATACTTTGAGGATCCTTTAAGGATATCCCTATCGTGAGGATCATCTATGCCATGAGGATCCTGCTCACATGAAATATTTCTTCAAGTGGACAGCATTCCAAGCTCTTGGTAGCAAATCACCTTCCATGGTTAGCAATCTATATGCACCATTTCCTGCTTCAGCTTCAATCAAATAAGGGCCTTCCCATTTTGGAGCCAATTTTCCGTCAGCAGGATTGGTGGTATTCTGAAATGCTTTCCTTAATACCATATCTCCAACTTGAAACCTCCTGATCCTGACATTTTTGTTGTAAGCACCAGCCATTCTTTGCTGATAACTGGCCATCCTTATCCTAGCCATATCCCTGATTTCTTCAATAGTATCCAGGTCTTGAGCCAAGTTCTCATCATTCTCCTTAGGATCACAGGTACTTGTTCTTGCAGTTGGAACCACCATTTCTGTTGGGATCACTGATTCTGCCCCAAATACCAAAGAGAATGGCGTTTGACCAGTAGCATTCTTAGGGGTTGTCCTATCAGCCCAAAGCACATAGGGTAGTTCTTCTGCCCATTTCCCTTTCTTGGATCCAAGCTTCTTCTTCAAATTGTTGATAATGATCTTGTTGGATGATTCTGCCTGACCATTAGCTTGTGGGTGGACTGGTGTTGATGTTATCATCTTAATCCCCCAGCTGTCACAAAAGTTAGTGGTTCTGCCCCCAATAAATTGGGAACCATTATCACATATAATCTCAGAAGGAATTCCAAATCTAGTTATAATATTTCTTTTAATGAAGGATATAACTTCCTTTTCTCTGACTTGGGCAAAAGCTTCAGCCTCTATCCACTTGGAGAAGTAATCAGTCATAGCAAGCATGAATACTTTTCCACCAGGTGCCTTAGGGAGCTTACCAACTATATCCATCCCCCATCTCATAAATGGCCAAGAGGAGGATATAGGATGCAATAATTCAGCTGGTTGATGAAGGACATTGCTGTGTCTCTGACAAGGATCACATCTTTTAGCATACTCCACAGCATCTCTCTTCATGGTTGGCCAGTAGTATCCTGTCCTTAGGATCCTTGAGAATAATGCCCTGCCCCCAGTGTGGTTTCCACAATCTCCTTCATGGAAGTCTTTTAAAACTTCTTGGATTTCAGGATCCTCAATGCATCTCAAGTATGGTCCTGCAAGAGATTGTCTGTACAACATATTATTTAAAATTGTGAATTGAGATACCTTAGATTTGAAAGCCCTAGGGGTTTCTCCTGTAGGAATCTCTCCATGTTGTAAGTATCTCATAATTGGTGAGATCCATGATCCTGATCCTGAATGGGATTGAGTATCCTCACAAGGGATAATTGCAGAATCATTTCCTATCTCCATAGCCTCGTGATCCTCGATAGCCGGGGTCAGGATATGGATAATAGGGATCTTGATATCCTTCGGGATCTTCAAGGATGATCCTAAGTTAGCCAAAGCATCAGCTTCTGTATTTTCTTCCCTTGGTACCTGTGTCAAACTAAAGGAAACAAAAGAGAGTGCCAAACTTTTGACTATCTCTAAATATTTGGTTAGCTTTCCACCTTTAACAGCGTAGGATCCATTAAAGTGGTTTGTGATTAACAATGAATCTACATGTACCTCAAGATACCTGATCCCCATATGTTTTGCAATTTGCAAACCAGCAATTAAGGCTTCATATTCAGCCTCATTGTTGGTGGTTTGGAACTCACAAGCTATAGAGTGGGGTATTATGTCCCCCTGTGGCGATTTTAGTAGTATTCCAAGCCCTGTGCCTTTTGTTAGGGGAGGATTTTCTAACAATTAGTGATCCTTATTCGTTATCCTAATTAGTGATCCTTACTTCTGTGATAGGTGGTGATCCTCAGAAGGGCTTTAGGATCAGGATCATGGATCACTTTAAGGATCCTCGTACTGACGATTGTTTACTTATGTTTTGTAGCATCTCGCAGGTATAACAAGCTTGACCAAGTCTTGGCGACATTCCTGGAGAATATTCCCAAACTATTCTGCACGTGCTTGACCAAAAATAGACGTTGTGGAGAACGTGGAGGCATGGCACGAAAGTCGGATAGTTAGTTTGGTAGTTAGATTTCTATTTTAAAAGGGGTAACGAGCTAGTAGAAAAACACTTAGTCATTTCTCAGTTACACACACTCGTATACTCGCACACTTGAAGCTCTCGACGAACACACATTCATTTTCACTCTCTTGTACACATTTCACGATAGTGATCCTTGTACCTAGCTCGTTACTATCCGAAGTTGTAAACATTTAATCATTTATTTGAGCTTGGTGATCGGTAGTTTCCATCACCCGGGGTTTTTTGTGCCGGAGATCAACTCTTGATCAAGGGCTTTTTCCCCGTATAAATCCTTGTGTTGTTTGTGCAAATCTACATTGAAGTGATCCTCATCGCTATTACATAATCAGCATCATACCCCCATAACATAGAGTTTGGTTGCAAAATCCTCAACAGATTTTTTGACCAAAACAGTTTGGCGCCCACCGTGGGGCCATTGGTGCTTTGTCCTTAGAAGAATTCGCATTTCTGTGCTCATTCCGGTTCACTACAACCAAGCAAATGGCTTCCTCAGCGAAAAGTGCTTCAAACTTGATGCCATCATCCACTTCTTCACAAGGCGTCCCTCCTTTGCCTCCACCACCTTCTGGATCCCAGAAGAATACTGAGAATGCCGCGAAGAAACCAACTCCCATTTTCTCAAAACCACCTACTTCTTCTGTTTCAACTAATCCTACTACTAATGATCTCTATGCCTTGATTTTGCAGATGAGGAATCATGCACAAGAGCAGGATAAGACCAACGAAAGGATCCTCCGGGAGATTGACGAAATTAAGAAACAGAAGAAAACGGCAGAGGATCGTTCCCCACTGATGCCCAGATCTTTGAATTTTGATACTCCGGCGATTACTTCTCAGCCATCAATGGTTCCAGACATTCAATATGTGGGTGGACCAAAAGGAGTGCACTACGGAACAACGACAATGACCCAGGCATCAGGTTCATATTTCCAGCCAGCGGGATCCTATCCTCAGCATATGGGATCCCTCACGAGTTCAGGAGGATATTTAGGAATGCAGCAGTTTCAAGGATCCTCCTTCGTTCCAGGATCATCCCAGGTTCAAGGATCCTCCTTAGTTCCAGGATCATCCCAGGTTCAAGGATCCTCCTTCGTTCCAGGATCATCCCAGGTTCAAGGATCCTCCTTCGTTCCAGGATCATCCCAGGTTCAAGGATCCTCCTTTGTTCCAGGATCATCCCAGGTTCAAGGATCCTCCTTTGTTCCAGGATCATCCCAGGTTCAAGGATCCTCCTTCGTTCCAGGATCGTCTCAGTTTCAGGGATCCTTCCAGATGCTAGGATCCTTGAGGAGTTTGCAAACAGGAAGTTCAGATGTCCATCAGGGAGATTTTATTCCAATGCAGACCAATGCCTCTACTGGTCCCTCGATCATTCCAGAGCCTCAACAATACGGATTAACATCTATTATTCCTAACTTGAATCCAATGGGAGGTAACACTTTTAATAATTCTCATACTACTAACCATGGTCTTATGCAGGATCCAGGTATCAATCATGCCATGGCCAGAGAATTGCAAAAGCTAAAGGATATGATATCAAGTGTTCCGGGAGTGGTCAAACCTATCCCAGAGATTGCAGATGGGAGCCACAAGATATCTCGTTTTGCACCACCAATCTGTGATGCTGAGATACCCAAGAGGTTCCATGTGCCTACAATGAAGCTGTATGATGGTTCGACTGATCCTGAAGAACACATAGCACAATATAGGGAAAGGATGGAAATCAATCCAATTCCAGAAAGGTTAAAAGAAGCATGCCTGTGCAAGGGATTCGGATCCACTCTTACTGGATCAGCTCTCAAATGGCTGCTAAGTCTTCCTCCTTATTCTATTACCTCATTTGCTAACCTAGTTAACTTGTTTAATAATCAGTTTTCTTGTAGTAGAAAATTTGAACGATTAACTAGTGATTTATATAGGATAACCCAGGGTCATAATGAATCATTAAGGGATTACATTACCAAATTCAGTAAAGAATCCTTAGACATTCCCAACTTAGATATAGCCACGGCTGTTGAGGCCTTCAAAATGGGATTGCTTAGGGATTCGTTATTTTATGATGATCTTGTTATGACACCATGCAGGAACCTAGATGAGGTAAGAACCCGGGCCCTCAGGTTCATCCGGCTAGAGGATGACAAGAGGATCCAGGAGAGGTTAACAGGATCCTCAAAGCAGGATAAGCAAGGATCCTCATTCAGGAACAACAAGTTCAGATCCTACAACAGATCTGATAATCAGAACGTGCATTCTATTGATCAAGAAGAGGATGATGAGGATTATCCTCCAATTTCTGAATATTGTTTTAGTGTTGATAACAATGAACTAATCCTTGCGATGCAGAGTCTAGGTGATAAAGCTAGATGTCCCAGAAAAAATGATGGCCAGCTGCAACTAAGGATAAATCAAAATGGTGTGCATATCATGAAGATTTTGGGCACCTCACAGAAGAATGCATTGCATTAAGAAAGGAAATTGGATACTTGTTGAGCAAGGGGCATCTAAAAGAATTGTTGGGAAGAAAAAAGTCAAGAACTCAGGATCCTGAAAGGATCCCTGAGAAGGCTCCAGCCCCTCCAGCAGATGCACAAGTAATAAACTTTATTTCTGGAGGATCTGACATTTGTGGCACATCCTTCTCAGCAGCTAAAAGGCATGCAAAGGAAACTAAAATGGATAGTGGAGAAAGACCAGTTCGAACATCAAGTGTCTCCGAAGGAAAAGTCATAACCTTTGATGAAGAGGATCGTGTTGATATCCAGGATCCTCATCACGATGGTTTAGTTATTACTCTTTTTATATCTAACCATTTTGTCCGCAGGATCCTTATAGACGGAGGAAGTTCAGTGAACATTATCCAGCTTGACGTTCTAAAGAAGATGGGTATCCCTGAATCAGAGATCATACCAAGATCCTCCGTGCTCGTGGGATTTAGTGGCGAAACTAAGAACACCCTGGGGGACATTAAACTCCCAATATATATTGAAGGCTTACACTCTTATCAAAAATTTTGTGTTATTGACTGTTTATCTTGTTGTAATGTTATCCTTGGCAGGCCCTGGATACACGATATGAAAGCAGTCCCATCTACTTACCATCAATGTGTGAAGCTCCTTAGTCCTTGGGGAATAGTAAAGATTGATAGTGATCAGCAGGAGGCTAAGAATTGCTACACTTCATCGATGAAACCAACCTCAAAGCCAAGGGAGCAATAGCAATCAAGGTATCCTCCAAGGAATGTCTTGGAGGCCAGAGAGCAGGATGTGGTAGAAATCCTCATGGATCCCGATGATCCTGAATCCAAAATCTATATCGGATCAGGGATCCTTGGCGAAATGAAAGAAGACCTCGTATCCTTCCTCAAAAGGAGAAAGACTACCTTTGCATGGAAACACGAAGACATGACTGGTATATCCAAAGATGTTATCACCCATAAACTCGGCATTGACAGATCCTTCAAACCAATCCATCAAAGGAGAAGAAAGTTTGCACCGGAAAGGAATGCCATTATCCAAGAAGAGGTAGAGAAATTGCTCCGGGCAGGTATGATTAGAGAGGTCAAGTATCCAAGATGGTTGGCCAATGTGGTTGTTGTTCAAAAGAAAAACGGAAAGTGGAGGGTATGTGTCGACTTTACCGATTTAAATAAGGCATGTCCCAAGGATCCTTTCCCTTTACCCCACATTGACTCCATGGTGGATGCAACTGCGGGTCATGATGTAACGCCCCAAAACCCGAATGTTTATATTCGTTTTATGTTCCCCATGAATATTCAATGAAATAAATAACTAGTCTATTTGACCTAGTTAAGTGTATGGTGAAAACCATTAAAAGATGAAAGTGGTGCCAATTGTGTTTTAGAGGTAAACACGAGGGACTAAAGTGGTATGGAATGAAAGTTATGTTAATAAATAAAAGATCACACACACACACACACACACACACACACACACTTTCGTGTGTGTTCTGGATAGATCGATCAGGGGCTCTCAAGAGCCCCAAACCCTAGTTCATGCAAAAGCTTCAAATTGAAGAATGAATCAAGGCCCAAATTCACATCCGAGCATGAATTAGTGATCACCTTCACAAGGGGATCGTAAGGTATGTCTTGAATCAAAGATTGGTGATCATGTGTGAAGTGGGTTATGTTCTAATCCGTAAGTTAATGTGAAATTGATCATGTATAAGTGTTAGAATCATCATATAGAACATATGTTATGTATGGTTTGTGTTAATTTGATGTGTAAAGGTGAAACCCAATTGTTAGGGTGAAGATGATAGCATGGATATATCATCAAGGTCCAATTCTTGTCCAAAAATTGATGTATCATGTTATGTATGATGGATTCTTGTTAGAAGGATTGGAAGAAATGTGATGATTATATGTTTGATGATTATGCATGTATGATTCGTGTTGATTGGAAGGAAGAAATTGATGAATTATGTATGAAATTAGAAGATTGTGCATGAATTAGTTGTACGTTATGCTTGGAAGGTAGTACGCACACCAAGTGTTTGATGAAATGCCTAGGTGAGCTTAATAGATGAAATTGTATGTAAGTAAAAGATGATATGTATATAGTGATGTTCGTATAGTCGATTATAATGTTACGGGTATATAATGAAAAGTCAAAAGTTAAAGTAAATGGACCGTTGACTTCTAAAAGTCAACTGTCATGTTGTCATAATTGTAAGACTAAAGTAAGTTATATGATGCGTGTTAGACGTATGTGTGTCTAATGCGATGACATTACGGACTCCACGAGTTGGAAATGATACGAATTTGGTTACATGTATTATGCTTGTTAGAAGTGACTATGAACGTCAAATATGAATTATACGATCGATATGATCGTTAGCTTGTACAATTATGTATGCTAATAAGAATGTGATTTGGTGACATGAAAGTATAGGAATCATGTCGAGAAGGACTCAAGCATGAAAGGCTAACGGGTAAAAAAGAGACAAGATAACGGACACGAACTCGGACGCACGAGGTAAGTGATTTCTGCAATCACTTCTTATGTTCGTTTAAGTTATAAGGCGTTTTAATTAACTGAGCATGATGGTTGAAGTCAATTATGTGTCGTAGTCTTTCGTCGTAAAGGATGGGATTAAAGTTGACCAAAATGCCCTTGATGGGTATTTTGGGCAAATGATCTTAATAAGTGGTTTAAGAACAAGTTATACGATTAGTTTAATGTTTTGGACAAGTATGGAAATGGGAAGTATGGTTTTGTTGTCATAAACCGTTTAATGCGCAAATACCCATAACGGGTCAAATAGTTAGAAAATGATAATAAGCCGATAGAGCGTAAGTTAAGAATTTCCTTAATCCGGATGTGGGATTTTAAGTTCATATGATAGAATGTGAATTTACAAGCATGTAGGAAGAAACGGGAGGTTAAAGCGGGATCCCATAGCCCAGGTAAGAATCCCACCTCAGGTTCCTGAACCTTAAAGCGGGATCCCATAGCCCAGGTAAGAATCCCACCTCAGGTTCCTGAACCTTAAAGCGGGATCCCATGGCCCAGGTAAGAATCCCACCTCAGGTTCCTGAACCTTAAAGCGGGATCCCATGGCCCAGGTAAGAATCCCACCTCAGGTTCCTGAACCTTAAAGCGGGATCCCATAGCTCAGGTTCCTGAACCTTAAAGCGGGATCCCATAGCCCAGGCAAGAATCCCACCTTAGGTTCCATTTAGGAACCTTAAAGTGGGATCCCGTACCCCAGGTAAGAATTATTAATTTAATTCTCATTGGCAAATATGCAATGATGTGGGAAAGGTTTGTATGCATGTAGATGTGTATGTATGTATGTGTAAAGATATGCACGAGGGTATGTATGTATGCAATGATGTGGGAAAGGTTTGTATGCATGTAGATGTGTATGTATGTATGTGTAAAGATATGTACGAGGGTATGTATGTATGCAATGATGTGGGAAAGGTTTGTATGCATGTAGATGTGTATGAATGTATGTGTAAAGATATGTACGAGGGTATGTATGTATGCAATGATGTGGGAAAGGCTTGTATGCATGTAGGTATGTATGTATGTATGTGTAAAGATATGTACGAGGGTATGTATGTATGCAATGATGTGGGAAAGGTTTGTATGCATGTAGATGTGTATGTATGTATGCGTAAAGATATGTACGAGGGTATGTATGTATGCAATGATGTGGGAAAGGTTTGTATGCATGTAGATGTGTATGTATGTATGTGTAAAGATATGTACGAGGGTATGTATGTGTGTAATGATGTAGGAAAGGTTTGTATGTATGTAGATGTGTATGTATGTATGTACAAAGGCATGTATGAGCGTATGCACGTATGTAAAGTTGTAGGGAAAAGATGTACGTATGTAGATATGTATGTGAGTACGTATGTAAGCATGATTTAGAGACGATGAGGGTTAACGTTATTAATGGTGTACCTCGAGAATGAAAAGTAATGCAGGTACATTATTGAAGCCTCACCAGGAAATGGATATGCAGATGAAATGCTTAAAGCTTAAAAGATGACGAAGTGTGAAGCGTACGCGAATGAACTTTGTTTCTTTAATGTGTGCTAATGTTATGAATGTGTGTGGTAAATGCAGGTTGTACGGATAATGAGCGATTATCAGAAGGATTAGGGATTGAAGACCGAGCCACTTGAGAGATTGTACGGGGACGTTGAATGTAAAATGTAGTAAACGTAAGCTATGTTTTTAATTAGTAAATAAGAGGATGACGGATTTATGAATAAGAATTATGTTAAAGTTAAATTTTAAATAAGTTGAGGTATTTATAATGAATGAAATTTTATGGTTCGTGTTTCCGCTGCGACTTTTTGTCAAATACGAATTAGGGTGTAACAAGTTGGTATCAGAGCCCTGGTTTGAGAGAATCAAGTGTAAGAAGGTAAGTGCTTGAACTCAAACCTGTGTGCTCTTGTGATAAGAAACCCGTACAATCCAAGACTCGGTCAAGATCCAAAGGTAAAAGAGAATGTAAGTATGTACTTATGTACACGCATAAAGAAACTGACGGTTTTGTATATGTAAGGTAAGTATAAGCGTTTGAAGAGGATGATCCGCGAGTGCGGTCAAGTACCGACACCAAGGCATGAAATAAGATAAAGTTGAACCCAGGTACGTAAATTCAATATGTCGGTATATGAAATGGTAAAATGCATTAAGGGAAGAAAAATGCTAAATGAAGGACCATGATGGTATAGTAAACATGTTTTGAAAAATGATACACGTGCCGAAACCTAATTCTTCGGACATAAGGTGACAATTACACGAAGACACGAAACTAGTATGTGGATTGTGTACCTGGCCAGTACACGTGAAGCATATGACGTTCGTGGGACCGTGATAATTAATACAGGTATGTCCGTTAGAATTAAGTAGTAGGTGGACGTGAGGGTGAAGAGAAATGTAAGACTCTCAAGAATGAGAGTATCAAATGCTATGTTAGAATCCGCGAGACGGATTCGAAACATGAAATGCTATGCTAGAATCCGCGAGACAGATTCGAAACATGAAATGCTATGCTAGAATCTGCGAGACGGATTCGAAACATGAAATGCAATGCTTGAACCCGCGAGACGGATTCAAGGGATGAAAAGCGTATATGCAATGTTTGAATCCGCGAGACGGATTCAAAGAATGAAAGATATGAATGCAATGCTTGAACCCGCGAGACGGATTCAAGGGATGAAAAGCGTATATGCAATGTTTGAATCCGCGAGACGGATTCAAAGAATGAAAGATATGAATGCAATGCTTGAACCCGCGGGACGGATTCAAGGGATGAAAAGCGTATATGCAAAGTTTGAATCCGCAAGACGGATTCAAAGAATGAAAGGCGTAAATGCAATGTTTGAATCCGCGAGACGGATTCAAAACATAGAAGGTACGAAAGGTATGAATAATGTGTTCGAATCCGCGAAACGGATTTAAGATATAAAAGACGGAACTAGTCTACATAAGAAGAAGTCAATAGCTTGACCATTATGCGTCAAACAAGTCATAAAAGTAATGTAAAGCAAAAGAACAAAAGAATGATAGGAATGAAAATATCCGAATGTGCAAGTAACGTGAGGATATGTATGGTACAAAAGATTATAGAAACGTAGAATGATGTTAGCTACGGAGTTAAGCACGTAGGTGTGACTATGAAATGGTAGTTTTGTTGTGATAACAAAACAAGGGTTAAATGTTATGCAATGCGTCTATAGAATGAAATCTTAAAGGATGAGATGAAGGTATTTAATCTGTTATAAAATGATCATATGAGTGTAAGCATTATTATAAGTTTGAATAAGAATGTATATTAACCTGTTTTAACGGGTCAAAGGAAATGAGAATGTTATATGAAAGTATGCCATGGAAAGTACAGCCTTGTTAAGAAGAAAAAGCCAATTGCATGAATAATTATGAAATGAGTTAGGATGATTACTTATGAATGTGATGAGAGTGTTAGGTCAAACATTGATGTGTGTGTGTGAAAGAGGAAATAAGAAAGGTTTCGGGGACGAAACCTCATTTAAGGGGGGTAGACTTGTAACGCCCCAAAACCCGAATGTTTATATTCGTTTTATGTTCCCCATGAATATTCAATGAAATAAATAACTAGTCTATTTGACCTAGTTAAGTGTATGGTGAAAACCATTAAAAGATGAAAGTGGTGCCAATTGTGTTTTAGAGGTAAACACGAGGGACTAAAGTGGTATGGAATGAAAGTTATGTTAATAAATAAAAGATCACACACACACACACACACACACACACACACACTTTCGTGTGTGTTCTGGATAGATCGATCAGGGGCTCTCAAGAGCCCCAAACCCTAGTTCATGCAAAAGCTTCAAATTGAAGAATGAATCAAGGCCCAAATTCACATCCGAGCATGAATTAGTGATCACCTTCACAAGGGGATCGTAAGGTATGTCTTGAATCAAAGATTGGTGATCATGTGTGAAGTGGGTTATGTTCTAATCCGTAAGTTAATGTGAAATTGATCATGTATAAGTGTTAGAATCATCATATAGAACATATGTTATGTATGGTTTGTGTTAATTTGATGTGTAAAGGTGAAACCCAATTGTTAGGGTGAAGATGATAGCATGGATATATCATCAAGGTCCAATTCTTGTCCAAAAATTGATGTATCATGTTATGTATGATGGATTCTTGTTAGAAGGATTGGAAGAAATGTGATGATTATATGTTTGATGATTATGCATGTATGATTCGTGTTGATTGGAAGGAAGAAATTGATGAATTATGTATGAAATTAGAAGATTGTGCATGAATTAGTTGTACGTTATGCTTGGAAGGTAGTACGCACACCAAGTGTTTGATGAAATGCCTAGGTGAGCTTAATAGATGAAATTGTATGTAAGTAAAAGATGATATGTATATAGTGATGTTCGTATAGTCGATTATAATGTTACGGGTATATAATGAAAAGTCAAAAGTTAAAGTAAATGGACCGTTGACTTCTAAAAGTCAACTGTCATGTTGTCATAATTGTAAGACTAAAGTAAGTTATATGATGCGTGTTAGACGTATGTGTGTCTAATGCGATGACATTACGGACTCCACGAGTTGGAAATGATACGAATTTGGTTACATGTATTATGCTTGTTAGAAGTGACTATGAACGTCAAATATGAATTATACGATCGATATGATCGTTAGCTTGTACAATTATGTATGCTAATAAGAATGTGATTTGGTGACATGAAAGTATAGGAATCATGTCGAGAAGGACTCAAGCATGAAAGGCTAACGGGTAAAAAAGAGACAAGATAACGGACACGAACTCGGACGCACGAGGTAAGTGATTTCTGCAATCACTTCTTATGTTCGTTTAAGTTATAAGGCGTTTTAATTAACTGAGCATGATGGTTGAAGTCAATTATGTGTCGTAGTCTTTCGTCGTAAAGGATGGGATTAAAGTTGACCAAAATGCCCTTGATGGGTATTTTGGGCAAATGATCTTAATAAGTGGTTTAAGAACAAGTTATACGATTAGTTTAATGTTTTGGACAAGTATGGAAATGGGAAGTATGGTTTTGTTGTCATAAACCGTTTAATGCGCAAATACCCATAACGGGTCAAATAGTTAGAAAATGATAATAAGCCGATAGAGCGTAAGTTAAGAATTTCCTTAATCCGGATGTGTGATTTTAAGTTCATATGATAGAATGTGAATTTACAAGCATGTAGGAAGAAACGGGAGGTTAAAGCGGGATCCCATAGCCCAGGTAAGAATCCCACCTCAGGTTCCTGAACCTTAAAGCGGGATCCCATAGCCCAGGTAAGAATCCCACCTCAGGTTCCTGAACCTTAAAGCGGGATCCCATGGCCCAGGTAAGAATCCCACCTCAGGTTCCTGAACCTTAAAGCGGGATCCCATGGCCCAGGTAAGAATCCCACCTCAGGTTCCTGAACCTTAAAGCAGGATCCCATAGCTCAGGTTCCTGAACCTTAAAGCGGGATCCCATAGCCCAGGCAAGAATCCCACCTTAGGTTCCATTTAGGAACCTTAAAGTGGGATCCCGTACCCCAGGTAAGAATTATTAATTTAATTCTCATTGGCAAATATGCAATGATGTGGGAAAGGTTTGTATGCATGTAGATGTGTATGTATGTATGTGTAAAGATATGCACGAGGGTATGTATGTATGCAATGATGTGGGAAAGGTTTGTATGCATGTAGATGTGTATGTATGTATGTGTAAAGATATGTACGAGGGTATGTATATATGCAATGATGTGGGAAAGGTTTGTATGCATGTAGATGTGTATGTATGTATGTGTAAAGATATGTACGAGGGTATGTATGTATGCAATGATGTGGGAAAGGTTTGTATGCATGTAGATGTGTATGAATGTATGTGTAAAGATATGTACGAGGGTATGTATGTATGCAATGATGTGGGAAAGGCTTGTATGCATGTAGGTATGTATGTATGTATGTGTAAAGATATGTACGAGGGTATGTATGTATGCAATGATGTGGGAAAGGTTTGTATGCATGTAGATGTGTATGTATGTATGCGTAAAGATATGTACGAGGGTATGTATGTATGCAATGATGTGGGAAAGGTTTGTATGCATGTAGATGTGTATGTATGTATGTGTAAAGATATGTACGAGGGTATGTATGTGTGTAATGATGTAGGAAAGGTTTGTATGTATGTAGATGTGTATGTATGTATGTACAAAGGCATGTATGAGCGTATGCACGTATGTAAAGTTGTAGGGAAAAGATGTACGTATGTAGATATGTATGTGAGTACGTATGTAAGCATGATTTAGAGACGATGAGGGTTAACGTTATTAATGGTGTACCTCGAGAATGAAAAGTAATGCAGGTACATTATTGAAGCCTCACCAGGAAATGGATATGCAGATGAAATGCTTAAAGCTTAAAAGATGACGAAGTGTGAAGCGTACACAAATGAACTTTGTTTCTTTAATGTGTGCTAATGTTATGAATGTGTGTGGTAAATGCAGGTTGTACGGATAATGAGCGATTATCAGAAGGATTAGGGATTGAAGACCGAGCCACTTGAGAGATTGTACGGGGACGTTGAATGTAAAATGTAGTAAACGTAAGCTATGTTTTTAATTAGTAAATAAGAGGATGACGGATTTATGAATAAGAATTATGTTAAAGTTAAATTTTAAATAAGTTGAGGTATTTATAATGAAAGAAATTTTATGGTTCGTGTTTCCGCTGCGACTTTTTGTCAAATACGAATTAGGGTGTAACACATGAACTGTTAACCTTTATGGATGCTTCATCTGGATTCCAACAAATCCAAATGGAACCATCCGACCAAGAGGATACAGCCTTCATGACTCCAACTGGTATATACTGCTATATTGCTATGCCGTTCGGATTAAGAAATGCAGGTGCAACATATCAAAGGCTGGTGAATATGATGTTCAAGGATCAAATTGGACAAACTATGGAGGTTTACATAGATGATATGGTGGTAAAATCCTTAAAAGCTGAGGATCACCTAAGAGACTTGGAGGAAGCATTCGATATCCTTGACAAATATAACATGAAACTTAATCCTTCAAAATGTCACTTTGGTGTTAAAGCAGGTAAATTCTTAGGATATATGGTGACAAAGAGAGGCATTGAAGCTAGCCCGGAACAAATCAAAGCAATAGTGAACATCAAATCTCCGGCCAATGCTAAGGATGTTCAAAGGCTAACAGAAAGGATAGCAGCCTTGAACAGATTTATATCCAAGTCCTCCGAGAAGTGTAAAGAATTCTATGATATCCTAAGGAAGAACAAGAAATTTGAGTGGACGGAGAAACATGAAAATGCTTTAAAAGCCCTCAAAGATTACCTATCCTCGGCCCCGGCTTTGATGAAACCAGAAAAAGGTGATGTGTTATCCTTGTATCTTGTAGTATCCTCAAAAGCAGTAAGTGCGGTCCTTGTTAAGGATCATCAAGGTACACAACATCCTGTCTATTATGTAAGTAAAAGTTTACTTGATGCCGAATCCAGGTACTCACACCTTGAAAAGCTTATTCTTGCATTAATTATGGCATCTACCAAGTTAAGACATTATTTTGAAACTCATGTTATTATTGTTAAAACTAATTTTCCAATTAAGAATGTCCTCAGGAAACCAGAGATGTCAGGAAGGATGGCTAAGTGGGCAGTGAAATTGAGTGCATATGATATAAGATATGAGCCTAGGACAGCCATCAAATCCCAAGCATTAGCTGACTTTGTGGCTGATTTCAGTAGTGATTTACAAGAAGAAGCTGAGCTAGAAGTCCAGCAGCTAGAAGAGACCAAGGATCCTTGGATACTTTATACTGATGGATCCTCAAATATCAAAGGCACAGGGCTTGGAATACTACTAAAATCGCCACAGGGGGACATAATACCCCATTCTATAGCTTGTGAATTCCAAACCACTAACAATGAGGCTGAATATGAAGCCCTAATTGCTGGTTTACAAATTGCAAAGCATATGGGGATCAGGTATCTTGAGGTACACGTAGATTCTTTGTTGATTACAAACCACTTTAATGGATCATATTCTGTTAAAGGTGAAAAGCTAACCAAGTATTTGGAGATAGTCAAAAGTTTGGCACTCTCTTTTGTTTCCTTTAGTTTGTCACAGGTACCAAGGGAAGAAAATACAGAAGCTGATGCATTGGCTAACTTAGGATCATCCTTGAAGATCCCGGAGGATATCAAGATTCCTATTATCCATATCCTAACCCCGGCTATCGAGGATCACGAGGCTATGGAGATAGGAAATGATTCTGCAATTATCCCTTGTGAGGGTACTCAATCCCATTCAGGATCAGGATCATGGATCTCACCAATTATGAGATACTTACAACATGGAGAGATTCCTACAGGAGAAAACCCTAGGGCTTTCAAATCTAAGGTATCTCAATTCACAATTATGAATAATATGTTGTATAAACGATCTCTTGCAGGACCATACTTGAGATGCATTGAGGATCCTGAAGTTCAAGAAGTTTTAAAAGACTTCCATGAAGGAGATTGTGGAAACCACACTGGGGGCAGGGCATTATTCTCAAGGATCCTGAGGACAGGATACTACTGGCCAACCATGAAGAAAGATGCTGTGGAGTATGCCAGAAGATGTGATCCTTGCCAGAGACACAGCAATATCCTTCATCAACCAGCTGAATTATTGCATCCTATATCCTCCTCTTGGCCATTTATGAGATGGGGTATGGATATAGTTGGTAAGCTCCCTAAGGCACCTGGTGGAAAAGTATTCATGCTTGCTATGACTGATTACTTCTCCAAGTGGATAGAGGCTGAAGCTTTTGCCCAAGTCAGAGAAAAGGAAGTTATATCCTTCATTAAAAGAAATATTATAACTAGATTTGGTATTCCTTCTGAGATTATATGTGATAATGGTTCCCAATTTATTGGGGGCAGAACCACTAACTTTTGTGACAGCTGGGGGATTAGGATGATAACATCAACACCAGTCCACCCACAAGCTAATGGTCAGGCAGAATCATCTAACAAGATCATCATCAACAATTTGAAGAAGAAGCTTGGATCCAAGAAAGGGAAATGGGCAGAAGAACTACCCTATGTGCTCTGGGCTGATAGGACAACCCCTAAGAATGCTACTGGTCAAACGCCATTCTCTTTGGTATTTGGGGCAGAATCAGTGATCCCAACAGAAATGGTGGTTCCAACTGCTAGAACAAGTACCCGTGATCCTGAGGAGAATGATGAGAACTTGGCTCAAGACCTGGATACTATTGAAGAAATCAGGGATATGGCTAGGATAAGGATGTCCAGTTATCAGCAAAGGATGGCTGGTGCTTACAACAAGAATGTCAGGATCAGGAGGTTTCAAGTTGGAGATATGGTATTAAGGAAAGCATTCCAAAATACCACCAATCCTGCTGATGGGTAGTTGGCTTCAAAATGGGAAGGTCCTTATTTGATTGAAGCTGAAGCAGGAAAGGGGGCATATAGATTGTTAACCATGGAAGGTGATTTGCTACCAAGAGCCTGGAATGCTGTCCACTTGAAGAAATATTTCATGTGAGTAGGATCCTAGTGGCACAGATGATCCTCACAATAGGGATATCCTTAAAGGATCCTCAAAGCATCGGTGATCCTTACTTAGGTAATATCCTAAACTTGAACTAGTTCATTTCTTTATTTTCTCATATAAGGATAAGGATCATGTATCCTTTATCCATCTCTCACGTGAATTTGAGTTTTGAAAGTTTAGGTATCCTTAGCATAACATTGGTTATCTGCTGAAGCAATCCGTTCCTTGGGTTTAACCCCAGTTATTTGGGCTTGACCCCAGTTTCGCCAGTAGCGCACGATGATCCTGGTATAGTTCAAGGCATTGGGACCAGTACTCGTTTTAGGGGCTGATAATTCCATTGTTCTGGCTATGCTTAGGATCCTACGTATAATGGTAGACGTACCATACATCCGTTCATAAGGTTCTAACGTTTTCACGTTAGCTAAGGTTTTCTAACGTCTTCACGTTAGCTAAGGTTTTGGCATTTTCATGTAACTAAGTTTGGATAGTCGCCAGTTAGGGCCATACTCCAGTTTACATACGATCCTTGGGCTTGTCCCCAGTTATCCTTGGGCTTGTCCCCAGTTGCTAATTCTTATCTTATATTGGCTTAGTCCCAAGTGATGCTCTATTTCAGGTTCTTGAAGATAGGCAACTAGGGATCCTTGATCCTTACTTTATTCTAAGGTTTATCTTGTAGTTATCCTTATTATGGTTAGGATCCTAACTTGGATCCTCAGGTATGATCCTTAACTATTTTTAATTCTATTCATTATTTATTTAAATAACCCTTAAAGTTTGACAACTAGACTTATGATCCTTAAAACATATTGCTTTCTGAGATTCTTTAACTAAAGGATATCTGATCGTGGATCATATCCTAAGTATTTTCAATTCAAAATTATTTGTTCAATAAATATGCATCAAAATAAAGGGAAATCAAAGAAACACAAGGATAACAACACAAGATAAGCGACAAAAGATTAAGATTTTATTTATTAACAAAAGACTAACCCTTGAAAGGTTGTCAAAATTACCTACCCGAGCATCTACCAGCAAAACGTGGCCCGTCCGCTGGGGTAGGTAAAGGGTGTCCATGATAGTAAGTTCAAAGTTAGTGCAGGAATATAAAGGCGGCAGGATCACAATGGCTTCATCCCCCAAACAGAGGATCCCTCCACCATATGCAATCCTGCCTATTGTCCAGAGGATCATACATGATCCTTAATCCTAAAACCTATTGTTCAAGTACAAGCCATCATTGTTCAGCAAAAAACACCATAACCAAAACAAGCTATTAAACTTAAAAAATGGGCTCCGGCTACGTCTAGAAATGTCCTTCATCGCCCATCCATGCAGCCTATGCCTTCGCTGCATCCTCTTCCCCTCCAGCTGCGGAATCCTTTATCAGATCCTTTCCACTGCCACTTGCCTCAATCGCTAAGACCTCAGTAGTCTCCTCCTCATCATCCTCAAGATCAGCCAACCTTGCCTTCCAGTCCTCAACATCCCAGCTGCTTTTGTCAAAACTAGGATCCTGAGCTTCCTGGGCCATCTTCAATTTTGTCTGATACATCGTGATGGCGGCAGAGACCTTGGCATTTTCTATGAGATCATGCTTCTCATAGTCAAGGTCAATCAGAAGCTTAGCCGTCTTGGTCTTCTCATCTTGGAGTTCCTTCCGAAGATCAGCAAGTGCAAGGTCCTTGAGCACGGCAACCTGTTGGAGGTCAGCAATTTTTTTGTCCTGCTCCTCAACATTCCCCACGTAATCCTCAATCTCAGCAAATTTCTGCAAAGAAAAGAATAAAGCAGTTCAAGATCAAGTGATCCTCATACGAGTAGGATACCTAGGCAGAATTAAGGATCCTTACATCATTGAAGTATTCAAGGAACTGGTGGCGGATCAGTGGTAGGCCTTGAAGATCCTCAGCATCAGAAGTTTTCCTCTTCTTGACACCCTTTCCTTTAGTGGGTGCCTTTGGAATGGAGATGCTAGGACTGGTAGTGGATCTTTTCTTCCTGGATCGTACGACATCAAGGTCAGCCGTGTTGAACTGGGATACAGGCTTGGCAGATTTTCCAGCGCCTACACATTCAAAGCAAGATGAGTATCCTTATCCTATTTCAATTTATTTATTTATTCTAATATTCAAACTATGTAAAAGGCAGGATACTTACTTGACATGGTAATGGAACCTGAGGATACTTCTTGTGAGTCTTGGGTGTCTATCTTGAATGTCCTTGTTTCAGGATCAAGCTTCCAGAAAGCAGCGAGCCTATCCTTGGTTTCAGGTGATGTGATGATGTGTGAGACAGAAATAGCTGCATGATACAAGACAAAAGAGGTTAGTGATCCTATTACGAAAACAAGTCTACCTGGTGATCCTTCTCAGGATCCTCTGTCCTACCATTGGTGGACCACTCCCTTGGTAAATGCTTTCCATCTGGGATGGTATCCCTTCTTACAAAGAAGAAGCGACGTTTCCAGTCTTTGTCGTTCTTGGTGACTTTAAGAAGGGGATGTTCTGCACTGGGTTTTTGTTTGAACAGATAACGATGGGATCCAAAGGTGGTAACATCATACAATTGTGTCAGCTCTGACATGCCTAAATCAATACCCTCCTGCTCGATGATCCTCTCTAGGGTATACAAAACCCTCCAAATCATCGGCATGGCTTGGATGTAAGAGATGCCGGTAAGAGAAAAGATGGATTGTGTAAATTCTGGGAAGGGATAGGTGTATCCTAGGGCAAATGGAGTAACTGGAAAGGCAACCCATGTTTCTGAAACATAGTCGCTCAGGGCAGTTGGATCGAAAGGTCTGAAAAAGGCATTCACCGGAAAACGATGACGGATGTTATCTACTTGTGCATCGTTAAAGCAACACCTCTCGTTCACTGAGTCTTTGATGATCTTTTGACTCTTCAAAGGGCTATCCTTTTTGTGATCCTTGGCCGGAGAACTTCGGAACAACATTTTCGAAGTGATGGAGATAAAGAAAGAAAAACAGAGTAAGAGAGTAAGAAAGAGGAGAAAGAAATACCTGATTGATCGTCGACTGAGAATTTAAAGGGAGTTTCTTTCGAATTTGAATGCATAATGATCCTATCTATATCTCTATTTATAATTATGATTCTGCAGGATTGTCACTTCTGTGACATCATCATCGCAACAGCTAGTTCTATTTTAACGGCTATATATCCGTTAGTTAGTTGCGGATAAGATCAAGAAAATATAACTCGCTAATTTTACAAATTACTCATATTTTGGGGGCAATTGTTAGGGGAGGATTTTCTAACAATTAGTGATCCTTATTCGTTATCCTAATTAGTGATCCTTACTTCTGTGACAGGTGGTGATCCTCAGAAGGGCTTTAGGATCAGGATCATGGATCACTTTAAGGATCCTCGTACTGACGATTGTTTACTTATGTTTTGTAGCATCTCGCAGGTATAACAAGCTTGACCAAGTCTTGGCGACATTCCTGGAGAATATTCCCAAACTATTCTGCACGTGCTTGACCAAAAATAGACGTTGTGGAGAACGTGGAGGCATGGCACGAAAGTCGGATAGTTAGTTTGGTAGTTAGATTTCTATTTTAAAAGGGGTAACGAGCTAGTAGAAAAACACTTAGTCATTTCTCAGTTACACACACTCGTATACTCGCACACTTGAAGCTCTCGACGAACACACATTCATTTTCACTCACTTGTACACATTTCACGATAGTGATCCTTGTACCTAGCTCGTTACTATCCGAAGTTGTAAACATTTAATCATTTATTTGTGTAACACCCCGAAAAATATAAAACTTTATATTAGAATTATAAAGTATAAATAATCAAGATTTTACTAACTAGAAATTTTAACCTAGTTAGTTAATATACTAGAAATAGCTTATGAAGAGGTTAAAGGTTACTAAACAATAAGTAAGACAAAGTTGAGGGGTTAAGTTGACATAATTGAAACTTAAATTTGTTAAAACAAATTAAAATAAAACAAACACCCCAAAAAGACATGTTGGTCGATCTGGGGAAGACCAGGTCGACACCCCCATTGTTCCAAACCCTAAAATCATAAAAACTTTCAAATTGGAAGTGTTAATCTGGTCCAAATCGAGAATTGAGCACAGAATCGTAATCCTCACTGCAAGAGGATTCTAAGGTATGTGAAATTTGATGAAATCCATCAACTTGAAATTCTCATGATTTTGAAAATCTGAAATTTGATGCTTGCATGTGTGTTATTTGGTTAGATTAAAGTTGATTAGGTGTTTAGAAGTAAAACCTAACTAACTATTGGAGAAATCATGCCCAAATTCAGAGAATTCTATGAATCCATGGAAGCTAGGTTATGGGTTTTGTAAGATAATGATGAACACTAGGATTTGAATGATAATTCTAGTATAAATTTCATCTTAGGAGGTAATTTCTGTGATATTGATGTTAAAATGTGTGCAAGGTTACTAATTAAAGTGAAATTGAGGTTGAAATTGAAAGTCATGAACTTGGAAATGATGGTAGGAAAATCTGACCCGTTAGGTGTTTGTGGAAATGCCTAAGTGAGGATTTTCGATGTTAAATTTGATGAGAACGCAGATTTGAACATGTTTCACAATGATATGAATATGGTCATGAAAGAGTTCTAAACAAGTTGTAAAACTGAATTTTCTAGGCAAAGAGTCCGGATCATCAAGCGGACAAGCCGAAGGGAATTCACGGGGGAAAGGCGTGTTTTAAAGGTACGAAATTATCGTTTCGTTACATTATGTATTATTTGATAGATTTATGTTGTAGTTCGAAAACATGGTAAACGAGATGAATCAATGTACTACGGAAGTGACTTTTCATCTTAATCGAGTGAGATGGGTCAAAACAATTGTTAGAAATTGAGGTTTTGAATTACATTGTTTGATGATTAACTCTTGGTGTCTAAACGGGTCGAATAACCAAGCATGACATGGTTAAGGATCCGGATTATATTAAATTGATTCTTTGATATAGGTTAATGCATATATAGCAAGTTAAATATATGAGAATTCGAGGTATAGATTATTCGAGAAGTGAAATCCGCAGGTGGTTTGAGTAAAATGAACTAGCCAAACAAAATCATGAAATTCCAGCGAATACCGTAAATTACGGTATTACCGTAATTTACGGTATAAGATCTGATGCTTTACGGTCACTCGCTACTGATTTACGGTGACCCATTTAGTTCCAGGTCTCACCGTAAATTACGGTGATACCGTAATTTACGGTGGACTTTATGTTTTTATTTTATTTACTTTTCAATGTTTAATTGTTAATGCTTGTGTTTAAAATGTAATATAATGAGGTTAAAACTAATGTTTAACGGTTTTGACCCTAGGTAACTAGATGGGCTGTACGGATGGTGATCAAGTAACGTCGAAGAACCGAACACGTATTATGAAGCTTCCGCTATTATATAAATCTTTTGTAGCTCTTGTATATGGGTTGTAAACTCTTGTTAAACAATTTTTGAAACGTTTAACTTAGTCATTAGTTGATTAAGGTCTTAGTTTTTGTGAACTCCGTTAATGAAAGTCTTGTACTTAAACTATTTTGTCTAAATTTAAGGTTTAAAACTTAGGGTGTTACAAGTTGGTATCAGAGCTCATGGTTGTCAATAAGTGTTCGGTTCAAGCTTGATCGATCGTCCGGTAAGAATTAACTTGTTTTGTTAATAAATTATGTACTAGGTATAGAACGAGAAATGAACAATATGCATGAAAAGAGTGTGTAAGCTCACTCAAAAACAAGAAATGCATGAAACAAGAATGATCAAATCAAGTTACGGACTTGATCGAATAGAAACAAGAATGATCAAATCAAGTTGCGAACTTGATTGAATTCAAACAAGAATGATCAAATCAAGTTGCGAACTTGATTAAATCAAAACAAGTAAAGCATGTATTATAAATGGAATGTTTAATAATCTATGTAAACATTTCAGAAATCGAGATGGCTGATGGAGACAATGATAATACGGTGCCAAGAGTCACCGAACAAGTGAGAGAAGTGATTGCCGAAGAGGTTGGAAAGGCGATCGAAAACAGTTTGTCGGGTTTTATTGATAAAATCCAACACACGGTTTTATCAATAGTAGAAGATAGAATCAAGAAACTGGAAGATGATTCAAATGTAGCAAAGGAAAAGCGTGGAGGAAGAAAGCCTTGTTCATACAAGGAATTCATGGCTTGTAAACCACCAATATATAATGGGGAGGTTGACCCAATAGTGTGCCAACGATGGCTAAGTGACATTGAAGGGGTATTCGAAAGAACCCATTGTGACGAAGAAGACTACGTAGCCTATGGTACGGGTCAACTAAGGAGTCAAGCGAAAGATTGGTGGGATAGCAAAAAGAAGGAGATTGGAAGTGAAGCGGCTAAGGCCATGTCTTGGGAGGAGTTTAAGACGCCGTTTCTTAAACACCATAGCCCCAAAGCGGTCATAAACAAGATCAAGGAAGAGTTCATGCAACTCAGACACAAAGGTGAATCCATAGACAAGATCACGGGAATGTTTATGGACAAGATGAAGTTCTGTGATGATTTGATAATGAACGAAGAGCAAAAGGTCTATTATTATCATAATATGCTAAGTGCGGAATATAGAGAGTTCATAACCCCTTCAAAGTACGAGACCCTTACCGAGATTGTTAACGCTGCTCGGGAAAGGGAGATTGAATTGAAGAAGAGTATAGAACGGGGCGAACGAAGGGCACAAGATGTGAATCCAAGCCCTGCCAAGAAAGCAAGAACGAGTGAATCCGCAAAGAAATCCAACGCTAGAGGTAGTACACCAGGTTGCAAAATTTGTGGGAAGAATCATAAAGGCGAATGTCGTTACAAGGATAAGCCTTGTCCCATATGCAAGAAGACGGGACATATGGCTATGTCATGCCCGGAGAAAGTGACGGTTTGTTACAACTGTTATTGAACGGGTCACAAGAAGTCGGAATGCCCGGAACTGGTTGGAAGGAAGGATGGGCAAGAACCGAAAGGTGAAGCCCCGAAAGCAAAGGCAAGATCCTTTCAACTAACTGCTGCAGAAGCGAAAATAGAACCTGACGTGGTCTCAGGTATATTTGCTGTAAATTCAATTCCCGCACACGTGTTATTTGATACGGGTGCGAATAAATCCTTTGTTTCATATGGGTTTATTCGACATCCTTCCTTTATTCTAACAAAATTACCTGTGCCTTTAGAAGTAGAGATAGGTAATAACAAAAGCTTTATTGTTTGTGATGTTTGTGAAAATTGTAAACTGAGCATCGATGATGAAGAATATTTGATAAATCTAATCCCGATGTCAATGGGAGAATTCCAAGTAGTAGTGGGGATGGATTGGCTATCTCAATACCATGCAAAGGTCGTGTGTTTTCGCAAAGAGATAAAACTAACATCTCCGAGCGGAAAACACGTCACCATTTATGGCGAAAAAAGAGGCAATCCCATAGTATGTGTCACACCCCGACCGCGTAAAACAACAAATCGCGGCGGAAACATCGGGGCGTGTTGCAACAGAATTAATGTTTCATAACCATGGATATCAAAAGTGTTTCGTTTTATTAAACATTGAGTAATTACATCGTCTGGAAATCTAATTACACTATTTAAACATAGTCTATCATTGTTATTGAGTCACTAAGGCCTTGTCCAGTCCTATGTGAGCATGCATCTTATCAATCGATATCATCCAACAATACCTGAAACATATGTGAAAACGAGGTCAGCAAAGAAATGCTGGCGAGATACATAAGTTTTGTGAAAATAAGATTCATTACTTCTGTTTTAAGAAAATGTTTAGTCATGAACCTTGTAATTTGCTTGGTCTTTGTAAATCATTTGAAAAAAATAATAAGTTCGGATGATAAGTATAAATAAGAGAATAATGCATGATTAAATGAATAACCATGTAAAATGAGTTTGCATAAGATAAGTTGTTTATAAATAATTGTCTTGTGAAAAGTATGTTACTTGTATAAAATGTTCTATGTCTCAAACTGAAATGATTCAAATAACGCTACAATATGTAATACCATACAAACACTTATATATAGGAAGTACCAGCGGCGTATCCACCATGTTTGTATCATATTACACACGCATCGTTACTTAATCACTTAACCAAACCAAACCAAACAATGTAAAATGTCTATGTCAAAATGTCCATGTCAAATGTCTATGTCAAATATCCATGTCAAATGTCTACGTCAAAATGTCATGTATGGCAAGTGAAATGTCTCAACTAAACCATATGCACAAAAACAAAGTATTGAAGAAAAACTTGGTTTAAATCAAAGTTATGTTTTGTGGGAAATACATGATCAAATGTCAATCATGTACAAATGTTTACCCAATCGTTAAACCATCTTGTTTTAATCGTTCAAATCGTTCTTGTTCTCGTTCTTAACAAACCCTTACCAAAGGGTAAGTTAATATTTTAATTGTGAAACTACTTTATGGTCGATTCTCTAATAACATTCAAACCTTCTTGACTCGATCTCGTTCTTAACAAACCCTTACCAAAGGGTAAGTTAATACAACTCGTTCTCGCTCTCGTTCTTAACAAACCCTTACCAAAGGATAAGTTAATAATTACAGATTCAGTCGCTACCCACAACCCCCACACATAACAATGGGTGCAGTAAATAACGGGATTTGTCAGATCCTATGGTACCATAACCTAATACTGGTCGGCTTGATCATTGCTAATGAATGTCATCGGTTATGTAACTACAACCAACAAGTTCGTTCACTTTTTGAAATCATTATTAGTTTTTGAAATCATTGTAATCGTTCTTGAAATCATTGTTATCGTTCTTGAAACCACATTGTAATTGTTATTGAAATCTTTGTAATCGTTCTTGTAATCATTGTTATCGTTCTAGAAATCATATTGTAATTGTTATTGAAATCATTGTAATCGTTCTTGAAACCACATTGTTATTGTTCTTGAAATCATATTGTAATTGTTATTGAAATTTGATAAAGCATTTAGCACATATGAGTCACCCCAAAACGTTTGGAAAACAGTAAAAGAGGGGAATAATGTACTCGCCTGAGAGTGCTTAGGAGTCTTGAACAACTACCAAGTAAGCTAGAGGAGTCCCGGAAAACAAACGGTACCTAATATAGGTAACTACATAAATAACCCGGACCTAAATCGGAAGACTGGGTAGCAGGAGGGTTTGTAAACCAAATGAGTGTAGGAACTCATATGATATGGTTTAACAAAGCCTACATACTAAAATGAAACTTAACCTAAGTATTATCGACCCATCGCGACCCATTAAGGTAGCTTATGCTACTTTAACGCGTCGTTCGCGTGAAACGCGTTCGGACCGCCTAACTAGTCCTATGACAGGTGTTATATGCCTAAACATGTTACATAATCAGTTATGTGACAAAAGTTTAGGTTACATATGCTTAATTACCAATTATACATGAAAAGGGTATTCTGGTAATTTACCTAAGGCATATAAACTACCTATCATACAACTACTTAAACGATGTGACCATAGGGTATAACCTCGGAAGGTTATTCCCTACACTATGGTCACCTAATGTATTTGGTCGGATCCTAATGATCGACCAAACTGGGTCGGGTTCGAAGGTATAAGCGATTTATCAGATCGCTTACCCTTACGACCCTAGACAACGTGGTAATCAGTAGGCATAGTCACAAGGACTATAACCATCGTGATTACAATCACGTTGCGAAGTTCAAACGAACTTCGCATTGACCATAAGCTGGTCAACGCTGAAAGTCAAACAAAGTTTGACTTTCGGACTCGAAAAGCAGTAAAAATAAGGAAAAGAACGAAAGAATACTAACCCAGGGTCCCCGAATGCTAATCCCGATCCAAGAACTCAGGTATGAAACAATGGTTTCAACTTAGAGCTCTCAAATCAGAATTCTTGTAAGTTTTAAAGCATATGGGGGTGGGGTATTTATAGTATTCGGGTAACCGTTGAGATCGTTTCTTGGAAAAGGGGAAACGATCAAGGCCGTACACTTGTCGGAACCTTATGGTGCCTAAAAGTGATCCTTATCTTCATGACTAAGCAATTAGGAACTTGTGGTTGTGGGTTAAACTGCTGCAAACAGGCTGTTTGGTACTCTGCATCTGGTCTGCAGACCCCTAGCGCACCGCTACGCTTAAAGTGTAGCGCACCGCTAGGCACTATTTCGGCAGAATTACACTTTTGGTCCCTGAACTGTATTTAGGCCATTTTCGACACGTTTAAGGCCCGTTAACCCCATTTCAAAGCTCTAAAATGAAGTTAAAGTATAGGGAACTTAAAATATGTTCAAAAATATGATGGATGTCGGTTCGTTTGGCCGTACGAACGCGATGTTCGGTTAATTACGACGGAATGCGCATAAGCGCGAAAAACGAACCAAATGACGTGACGAATGGATTTTTCTTAAGGCGAACACTAAAACATAATGTAGTCATGCTTACATAAATTTTTGGATGTCCGGATGTATTCAGAATGTAAGTTATGCGCGAAAATGCAAACTTGTGCACTTTTTGACACTTTTAGTCCCTGAATGACCCAAAAGTTTATTTTAGCACACCGAACCCCTCAAAGCCTATTTCTAAGCTATATAAAGGATATTTATGGTATGTTTAACTTATGGTCATGTTTCGGAATGTCTGTTACAGTTCAAATTGGCATACTTTCGCAGTTTGTCAACTTTAGTCCCTGTAAGCGATTTAACTTGATTTTGCCATACCCAAGCCTTCAAAACTTATTTCTAAGTTATGTAAAGGTTATATAAGGTATGTTAAGCCTATTTCACTATTCCGGAGTGTTTGTTGCATTAAACTGGTTATATTTACGCATCGGTGCGCGTATAACCTTCCAGAAAGCGATTTAGAGTTTGGAATTGAACAAAATTTTGATATGTGCAAATGATACACATATTTTTACAAATCCCAAGTATGAAATATAATATTTCATTGGTTCGGTATTTGTTTGATGGCCGTGAAGGCACAGGTGTTACAGTATGTTCGATGTTGAAAGCTCACAAGCTCATGAAGCGAGGATGCAAGGCATTCATAATCTATGCAAATGAGGCTGAGAAAGAGTCACGGAAGATTGGAGATGTACCGGTAGTACGAGATTATGAAGATGTTTTTCCGGAAGATTTACCGGGGATACCGCCTGAACGGGAAGTAGAGTTCGGGATCGAATTGATTCCGGGCGCGAAACCTGTAGCAAAAGCCCCGTACCGACTTGCACCGTCGGAATTACAAGAGCTAATGTCCCAAATTCAAGATTTGCTTGACAAGGGATTTATAAGGCCGAGTGTGTCTCCTTGGGGCGCGCCGGTGTTGTTTGTGAGAAAGAAGGACGGGAGCATGCGCATGTGTATCGATTATCGGGAGTTAAACAAACTCACGGTAAAGAACCGATACCCGCTCCCGAGGATAGATGACTTATTTGACCAACTACAGGGCGCGAGTTGGTTTTCAAAAATTGACCTTAGGTCGGGGTATCACCAACTAAAGGTCAAAGAAGAAGATGTGCCGAAGACGGCTTTTCGCACAAGATACGGACATTACGAATTTCTCGTGATGTCGTTTGGGCTGACAAATGCGCCCGCGGCTTTCATGGACCTCATGAACCGGGTTTGCAAGCCAATGTTAGATAAGTCGGTCATCGTGTTTATCGATGATATCTTGGTGTACTCGAAAAATGAAGCTGAACACGCACACCATTTACAAGAAGTGTTAGAGACACTTAGGCAAGAGAAGTTATATGCGAAATTCTCTAAATGTGCCTTTTGGTTACGAGAGGTTCAATTTTTAGGTCATGTCATAAATGCCGACGGAGTTTTGGTGGACCCGTCAAAGATAGAGGCGGTGTCAAAATGGAATCCCCCGAAGAACCCTTCTGAAATTAGAAGCTTTTTGGGGCTTGCTGGATATTATAGGAGATTCATTCAAGATTTCTCCAAGATTGCATCGCTGCTAACAAAGTTAACCCAAAAGAAAGCAAAGTTCGTTTGGGGAGTCGATCAAGAAAAAGCGTTTCGGACGCTAAAAGAAAGGCTAACTCAAGCTCCGGTACTGACATTGCCAGACGGAGTCGAAGACATGGTGGTTTATTCGGATGCTTCATTATCGGGACTCGGTTGCGTGCTGATGCAACGGGGCAAGGTAATAGCCTATGCCTCGAGACAATTGAAGATACACGAGAAGAAATACCCCACGCACGATCTTGAGCTGGCAGCGGTGGTATTTGCATTAAAAATATGGAGGCATTATTTTTATGGGGTAAAATGCACCATATTCACCGATCACAAGAGCTTGAAATACTTCTTCGATCAGAAGGAGTTAAATATGCGACAAAGGCGATGGTTGGAAACGGTGAAAGACTATGATTGTGAGATACATTATCACCCCGGAAAGGCTAATGTGGTAGCGGATGCTCTGAGCAGAAAAGCGGATTATGTCCCGATACGAGTACGATCAATGCAACTCGTGGTAACCTCGGGTATACTTGAACGTATCCGAGAGGCGCAATTAGAAGCAGTAAAAGAAGAGAATTGGAAGAAGGAAAGAATAATTGGTCAGTTGAAAGACTTGTCTGATGGGAATCACGGGTTAAAGACTCGATCCGGAAGGATATGGGTCCCACACACCTGCGGAGTAAAGGCGCTTCTACTTGATGAAGCTCATAAATCCCGTTATTCAGTTCATCCGGGTGCAACCAAGATGTACAATGATTTGAAACAAAATTATTGGTGGCCCGGAATGAAAAGGGACGTGGCGAAATATGTGGAAAAATGCTTGACATGTTTACAAGTCAAGGCGGAGCACCAGAAACCATATGGTAAACTCCAACCATTAGAAATTCCGGTTTGGAAGTGGGAACATATTACAATGGACCTGCTGACCAAACTGCCTAAGACGAATCGAGGTTTTGATGCCATATGGGTAGTGGTGGATAGACTGACGAAAAGTGCTCACTTCATTCCGATTCGTGAGACTTATACGTCAGAAAAGATGTCAGAAGTCTATACCAATGAAATCATAGCACGTCATGGAGTGCCAGTGTCCATCGTATCTGATAGGGATACCCGGTTTACTTCAAATTTCTGGCGTGATTTCCAAGAACAAATGGGGACCAAATTGTTCATTAGCACTGCGTACCATCCTCAAACGGATGGGCAAAGTGAAAGAACGATACAAATATTGGGAGACATGCTACGGGCGTGTATAATCGACTTTGGAGGCAGTTGGGATGTTCACCTACCGTTAGTTGAGTTTTCGTATAACAACAGTTACCAATCTAGTATTAAAATGGCACCATACGAACTGCTTTACGGTAGGAAGTGTCGAACCCCGGTTTGTTGGGGTGAAGTGGGTCCACGTGAACTTGCCCACCAAGACATAGTACGAGCCACGAACGAAAAGATCGATAAAGTTCGGGCACACTTGAAAGCGGCTCAAGACAGGCAAAAGGCGTATGTTGATAAAAGAAAAAGGCCAATTGAATTTCAAGTCGGTGACATGGTCATGCTAAAAGTGTCCCCATGGAAAGGTGTTATTAGATTTAGAAAGAAGGGGAAGTTAAGCCCAAGGTTTATCGGGCCATTTAAAATTATCGGAAGAGCTGGCAAGGTAGCTTACCGTCTTGAACTACCGGAGGAGCTGAGTGGGATCCATGGCACGTTTCACGTATCTCAACTAAGAAAGTGCTTAGCAGACGAAACGACCTATATCCATTACGATGATATCGAAGTGGATAATAGTCTAAATTATGTGGTAAGACCGGTTGAAATTTTAGACAGAAAGGTCAAACGTTTACGAAATAAACAAATTGAACAAGTCAAGGTTAAATGGGAGCATAGAAAGGGTTCGGACATTACGTGGGAGTCCGAAGAGGAGATGCGACGTCTTCACCCTACATTGTTTGGTACGTACTACGGTTTCGGGGATGAAACCCTTTTTAAGGGGGGTGGACTTGTAACACCCCGAAAAATATAAAACTTTATATTAGAATTATAAAGTATAAATAATCAAGATTTTACTAACTAGAAATTTTAACCTAGTTAGTTAATATACTAGAAATAGCTTATGAAGAGGTTAAAGGTTACTAAACAATAAGTAAGACAAAGTTGAGGGGTTAAGTTGACATAATTGAAACTTAAATTTGTTAAAACAAATTAAAATAAAACAAACACCCCAAAAAGACATGTTGGTCGATCTGGGGAAGACCAGGTCGACACCCCCATTGTTCCAAACCCTAAAATCATAAAAACTTTCAAATTGGAGGTGTTAATCTGGTCCAAATCGAGAATTGAGCACAGAATCGTAATCCTCACTGCAAGAGGATTCTAAGGTATGTGAAATTTGATGAAATCCATCAACTTGAAATTCTCATGATTTTGAAAATCTGAAATTTGATGCTTGCATGTGTGTTATTTGGTTAGATTAAAGTTGATTAGGTGTTTAGAAGTAAAACCTAACTAACTATTGGAGAAATCATGCCCAAATTCAGAGAATTCTATGAATCCATGGAAGCTAGGTTATGGGTTTTGTAAGATAATGATGAACACTAGGATTTGAATGATAATTCTAGTATAAATTTCATCTTAGGAGGTAATTTCTGTGATATTGATGTTAAAATGTGTGCAAGGTTACTAATTAAAGTGAAATTGAGGTTGAAATTGAAAGTCATGAACTTGGAAATGATGGTAGGAAAATCTGACCCGTTAGGTGTTTGTGGAAATGCCTAAGTGAGGATTTTCGATGTTAAATTTGATGAGAACGCAGATTTGAACATGTTTCACAATGATATGAATATGGTCATGAAAGAGTTCTAAACAAGTTGTAAAACTGAATTTTCTAGGCAAAGAGTCCGGATCATCAAGCGGACAAGCCGAAGGGAATTCACGGGGGAAAGGCGTGTTTTAAAGGTACGAAATTATCGTTTCGTTACATTATGTATTATTTGATAGATTTATGTTGTAGTTCGAAAACATGGTAAACGAGATGAATCAATGTACTACGGAAGTGACTTTTCATCTTAATCGAGTGAGATGGGTCAAAACAATTGTTAGAAATTGAGGTTTTGAATTACATTGTTTGATGATTAACTCTTGGTGTCTAAACGGGTCGAATAACCAAGCATGACATGGTTAAGGATCCGGATTATATTAAATTGATTCTTTGATATAGGTTAATGCATATATAGCAAGTTAAATATATGAGAATTCGAGGTATAGATTATTCGAGAAGTGAAATCCGCAGGTGGTTTGAGTAAAATGAACTAGCCAAACAAAATCATGAAATTCCAGCGAATACCGTAAATTACGGTATTACCGTAATTTACGGTATAAGATCTGATGCTTTACGGTCACTCGCTACTGATTTACGGTGACCCATTTAGTTCCAGGTCTCACCGTAAATTACGGTGATACCGTAATTTACGGTGGACTTTATGTTTTTATTTTATTTACTTTTCAATGTTTAATTGTTAATGCTTGTGTTTAAAATGTAATATAATGAGGTTAAAACTAATGTTTAACGGTTTTGACCCTAGGTAACTAGATGGGCTGTACGGATGGTGATCAAGTAACGTCGAAGAACCGAACACGTATTATGAAGCTTCCGCTATTATATAAATCTTTTGTAGCTCTTGTATATGGGTTGTAAACTCTTGTTAAACAATTTTTGAAACGTTTAACTTAGTCATTAGTTGATTAAGGTCTTAGTTTTTGTGAACTCCGTTAATGAAAGTCTTGTACTTAAACTATTTTGTCTAAATTTAAGGTTTAAAACTTAGGGTGTTACAATTTGAGCTTGGTGATCGGTAGTTTCCATCACCCGGGGTTTTTTGTGCCGGAGATCAACTCTTGATCAAGGGCTTTTTCCCCGTATAAATCCTTGTGTTGTTTGTGCAAATCTACATTGAAGTGATCCTCATCGCTATTACATAATCAGCATCATACCCCCATAACATAGAGTTTGGTTGCAATATCCTCAACAGATTTTTTGACCAAAACACCTTTGACATTCGAGGATCCATCAGTATAGAGTATCCAAGGATCCTTGGTCTCCTCTAGCTGCTGGACTTCTAACTCAGCTTCTTCTTGTAAATCACTACTGAAATCAGCCACAAAGTCAGCTAATGCTTGGGATTTGATGGCTGTCCTAGGCTCATATCTTATATCATATGCACTTAGCTTCACTGCCCACTTAGCCATCCTTCCTGACATCTCTGGTTTCCTGAGGACATTCTTAATTGGAAAATTAGTTTTAACAATGATAACATGAGTTTCAAAATAATGTCTTAACTTAGTAGATGCCATAATTAATGCAAGAATAAGCTTTTCAAGGTGTGAATACCTGGATTCGGCATCAAGTAAACTTTTACTTACATAATAGACAGGATGTTGTGTACCTTCATGATCCTTAACAAGGACCGCACTTACTGCTTTTGAGGATACTGCAATATACAAGGATAGCACATCGCCTTTTTCTGGCTTCATCAAGGCTGGGGCTGAGGATAGGTAATCTTTGAGGGTTCTTAAAGCATTTTCATGCTTCTCAGTCCACTCAAATTTCTTGTTCTTCCTTAGAATATCATAGAATTCTTTGCACTTCTCTGAGGATTTGGATATAAACCTGTTCAAAGCTGCTATCCTGCCTGTTAGCCTTTGAACATCCTTAGCATTGGCCGGAGATTTGATGTTCACTATTGCTTTGATTTGTTCCGGGCTAGCTTCAATGCCTTTCTTTGTCACCATATATCCTAAGAATTTACCTGCTTTAACACCAAAGTGACATTTTGAAGGATTAAGTTTCATGTTATATTTGTCAAGTATATCGAATGCTTCCTCCAAGTCTCTTAGGTGATCCTCAGCTTTTAAGGATTTCACCACCATATCATCTATGTAAACCTCCATAGTTTGTCCAATCTGATCCTTGAACATCATATTCACCAGCCTTTGATATGTTGCACCTGCATTTCTTAATCCGAACGGCATAGCAATATAGCAGTATATACCAGTTGGAGTCATGAAGGCTGTATCCTCTTGGTCGGATGGTTCCATTTGGATTTGTTGGAATCCAGATGAAGCATCCATAAAAGTTAACAGTTCATGACCCGCAGTTGCATCCACCATGGAGTCAATGTGGGGTAATGGGAAAGGATCCTTGGGACATGCCTTATTTAAATCGGTAAAATCGACACATACCCTCCACTTTCCGTTTTTCTTTTGAACAACAACCACATTGGCCAACCATCTTGGATACTTGACCTCTCTAATCATACCTGCCCGGAGCAATTTCTCTACCTCTTCCTGGATAATGGCATTCCTTTCCGGTGCAAACTTTCTTCTCCTTTGATGGATTGGTTTGAAGGATCTGTCTATCCCGAGTTTGTGAGTGATTACATCTTTGGATATACCAGTCATGTCTTCGTGTTTCCATGCAAAGGTAGTCTTTCTCCTTTTGAGGAAGGATACGAGGTCTTCTTTCATTTCGCCAAGGATCCCTGATCCGATATAAATTTTGGATTTAGGATCATCAGGATCCATGAGGATTTCTACCACATCCTGCTCTCTTGCCTCCAAGACATCCCTTGGAGGATACTGTTAGGGGAGGATTTTCTAACAATTAGTGATCCTTATTCGTTATCCTAACTGGTGATCCTTACTTCTGTGACAGGTGGTGATCCTCAGAAGGGCTTTAGGATCAGGATCATGGATCACTTCAAGGATCCTCATACTGACGATTGTTTACTTATGTTTTATAACATCTCGCAGGTATAACAAGCTTGACCAAGTCTTAGCGACATTCTTGGAGAATATTCCTGAAGTATTCTGCACGTGCTAGATCAAAACTAGACGTTATGGAGAACGTGGAGGCTTGGCCCGAAAGTCGGAGAGTTTGTTAACTAGATATTTTTCTTATTTTAAAGGGGTAACGAGCTAGTTAGTGACACTTAGTCATTTTGGCAGTTACACACACTGGAAAACACGCTCATACAAGCTCTCGTTCAAACACTTAGAAATTACTTACACTTTTTACACATTTCACCGTAGTGATCCTTGTACCTAGCTCGTTACTATCCGAAGTTGTAAACGTTTATTCATTTATTTGAGCTTGGTGATCGGTAGTTTCCATCACCCGGGGTTTTTTGTGCCGGAGATCAATTCTTGATCAAGGGCTTTTTCCCCGTATAAATCCTTGTGTTGTTTGTGCATTCCACATTGAAGTGATCCTCATCGTTGTTACACTTTTTGAGCATCATACCCCGTGATCTAGAGTTTGGTTGCAATATTCTCAATAGATTTTTTGACCAAAACAGTTTGGCGCCCACCGTGGGGCAATTGGTGCTTTGTCCTTAGAAGAATTCGCATTTCTGTGCTCATTCCGGTTCATTACTACCAAGCAAATGGCTTCCTCAGCGAAGAATGCTTCAAACTTGATGCCTTCGTTTACTTCTTCACAAAGCGTTCCTCCTTTGCCTCCACCACCTTCTGGATCCCAGAAGAATACAGAGAATGCTGCGAAGAAACCGACTCCCATTTTCTCAAAACCACCTACTTCTTCTGTTTCAACTAACCCTACTACTAATGATCTCTATGCCTTGATTTTGCAGATGAGGAATCATGCACAAGAGCAGGATAAAACCAACGAAAGGATCCTCCGGGAGATTGATGAAATTAAGAAACAGAAGAAAACGGCAGAGGATCATTCCCCACTGATGCCCAGATCTTTGAATTTTGACACTCCGGTGATTACTTCTCAGCCATCAGTGGTTCCAGACATTCAATATGCGGGTGGACCAAAAGGAGTGCACTATGGAACAACAGCTTTGACCCAGGCACTAGGTTCATATTTCCAGCCAGCAGGATCCTATCCCCAGCATATGGGATCCCTCACGAGTACAGGAGGATATTCAGGAATGCAGCAGCATCAAGGATCCTCCTTCGTTCCAGGATCATCCCAGGTTCAAGGATCCTCCTTCGTTCCAGGATCATCCCAGGTTCAAGGATCCTCCTTCGTTCCAGGATCATCCCAGGTTCAAGGATCCTCCTTCGTTCCAGGATCATCCCAGGTTCAAGGATCCTCCTTCGTTCCAGGATCATCCCAGGTTCAAGGATCCTCCTTCGTTCCAGGATCATCCCAGGTTCAAGGATCCTCCTTCGTTCCAGGATCATCCCAGGTTCAAGGATCCTCCTTTGTTCCAGGATCGTCTCAGTTTCAGGGATCCTTCCAGATGCCAGGATCCTTGAGGAGTTTACAAACAGGAAGTTCAGATGTCCATCAAGGAGATTTTATTCCAATGCAGACCAATGCCTCTACCGGTCCCTCGATCATTCCAGAGTCTCAACAATATGGATTGACCTCTATTCTTCCTAGCTTGAATCCAATGGGAGGTAACACTTTTAATAATTCTCATACTACTAACCATGGTCTTATGCAGGATCCAGGTATCAATCATGCCATGGCCAGAGAATTACAAAAGATAAAGGATATGATCTCGAGTGTTCCGGGAGTAGTCAAACCTATTCCAGAGATTGCAGATGGGAGCCACAAGATATCTCGCTTTGCACCACCAATCTGTGATGCTGAGATACCCAAGAGGTTCCATGTGCCTACAATGAAATTGTACGATGGTTCGACGGATCCTGAAGAACACATAGCACAATACAGGGAGAGAATGGAGATCAATCCGATCCCAGAAAAGTTAAAGGAAGCATGCTTATGCAAAGGATTCGGATCCACTCTTACTGGATCAGCTCTCAAGTGGCTGCTAAGTCTTCCTCCCTATTCTATTACCTCATTTGCAAACCTAGTTAACTTGTTTAATATTCAGTTTTCTTGTAGTAGAAAATTTGAACGATTAACTAGTGATTTATATAGGATAACCCAGGGTCATAATGAATCATTAAGGGATTACATTACCAAATTTAGTAAAGAATCCTTAGACATTCCCAACTTAGATATAGCCACGGCTGTTGAAGCCTTCAAAATGGGACTGCTTAGGGATTCGTTATTTTATGATGATCTTGTTATGACACCATGCAGGAACCTAGATGAGGTAAGAACCCGGGCCCTCAGGTTCATTCGGCTAGAGGATGACAAGAGGATTCAGGAGAGGATAACAGGATCCTCAAAGCAGGATAAGCAAGGATCCTCATTCAGGAACAACAAGTTCAGATCCTACAACAAATCTGATAATCAGAACGTGCATTCTATTGATCAAGAAGAGGATGATGAGGATTATCCTCCAATTTCTGAATATTGCTTTAGTGTTGATAACAATGAACTAATCCTTGCCATGCAGAACCTAGGTGATAAAGCTAGATGGCCAAGAAAGAATGACAGGCCAGCTGCAACTAAGGATAAATCAAAGTGGTGTGCATATCATGAAGATTTTGGGCACCTCACAGAAGAATGCATTGCATTAAGAAAGGAGATTGGATACTTGTTGAGCAAAGGGCATCTAAAAGAGTTGTTGGGTAGGAAAAAGTCAAGGACTCAGGATCCTGAAAGGATCCCTGAGAAGGCTCCAGCCCCTCCAGCAGATGCACAAGTGATAAACTTTATTTCTGGGGGATCCGACATTTGTGGCACATCCTTCTCAGCAGCTAAGAGGCATGCAAAGGAAACTAAAATGGATAATGGAGAAAGACCAGTTCGAACATCGAGTGTCTCCGAAGGAAAAGTCATAACCTTTGATGAAGAGGATCGTACTGATATCCAGGATCCTCATCACGATGGTTTAGTTATTACTCTTTTTATATCTAACTGTTTTGTCCGCAGGATCCTAATAGACGGAGGAAGTTCAGTGAACATTATCCAGCTTGACGTTCTAAAGAAGATGGGTATCCCTGAATCAGAGATCATACCAAGATCCTCCGTGCTCGTGGGATTTAGTGGCGAAACTAAGAACACCCTGGGGGACATTAAACTCCCAATATATATTGAAGGCTTACACTCTTATCAAAAATTTTGTGTTATTGACTGTTTATCTTGTTGTAATGTTATCCTTGGCAGGCCCTGGATACACGATATGAAAGCAGTCCCATCTACTTACCATCAATGTGTGAAGCTCCCTAGTCCTTGGGGAATAGTAAAGATCGATAGTGATCAGCAAGAAGCTAAGAATTGCTACACTTCATCGATGAAACCAGCTTCGAAGTCAAGGGAGCAATAGCAATCAAGGTATCCTCCAAGGAATGTCTTGGAGGCCAGAGAACAGGATGTGGTAGAAATCCTCATGGATCCTGATGATCCTGAATCCAAAATCTATATCGGATCAGGGATCCTTGGCGAAATGAAGGAAGACCTCATATCCTTCCTCAAAAGGAGAAAGACTACCTTTGCATGGAAACATGAAGACATGACTGGTATATCCAAAGATGTTATCACCCATAAACTCGGCATCGACAGATCCTTCAAACCAATACATCAAAGAAGAAGGAAGTTTGCACCAGAAAGGAATGCCATTATCCAGGAAGAGGTAGAAAAATTGCTCCGGGCAGGTATGATTAGAGAGGTCAAGTATCCAAGATGGTTGGCCAATGTGGTTGTTGTTCAAAAGAAAAACGGAAAGTGGAGGGTATGTGTCGATTTTACCGATTTAAATAAGGCATGTCCCAAGGATCCTTTCCCTTTACCCCACATTGACTCCATGGTGGATGCAACTGCGGGTCATGAACTGTTAACTTTTATGGATGCTTCATCTGGATTTCAACAAATCCAAATGGAACCATCCGACCAAGAGGATACAGCCTTCATGACTCCAACTGGTATATATTGCTATATTGCTATGCCGTTTGGATTGAGAAATGCAGGTGCAACGTACCAAAGGCTGGTGAATATGATGTTCAAGGATCAGATTGGACAAACTATGGAAGTTTACATAGATGATATGGTGGTGAAATCCTTAAAAGCTGAGGATCACCTACGAGACTTGGAGGAAGCATTTGATATCCTTGACAAATATAATATGAAGCTTAATCCTTCAAAATGTCATTTTGGTGTTAAAGCAGGTAAATTCTTAGGATACATGGTGACTAAGAGAGGCATCGAAGCTAGCCCGGAACAAATCAAAGCAATAGTGAACATCAAATCTCCGGCCAATGCTAAGGATGTTCAAAGGTTAACAGGAAGGATAGCAGCCTTGAACAGATTCATATCCAAGTCCTCCGAGAAATGTAAAGAATTCTATGATATCCTAAGGAAGAACAAGAAATTTGAGTGGACGGAGAAGCATGAAAATGCTTTAAAAGCCCTCAAAGATTACCTATCCTCGGCCCCGGCTTTAATGAAACCAGAAAAAGGTGAAGTGTTATCCTTGTATCTCGCAGTATCCTCAAAAGCAGTAAGTGCGGTCCTTGTTAAGGATCATCAAGGTACACAACATCCCGTTTATTATGTAAGTAAAAGTTTACTTGATGCCGAATCCAGGTACTCACACCTTGAAAAACTTATCCTTGCATTAATAATGGCATCTACCAAGTTAAGACATTATTTTGAAACTCATGTTATCATTGTTAAAACTAATTTTCCAATTAAGAACGTCCTCAGGAAACTAGAGATGTCCGGAAGGATGGCTAAGTGGGCAGTAAAGCTGAGTGCCTATGATATAAGATATGAGCCTAGGACAACTATCAAATCCCAAGCATTAGCTGACTTTGTGGCTGATTTCAGTAGTGATCTACAAGAAGAAGCTGAGCTAGAAGTCCAGCAGCTAGAAGAGACCAAGGATCCTTGGATGCTCCACACTGATGGATCCTCAAATGTCAAAGGCACAGGGCTTGGAATACTACTAAAATCGCCACAGGGGGACATAATACCCCATTCTATAGCTTGTGAGTTCCAAACCACTAATAATGAGGCTGAATATGAAGCCTTAATTGCTGGTTTGCAAATTGCAAAGCATATGGGGATCAGGTATCTTGAGGTACACGTAGATTCTTTGTTAATTACAAATCACTTTAATGGATCATATGCTGTTAAAGGTGAAAAACTAACCAAATATTTGGAGATAGTCAAAAGCTTGGCACTCTCTTTTGTTTCCTTTAGTTTGTCACAGGTACCAAGGGAAGAAAATACAGAAGCTGATGCATTGGCTAACTTAGGATCATCTTTGAAGATCCCAGAGGATATCAAGATTCCTATTATCCATATCTTGACCCCGGCTATCGAGGATCACCAGACTATGGAGATAGGAGATGATTCTGCAGTTATCCCTAGTGAGGATATTCAATCCTATTCAGGATCCAGATCATGGATCTCACCAATTATGAGATACTTACAACATGGAAAGATTCCTACAGGAGAAAACCCTAGGGCTTTCAAATCTAAGGTATCTCAATTCACAATTATGAATAATATGTTGTATAGACGATCTCTTGCAGGACCATACTTGAGATGCATTGAGGATCCTGAAGTTCAGGAAGTTTTAAAAGACTTCCATGAAGGAGATTGTGGAAACCACACTGGGGGCAGGGCTTTATTTTCAAGGATCCTGAGGACAGGATATTATTGGCCAACCATGAAGAAAGATGCTGTGGAGTATGCCAGAAGATGCGATCCTTGCCAGAGACACAGCAATATCCTTCATCAGCCAGCCGAATTATTACATCCTATATCCTCCTCTTGGCCATTTATGAGATGGGGTATGGACATAGTTGGCAAGCTCCCTAAGGCACCTGGTGGAAAAGTATTCATGCTAGCTATGACTGATTACTTCTCCAAGTGGATAGAGGCTGAAGCTTTTGCCCAAGTTAGAGAAAAGGAAGTTATATCCTTCATTAAAAGAAATATTATAACTAGATTTGGAATTCCCTCTGAGATTATATGTGATAATGGTTCCCAATTTATTGGGGGCAGAACCACTAACTTTTGTGACAGCTGGGGGATTAGGATGATAACATCAACACCAGTCCACCCACAAGCTAATGGCCAAGCAGAATCATCCAACAAAATCATCATCAACAACTTGAAGAAGAAGCTTGGATCCAAGAAAGGAAAATGGGCAGAAGAGCTACCCTATGTGCTCTGGGCTGACAGGACAACCCCTAAGAATGCTACTGGTCAAACACCATTCTCTTTGGTGTTTGGGGCAGAATCAGTGATCCCAACAGAAATGGTGGTTCCTACTGCTAGAACAAGTACCCGTGATCCTGAGGAAAATGATGAAAACTTGGCTCAAGACCTGGATACTATTCAAGAAATCAGGGATATGGCTAGGATCAGGATGGCCAGTTATCAACAAAGAATGGCTGGTGCTTACAATAAAAATGTCAGGATCAGGAGGTTTCAAGTTGGAGATATGGTGTTAAGGAAAGCATTTCAGAATACCACCAATCCTGCTGATGGAAAATTGGCTCCAAAATGGGAAGGCCCTTATTTGATTGAAGCTGAAGCAGGAAAGGGGGCATATAGATTGCTAACCATGGAAGGTGATTTGCTACCAAGAGCTTGGAATGCTGTTCACTCGTGGTAGAGGTGATCCTAGTGGAAGGGATATCCTTAAAGGATCCTCAAAGTATCGGTGATCCTTATTCAGGTAATATCCTAATCTTGAACTATTTCATTTCTTAATTTTCTCATCTAAGGATAAGGATCATGTATCCTTTATCCATCTCTCACGTGAGTTTAAGTTTTGAAAGTTCAGGTATCCTTAGCATAACGATGGTTATCCACAGAAGCAATCCGTCATATGGGTCTAACCCCAGTTATTTGGGCTTGTCCCCAGATTCCGCCTGTAGCGCACGATGATCCTGGTATAGTTCAAGGCTTTGGGACCAGTACTCATTATAGGGGCTGATAATTCCATTGTTCTGGCTATGCTTAGGATCCTACGTATAATGGTAGACGTACCATACATCCGTTCATAAGGTTTCTAACGTTTTCACGTTAGCTAAGGTTTCTAACGCTTTCACGTTAGCTAAGGTTTTGGCATCTTCATGTCACTAAGTTTGGATAGTCGCCAGTTAGGGCCATACTCCAGTTTACATACGATCCTTGGGCTTGTCCCCAGTTATCCTTGGGCTTGTCCCCAGTTATCCTTGGGCTTGTCCCCAGTTGCTAACTCTTCTCTTATATTAGCTTAGTCCCAAGTAATGCTCTATTTCAGGTCTTTGAAGATAGGCAGCTAGGGATCCTTGATCCTTATTTCACTCTAAGGTTTATCTTATAGTTATCCTTATTATGGTTAGGATTCTAACTTGGATCCTCAGGTATGATCCTTAACTTTTTTGGTTTTATTCATTATTCATTTGAATAACCCATATACTTGACAACTGAACTTGTGTTTCTTAAACTATACCATTTTTAAAACTTATCGGTTATGGGATATGTGATCCTTGTTCATATCCTAAACTTTTTGGATATCTTTTCTAATTTTTCAAGGCTTGATAAGTGTAAACAAATTGAACATTATAACAGTCTAAAAAGGATAACAATACAAGATAAGCGACAAAAGGTTAAGTTTTTATTTATTAACATAAGACTAACCCTTTAAAGGTTGTCAAAATTACCTACCCGAGCTTCTACCAGCAAAACGTGGCCCGTCCGCTGGGGTAGGTAAAGGGTGTCCATGATAATGAGTTCAAAAGTAGTGCAGGAATATAAAAGCAGCAGGATCACAATGGCTTCATCCCCCAAACAGAGGATCCCTCCACCGATTGCAATCCTGCCTATTGTCCAAAGGATCATACATGACCCTTAATCCTAAAACCTATTGTTCAAAGTACAACCCATGAAATTGTCTTAAACATCACAACCACAAAAAACAACCATCAAACTAAAAAATTGGGCTCCGGCCTTGGCACATATATCCATCATCGCCCAATTGTGCAGCTCACACCTTGGCTGCATCACCACCAGCATCATCACCGCCAGCCTGATCCTTCCCACTGCCACTTGCCTCAATTGCCAGGACATCAGCTGCCTCCTCCTCATCATCCTCAAGATCTGCCAACCTTGCCTTCCAGCCTTCAACATCCCAGCTGCTTTTGTCGAAACTAGGATCTTGAGCTTCCTGGGCCATCTTCAACTTAGTCTGATACATTGTGATGGCAGCAGAGAGTTTGGCATTTTCAATGAGGTCATGCTTTTCATAGTCGAGGTCGATCAGGAGTTTGGCCGTTTTGGTCTTCTCAGCTTGGAGTTCTTTTTGAAGATCAGCAAGTGCAAGGTCTTTGAGCACGGCAACCTGTTGAAGATCAGCAATTTTCCTGTCTTGATCCTCTACATGGCCCACATAATCCTCGATCTCAGCAAATTTCTGCAGAAAGAAGATAAGGCAGTTCAAGGTCAAGTGATCCTCATACGAGTAGGATACAAAGGCAGAATCAAGGATCCTTACATCATTGAAGTATTCGAGAAACTGGTGGCGGATCAGTGCTAGACCCTGAAGATCCTCAGCATCAGAAGTTTTCCTCTTCTTAACGCCCTTTCCTTTGGTGGGTGCCTTTGGAATGGAAATGCTAGGACTGGTGGTGGGCCTCTTCTTCCTGGGTCGTACGAGATCAAGGTCAGCTGTGTTGAATTGGGAAACAGGCTTGACAGGTTTTCCAGCGCCTATACATTCAAAGCAAGATGAGTATCCTTATCCTATTTCAATTTATCTATTTATTTTAACATTTAAACTATGCAAAAGACAGGATACTTACTCGACATGGTAATGGAACCTGAGGATACTTCTTGTGAGTCTTGGGTGTCTATCTTGAATGTCCTTGTTTCAGGATCAAGCTTCCAAAAAGCAGCGAGCCTATCCTTGGTTTCAGGTGATGTGCAGATACGTGAAATGGTGATAGCTGCAAAACAAGAAAGCAAAAATATAAGTTATCCTTGCAATCAAAGAAGGTTCCTGGTGATCCTTATCAGGATCCTCCATCCTACCATGGGTAGCCCAATTTTTAGGAAGGTCCTTTCCATCCTGGATAGAATCTCTCTTGACAAAGAAAAAGCGACGTTTCCAGTCTTTGTCATTCTTGGTGACTTTCAGAAGAGGATGATCTGCACCGGGTTTTCGCTTGAACAAATAACGATGGGAACCAAAAGTAGTGAGATCATACAGCTCCGCCAATTCTAACATGCCCAAAGCAATGCCTTCTTGTTCGATGATCCTCTCCAGGGTATACAAGACCCTCCAAATCATCGGCATGGCTTGGATATAAGAGATGCCGGTAAGGGAAAAGAAGGATTGTGTAAACTCTGGGAAAGGATAGGTGTATCCTATGGTGAATGGAGTGGCTGGAAATGCAACCCATGTTTCTGAAACACAGTCGCTAAGGGTAGAAGGATCAAAGGGTCTGAAAAAGGCATTCGCCGGAAAACAGCAACGGATTTTGTCAATCTGTGCGTCGTTAAAACAACACTTTTCATTCGATGAGTCCTTAATGATTTTCTGACTTTGCAAAGGGCTATCCTTCTTGTGATCTTTTCCCGGAGAACTTCGGAGCAACATCTTTGATGGAAAGATAAAAACAGAGCAAGAGAGGGAAAAGGATAGAGAAAGAGAATACCTGAACGTCTTCGGAATGTGGATTATAAAGGGAGTTTCTCTGAAAATTTAAATGCATTTGATCCTATCTATATCTCTATTTATAATCATGATCTTGCAGGTTGTCACTTCCGTGACATCATCATCGCAACGGCTAGTCCTATTTTAACGGCTATATATCCGTTAATTTGTTACGGATAAGATCAAGAAAACATAACTCGCTAATTTTACAATTTCACTCCTTATATTTTGGGGGCAATTGTTAGGGGAGGATTTTCTAACAATTAGTGATCCTTATTCGTTATCCTAACTGGTGATCCTTACTTCTGTGACAGGTGGTGATCCTCAGAAGGGCTTTAGGATCAGGATCATGGATCACTTCAAGGATCCTCATACTGACGATTGTTTACTTATGTTTTATAACATCTCGCAGGTATAACAAGCTTGACCAAGTCTTAGCGACATTCTTGGAGAATATTCCCGAAGTATTCTGCACGTGCTAGATCAAAACTAGACGTTATGGAGAACGTGGAGGCTTGGCCCGAAAGTCGGAGAGTTTGTTAACTAGATATTTTTCTTATTTTAAAGGGGTAACGAGCTAGTTAGTGACACTTAGTCATTTTGGCAGTTACACACACTGGCAAACACGCTCATACAAGCTCTCGTTCAAACACTTAGAAATTACTTACACTTTTTACACATTTCACCGTAGTGATCCTTGTACCTAGCTCGTTACTATCCGAAGTTGTAAACGTTTATTCATTTATTTGAGCTTGGTGATCGGTAGTTTCCATCACCCGGGGTTTTTTGTGCCGGAGATCAATTCTTGATCAAGGGCTTTTTCCCCGTATAAATCCTTGTGTTGTTTGTGCATTCCACATTGAAGTGATCCTCATCGTTGTTACACTTTTTGAGCATCATACCCCGTGATCTAGAGTTTGGTTGCAATATTCTCAACAGATTTTTTGACCAAAACAGATACCTTGATTGCTATTGCTCCCTTGACTTCGAGGCTGGTTTCATCGATGAAGTGTAGCAATTCTTAGCCTCCTGCTGATCACTATCAATCTTCACTATTCCCCAAGGACTAGGGAGCTTTACACATTGATGGTAGGTAGATGGGACTGCTTTCATATCGTGTATCCAAGGCCTGCCAAGGATAACATTATAACAAGATAAACAGTCAATAACACAAAATTTTTGATAAGAGTGTAGGCCTTCAATGTATATTGGGAGTTTAATGTCCCCCAGGGTATTCTTGGTTTCGCCACTAAATCCCACGAGCACGGAGGATCTTGGTATGATATCTGATTCAGGGATACCCATCTTTTTTAGAACATCAAGCTGGATAATGTTCACTGAACTCCCTCCGTCTATAAGGATCCTGCGAACAAAATGGTTAGAAATGAAAAGAGTAATAACTAAACCATCGTGATGAGGATCCTGGATATCAACACGATCATCCTCATCAAAGGTCATGACTTTTCCTTCGGAGACACTTGATGTTCGAACTGGTCTTTCTCCATTATCCATTTTAGTTTCCTTTGCATGCCTTTTAGCAGCTGAGAAGGATGTGCCACAAATGTCTGATCCTCCATAAATGAAGTTTATCACTTGTGCATCTGCTGGAGGGGCTGGAGCCTTCTCAGGGATCCTTTCAGGATCCTGAGTCTTTGACTTTTTTCTTCCCAGCAATTCCTTTAGATGCCCTTTTCTCAACAAGTATCCAATTTCCTTTCTTAGTGCAATGCATTCTTCTGTGAGATGCCCAAAATCTTCATGGTATGCACACCACTTAGATTTATCCTTAGTTGCAGCTGGCCTATCATTTTTTCTCTGCCATCTAGCTTTATCACCTAGGTTCTGCATCGCAAGGATTAGTTCGTTGTTATCAACACAAAAACAATATTCAGAAATTGGAGGATAATCCTCATCATCCTCTTCTTGATCAACAGAATGCACGTTCTGGTTATCAGATCTGTTATAGGATCTGAACTTGTTGTTCCTGAATGAGGATCCTTGCTTATCCTGCTTTGAGGATCCTGCTGATCTCTCCTGGATCCTCTTGTCGTCCTCTAGCCGAATGAACCTAAGTGCTCGTGTTCTTACCTCATCTAAGTTCCTGCATGGTGTCATAACAAGATCATCATAAAACGACGAACCCTAAGCAATCCCATTTTGAAGGCCTCAACAGCCGTAGCTATATCTAAATTGGGAATGTCTAAGGATTCTTTACTGAATTTGGTAATGTAATCCCTTAATGATTCATTATGACCCTGGGTTATCCTATATAGATCACTAGTTAATCGTTCGAATTTTCTACTACAAGAAAATTGATTATTAAACAAGTTAACTAGGTTAGCAAATGAGGTAATAGAATAGGGAGGAAGACTTAGCAGCCATTTGAGAGCTGATCCAGTAAGAGTGGATCCGAATCCCTTGCACAGGCATGCTTCCTTTAACCTTTCTGGAATTGGATTGATCTCCATCCTCTCCCTGTATTGTGCTATGTGTTCCTCAGGATCTGTCGAACCATCATACAGCTTCATTGTTGGCACATGGAACCTCTTGGGTATCTCAGCATCACAGATTGGTGGTGCAAAACGAGATATCTTGTGGCTCCCATCTGCAATCTCTGGGATAGGTTTGACCACTCCTGGAACACTTGATATCATATCCTTTAGCTTTTGCAATTCTCTGGCCATGGCATGATTGATACCTGGATCCTGCATAAGACCATGGTTAGTAGTATAGGAATTATTAAAAGTGTTACCTTCCATCGGATTCAGATTAGGAAGATTGGATGTTAATCCATATTGTTGAGGCTCTGGAATGATCGAGGGACCAGTAGAAGCATTGGTCTGCATTGGAATAAAATCTCCCTGATGGACATCTGAACTTCCTGTTTGCAAACTCCTCAAGGATCCTGGCATCTGGAAGGATCCCTGAAATTGAGACGATCCTGGAACGAAGGAGGATCCTTGAACCTGGGATGATCCTGGAACAAAGGAGGATCCTTGAACCTGGGATGATCCTGGAACAAAGGAGGATCCTTGAACCTGGGATGATCCTGGAACAAAGGAGGATCCTTGAACCTGGGATGATCCTGGAACAAAGGAGGATCCTTGAATCTGCTGCATTCCTGAATATCCTCCTGAATTCGTGAGGGATCCCATATGCTGAGGATAGGATCCCGCTGGCTGGAAATATGAACCTGATGCCTGGTTCATTGTTGTTGTTCCGTAGTGCACTCCTTTCGGTCCACCCACATATTGAACGTCTGGAACCACTGATGGATGAGAAGTAATCACCGGAGTATCAAAATTCAAGGATTTCGGCACTTGTGGGGAATGATCCTCTGCCGTTGTCTTTTGTTTCTTGAGATCTCCGATTTCTTTGAGAATCCTCTCATTGGTCTTATCCTGTTGCCGTATCTGATCTTTCATTTGCAAAATCAAAGTAAACATGTCACTAGTAGTGGGAGTGTAAGAAGCAGAAGAAGTTGGAGGTTTTGAGAAAATGGGAGTTGGTTTCTTCGCAGCATTCTCAGTATTCTTCTGGGATCCAGAAGGTGGTGGAGGCAAAGGAGGGACGCCTTGTGAAGAAGTGAATGAGGGCATCAAATTTGAAGCATTCTTCGCTGAGGAAGCCATTTGCTTGGTTGTAGTGAACCGAAATGAGCACAGAAATGCGTATTTTTCTAAGGACAAATCACCAATTGCCCCACGGTGGGCGCCAAACTGTTTTGGTCAAAAAATCTGATGAGGATATTGCAACCAAACTCTTTGTTATGGGGTATGATGCTAACAATGTAGAACAATATCAAGGATCACTTCAATGTAAATTGCACAAATGACACAAGGATTTATACGGGGAAAAAGCCCTTGATCAAGAGTTGATCTCCGGCACAAAAAACCCCGGGTGATGGAAACTACCGATCACCAAGCTCAAATAAATGAATAAATGTTTACAACTTCGGATAGTAACGAGCTAGGTACAAGGATCACTATCGTGAAATGTGTAAAAGTGAATGAAAACAAATGAATGTTCGTCGAGAGCTTCAAGTATGCGAGTGTATGAGAGTGTGTAGCTGAAAAGTGACTAAGTGTTTTTCTACTAGCTCGTTACCCCTTTTAAAATAGAAATTAACTACTACAACTAACTATCCGACTTTTGTGCCAAGCTCCCACGTTCTCCACAACGTCCATTTTTGGCCAAGCACGTGCGGGATAGTCAAGGAATATTCTCCAGGAATGTCGCCAAGACTAGGTCCAAGTTGAACTTCCTGCAAAATAATAGAAAACACAAGTAAACAATCGTCAGTACGAGGATCCTTAAAGTGATCCATGATCCTGATCCTGAAGCTCTTCTGAGGATCACTATCTGTCACAGAAGTAAGGATCATTAATTAGGATAACGAATAAGGATCACTAATTGTTAGAAAATCCTCCCCTAACAATAAGTTTGTTATTTTTAATTCAAATTCCAAGTGTGTAAGCATTTGTCAACAATAATGTAACATAGATGGGGATAATATCGATCATGTTATTTTGTATACTTCATACGAGGTGGGGAAACCAAAGAGTAGCGAATCTTGTATATGGTTTATATCGATGCTGATAAGGAAAATTCAAAGTCGGCACTCATATTTTTCATGGTTGTCTCCATTGATGTGGCAATCAATATACTAATTCTACTAGTGTCATGTCATTTGTTTTGGACATTTGATGTTAAACTTATGTTTATAATTTAAAAGAGTTAAATGCCATTTTAGTCCCTGTGGTTTGGGCCATTTTGTCAGTTTAGTTCAAAGGTTTCATTTTTAACCTGTGGGTCCAAAAAGGTTTCACAGTTTCCATTTTAGTCCACTTGGTTAACTTCATCCATTTTTTCTGTTAACGAGAAGGCCAATTTGGTCTTTTTGTATGTAATTCTGTTAACTAAAAGGGCAATTCAGCCATATAAAATGACCGAAATGGCCTTCTGGTTAACAGAAAAAATGGATGAAGTTAACCTAGTGGACTAAAATGGCAACTGTGAAACATTTTTGGACTAAACTGGCAAAATGGCCAAAACCACAGGGACTAAAATGGTATTTAACTCTAATTTAAAATGACAAAACATAGATATCAAATAGAGTAAATTACGATTTTGACCCCTGTGGTTATATCACTTTTACATTTTTAGCCTAAAAAAGAATTTTTTAACATCAGAGCCCCCAACGTCTTTTTTTCTAACCCTTTTGACCCCTAACGTCTTTTTTTTTCTAACCCTTTTGGCCCCTAAAAGTAAATGGATGAGGTTAGTGTTAGGGGCCAAAAGGGTTAGAAAAAAAGACATTGGAGGCTCAAATGTTAAAAGATTTCTTTTTGGGCTAAAATGTTAAAAGTGATATAACCACAAGGGCCAAAATCGTAATTTACTTTATCAAATATGTAGTGAAAGACATGTAAAACTTATATGGTTTATGACTTAGATGAGTGATAAGACTATGGGGCGTGGAAGGGTAGTCCTCGAAGGATGCTCCGCCACGTAGGTGTCCACGTAAGCGTGTGTGAGAATGGACCTAGGGTGTGGGGGATGGACATATGTATATATATATATATATCTGTATAAAGAAGAAGAGAGAGAGAGCAGACCCGTCTTGAGCGTCGGAGGCATGCCGGAGACGACGGGGCCAGCCCTAGGGGGCGGTGTGCTGGCCCGACGCCAGAGCCCGCCAGCACTAGACCGGTTCCCATACCGCGTAGCCTTCCCTTCTACAATCTTTTGGTTTAGGTTGCAAGTCTAGACTACCGATAAGAAAAAGGGAATAATATTGTATAATACACCACCTAATTAGGTATTTTAGGTACTGTAAACGACCGATAAGAAGGAAATCTTGTATAATACACCACCACTTAATTAGATATTTGAAGTACTGTGACCGTTCGTTTACACTAGCATACTGTTTTTTACGGTTCTTGATTGGATTGACATTAATTTTTAGATAGAAAAAAAAACACGTAAACGCAATTTACAACAATCAAAATTGCTAATTTCGACACACCTTAAACACCATACCATCACCACCGTCGGATCGGGTGTTTTCTCTACAATGACGTTTTAACAAAAATAATTTCAATGGTTTTTGTCATATTGGTTAGTTAAGTGATTTGACAGAGAACAATTAACATTACATAGGACAGTACGAACACTAGTACTACGAAACATGATATGAAACAGGCAAATGATTTGAAAGCAAACAAAACCCTAACCAAATACAACATCAAATAGCATCAAAATCATCACTATCTTATAATAACAATCAAGAATACTCCAAAAGTAAACAAACTCAAATTCAAGAAATTACAAAAACCAGTTTGATGTACCAATGTACCATTCAACTTAAACTCATATTCAAAAATCATAAAAATCAGTTGATGTACCATTCAATGAGATGATACTTTAAGATTAATTGATTTGTTGAACCAAGCCCTCCAGCTTCCAGAACCCTTCCTTGTTACTCCAACCGGTTTTCCATCGTCATCATTAACCACCTTCTGCGGTTTCAGTTTCTTGCACAACATGAAATTCCTAACCCCAACCGATCCAATCGTTTCCCAAGTCTTCAAAGCTGTACAAAACCAATTCAATTCAATTCAATTCAAATCATACAGCAATCATACACAACATCAACTAATGAAAACAAGCCCAACCTTCGGTTCCAGCAACAGGACAATACAAAACAAACTCATTATAATTAGATCCAAGCACAGGAAGCCGGCCTTCCCTAGCGTACAACTTAAGCGCGGTATCGATAACATCCGCCACAACTTCTCCTTCATTCACAACAAACCGAATAGGACCCGCGCTTCCAATGACAGTAACATTGATCAAAATCCGGTTTCCGGACCCTTTCGAGGCCTGATTCTTCTTATTCTTAGTTAGCAACATGTTTTCGAAACAATCTTTAACACTTCTTCTTTTTAACAATTTTTAACAAATATCCAAGCAAGTAAACAATCAAACAAATGCGAATGATAATAACAAAACTGCAATGGGTGTGATTAAAGTAAAAAAAAAGATGTGTAATCAAATACGAGTCGGGTTTCACGGGTCGACACCGATGCAGCGGTAGTACCAGGCTTGTTTGCAAGATCCAAAAGAAGAGATCCCCCTCAAGGGAAAAGGGGAGATCATCCAACAATGAAATAAGGGTTCCACCATTCACAACTGGAATTACGAAGGGGTGAGATGATATGATAAACCAAGAATAAAGGATTAGAGGGAATTAGGGTTAGGGCTTGCGTGTTTGTTTGTTGGTTGCAATTTGAGCGTGCGTTTCTTTATATAACGAGTCTAGAAGATGGGAGAATATAGCCGACCCAACGGGCCTTTTCTTGTTCTCAAAGGGTTTATCTTTTAGGAATGAAACGATAAAATAGTCAGTTTTTATTTATTTTCTAGAAGTTAATTATAACTTTGTAACTCTTGGAGTTTGCAAACGAGCTGAGCTGAGCCGAGTCTGAGTTTGATCAGGTTTGAATTTGATTAATTTATGAGAGATTGAGCTCGGCTCAATTCGAACTTTGTTTTCAAAGCTCGAGTTTTCTAGATTGGAGCTTTGTTTACAAAACTCGAGCTGGGCTTGTTGGTATTTTCCAAAACTCGAGCTCGGCTAGTAAACAAGTTTAAATAAGCCCAACTTGGCTCAGCTCGTTTACACTAAGGCTTGACGGGCCTGGCGAGCTTCACATGTCAGAATCGAGCTCGGGCTTGATAAATAAACGAGCTTTGTTTTAGGCTTAAGCTCCGCTCGAGTTTTCTCGATTGGAGCTTTGTTTACAAAACTCGAGCTGGGCTCGTTGGTATTTTCTAAAACTCGAGCTCGGCTAGTAAACAAGTTTAAATAAGCCCAACTTGGCTCAGCTCGTTTACACTAAGGCTTGACGGGCCTGGCGAGCTTCACATGTCAGGCTCGAGCTCGGGCTTGATAAATAAACGAGCTTTGTTTTAGGCTTAAGCTCCGCTCGGGCTCGATAAGGCTCGACTTGTTTCGAGCTCTTTCTTGAGTAGCTAGCGAGCCACTCGGCTCGTTTGCACCTCTATTTGTAACAACGTTTACGATCTGGTTTTAATAGTTTTTAAGTCAACCCATAAACCGAATCGTTAGTCACGTTTTTTTTTATCATCAAAGCCTGAAACTAAATAATTGAAAATTAAAATCTAACGAAACCGAACTGTACGTTGTTAACGGTTTGGGCTTTTGATAGACCGTTTTTAAAATACGGATCAAAATCTAGCAATGCCTCTACTTGCTCCTTAAAACTGTTTCATAACAGAAGGTAACAGTTTTTTTTTTATTTCTTTTCTAAATAAAAGATGGTTCAAATTCACACAATTCGTTGCTAATCTATGCTTATGTTTTTTTCAAAGAAAATATAAAACTTTACCTTTGGTTCAATACAATACAATAACAACAACATATGTGCAATATTATTACAATAGAGATTTTAAAAGAAAGCCCAGGTTGGACTACAAAAAAAGGAAATGAAAAATGTCTAGTATCCTATTCACTTAAAAAACTCTTATCTCCCATTTGAACTAAAGCTATATGAGAAAAAGAATTTCTATTGTATACATAATTATTTCTTAATGATAACTTTTGCTTTATTTAACACGTGTGTATAGGTGGTACTTTTGTCTTTTCAATGCTACGATACTCCAGTGGGTGTTTGTATAGGTGTGTCCTCGTGACAACTTGGTTTATGGATGTTATCCGGTTCTTGAGATTAGTTCAATTGATCCGACAAGTGAACTAGAAATTAACGGGTGAAGGATGTTGATTGCATATTGTCAAGGTGACTGTGTGGTTGTATGTGTGTAGCTGTAGGTTTGGGAGACACTGGGGTTGTATGCATGTATTTGCACAAAGTGATGAAGATTAGGGGGCAAATGTGATGCTTGGTAGGTCCACGATTCCGTTCATGGGTGTTAGGCCTTGTGTATGAAACTTCTACCGAAGAGTATCTTAGGGTATGGTGCAACATATCTCGAAGCCGGGGAAGTGTGATCCTCGCGAATGCTAGTTGCCTACACACGTTGACGCCAAAAGAGATCAATTGCCCTTCTGTGGTGGTTCAACTAGACATGAAAAACACATTCACGGTGTCGTTTCCTAGAACTGTGACAAATGTGGGCCACACCAATTCAAAATATGTTGCATTTATTGATGGAAACCACTCAAACCTTAGTATCAATGTAGAGCCCAACACTCTTCAGTTCACGACACTGAACCAGAAGATGAAGTTTGTGGTGACTATTAGGGGGAAAAGAATGAACCCATCAAGCATAAAACGTCTTGCACTATTGTGGACAGATGGTGTTCACAAAGTGCGGAGTCCTATTTGTGCTTCACACAATATGATATTTAAACTGTTGTTTGATTAGATATTTCATGTTCTTCGTTTTGGGTTGGAATTTGAGCCCAAAACAACTTTTAATTTCTTTAAGCATCTTTGCAACTTCTATTCTTGCCCTTTTCTTAATTAGGCCGGAGGATGTGGTATAAAGCCTTTAGGGGCTTTATCACGCCTAGGGGCGTTCAAAGCCGAATGTCCGAAAATTTGGGTATCCGAAATTTTCGGATACCAGATTTCACTATCCGAATCCGTATCCAAAATTTCAGATATCCGAAATTCGGATATCCGAAATTCGGATATCCGAAATTCGGATATCCAAAATTTCGGATACGGATTCGGATAGTGAATCGGATATCCGAAAATCCAACTTTTTTTTAAATTTTATTTTTTATTATTTTTTTATATTCGGAAACGAATATTTTGGGTAGTTTCAGATATCCGAATATAAGTTTTCAGATATTTTTTTGAATATTTTGAATATTTTCGGATACTTCGGATATTTTCGGATATTCGGATATCCGGAAAAAAATGAAAATTAAATTTTCGGATATTTTGGATATCCGAAATATCCAAAAATTTTGAAAATCACTATCCGAATCCGAAAAATTCGGATATCCGAATTTTCAGATATTTCGGATTCGGGTATAATAATGGTACTACTATTTATTTATATATCAACTTATTAGCATTAAATATCTTAATTGGACAATGAATTATGATTCACTTGACTTCCTTTAACCCATTGCCTTTGGGTACACTTGGTTAGTTTGGCATAGTAATTTAAATACCTACATTTCAATCTTAGATGGAATGACAACAAAATATCTTGATAATTATTCTCTGGTCATGCCATTGCCTGTTGTAGCCCTAAGTAGAGATGATCTTAACTCGGTCAAAAAATTCAAAAAGTCTACCACGTAATGACCCTTTTCTCTGTTTAACTTTTTTTTTTGAGAAATGGCGGAATTTTATAAAACTCAAGCAAGGTGCTCAAGAAACAGTACAAACAATAAACGAAAGTACAAAAGACAAGAATACATACTAAAGATTAAAAGACAACCATTTTTTCCATTCTAAGTCCGAGAGGCCAGCTCGATTCTTGATCCAAGTATACGAGACAGCTTTGATATACGTCACCAATTTCTGCACCGAGGGTTGCTTTTGTTTGAAAATAAAATCATTTCTCATCAGCCAAATGCTCCAACATGTTGCCGCCACAACCGCGTATATCGACCTTTTAACGTTCTTATGACATTTATGCGACTGGATGACTTCTAGTAATTGCACGGCACTTAAAATATACCTTGGTAGAGGTATTTTCTCTGTTTAACTACAAATATGCATATTATGCAGCACCTAATTGTTACTCAAATTTGTTCCCAGAGAACCTCTGGTCCAAATTTTAAGAAGTGAGCCTATTGACAATCCAGGTGCTCCTTTTGTTGCTCCATTTTCTTCTCGAGGGCCTAGTATATATATGCAAGATATGATAAAGGCACGTACGTGCTCCCTTTTTCAAACAACATCATTGACAACCTAAATGACTAAATTGATTTAAATCCAGATGTTAATGAAAAAAATAAAGAAATAAAAATGATTTAAATTTTTGTTGAGTTTGCATCACTGGGTACCAAGTAGCGGTGTTCAAAACCGGATATCTAAAATTTTTGGATACCAGATTTCACTATCAGAATCTCTATCCGAAATTTCGGATATCCGATCGGATAGTGAATCGGATATCCGAAAATCTAACTTTTTATTTAATTTTTAATTTTTTTATTTTTCATATACGGAACCAGATATTTTGGATAGTTTCAGATATCCAAATATAAGTTTTTCGGATAGTTTTTGGTTATTTTGGATATTTTTCGGATATTTTCGGATGCTTCGGATATTCGGATATCCGAAAAAAATAAAAATTAAATTTTCGGATATTTGCACAAAGTGATGAAGATAAGGGGGCAAATGTGATGCTTGGTAGGTCCACGATTCCCTTCATGGGTGTTAGGCCTTGTGTATGAAACTTCTACCGAAGAGTATCTTAGGGTATGGTGCAACATATCTCGAAGCCGAGGAAGTGTGATCCCCGCGAATGCTAGTTGCCTACACACGTTGACGCCTAAAGAGATCAATTACCCTTCTGTGGTGGTTCAACTTGACATGAAAACACATTCACGGTGTCGTTTCCTAGAACTGTGACAAATGTGGGCCACACCAATTCAAAATATGTTGCATTTATTGAAGGAAACCACTCAAACCTTAGTATCAATGTAGAGCCCAACACTCTTCAGTTCACGACACTGAACCAGAAGATGAAGTTTGTGGTGACTATTAGGGGGAAAAGAATGAACCCATCAAGCATAAAACGTCTTGCAGTATTGTGTACAGATGGTGTTCACAAAGTGCGGAGTCCTATTGTGCTTCACACAATATGATATTTAAACTGTTGTTTGATTAGATATTTCATGTTCTTCGTTCTGGGTTGGAATTTGAGCCCAAACAACTTTTAATTTCTTTAAGCATCTTTGCAACTTCTATTCTTGCCCTTTTCTTAATTAGGCCGGAGGATGTGGTATAAAGCCTTTAGGGGCATTATCACGCCTAGGGGTGTTCAAAGCCGAATGTCCAAAAATTTTGATATCCAAAATTTTCGGATACCAGATTTCACTATCCGAATCCGTATCCAAAATTTCAGATATCCGAAATTCGGATATCCAAAATTTCGGATACGGATTCGGATAGTGAATCGGATATCCGAAAATCCAACTTTTTTTTAAATTTTATTTTTTATTATTTTTTTATATCCGGAAACGGATATTTTGGGTAGTTTCAGATATCCGAATATAAGTTTTCAGATATTTTTTGAATATTTTGAATATTTACGGATATTTTTCGGATACTTCGGATATTTTCGGATATTCGGATATCCGGAAAAAAATGAAAATTAAATTTTCGGATATCCGAAATATCCAAAAATTTTGAAAATCACTATCCGAATCCGAAAAATTCGGATATCCGAATTTTCAGATATTTCGGATTCGGATATAATAATGTACTACTTTTTATTTATTTATCAACTTATTAGCATTAAATATCTTAATTGGACAATGAATTATGATTCACTTGACTTCCTTTAACCCATTGCCTTTGGGTACACTTGGTTAGTTTGGCATAGTAATTTAAATACCTACATTTCAATCTTAGATGGAATGACAACAAAATATCTTGATAATTATTCTCTGGTCATGCCATTGCCTGTTGTAGCCCTAAGTAGATATGATCTTAACTCGGTCAAAAAATTCAAAAAGTCTACCACGTAATGACCCTTTTCTCTGTTTAACTTTTTTTTGAGAAATGGCGGAATTTTATAAAACTCAAGCAAGGTGCTCAAGAAACAGTACAAACAATAAACAAAAGTACAAAAGACAAGAATACATACTAAAGATTAAAAGACAACCATTTTTTCCATTCTAAGTCCGAGAGGCCAGCTCGATTCTTGATCCAAGTATACGAGACAACTTTGATATCCGTCACCAATTTCTGCACCGAGGGTTGCTTTTGTTTGAAAATAAAATCATTTCTCATCAGCCAAATGCTCCAACATGTTGCCGCCACAACCGCGTATATCGACCTTTTAACGTTCTTATGACATTTATGCGACTGGATGACTTCTAGTAATTGCACGACACTTAAAATATACCTTGGTAGAGGTATTTTCTCTGTTTAACTACAAATATGCATATTATGCAGCACCTAATTGTTACTCAAATTTGTTCCCAGAGAACCTCTGGTCCAAATTTTAAGAAGTGAGCCTATTGACAATCCAGGTGCTCCTTTTGTTGCTCCATTTTCTTCTCGAGGGCCTAGTATATATATGCAAGATATGATAAAGGCACGTACGTGCTCCCTTTTTCAAACAACATCATTGACAACCTAAATGATTAAATTGATTTAAATCCAGATGTTAATGAAAAAAATAAAGAAATAAAAATGATTTAAATTTTTGTTGAGTTTGCATCACAGGGTACCAAGTAGCGGTGTTCAAAACCGGATATCTGAAATTTTTGGATACCAGATTTCACTATCAGAATCTCTATCCGAAATTTCGGATATCCGATCGGATAGTGAATCGGATATCCGAAAATCTAACTTTTTATTTTTTTATTTTTCATATTCGGAACTAGATATTTTGGATAGTTTCAGATATCCAAATATAAGTTTTTCGGATATTTTTTGCTTATTTTGGATATTTTTGGATATTTTCGGATGCTTCGGATATTCGGATATCCGAAAAAAATAAAAATTAAATTTTCGGATATTTGCACAAAGTGATGCAGATAAGGGGGCAAATGTGATGCTTGGTAGGTCCACGATTCCGTTCATGGGTGTTAGGCCTTGTGTATGAAACTTCTACCGAAGAGTATCTTAGGGTATGGTGCAACATATCTCGAAGCCGAGGAAGTGTGATCCCCGCGAATGCTAGTTGCCTACACACGTTGACGCCTAAAGAGATCAATTACCCTTCTGTGGCGGTTCAACTAGACATGAAAAACACATTCACGGTGTCGTTTCCTAGAACTGTGACAAATGTGGGCCACACCAATTCAAAATATGTTGCATTTATTGAAGGAAACCACTCAAACCTTAGTATCAATGTAGAGCCCAACACTCTTCAGTTCACGACACTGAACCAGAAGATGAAGTTTGTGGTGACTATTAGGGGGAAAAGAATGAACCCATCAAGCATAAAACGTCTTGCAGTATTGTGTACAGATGGTGTTCACAAAGTGCGGAGTCCTATTGTGCTTCACACAATATGATATTTAAACTGTTGTTTGATTAGATATTTCATGTTCTTCGTTTTGGGTTGGAATTTGAGCCCAAAACAACTTTTAATTTCTTTAAGCATCTTTGCAACTTCTATTCTTGCCCTTTTCTTAATTAGGCCGGAGGATGTGGTATAAAGCCTTTAGGGGCTTCATCACGCCTAGGGGTGTTCAAAGCCGAATGTCCGAAAATTTGGATATCCGAAATTTTCGGATACCAGATTTCACAATCCGAATCCGTATCCAAAATTTCGGATACGGATTCGGATAGTGAATCGGATATCCGAAAATCCAACTTTTTTTTTAATTTTATTTTTTATTATTTTTTTATATTCGGAAACGGATATTTTGGGTAGTTTCAGATATCCGAATATAAGTTTTCAGATATTTTTTGAATATTTTGAATATTTTCGGATACTTCGGATAATTTCGGATATTCGGATATCCGGAAAAAAATGAAAATTAAATTTTCGGATCCAAAAATTTTGAAAATCACTATCCGAATCCGAAAAATTCGGATTTCCGAATTTTCAGATATTTTGGATTCGGATATAATAATGGTACTACTTTTTATTTATTTATCTACTTATTAGCATTAAATATCTTAATTGGACAATGAATTATGATTCACTTGACTTCCTTTAACCCATTGCCTTTGGGTACACTTGGTTAGTTTGGCATAGTAATTTAAATACCTACATTTTAATCTTAGATGGAATGACAACAAAATATCTTGATAATTATTCTCTGGTCATGCCATTGCCTGTTGTAGCCCTAAGTAGAGATGATCTTAACTCGGTCAAAAAATTCAAAAAGTCTACCACGTAATGACCCTTTTCTCTGTTTAACTTTTTTTTTGAGAAATGGCGGAATTTTATAAAATTCAAGCAAGGTGCTCAAGAAACAGTACAAACAATAAACAAAAGTACAAAAGACACGAATACATACTAAAGATTAAAAGACAACCATTTTTTCCATTCTAGGTCCGAGAGGCCAGCTCGATTCTTGATCCAAGTATACGAGACAACTTTGATATCCGTCACCAATTTCTGCATCGGGGGTTGCTTTTGTTTGAAAATAAAATCATTTCTCATCAGCCAAATGCTCCAACATGTTGCCGCCACAACCGCGTATATCGACCTTTTAAAGTTCTTATGACATTTATGCGACTGGATGACTTCTAGTAATTGCACGACACTTAAAATATACCTTGGTAGAGGTATTTTCTCTGTTTAACTACAAATATGCATATTATGCAGCACCTAATTGTTACTCAAATTTGTTCACAGAGAACCTCTGGTCCAAATTTTAAGAAGTGAGCCTATTGACAATCCAGGTGCTCCTTTTGTTGCTCCATTTTCTTCTCGAGGGCCTAGTATATATATGCAAGATATGATAAAGGCACGTACGTGCTCCTTTTTTCAAACAACATCATTGACAACCTAAATGACTAAATTGATTTAAATCCAGATGTTAATGAAAAAAATAAAGAAATAAAAATGATTTAAATTTTTGTTGAGTTTGCATCACAGGGCACCAAGTAGCGGTGTTCAAAACTGGATATCCGAAATTTTTGGATACCAGATTTCACTATCTGAATCTCTATCCGAAATTTCGGATATCCGATCGGATAGTGAATCGGATATCCGAAAATCTAACTTTTTATTTTTTTATTTTTCATATTCGGAACCAGATATTTTGGATAGTTTCAGATATTCAAATATAAGTTTTTCGGATATTTTTTGGTTATTTTGGATATTTTTCGGATATTTCGGATATTTTCGGATGCTTCGGATATTCGGATATCCGAAAAAAATACAAATTAAATTTTCGGTCTGAAATATCCGAAAAAATTTAAAATCACTATCCGAATCTGAATCCGAAAAATTCGGGTATTCGAATTTCGGGATATCTGAATTTTCGGATATTTCAGATTCGGATATCGGATATTTTGGAACGGATTTTCAGATACGGATAGTTTTGAACACCTCTTGTACCAAGTGAAAACTAACAATCTTTTGGAATACATAATTTGGTTAACGACTTAATATGGATTAATTATGATTTTAATCTACTAAGTTAAATTTGTTTTTTGCATCCCATAACTAAGGTTTAAAAACCGGTTTATACTGGTTGGTTAAACCGGATGCTGAAAGCTTGGCCGACACGAATCATACCAGAAAAACCGAGGGAATGACAAAGAAGTTGTACCGACGGTAAATTGGATTATACATGTTAAAACCGGTATTTTGGTACCGAGCCAAAGGTTAAAATTTGAACTTTTAATCCTTTATGGGCCAAAAAAGTTGGTAATTTACCTTCTTAGTAAAACAAACACCCACAATCCACATCAAATTGGGTTAAGCGATCGTGAACTGATGTATTTATGACTCCAATGGATTAACTTGTTGAGGATCACGTTGATAGTGAATTTTGGATTACTTTTTTATTATGGATTAATGTAGTTTTGGATTATTTTTGAGTTGGAATTGTATTTTATGGATTTAGAAGGTTGATTAGTCAACTCGGTTGAAATGCCCCATTCAATCGGTTGAACAATTTCCAAGCCTAACCCAATATGCTTTAAAAACCGGGTTTTAAAGCAATGCCCATAATAAGAAAATGAGTAATTACAAGTTTTGTCCTTTACGTTAACACCCTTTTGCAGGCGGTGTCCTTTGGCGCAAAAGTTGACTACCATAGAACTGACATATCTTTCGTTGTCATGGTCATTGCAAAGTTTAGATCACTACCGGGACGAAGGGGAAACATTTTGTTACTCGTCATTTTAATATTTCCTATAGCTTCATTACCTGCATCCTTGATGATACATCGATCCTTTTGAAACAAAACTGTATACCCCTTTTGTATGAGTTGCCCCACACTCAAAAGGTTATGCTTCAAACCTTTCACGTAAAATACATTCGGTATCTTCCGAACTCGTCCTCTAATAGAGACAGACACTTCCCCGCTGCCGATTACTTCCAGTCTTTTATCATCGCCTGTCCTCACTTCTTTCTTTAATGATTCATCCAGTTTGACAAATAAATCCCTATTTCCTGTCATGTGATTACTACAACCGCTATCTAAGTACCAACAGTCATCCTTGACTGCCTCTTCCATATTGAAAATCATGAACATCGTGTCATCTTGTTCATCGATTTCATCGTCTTTGTGAATCAACATGTTGTCAGGCTTCTCACTCTCATCCTTCCGCTGATAAAACTTGGCTGTGTGGCCTAATTTTTGACAATTGTAACATCTAACAGAGTTCAAGTTTCGACCCCTAGTTTTACTGCGTCCTCTTCCTCCTGTATCATTCCGTGATTGCTTGAACCTATCTTGATTGGAGTTCTGCGTTTGAAATGCATGTTCTATCGGAGCGTCATCATATCGTTTTAATCTCAGTTCATGAGATTGAAGAATTCTTCAGTCAAAACATCCTCTAGATTCTTCGTTTCTTCCACAGTAATCACCACCGACTCGAAATTTCGAGTCAAGCTTCGTAGAATCTTCTCTACTATTCGTTGTTCGCTAATTTTTTCTTCATTCATTCTTAATTGATTAACAATAAGAATTGTTCTATTGAAATAATCTTCAATAGATTCTCCTTCTTTCATTTTCAGTTGTAACACCCTAAAAACGGGTTTGGTAATCAAACCACGTTAATATTAAAAGACGAGTAAAGTACCGTCAATGGTAAAAGTAAACCAGGTGAGTATTAGGATTTAAATAAATAAATCTAATATTCATTAAAAGGATGATAAATACTGTGAGAAAACAAAGTATATAAAAGGCTCAAGTTAACGGGACTTAAAATAAAACGGGTTGTGAACAAGATAAAATAACTAGGAAATAAATAACCTAGTTAATTACAAGTTTTGTAGTTATGTGAAACTTTGGTCAAAACATGTTATATGCAACAACGGTAAGGTATAGGGGCCAAAAGTGAAAAGATGGAAAATATATATCTCTAATAAAGCAAACCATTGGGGACACATGTCACCCAATGGTGCAAGCCAACTAAGCATCCACATAAGCAATGCGGTGGCAAAACTCAAATGGGAGGACATGTGGCATAACTCATAAGGCTGGATTGAATTAGCTTCTTGTGTATGCCTTCTTCTATACTCTCTCTCATTCTCTCATAACCGTTCCTCTCAACATACCCTAAATAAAAAAATTCCTCTGCCTCTCTCTCTCTCAACACCATCGCGATCTTCTTCTTTCAGATCGCTTCTTTTTGTTCAAATCCCAGTTCAATTGATCAGGTATATTTTTTTGGCGATTCAATCAGGTATATTTCTTTTTAATCTGTTCAAAAAATCCATTCGCCGATTCAGGTTCTCACGATTTCAAGCAACAAATGTTTTTGATGCTCTCTTAAGTTTCTTTTCGATCTTCTCTTTAATGGATCTGAGGATGCATCTTCAATAATTAAAGGATCTGAGTAATCAATTGCTCGATTGTGAATCTCCAGGTTTGATTATGATAGAATTATTGGGATTTATCAAAGATTCGTCATCGTTACGTTTTTTTTCACTGCTTGAATGTTATTTAGGGTTTATAATCCACACCGAAGGTTTTTTGTGTTTATTGTTTTCAATCAATGCTATACTTTGATATTCCTGAATACCCGGTTCTCATTCGTTTATCTACAAACAATAAATGGTTTTTTAATTTGTAGTTGTCTGTTTGAAACCCTAAGATTATGTTTTGCAGCAATGACATCAGCATGCCTTTTTTCATTGTTTTGTAGTGAATTTTTATTGTTGTTTGATATAGGTAAGGAATACTTATTGTTGGGGAATCATGTCTGCCCCTGATGAGAATAACATGTCTGATCATACAAAGGTTTGTTTGATAATCATGAGTGCTTAATTATATTGTTGAATCCTGTATTTTGTGGAAATTGTAATTACACACGTAAAGTTGTTTATTTGTCTTAATAGGTTAATAATTAGAGTTTTCTAATCAGTTTCATTAAAACATATAAAAAATATATTTGAAGTTTGGATGTTAATCAAAATTCACAAAAAAATGTTTGAAATTTATTAGAGGATTACCCTCAATGGGATGATAATAATCTAATTGACTTTATTGGGCATTTGGTTGTGCTCAGGTGATTCTAATTCTTAAGCAGATGTTGGCTGACATTACAAGGTTTGTTTTTTACTCTCAGGTTGATGTCAACCTTTTCTTTTTTTGGGATTTTTAGGTGTACAAAATAAATATTTATAGTTTGCTGGGTGGCATAGTCTTGGGGCAGGGCACTTTTGTTAATTTCATGTAGAAAAAGTTAAGGAGAAGGTTGTGCTGGATAATATGTGGCAAAGCATGTTTCATATTCTAATGGTGGATTCTATGAATTTTGTTTTAGATTCTTTATTATCTTAGTTTGGATCATGTTGGACATCTTGGTGGGCGCAATAGGTACGTAGTCGTACCTTAACCTCATCGAACTCATAAATAAAAAAAAAATAAAAAATTTGAGATCATAGTTTGGATTCTAAAATTCACCACAAGATATACTTGGGGTTATATGTGTAAGTTTAATTGCAAGTGTAAGTTTAATTACAAATATTTGAGATCGTAGTTTAGTAAGCAAAAATTTTTTTCCTTATTGTGTTTGTTTTTATTGTAATTTGAAGTTGGCATGCTAATGGTAAGGGATTCACGAGATGAAGGCAATTATGAAAGATCCAAATGCTTTGTCAACAGACAAATGGATTGTTGGTGCATGCGTCTGTCGACTTCGTCTTGTATCGAGTCTTGCATTGCTCAGGGCACGAAGTTCAAGAAATCAAGTTTATAAGTGATTTCGCTTGAAGATGCTTTGTAATTTCGCTTGAATGTAATTGTTGTAATTTCGCTTGAGTGTAATTCATATGATTTCACTAGTAATGAGATTTCGCTTGAAGCTGTTTCAAGTGAAATCAGAATTCTAAAAATAGGTATAGGTCTGTGTCATTTGGAGCGGAATTAGAGAAGAGTGTTTCCGACGGCGAAGCTCTGTCGAAGTGTCTTCAGAACTGTAATTGTTTCAGAATCAATATACAAGACAGTTAAAAGTGATATCTAGCTGAATTCAACTCATTATGTCTGTTTCCGCCTTTCATTTTGAGTAGAACACCTCTGATCGACTCGTTTCGGGTCTATACACGATCCTACAAGTGGTATCAGAGCTCAGGAGGAGGAGTTCTGCAGATTTCAGCTTGATTTCATCTCATTCTCTTACTTCTACACTTTCTTTTATCAGTTGAACATTTTTTCACGGTTAAAATGACCTGAATTTCACATATCATAAGCGAAACAGTGTTTTAACAAACCCTTGAAAAAATCAGATCAAAATTCGGACTAAATCTGATAAAATTGGACTAAAACCCTGATTCCGCTTGAATGTAACATTTGTTTTCGCTTGAAAAGGTGAAGTTGTTTCAAGCGAAATAAGTGATTTCGCTTAAAATATAACTGATTCCGCTCGAGAAGGTTATTCCGCTTGAAAATCACTTGATTTCGCTTGAAAGTGCAAATCTGATTTCGCTTCAAACGGTTATTTCGCTTGAATTGATATTCTGCTTGAAATCTTAATTTCGCTTGAAGTTGTGTGCAGGTAATTTCGCTTGAAGGCTATCTTGCTTGGAAGTAATCTCGCTTGAAAGTGTCTGTTTGAGAAACGTGTTACCGAATCATGAGTGAAGAATTTTACAACGCATTTGCAACATCCCCGACTACTCCGGCTACCATTGCTCAAAACATGAACTTAGAAAATGAGACTGGAACTACGCAAAAATCCCGAAGCTAATGAGCATTGAGGAGTATTACGGTTGGAAAGATCGGTTTGAAAACTGGGTTCAAGCCAATCACTTGAGATCTTGGGAGTGTATTTTGAAGAAGTATGTTCTACCACGTACTGATCTGCAAGTTGAGAAAGAAATCTCTGAATTCAATGACAAAGAACGAGACATGTACAGAGCTGAAAAGATGATAATTAGTCTACTTCAGCAAGCTATTAAAGAAGACATATTTGTATTGCTTCAACATGACAAAACTTCAAAATCAATTTGGGATGCTCTTAAAATCAAGTTTGAGGGAAGTGAAAATATGATCAAAAGTAAAAAGTCATTACTTAAGAAAGAATTTGATCTATTCACAAGTCTACCAGGGGAAGATACAAAGAAACTGATTGAAAGATATTGCCACTTAGTTCGTTCCATGTCTTTGTTAAGCATAACCAAAGAACGAGAAGAATGGGTCGACAAACTAGCTGATGCTTTACCTCAGAAAGAATGGGGTACATTTTTTATGATCTTAAAGAACACCAGAGTTTATGATGGTTTGACGATTTCTCAGTTCATCGAGAAGATTGAGGGTCAAGATCTTGAACAACAGAAGATTGCGAGGATGAGTAATCCGAGTGGTAAACAAGATGTGAAAATGTATTACAAAGGAAATGTTCAAGAAGTTGAAATGCGTCCGAAGATTCAAACTGCTTTTAGTGCTGGAAACTCATTAGAAAATGTTGAACAAAGTCCAAATAGCAGCAGTGGATTTTCTTCATATCCAAGTGTTAATCCAAAGAGTTCAACTGTGAGCTTTCATCCTCAAAGTTCGAAAAGTGGAAATGGTTGTGTGATACAGTGCAACATTGCATTGAATCTTCCAGAAGGTCAAAGTTTTTCTGAAGAAATTGCTAAAGATCACATGGCGTTACTTGCAACTGTGCTACAATCCTATGAAGGTTTGGTTGCAGGAAGGATCGGAAATCCTATGCTGACGAAAGAGGATTACGATCAGATAGACGCTGAAGAAATGGAGCTCATGGACATCAAATGGTGTCTAGCTAGTGTCTTGAGGAGAGAAGAAAAGTTTAAAATGATAACAGGGAGAAATGATTTTCTGGATGCACATGTGTCTACTTTGGGTTTTGATAAATCTAAAATTACTTGTTTTCGATGCAGGGAGAAAGGTCATTTCAAAAGAGAATGCAAAAATCAAGAGGCTAGTGGAGCAAAGAATCCATTTGGAAAAGATGACTACTATCGGAAAGCCATATATCAACAAGTTGCTCATCAACCATATCAACAAAAAGAAACACAAACTGCTCATGGGAAGATGATTGAAGATGCAAATAAGAAAGCTTATTATGGTATTATTAATCAAGACGATGAGAAAATGGATCCAGGTTTCAGTTGGGAAAAATATATATCAGCTGATAGTAAAGCATGTTTAATAAACCAAGATGATGAAAAGTTACCTGAAGGGTTCAGCTGGGATAATTTTGTGGATGAGAATGGGAAGTTTAAAGTTTTCATTGCAAAGATAGTTCAAGAACCCAATTTGTTTACAGAATGAATGAAAGCAATTGGTGTTCATGAGAAGAATCAAGAAGAAGAATCGGTTTCATCCGATGAAAGCTCAGAAGAAGCAACTGTTGTTGATCAAACATCATCTGATTCTGGTTCTTCAGATGATAGTTCTGAAAAGACATTAAATTTTGATCAAACACCATCTGATTCTAGTTCTTCAGATGAGAGTTCTGAGAAGAAACTAAATTTTGATCAATCACCAACTGATGACAGTGGTGATGATGAGGAAGAAAGACATATTAATATTGCAAAAACTCATCTATCTCCTGAAAGTTTTCAATTTTATTTTGCAGATCGCTTGGAGAAGCTGAAGGAGAGACGAGCAGCAAAAGAACAAAAGAAAATGAATTGTGAAAGTATTGATAAAAAGGAAGAGATTGTTCAAAATGAAGAAGTTAAAGCTGATAAGGTAATTGAAGCTGATCCAGTGGTTGAGGTTGAGAAAGTCATCGAACTTGAAAAGATTGTGGAAGTCATCAAGCCTTGCTTAAAGTGTTTGGAATCTTGCAAGCAATGTGCAGAAAAGGATGAGAAATCGATTGAACTTGAAAAGATGAAAGAACAATTATTGTTCAATTTCAACTATGTGAAAGAATCTTATGATGTGCTAAACAGAACAGTAACTGGTCTTCAAAAGACAAATTCTGAAAGAGAACATGCACTGACTATGATGAATGCTGTGATGATGACAAAGCAAAAAGCTATAAATCATTACATTGAGGAATGTGCAAAGTTGCAGCGGGAGTTAGAAAATGAAAAGATAGAAAATGAAAGAATCAGACGGTTATTACAGAGTTATTCTAGTTCTGATTATCTCATTGATCGAATTTATCCAACTGTTGCAGGTTTTGAAGCATTTAAAGATGATGAGAAGCCAAAGAAGAAAGATACTGGTAAGAAACAGAGTGTTAGTTATAACAAGTGTCCGCCTTCAATTTGGGAAGGGTATTCGCCTAGAAAACCGAATGAGGAGCAAGTCGAAAAAGCGGTCAATATAAAGTTAAAGTCCGACATAACCGATGAATTACCAGAAAACATTGACGTCGTTTTTACATCGTCTGACACTGATCATGAGTCCGAGTTAATAAAAAAGGTGGTCGATCAGGTGTTGGATACAGATGAGGAGTCGGAGTTAAAGTTAAAGTCTGAGTCAAAGTCCGAGTCTGGGTGTTCAAGTTCGTCCGTCAAAAGTTCAAGTTCGTCGATCAACAGTAAAAAATCGTCGGTTAAACGGATTTACAATAAAGAATTCCTATTATCAAAATCTAATTTGAATGATGAAACAATCAAAGTGGCATATACATTAATTGATTCAGACAAATTATATTCTGATGAAGAATTTCCAATAAGAAGTGTTAATTTTGAAAAGATCAAAAAGGTTTTCAAACTTACAGAAATCAATATTTTTGAAATAAAAGATGTAAATCTTACTGAAAAACCTAAAAAATACACTTCAAGAGTTCAACAACGATTAAACAAGAAAAAGGGTTACAGTTCTGGTTCTGGTTTTCAAAAGAAACCAAACCATAACGGTAATTTCAAAAAGAAAGGTTTAGGTTTTATTCCACCAGAAAATTATAAAAATGAAAAATATGTCCGAGATTTTAAATCAAAAATGACATTTGTTTCAGGGACAAGCTCGGAAGAAGAAGCAAAAAGCCCATTCTGGAAGAAATCAAACAGAGAATTCCTTGCCAAGAAGCAAGAGAATGTGAAGAATGGAGCTAATCAACGAAAAGAGACAAGAACCTGTTACAAGTGCAATGAAGCTAATCACATTGCATGTAATTGTTCTCAAGCATCAAAGACAAAACAGGAAGTCTCTAAGAAACTCAAAGGAAAAGAAGTTGTTGAGAAAAATGAGCCACCAACGGAAAAAAATTAAAATTTTTGAAAATTCAACATATAAAGTTGGTGAATGCTCAAAGACTCATTTTTACAAAAAGAGAGCTAAGGACAACCAAGTGTGGATGGTTAAGAAGATTCATGACGATGAATCTGATTCCACAAAATCAGAGGAGCCACATGTTGTTAAAAATGATGAAAACTCAGTACCTCCAATGGATGAGGTTAATTTTCCACCATTGAGGGCTGAGAATTTTAAATCAAAAGTTGGAAAGGTTGAGATTTCGAATCAATTCTATTCTGAGAAGAAGGAATTCGATGTCGAAAAAGCATTTAATGGAAATGTGAAAAAGATTTTTGGAAAAATGGTTGAGGGTAAAGTGAAAGGGGTAAAAGAGTTTTATGAAACAAAGAAGGCAACTTACACCCCAAGTGCAGGTGAAGAGGAAACATCCAAGTTTGGTGAAGCTTGGATGTCTGTTTTTCATAAATAAAAATCTGGACTTGCCGGAGCTCCCAGGTTGATAAGTGTGGAGCAGGTATCGGCATCTTTCTTGAGAAATTCACGAAAGTGATTTCGACTTACAAGTGGTTGGTAAAGGTTTTTACTTACAAGTGGTAAATCAGGGACATTAAGTTATACTTGTTTTTACTACAAATGATATTTTTGAGGAACAATATGATGAACCCCTAATCTACAAATGATAAAATAAATCAACAAAACTTATTTTCCGGAAAAACCATTTGATTAAAACAAACTTAAATGTTTTGAGATCACAATGGGAAAATAGTTTGTTGTAAGGGGGAGTTCTGATTGTTTATGCCAAGTGGATGGCGATTTGAAGCAATTCGATATCAGTTGTCAATTTACTTGTATAGTTTGTTTTCAAATTTCGTTAAATGTGTTTGCATTTTAGGGGGAGTAAAAATTTCAAAAAATCCAAAAACATTTGAAAATTTGAAAAAGTAAAACACATGATAAAATTCAAAATAAGTTTTGTGTCAAAGAAGAGGAAATGATAGTATATCAGTGGACGATAACGGCATGCTAAAGAATTGGAAAGAAAAATGTGATAAACGGTCTCACTGATGATGTGCCAGTAAGTTTTTGCACATTTGGTAGATTGTGACGAGATATAAACCTAAATTTCAAACTTGCTTATATCGTGGGGAACATCTCTCGGATATATGGGTAATCCCCGAAATCTTGTTTGAAAGGTCCCTCTTTCTGAGATACTAGGTCTTTATGCTCAGTGATATCTGGGGTATTATCCCGGGACTTCTGATTTTGCGGAAGCAATGGCCTAGTCCCCGGAGAATACTTTACTGCTTGCTTGAAAAATAGCGCCGCCCTCAGCATAAATGATGAGACAATAAAATTGCTAATCAATGTTGTTGTAAAAAAGATCCTCTAAAGGGGACCCACCAAAAGTTGAAGCCGTCATCTCTCTGCTGAACGAAAGTTCTGACCTGAGCTCTCACGGTTCTTCGCATTTATCCCCTTACAGATATTATCTGTGGTATACTCACCTGTAAGACTGAATATTGGGATCTGGATACGGGAGTATATTCAAGAGGTGGGACACATGATTAAGTTTAAGTTCTTAAGACATTAATCTCCTATCTCGAAGCAGTTGAATTTTTGTGTGAAAATTTAAGTGGATCAGTATACTGACAATCTAAGTGAATCATTTAGAACTTAAAATGTTTAAAGCTTAACGGTGTTGGTGATTTGTCTCAAAAATTGATATGATCCTCTTACACAGACACACAAAAATATTATATGTAAATATTTCTTTGCTGCATTTCATTTATATTCAAAAGTCCAAAAAGATTTTCAGTGTGTTTTAGCATAAACTTTGAAAAATACAAAAAGATTTTCGACAGCTGATGTTGGAGAGCTGATTTTCAAAATTCCAAGTGCTAAACATGATGAGTATGTGGTAAGAGAGAATGTGTGTTTAAATGGAAAAGTTTTTGAATATTTTGTCTACAAGTGGTCATCAGTAGCTTTTATAATAATAAATCATTCTGGAAAGATACCTGCTTGTAGTTTATAAATTTGTCAAATGTTAAATTTGTGAAAATTTACTTTTGGGTAGAGAATGTGTAGGATAGTTGATTCTGAGTGATAGAGAGTCAGGTTTCGATACCTGAGGACTCTGTGACTTCAACAAGCCAGACTGCGATCCCAGCAAATCGAAAGGGGGAGTCTGAAGACATCAGAGTAAAGATAATTTGTTCAAGGGGAGTATGTTGGTGCTGACGAAGAAAGAGAGCGATCAGACTGATAAAGACTGAAGAAGTTAAAGACTCGACACTTAAGACTCGTCAACATTCGAGGGGGAGTCTGGTGGTGCATGCGTCTGTCGACTTCGTCTTGTATCGAGTCTTGCATTGCTCAGGGCACGAAGTTCAAGAAATCAAGTTTATAAGTGATTTCGCTTGAAGATGCTTTGTAATTTCGCTTGAATGTAATTGTTGTAATTTCGCTTGAGTGTAATTCATGTGATTTCGCTTGTAATGAGATTTCGCTTGAAGTTGTTTCAAGCGAAATCAGAATTCTATAAATAGGTATAGGTCTGTGTCATTTGGAGCGGAATTAGAGAAGAGTGTTTCCGACGGCGAAGCTCTGTCGAAGTGTCTTCAGAACTGTAATTGTTTCAGAATCAATATACAAGACAGTTAAAAGTGATATCTAGCTGAATTCAACTCATTATGTCTGTTTCCGCCTTTCATTTTGAGTAGAACACCTCTGATCGACTCGTTTCGGGTCTATACACGATCCTACATTGATGATGTATACAAGTGAGTTTCATTTTGAATTCACTATAATATCCTTTTTTTCCTTTTTAGTTTTCATTTGTAAGAGTGGTTTTGCATTTTCATATATGAATACTAATTTAGTTAAGATTTTACTCCATGCTATATGGTGATCACATGCTATGGTTCGTTTTTACCGATGTGATATTTTTCTCTTCTAAATTTGTAATTTTTAGTTCAAATCATTGGTGTGTAGAAACCTTAGGTATCATGTATTTGAGTCTGCAATTTTTAATATTTATTTTTAAGTCTTTCGTTTATAATATATATTAGATTTCTCAATTTATTTAAATTAAATTAACATGTAACCTTAATTACTTGCATCTGACCTTTACTTTTTATTAGTTTTTGTCGGGTCTTATTTGGGTCTAAAGTTACAATGGTGGCGCAAGATCCGTCATGATCATAAATAAATGATTTAGGGGCTCTAATAATACAGATCTGAAACAGTCAACTTATACTTCTTTTTTTTTTTTTTTGCTTTGTCCTGATGCTAAATGTTGGTTATTAGGTTGAAATACGTTATTTTTGTACAATGCAAAATAGGCTGGGTGGGGTTGGTTGGGTTGACCCTTTTGACTCTCAATCACATTATTATATATATCAAATGATAACATATGTTTGCTACAGTATCCGGGGTAATTTCGTAATTCCACTCTTCATACAATTGTATCTAATTCACACCTGCTCATCCATCCACATAATTCACACCTGCTCATCCATCCACATGTCTTCCGATTGCTTCCAACTCCTTGCAACCCGTATCAAGAGAAGTGAGAAAGGCTAAATGGTCGTCTTCTATCCCTCCTGCGAATTGTTGATTCCGAACAAGAGACCTAGGGTTCAGACGGTGGCTGTGACGAAAAACTGGGCAACGGCCAGGGTTCCGACGAACATCCGGTAAGTTTCTTTCCCGCTGCATGTTCTTTTTCAGTTAGATCGGCATACAATGATGTCTGATTGGTTGATTTTTGTTGGAGCGATGAATGCGCGACTTCCGGTGAACTCCGGTGAGAGTATTTAGAGGCTATGGCCCCCCTGTCGTATTGTTCAAGTTGTAACTTTCAGAACATATTCTGACAAGATCGGTGACAGACAAGATGGGATGCCGGCGGATAAGGTTAGAATAGGTTACATGAAGTTGTATTCTGATTACCCTTTTTTTATTTAGTCTCTGTTTTTTTAGATCATTGTGGTGGAGTGAAATGATTGTTTGTTAAACTTTGTATTAGAATAGAATGATGCCTTCTAATTGTTTGGTGAACCGCAATATATGTGTTGTTAAAATTGTATTTTGTTTCTCAAAAGCATTAAGTGATGAAGCCTCTCTATTCTCTGCAGTCCGCACAGATCTATTGCTAATCGTATTATTGATATTTGTTTAATTTTAGAGTTTTTGATCACTAGCTGGTGTGTAAACCGAAGGATCGTTGCCTCTATTCTGCTTTGCTTTCACATAATCTCAGAAAGTTTTTGAATTGAGTCTTTAATTTTTGAATTTGAAAACAATCAAGTTAACTAATATGCTGGAGTCGTAATTATGTAAGCTCCGGCCGGTTTGTACATGAAAATTTTCAATGACATACCTCTATGCGAAAAGGCCAGCCTTCAATCATCACTTCCACACCTGAAACTAATGTTATTCCCCACTTTTACTTTGATTTATGTGATTATGAAAGGCTCTCCGTCCTGCGGATCGTAAAGACAATCACCAGCTCCTTACTGGTACTTTGAATTGGAATCACATGTTCACTCTCTTTCTTAAAAGAGATTACATGTGCATACTTGAAGAAAAATATAACTAACAAAAAGAACAACTCTTTTTCTACGACTCACCCTAGGAAACGAAAAACGCAAATCTCTTCATACGTATGCTAATTCACCAATAATCTGTTTTTATTTTGCCTTCTGTGTTTCAGGTTTGCAGCAACGCCAGCTTTCTATGTTTCAGCTTTACGTCCAACGTTAACCCGTTACAACAGTAGCACTTTATACATATATGTTTATGTGTTTTATTTAAGTACTTTTAATCCAGTAGTGTCTCATTGATCATTGGCATTTATCTTCTTTTGTACTTTGGTCTCTTTTTTAAATGTATTATTTCCTCTAACAGGTGTTAATCATATGCATTTTTGTTGTCAAGGTTGGTCCCCTTTTAGGTACATGTAATATGTTCTTCTCAAACACCCACTATCATTGTCTACAGGTGTGCTTTAAGTAATTATTATTATTTAGGCTTCCTTTATTTCTACTCAATTGTATTTTTTTATTCATGTGTTTAAACAGGTTTAGATGCTATATATTTAGAAGGATGCTAAGAAAGTGACACATCATAGTGACGTTCTTCACCTATTTCTCATGGCCTGTATTTTTCCCTATGTTTTCATTTGTTATATTTCATATAGACGGTCTTTTTGAAATGTCATTAATTAAGGAGTGTGTTTATACACACATATGTCGTACTGCCGAATAACACTTTATGAACGTTTTGAACTTGGCGTTTAAGCTTTATTCGTACGTGTTACGTCTTAATTTCTAAGCCCCGCCGCATCGCGGCGGGTGATAAACCCTAGTTTGAATTATTTCTTATATGTAATCAATACATTAGTTATTTCTTGTAAGAAACCTGCCTAAAAATCGTTGTTTACATATCTGAACACATTTACAGGTGCTTCGTAGTAAATTGCCTTTGGAATCTATTCAGCAAGTAATGACTGTGGTCTGTGGCCACCAAGTATGAACTCTTGGCATGATGGTTTTTTAATTGTTAGTTTGTTGCATCTTTATGATTGTTATTAGTAAATGAATGCGGATGTCATTCAGGCTACAAATTGAGAATGAGAAGGTGTTCAAGAAAATTTCTGATGTTCTTGCACAAGCTGTGTTTGGAAGAAAAAGCAAAACATATTATTGTGGGTGAGGTTCAAATGTCTGATTTTGAAGACGTTGTAAGGTATGGATCTTCTGTAAATATTAGTACATTTATGGCTACAACATTAAAAGCTTCTAACTGGTTTAATTTCATGATGTCAGAGGATGTCTGTGCACTTTTCCGTTCGCTCAATGGTGTCAAGAAAGCTTTATCGATGGCAAAATCGTGGTTAGCGAAGTCTAAACCATATTTAGTTTCTGATCTCTCTTTGACGTCAGTTGCAAGTTCTTTGCTTAAAGTTGACGACTAGAAGGTTTTAACTATTTCTGTTCACGATGATTGTTTTAGGTGTTTCATATGAGTGATTTATGACTCATATTTGTCAATTATGATGTAATTCTTTAGGAGTTGGTTTCGGAATCAAAGTTATTGAAGATGTATTTGGAAGAGCCGGTTTTTCTTGAAGATGTCTTACAGACATATACGCAATTTTGAGTTTGATGCGTTTTCTGCTGTAAACGATGCTGACTTCCTTTTGAATATTTTTGATGTGGGTGATAAGATTTCTTTTGATGTTATCTCAACATTTAAAGATCATGTTACCAAGATGGAATCCATAATGGAAAATGAGTTATCCCTCCGTTTTGAGTCTATTGTGATTCCAAAACTAAGAGAGACTTGTGCATTTTTCAATTGGTGTTCTAAAGCCCTAATTTTTCGTGATAGTGTTCCCACACTCAAGGTGACTGTTAAGTAAAAATAAAGTTTGTAACTTTGTACACATGATGTGATAATCATATAATAATATTTAATCTTTTTTTCTATTTGCAGGAGGTAGAATTGTTGTTGGTGGATGCCAAGTGTTATCATGTTACATATGCAGATCGTTCTTTTTGGAAGTCATTGATTGACGGGGTTCAATTGGCTTAAGCAAGCTGTTGAGATTCTCGGTTCATGTAATGTTAAAAGATTTAGTTTGAGTGATGTTAAAGAAGCCTGGAGACAATCTAAGGTATTATTCCCTCCAGTTTTCTTTCTACCTTGATATGCAATTATTTGTATGTCTTCCTTTGTTTTCCGTCTATTTACAGATGTTGTATTATTATGTAGATGATTAAAATATCTCTTCCATTGCCTGTTGACCGATTACTGGATGCTATCAAGAGACACAAGTGAGTTTCATCCATATGTGCCATCCGATTTTCCCTTTATTGATCGACTGAATCTTAATCTGATTTTATCGGGATTTGAATAATTTTTTCTTCTTCGAATGTATGTGTTTTTACGTAATATTAAATTCGAATAAAAATAATTGGGTTTTTGTTAAAGCCGCGTTTAACTAACATTTGTCTCGGATTTTAATTTATTATAAATGGCATTTGAATAGTTTTCTGTATTTTTCTTCCAATGTATGTATTTGTACATAATATTTCATTTCAAAGTAAATAATATGGTTTTGGTTGAAGCCCGCGTATTACGCGGGCATTAACCTAGTAGTTTTATTAAGTAAAACAATTAAAAACCAAACACACACACTTGGTGTGTGTCTGGTCGCAGGAAAACACAGGGGGCGACCAAGCTCCATCAATTGAACCCTAGTTCTTGAAGTTAGATCAAATTGAAAGGTGTAACACCCCGAAAAATACAAAACTTTATATTAGAATTATAAAGTATAAAATAAACGAGAATAAACTGACTAGGACTAAATAACCCAGTTAGATACAACATTGTGAAACCAAATAAATGGATGGGAACTCCTAAATTAATAAACGAAACAATAATCGAGGGACCTAAGTTACAAAGTTGGAAACTTGGGTGATTATAAACAAAATAACACACACCAAACACACACTTAGGTGTATTTGGTCGAACAAGAACACAGGGGGCGACACAGGCTCCCCACCAAACCCTAGTGTATGTCAAACTTGATCAAATTAAGAGTTCAAATCAGCTCCAAATCGATTTTCAAGCACAAATTAGTGATCACCTTGTTGAGGGGATCATAAGGTATGCAAAATCTTGATGTTTTGATCCATCTTAAATTATAGGTTAATTGTGAAAAACTGAAATTGAGCTTGATTATGTCTTGCATGGATGGAATTAGAAGTAACATGGCATCTAGGGATAAACCCTAGATGATTTCTTGTTAAAATCTAGCATTATACTTGTGGGGTTTATAATCACCATTGTAGGTGATTAGTGAGTTGTAGAAACTAAATAAACACTAGAATTATGGTTCTTATTCTAGTGAAATCTGAATTCATGAGGTGAATCTGAAATTATTTATGTTAAAATTTAGTATAGATTTGTTAATTGAAGTGAATGTAGATGAAAATAACATGTCAAGAACCTAGTAATGGTTATGTAAAAATCTGACCCGCTAGGTGTTTGTTAAAACGTCTAAGTGAGGAGTAAATCGTTAAAGATCGGACAAAAACGCAGATTCGAATATTGTAATGAATTATCCGATTTTTGGTTATAAAAGAGTTCTAAATTTGGTTGTGAATGGAACTCTATAGGTAAAGAATCCGGGTTGTCAAGTGGACAAGCCGGAGGTGATACACACTTGAAAGGTGTGCTTTAAAGATACGTAACTTCGGTTTCGTTACATTATGCATAAACAATAGTCTTAGAAATGTTAATGAGAATGTAGTGTCAATTGCGAGTTGGTATGTCATAGAAGTGTCGAAGTTCACTCGACAAACAAACGGGTCAAAATAGTTAATTAGAATTGTTGGTTGATAATGTTGTTTAATTATGTAAGTATGTAACTTGACCCGTTACATTAAATGAATTGTTGTTAAATTATGTGTAGTCGCATTTTAGAATAGAAATTGTGTTGATTTTAGTGACCATGATTGTTACTTGAATTAATAAGGTTAGAATTGATAAGGAACCGTTTGGTGGTCATCATATTGGAGGATTTCCACAAGATGAGTCAACGGGTCGAATAATAGTGTGAATTGTAGTATTGGTGTTTTAATTAGTTAGCTATGGCAATAACAATCACAAGAGCATTAAACCATGGGATTTGGTAAGGAAATGCAGGTGATGCTAAGCCCTGGAAGATGGGCATAAAGCGCCATAGGCTTACTAGTGAAATGGTAGTAAAATGGGTAGAGTTAGAGTGGGTCGAATAAATGCATAGTGACATTTAGTCGTTCGGTCCGTAAGTTAAATTTTCGGTATAATAGTTGTAATGAGTATGTCCGTAATGAATTTACAGACATATAGGAAAAGAATCACCTAAAACGACATGTGGATTCGGGTGAAATCAACAAAATGGTCAAAATAGCAAAGTTACAGGAGCTACGTAAGTTACGGTATCTACCGTAACTTACGGTAGAGATCAAAACGTCACGGCAGAACTCTACTACCTTACGGCAGACCAAAGTTTTCCAGCGTCTACCGGCTACCGTAAGTTACGGTAGAGCCCTGTCATGAAAGTTAAGTTTTGCATATTCTTGTTAATCGAATCCGTTTTTGAGCGTAGTTTCGATTATATAATATTTATGAGATCTCTAATACTAATTTTTGTTAAAAATCTCCAGCTTTTAGGTATTGCTAGTATGCGGATCGACGATCAAGTTGATGCTTCAAGAACCGAACACAAAGTTTTGGATGCTTCCGCACTAATCTGATCTAGTTAAATTATGAAATTTTGTAATCACTACTGAATAACTTATGTTTGAAACAAGTTATCTGACTATGTTAAGAACTATGAAGTATGACTTAGTTTACCAACTAAACTTTTGTTAACTATGAAATTTCTTTTCACAAATATAGCATTTCTTATGATTAAATAATGAAATTATAAGACGGGTGTTACAAAAGGGGAAATCGGCTCCAAATCGAAATCCAAACTCAGAATAGTGATCACCTTCGTGAAAAGATCATAAGGTATGCCTAATTTTGCTATTTAGTTTCACCTTGAGTTCTAGGTGAAAACATGAAATCGAAATTTTAGCTTGCATGATCAAGGTTTGGATGAAATTAGGAATGATTTTATGTCTAGGAGTAAACCCTAGTCATTTACTTGTTGAATTGATGTTCATAATTGTGAATTCATGATCACCCGATTATGTGCTAAATGGGTTTTGTAGAAACATGATGAACCCTAGAATCATAATGGTTAAATTGTGTTAATAGAACTCCCTGAAGTTAGATTTGGGATTTAAATGTTGATTAGACAAAAAAATTGGAAAAAAAAATGTGAAACTTGGTAGAAATAACTAGTTATGAACTAGTTTATAAACGTGTAAAAAAATTATGTCTACTAGGTGTTTGTTAAAATGCCTAAGTGAAATCGCGCGTCTACTCGGTTGTAGGTAGAACATGATTTGATTAGGCATCCGTAGAAATGTCTAATAACATGATAAAAAGAGGTTTCATTTATAGAAGAAAACCCGTAAATGTCGTCTAATGAATGAAGTGTCTTTGATAATTGATGAGATCGCCTAAATGAGTTATTGAACGCAAATATGCATTTCATACGATTAAGGGTAATTGACTTTTAAAAGCCAAATTATCCAATGATGAAGTCGAATAGTAGTTTCGACATAAAATTCGTAAGATGGAATAGTCGTATGTGATAATGGCTAATCTAACCGTCTTACGAATTATAATGATAGATTAACACTTGACAAGCTAGGTGGAGGCTTGGAAAAGAAGCGGGTCAAACGAATCGAGTACGCGGGAAAAGAGCAAGGCTTGGAATGCGACGTAAGTAAAAAGCTTACACCCCTTTTTATAAGATACATATTTATTCATAGATTGTAAATACGATAAAAAGCTATATCCGAAATATGTTTCCGACACAAAATAATACGGGATATATAAAATGATGAAAAAACCTTGGTTAGTAAAAAAAAAGGATCTAATGGTAAAATCCAAAATGGGTCGGATGGGCGAATTGGTAGTTAAAACCATGTTTTGTTATGTAAGTAAACGTTTGGTCATATGGGCCAAACGGGTCAAATGGTGATGAAAGCACCATTTGGCAATATCGACTAACATTTGGTTGTCAAGTTATATGTTCTTAGGGTTGAACAAAAGTTGAATAATTGCGTCGCTTTGGATGAGCGGCTAATAAAAGTAAGGTATAAAAATGAAACGGGTTTATATGTTGACCGAGCCAGGTACGCATTATTATGTTGTAGTTAAAAGTGCTATTTTGGTCAAAAGATTTGTGAGAGTCCTTCGTCGTAAAATAAGAGACTAGAAGTGACCAAAAAGCCCTTAATGGGTAAAACGGGCAAACGACCCTTAGAGACCGTTTAGAAACTTGTATTGTAATTATGTAACCCTTAGATACATGTAAGAGTTGTAGGCATAAACTTCGTAGTTCAAATGCCTAAAAATTGTCATTTGCGTAAAATGACTAGTTGAAGGGTAAAATTGGGAAAAAGTGGTTCGTTATGTTAAATCCACCACAAAATAGTTGTGGTGGATTATATATAGTTATTTAGATATGGAAATATTGTAGTGTCAAAAAGAAAAGAGCAAATTTTAGACTAAATTGCTTAAATTCCCTAAACGGGTCAAAACAGTTTATGCACATATCTTGCGTACTAGTCGCGCAATTTATAGCAATTACGAACCCGAGCTAAAGATTGTGTGTTAAATACATTAACGTATCTGTTTTGGTTGTTTAAGAATCAGGTTGGTGGTTTTAAATACAAACGGGTCAAAATGTTGATTTGAATAATAAGTCGATTGCTTAAAAAATTTGGAATTTTATTAGTTTGAATGTTAAATTTGAACTCCATATGATGGAGAATTAAATTACGAACGCGTAGGAAAAAGAATCACGCGAATCGGATAAGTAGAACAAAAGTTATGCATGTCTTTATATATATTAAGTTGGAAAAAAATTGGAGCTGGGCATATACAGCAGGAGCCAAATAACATTCTGTCGAATCATGGCTGTCGCGCCACGCGACAGTAAACGTTTAGCATCGTCGCGGCACGCGACATCTCTCGCGGCCCGCGAGAGAGAAGGGCTCAAGCGGTCGCGCCCCGCGAGAGCACAAAAAGCTGGCAAAACTTATTTTCTGGTTCGGTTTCGTACCCGGATTCGATTTAAACACTTTATAAGCTAGTATAACTAATCGTTTCATGGTTTATGAAATGCAGGTTAAGTTAGGATGCCGGAGTACGGTCAAGCTCAACGAAGAACCGAACACGAACGAGATAAAAGCTTCCTCACACTGTTTCGTCGTCACTCTTAAACGACGTACTTGTTTACATTACATTGTACTGTTTTGAAATTGTAAAAGTTTTAATAAACCCGTATTTTTATAAGTATGTGTAGTTGTAAACACACATTTAATTGTCGTTATTTATACATAAATCGTTAAACAATAGTAAGGGTGTTACATCAGTGCATCAAATTCACATCGAAGAGTTTGAAGTTTAATTGTTTTTACCCGGTTTTCTCCTCTGTAAGATTTGTGCAAAATGTTCCATGCTTATTTTGATGATTTTGCAAGTGCCATCCGTTCGAATATAGTATCATTTACTGATTGAAAAATGATGTGTAATGCCCGTTTATCTTTCTTGATTGAATCTTTATATGCTACCGTCGCCTCCTCAGTGGGATTCGTTCCCAGTTCTTGAATTCCTTCATCGACAACGTTCCACAATTCTTGCGATTCAAATAAAACTTTGATCTGAATGTGCCAGTGATAATAATTCTGTCCGGTAAGTTTGGGAATTTGTGTTTGAATTCCTTGTGCCTGATTCATGTTTTGATCGAGATTTGTGATTTCGTGGATTTGATCGATGTGGCTCTGATACCACTTTGTTAGATTTCTGAATTTACACTTTATTCCCGAGTTTCATTAAATGAGAGAAAAGAAAAGATTTGGAAGGAAATAATTTTTAGTTGTGTTCCAGAGTTTCATTAAAGTAGAGAAAAAAAGAGAAAATGAGAGATTTTTTGCCTAAAATTAATCTTTCCAATTTGGAAAGAAACAGAGAGAAAGAAAAGAAAAGGAGAGAATCATTTCTTTTCTCTCCTTAACTTAACTCGGGAACACAGTGTTAGGGTTTCAAAGAATGAAGATGAATGTTCATAAAATGAATTGATGGATCTGAAGTGTTATCATACATACATGAATTAAATCGGTAGTAACCGCCATATTCTAACTTAGGTTAAGAGAAATAATAATAATAATAATAATAATAATAATAATAATAATAATAATAATAATAATAATAATAATAATAATAATATCTAGCTTATAACTATGCATCTAACAAAAAGAAACTATCAAGTTTATAACAAATTTCTGGTGTTACTATGATTTATAGATCAGCCAAGACACTAAACTAATTACTATATATTATGACACTATTATCAAATCAAACAATGCCAAAAAAGTTTATCATTTTTAAATATGAAGAATATAGAACAGAAGATTTTCTAACAGCTTATGTATACCTCTATTGCACTGCGGGCAGATTTGGGATCATCAAACTCGACAAAAGCGTAACGATATCCGTCTTATTAGGCTTTAATATGACGCTTTATATATATTAAATACGACGGTTAACAAACACAAACATCATATTAGGCTTTAATATGGAACCTTAAAACATATCAAATACGACGGTTAAAAAAGGAAATGAAAAATGTTATAATATCCTATTCACTTAAAAACTCTTATCGCCCATTTAAACTAAGCTCTATGAGATAAATAATTTCTATTGTATACATATTATTTCTTATTGATAACTTCAACTGTATTTAACACGTGTGTATGGGTGGTACTTTTGTCTTTCAATGCTACAATATATGTTTATAGCATTGTAGTGGGTGTTTGTATAGGTGTGTCCTCGTGACAACTTGGTTTATGGATGTTATCCGGTTTTTAAGATTAGTTCAAGTGAACAGAAAAGTGAACTAAAAATTGATGGGTGAAGGATGTTGATTGCATATTGTCAAGGTGATTTTGTATGCCTGTATTTGCACGAATTGAGAAGAGGGGGGGGGGGGGGGGTTCCTAGATCCACAATTCTGTTCATGGGTGTTAGGGTTTGCGTTTTAATTTCATTTTTATATTCTGTTTTTTACTAGCATACAAAAACTTAACCCGACTTTCAACATTTGGGCGATAGCACTCTCAAAGTACGAATTGTACCACACCACTCCCAACTTTCAACTTATTTTCCTTTAGCACTCCCAATCTAACTAGACCTTAACCCAATTAACTGACGTCAGATGCCACATCACTAAACAAGTGCCACATTAGATGGCACACCATCAAAATTAGTGCCACATCAGATGTTACATCATAAAAAAAAGCCACATCAGATGCTACGTCACTACACAAGTGGCACATTAGCAAAAAACTAATTGGGTTAGGATTTAGTTAGTTTGGGAGGGCCAGAGAAAAATACGTTGAAAGTTGGAAATGGTGTGGTACAATTCTTAAGTTGGGAGTGCTATTGGCCAAATAGTTAAAGTTAAGGTTATTTAAATCAAATATCCATATAAGAATGAAAAATGTAACTTAAGGAAATTTAACAAACTTAATGGACCCGTCAATCAGCCGCACTCGAAGTCTGAAATCAATCAACTGAAGTCGAAAAAACGATCTTTTAAAACTGATAGATTTAAAAGCCCATAAACTTTCATAGCCCAACTAGTTAAGAAGCCCGTCAATGTTAAGCCCACTTAATCAAATTTAGCAACCACAGTCCACAAATCCCCAATCATAATTCACAATTCACACACAACCAATCTAATGGCACGATATATAATTTGATAAAAAGTTGTTTTGATGAACACGTTATGTAAATAGTTTATAAATGTCTTGATAATATCATGACATGTGGTAAAAAAAGTTATTATGACTTAGAATAATAAAGATTTAAATAGTTATAAAACCCATAAATATGTTTAATTATTATAGTTATAGTTATAAATATAAATATAGATTATAGATATTGCAAGTACAAACTTCTTGTAATCTAAAATGCTGAAACGATGGAAGCCTGGATCCGAAAAATCATACCTTGAAGAAACGGAATTAGCTTGGAAACGAATTGTTGTCAATATCCAGCGAGTGTTAAATCGGGTGGGAATACAAAAAATGACCTAGGAAAAAATATACTGTTAATGGGGGTTACCCACTTGTGATTTACCAACATAATAACCAAACCGAGAAATATCATGCTATATGAATAACTAATTATGCCTAACCCGAGCTTGATATATGTGAACCGTTCTACCCGAATCATAAACGGATCAGTTGGTTTATTCGGGTATCGATTGATTTGAACAGGCCTAGCATATATCACCTTTCATATGTTTAGATTATCTTTTGACTGCTATAAATCTATAATCCAATAATCTACAAATGTGTAAGGTCGGTGGTGCGAGTTAAATATAAGAATTTTGACCTAAGGATCGAAGGTTCCCTCGAGCCCTCGAACCCCCTCTTGTTCCGCCCATGTTTCTATATTTTATGGTAAGATTATTGTTATAGGTTCTTATAATTCACACCTATATTTATTGTGTAATTACTTGCATAACCTAATTTCTATAAATAGAAAATATGTATTTACTAAAATACTTTGAAAAAAATCATAAATGCAATGTTTATAATCTTATCCATGAGGGAGTAAATGATAGGTCTCAACCTCACATGTAAAAGGGATGGAAGAAGGGTTTGACAAGGTCTCCTTATTTATCTATCAACCATTTTTTGTTGGCCTCTATCTTTTCATTTATGAACGAATAATAAACCAAAATTATCCAACCTTCTAACATTATGATGAACATAATTAAGATCTTTAAGAACAAATTTGCATATATCAAATGGAAGGAGTGATAGGAGTTTTGAAGCTAACAATAAAGAAAGGGACCAATCTCGCGATTTGTGATTGGACCCGGGGCACCAGCGATCCTTATGTAATCGCAACCTTGGATCATCAGGTCGAGTTTGTTATTTTCGTATGTTTTTTTAATAGTTGAAGGAGTTCTTTATAAATGTAATGTTGAATTTCAAATCAAATTGTTGGGAGGTTACTATCACTTTGAAACATTTGGTCAATATTTGCTACAGTGTTATTTAAAAGCTTCTACTATTCTTACACCTCTAAAGTTTATTTTCACATCAATTTTCCCTATATCTCTCTCTTTCTGTATATCTATATATGTATAGAGAAAGATAAAAGGAAGAGGTGTATGAATATTAACTCTCTATTTAAATAATATGAGAGAGTATTTGGTCAATTAGTCCATTGATGTCATCTCTAAATTAGACTGTTAGACAAGTCTTTAAGCATAAAACCTTTTCTGATGTAAGGAACATGACAGTTGTTTAAGTTCGTCCAATATCGAAATACACATTAATTCATAAAGTCTTGAAGTGGACAAACCCCTTTCTTTCAGTTTTATTTTCGGTATACACAATATAATATTCGATCAAAATATTCATTATTAAAACAATGAAACTTAGGCTGCTCGGTATGGTGCCGGAGAAGAAGACGTCACCGGAGCAAGACCGGGGGGCGGCGTGGGAGGACGGGCGTCACCAAGGGGGGCCCACATGTTTTGGTCCGTCGCAAACGGCACAACTCCGACGGGGAGGACGGGACGAAGGGGGACGGAGGGGGGACGGAGGGGGGCGGCGTGGGAGGACGGTGGTGACGTGGCGGCGCCGGGGTGGAGGACGCTACCATACCGAGTAGCCTTAGTGTGATTCTCAAATTGCTTTTTAAGAAAGCAGATCCTCAACTTCCTAAGTTATCAATTTTTATAATAAGGCACGAGTTTGTTTTTTCACAACCAACAATCTATTATATTACTTGCAGACAAAAGATCTTTTGACTTTTTGCCATCTTGGTTTGGATACATGTACAAAACTACTTAAATTAGTGATTTCATTAAATAATAAATTAAAAAAAGTATTATCATAAGTGTTACCTTGAAGTGGTCAATTGGTCCATTGATGTCATCTCTAAAGTAGACTGTTAGACCGTGGGGTATGGTGGGGCATGGGTTGGGGGCATGGTGAGACACGTGGACTATGGGGCACCCAAGACCAAAAGCCAATTTTAAAGGGGTATGGTGGGGCGTGGGTTGGGTGGTGTGGAAAAAAAAGCCAATTTCAAAGGGCTAGTGCTCTTGGCCAATGAGGTTCCGCCATGTCATGTGGGTAGCCCCGCCCAACGCCTGGGCTGAAACCCCCGCCCAAGGGGCCACGCCCAAACCCAAGCCTACCCGGGGTGGTGACGTGGGCGTTTGTACCCAACCCCGCCCCATACCCCATAGTCTTAGACAAGTCTTTAAGCATAAAGTCTTTACAACTCTTTTCCTTGACCTTGAATAACTGTTTTTAAAACGAATTGATCTACCCTTGAAAAATCATCAAAGATCAAACCCCTTTCTTTCAGTATATTAGTGCCACACACTCAAAATTTATACTTTAGTGCATTATTTGAAAATTGAAAGCCAATATACCAAATGACACGAGCTAGAAAAATACACATATAGTCAAGTTACTACTTAGTGGCCATAAAAAAGCCTTATATATCATTAATTATTGGGCAGAAACAGTACCACATAGAAAAACAGCTGCAGACATATTTAAGATGAGAGAGCTTATTCCCATTTGATCATGGCCCACAAGTTGCCAAGATTTACCAAGATCACACATGCATCTTATACATAAGATTGTTTTTCAAATTACAAAGTTATAACGAAAGGAGTTTAGAATTTGTTAGATACTGTGTGGTATGGGAATCATCACAGCTTTGTGGACATCATATCATAGACTCATATCCATTACATGGTGGTCACATACCACTTTGTAGATCATGATGATCTAAGCCTAACAAAAGTTTCTAATATGTTAATTATATTCTGTAGCCCATTGTGCCAGGTTTGATACCGCAACAGAATCCCATAGTTACTAGTTAGATTGTTAAAGTGTTAAAGATGGTTAAAGTGTCATAATCTATTTGACCTCTACTTGTCTCTTTGTTACATGCAACACTTCACTTTCCATATTATGTTTTTTTAGAAACCAAGTTTAAAAATGTCGGAGAAGAAAAAGAGGGGAGTTTCTAAATGCAAAAAGAAGCTTTCAAATCCGGATCAATCTAAAGTTGATTTTAATGAGAAGGGTATAGCGATCGGTAAGAATGCAGGGAACTTTATGTCTTGGATTGGTGTCAAGTGTAAAAGAAAGATCCCGTACGATAAACGTGCCAGAAAAGTAAACCCTAAAAAATACGAAGATATTTGGGAATACGCTAAGGTATTGTTTCTTCCTTTTTCTTTTAGCTAGTGGGATTCCCATGATGGTTCTTGCTAATGTTTTTAATGGATTTATTAACACTACTGGGCTTATAGCCATTAATTGCTTGCTGGACTCACCATGATGGTTCTTGCTAATGTTTGATTGTTAATTTTAATATGTAGCAAATTTGGGATATTCCTAACGACCTCGGGAAAAAAAAACTTTAGAAAAGGGGAAGAAGATAATGAGGCAATTTCGTTACGAACTTAGAAAAAAATATATTTATAAAGAAGAATCTTCCGATAAAGATAAAAATAAAAACCCCGTTAAAGAGAAAGGTGAAACTCCCTTTGAAGATTAGGATTATCTAGACGGGGAACCATGGAAGTCTTTCGTTGCAAGTGTTGATACCGAAGAGTGGAAGGTAATTTGTGATTTATTTATTTGTTATTATTATTATTATTATTATTATTATTAACACTTATTATAATATTTTTTGAAGAAAATAAGTGAAAAAGCAAAGAAGAGCGTAAAAGAAAACATTAATCCCGCGTGTGTAGGGAGATGTGGTTTTGTTGGACTGGAGCCCCACATTGAAAGTAGATGGAATCAACTTGTTTCAAGCTATCCACATTTAGATGCTATTGAACATCCTAGCTCTATAAGGAATACAGTAAGTAAAGCACGTCTTAATCCGGTCACAAAGTTATATGAACTTAGAGAAAACCTTATATCAAATGGTGATTTGACAGGGTTACTTGAATTATTGGTAAGTATTTATATAATTATTGTATAAATTTATAGCGATCAAAATTTTAACCGTCACAAATTTTGAACAGGATAAAAAAGAAAAACAAAAACAACTGAAGGATGATGGATCTTATTCCACAAAGAAAAACAAGAGCGAGGCTGTAGAGACAACACCTGGGGAGATCCTTGGTAGTCCTGGCATGGGCCTTGCGGCCGGTAGTTCGTCAGAAATCTTGGTAATATAATATCAAAGTTTGTTTATTTATTTATTTTAGATATATATACTAAAAGATACCTTTTACAGTCTATTAAAAAATGTGAACTTCTGTATCTTGACGACTAAGGTGCTCTTAAGGTTGTAGCAATTGGCCGTGTTCATCCTACTGATGATAGGGTTGTACATGGATGCCCAATAATAGATGGTTTCGTCAAAGTTCAAATAGATAGAGTTGTAGAAGGTTGCGGATCGACTCGTCTTTTTCCAGAGTCATGTATTTATGGTGAAATAGAACTTTTGAAAGATGCAAAAGGAAGTTTTATTCAATGGCCCGTTAAATTAATAAAGGTATATGTTATATGAATAATATTTGTATATTGATTTCATTATTGGTATACTAATAGTTTTTACAACGTACAAATTTTGAACAAAGACTCTCCTCAAACTGTAGAACCATGTCACCATTTTATAAGTACACCTTATAGGCTACAGGTTGTGTTTAATATATATTATTATTTTTTAATTACTTGATATTAAAAAACAATTTGCTTTGCCATTGTAGTTTGAGGCAACTCCTGCTGACCAACAACAAGCGATTCCAAATGAAAGAAACGAGTATCAAATATACTCTTATGCACTACAAGATGATGAGACTTTTAATCAATTGGTAATCACATTATTTATATATATACATATGTGGTTTGTGTTTCTATATATATTTGTTTACTAATAACATTGTTACTGATTGATGTATTTCATTGATAAACAGTTTTCTGAGAATACAACGGCCGAGCATGTTTCTTTTCGTAAACCTACTGAGCCTGTTCATGCTTATCAACATACCAAGCCCGTTATTGTTAATCAACCTACGAAGACCGTTCATGCTAATCAATCTACCGAGCCCATTCGTGATTGTCAGCATACTAAACCGACTGTTGTTGCTTCTAAACCTTCAACAGAAAAAATAAAAGTATCAAAAGAAAAAATAAAAGTATTAGAACTTTTAGAAATGGCGAGATCCAGGCCTCAAAACATATATAGATTAGCACAAAAAGTGGCACTTCATTCTGAAAAAGCCTTGTTTACGGTTTTTACTTCGCCAACTGGGATGTATGAGGAACGTGTTCAAGAGACGGTTGAATTTGAGGCGGTTATACAGTTAAGTGTCAACGGTTGGGCGGATGTTTGCTTTGTGCATTGGTTCACAATGTATGTTCCGCTAATTTTTATTTAAATATTTATGGTAGTATTTTTTACAATATAATCGAGGGTTCCTAATCTTATCACATTTTTTTCTACTTTTATGTCAGGTATTTATATGCAGCTGGGGAACGGGAGGGTTTAAATAATACTGCATATTTTCATCCCCGTTATATTGAAGGTGAACTTGTCTCAGATGATGGTGACTTTGTGATTGACCATATCAAAAAGGTCATCTCTTTTCATAAAGACAAACAATGGTTTATTGCACCATACATAGCCGGGTATTCAATTTGTTTCATATCAAGATCATTTATATTAAAGCTTCAACCTTCTTTTAGTTATGTTAGAATATTGTTTTTGTTTTTATTTATTAAGTGTTTCTTAAATCAGACCATTTTATGCAGGAAACATTGGGTACTAATTATACTTCAACATCATCCGGTATATAAAACTTGGAAGGGTTACATATTTGATTCACGTAAAGGTAAAGATGATGATGATTATTCATGTTACGAGATTACAACATTATTCGAACAGGCCATAGAAGAAAATATGACGTGGGCTAAGGTTAAAGTAAGTTCTGATTCATTTTCTATAGCTTGTTTATTTTTAGATTTTAGTTAACTAATTGTAAGCTCAATTAACTATTTAGTGTTGTCTACAACCTAATGGATGGGAGTGCGGTTATTGTGTTATGTTGGCTATGTATGATTTTGTGATTCGTAACAGAGAACATATGGTAAGTAAATTTATACATTCCTATTTATATACGTTTAACAACAATGTGTATTAAACTATAACCTAACTTTTATCTATCTTTATGTTTTAGTTGGCAAATAAAACTAAAATGGTTCGTCAAGGTGAAATTGATGAATTTGTAGAGCGTACTTTAAAGGTGTTTATATCATCTTTTGGTGACGTTGAGGATGAGAAGGATCAATGAAGGTAAGTGTATTAGTATGCGAATCTATTCATAGTAATTTTTTTTTCAGTTTTCTACATTTTTATAAATATTTGTTTAGGACACTTTAGTGAGCCTCCGAACATAGTCTTTTGATTCATTATATTGAGAATTAATTGCAAAGATGGTTAAGTCACTTTGACCCGTTCGTCTATTTAACCCCAAGGGCCTAGGCACACATATATTATTAGGGTTTCTTAGGAGCAACACATGGCTTTGTATTAATGTTGACTATAGTTGGCATGACTTATGCATTAAAATTTTCTTAATTTTGGGATCGTGTTTTATTTTAATCCTAAATGTTAGCTGATAGACATTTTATTTGTTTTGATCAGTGGCAAAGGAATTCTGGTTAGCTGGTGTTACTTAGAGCTTGTGGTGGATGAAGGAAGTTGCACAAAGTCAAAGGTTTTTGAAGTGTTTTTTGCATAGGTGTAAAAATGAATGATTCGATGTTTTTTTTAATGTTTTTTCTTTGTTAAATTGAATGCTTTAAACTAACGGGTCAAGATGGATTCTTTAGCTATTTATAAAACGGTTCATTGTTTGGTATATCCTTTTCATATATGTGTTTGTAAATCTCATGAATTGGGTGAAATATATGGATGCGCCACCTAACCAACCGGCTATTAACTCCACCACAAACCGTCTTATTAGGCTTTAATATATTGCTTTATAAATATGACGGTTAATACATCGAAACCGTCTTATTAACACACCACAAACCGTCTTATTAGGCTTTAATATGACGCTTTATATATATTAAATACGACGGTTAACAAACACAAACGTCATATTAGGCTTTAATATGGAACCTTAAAACATATCAAATATGACGGTCTATTGAAACGTCTTAAAAGGTTTTAATACCAAATATGACGGTAATGACCAAAAATGACGGTGTCTTTTAAGACGATTAATATACCGTCATATTTGATTGAAAAACTGTCATATTAGATGTCTCTTTTTGTACTAGTGATACTCGAACTGGTTCCTCAATACCTGATTATTGACTCATAGACCAGAACCAGAACCAGAACCGGAACCGGTTCCAACCCTATTTTGTGCACCTCTCTTGATACGAATACATGCTTCCATCGTTAGTATCAAGGTTGTTTATCCGGATATTATTAGGTTCAACCCATCAAGAGCCAAGTATAGAATATTCATGATAATGGACTCTCTCACATCTCAACAAACACGGTTTCTTTTCATCATAATCTTTTATTTTTTAATCTTACACGTCTTCATTTCAAAACAGTTACATATATTTCGGAAAAGACACATGAAAAAAACGAGTATTATATGCTTATAGTAGTGATAACTATTTAGAAAAAGTGGGTAGTTTCTGTAAGTTAAAAAATAATGAAAGGACTATATATATTTAAGTAATAGTTGAGCGCAAAAATAGTGGTTAAGAGAGAGGGTGGGTGTTTTTACATACATGAGATGCTCGAAAATATCTCTGATGCAGATTTGATGGAGAAAGATTGGCTCTCTGTGTTCCTTGTTTTCCTATGAATGTACGAATGTATGTATGCATGGAATTGGTACCACTTGTGGCTCCATTTTTAGATGTAGAGAGAGAAGACTCAGTCGCACTCAATCCATATATAACCATCGATTACCTCAAAACATGTAAATTGTTTGTTTGTATTGTGATGTGATATCTCTCCCCACATATTTCTCTATTTCTAACTCTCTGCGGATCATATTTTTGGTTTCTCCATCAATCTGTGCCGTGTTCGTTGCTTTTGCTTTCACAAGGATGTTTCACTGATGTGTTGGATTTTCGTTCTTCAATCGGCGTTGTTGGATTGATGGGAGTTTAACAAGACTTCCTATGATTAGTTTGTTTTATTGGTTAATGTGAGATCTATATTAGGTTTCATCAGTTAGTATCCATAAAATAATAGTTATGGGGAATGTAAAAGATGAAGGGAAGAAAATGGATCCTTTGTTTCCGAGGCTTCATATTAGTGATGCCGATAAAGGAGGCCCGAGAACACCTCCAAGGAATAAAATGGCTATATCTCAACAGTTTAATGTACCCTCACAAAGTGGACAAAGGTTTGTTTCCGGATCTGTATCACCGGTTTTACCTCTTTCTACCAACAATGGTAATCGTTTGGGTCCTAGCACATCATCTTCTTATCATGTGAGTGTTTTTAATTTTGATTTACATCAGTAATTTTAGTTGTGTTATGACTAAAATTCGAAGAAGTAGTCGTTATAAGTATTGATTCATAATTGTGTTTAATCAACGACTTTATAGGATGCAAACTACAAAAGAAGTATGCTTTCGTCTTTTGGGCGGCCATGTGGATCAACAAGAATGGCTACAAGACTCGATTCTTATCACTCAAGTGGTATCAATTTGAATATATCATTAACAACCGTTAAACAAACGAACAACACTATAGTCAAGAAGCTTGAATATGAAGATGATTACCTGGTTCCAAGTTTTACATTTGGGAACGCCCAACACGATACAAATAGAGGGAGTTTCAGCACAAATGTTTATCAAAAGCAATTGAAAGTAACCGATAAAGAGATCACCCATGAAAATAAACAAAACACTATGACGTCTAAAGACATTGCTAGAGAACCCATGCCATGTTATAATTCTGATAGAGGTCGGTTTTCAGAAATGTTAAACGAAGATGTGTCTCCCTCAATAAAGAAAAGGATATTGATAGATGAACCACAAACGTCCCATGATCCCAGTACTAGGTTGCCACTTAAGAGAAAAGGTTTTCAAGAAAACATGGTCTACAAAGATGGTACAAAAAATATATGGACTTTTCTCGGAGATAATAGGAAAGTTGATAGGGATACTCATGAAGCTCTTGCTACTGTTAATAGAAGTGAAGAAGATCATGGCTTTTTACATTTAGGAGATGCTCGGAAAACTACCAACAGATTAGAGACAAACTTTCTTTCAGGATTTAATATAAACCTCGGGGAAGTTTCACAAATAATTGGTCCAGAACAATATTGCATAGCAAGACGAACAATTATTCAGTAAGTATCTTTAATTTGTGTTTGGCATTCTGTTCTGAAAGTAATTATCTGATATTGAAAAATCGGCCGTTTGAATGTTCAACAAATGATCAAATTCCACTTATTGATCAATCCGATTATCCAAAAGATTATATGAACCCAAAATCATAGCATATAATCAAAGTTAATGAATGTTTTCATTTACCATGATATTTCAGACAACAAAGAGTTTTCCAGTCACAACTCTTCGAGTTGCATCGATTAATAAAGGTATGTTAAATCAAATTTATGTAAAAGCCAACACTTTAACCAAATTGGTTTCTCATAATATGAGGTTTATATTGACAGGTACAAAAAATACTAGCAGAATCACCTGATCTTTTGATAGAAAATGGTTTTTACAAACTAAAGAAGTCGCCATCTGAAGACATGTTCCCACATCTTTTTCATCGGAAACAAAACAATGATACTGGAAAAATATACAACCCAAATTTAGTAGACCTCCCACCGCCACCGCCACCACCACCACCACCACCACCACCGACTATCAATTGTGGCAAACAACCACCATGGTGCTTCCTTCCAACACCTCCACCAGGAAACCAATGGTTGGTGCCTGTTAGGTCACCATCCGAGGGACTAGTTTACAAACCCCTCGCCGGACCTTCTCCACCACCTCTCGGCCTCATGTCACCAGTGTATGGCATGGGCCTAACACCCTCAAATGCGGACTTCCTCACCAATGGTTATAATATTCCAACATCTTACCAACAAGGAATCAGTGTATTTCCGAGCACTTCCCTTTTAACATCGTATGGATTTCCAGCGATAACCAAACATATTAGTTCTCCAGCGATCGATGACAGTGTGAACTATAGCAAAAATAGTAAAACCGCGTGTAATATAGAGAGTGATTTGCAGGGAAGTAGTGGAAGCAGCTCTAATGAAAGAAAAAAAGGAGATGAACTTCCTCTTTTTCCAACCACACCGATGGCTCAAACTTCTGATCAATGTACAGAACAAAAGCAGGGATCTAATGAACGGATAAAAGTGATCAAAGTTGTACCACATAATCCGAAATTGGCATCTGAATCAGCTGCTCGTATATTCCAGTTCATACAAGAGGAAAGGAAACATAATGAATAGTTTTTTTGTAAAAATTATTATTATTTTTTTGTTAATAAATTTTTTTTTGAATAATTATGCATACAGGAAATTAATATAGAGGTCGATTTTATTTTGTGTTTTGTAACTCCTTTTGGGACTTCAACTGTTTGTTATGTTTTGATACAATAATAAGGTTTTTGGATGGTATCATGGATTGCTTGTGTGGTTATATATGAACGCACTTAACTATTTAAGAGTTGTTTGATTTGCAACTGATGTTTGAAGTAATTGAAATGTGTCAAAAAAAAAAAAAGTTAGAATTGGAATTTCTTAATAAAATTGAAATTATAACTTGAATGTGCAACACAACTATCACCACATCTTTATCCTTCCATCCATTCCTGGACTCATCATAGTATTAAATCACTTATTGTGTACTTGAATTTCTTATTAACTCTGTCACATTGTTGGAAAGTATGACAATATATTATTACTAGTTGTAGGACCCGTGTGAACACACGGGTAGGTTTAATAACGATCGAAATCAAACCCTAAAAAATAGATTATAATATATCATTTAAATTGTTTGCGTTTAGTTATATATCTTTATAAAACAATCTTTACACTTGAATAAAATGTGGTAAAATACAACGCGCGAGTCAGATCTCGACTGTAAAATTACAATCATAACAACAATTCTTGGTCTATATTGTTGAACCAATGACCATTCTATCTCTTGGAAACGAACTATCATCTATCTGTACTCGTGTGATAAATGGGACCTCGTGGAGTACCCGTATTTTTGGTTTTTTAATTTCTCTTCAAAACAGCTAACCATGTCATAATGCTACCAGCATACTCTTCTTTGTAGCCTCATTTTTCATCTGTGTAGCTTTTCCACACCGCGGAAGTACATGTAAACTTGCTGCAACTCCCAATTAAACAAACCATTTCATATTGAAAAAACAAATATTCATATACGTATATATATATGTGTGCACGCGCACATTTACCTGAATGACCCAGACGCTGATGGTTGTTTCAAGAGCAAAAAAAGCGAATCAAATGAAGTAGATGCCCTGCAAGTGTAAAAACCTTTGAGAACTACAGACCCTTGATCACTAATTAAAAAATGAAAAACCAATGTCAAACCTAGTGTCACAAAAACAGCAAGTGTCTTTTCTCAGCGGGAAGAGCACCTTCCATTCGATCATTAAGCTCTTTTTCCAACTCCTGAGCTGAAAGAACAACACACATATATCACACAAGTGTCACAAAAATCAGTAAAGTGATCAATCATATACCATATAATTCACACAAATGTAGTTTTCACATTAACATAAGCACAACATTGTGATAAGATAAATAGCATAGACTGGCACAATAACATAAGCACAACATTGTGATAAGCACAAGTGCCGCAGTCCAGTCAGCATGGGGCATTATTGGGGGTTATTGCAAAAGTGCCGCAGTGGGAATAATGCCCAATAACGCCCATTCCAATCATTAAACAATTATTTTTTTTAATTAAAAACTTAAAATACTTCATTAAATTAAAAAAAAAATACAATACTAGAAATAAAAAAAAATAAAATCCGACTAAATTAAAAAAAAATACACTAGTTTTCGTCTTCGCTTTCTTCACCCTCGCAAACTTCGTCTTCCTCGTCCTCCGTTTCTTCCTCACCCTCAGGTGGTACATACCGAACCGACCATGCATGGTGTACCAAATCAACCATTAACTGGGAATGGTACGGTTCGTAACGCAACTCTCGCGCATTATTCACTCTTTCTTTCATTGACGCCCGTGGATGGTCCTCTTGAACGGCTTCTGGCATATAATTCTGGCATATCGCCTTTCCTTCGTCTTCCAAAATCATGTTGTGCATGATTATACAAGCGTACATAGCATCTCTCATTTTTTGCTTGCTCCATGCACGACAAGGATTTTTCAAATATTGCCAGCGTTGTTTAAGAACCCTAAAGCATCTCTCAATGTCTTTTCGTGAAGACTCTTGAACCTTTTTAAAGTATGCTATTTTTTCATCAATAGGATCACTAAACGTCTTCACGAAAATCGAATACCTAGGATAAATTCCGTCGCTCAAATAATATCCATGAGGGTAGTAGTTTCCATTTGCGTAAAACGACGCTTTTGGAACTTTGCCAGAAATCCACTCCTCTAACAACGGAGATTGTTAAAAAACATTGATATCATTGCATGACCCGACCACGCCAAAGTAAGCCGACCAAACCCAAAGGTCCTGTGAAGCAACCGCCTGAAGAATAACAGTGGGTCCTTTTTGGTCACCCCGTGTGTGTTGGCCTCGCCATGCGGTCGGGCAGTTATCCCAACGCCAATGCATGCAATCTATGCTCCCGATCATACCAGGCAAACCATGCTCCGCCGAATGTACCTCGTAGATCTTTTGAAGGTCGTCCCATGTGGGGGTTCTAAGATAACGCGCACCATACACATCAATAATACCTTTATAAAAAAACATACACAAACATAAGCTTCAAAAAAATAAAATTGTAAACATTATAGTAAAGTATAGGAACTGTACCGCGACAAAAATGCTCCAAGGTGTCTTGCGTTGTTTTCTCGCCCATTTTTAGATACTCGTCGTTGATGTCGGTTGTGTTTCCATAAGCAAGGATTCGTAACGCCGACGTACACTTTTGGATACCGGTAAATCCAAGTGCCCCTCTCGCATCTGGTTTTTGTTTAAAATAATTGTAGTTGGCTTCCAAGTCGTCGACGATGCGTAGAAACAACCGCTTACTCATTCGGAAACGCCGCCTAAACATTTGGTTCGAAAATGTCGGCGCCTCATCAAAATAATCTTTCATCAAACGATCGTGTGCCGCGTGTCGGTCTCGTTCAATATAACCTCTTTTATTTTTTTCTGGTTCGGGGCGACGACAATGCTTCACATATCTCACCGCTAATTGACAAGCACTCGTAACCGCCTCTTGCTCGACCTCCTTATCGGTGGAATCATCGTCATCCGCAAAAAACTCTTTGAAGTAAAAATTTACCATGGATGAAGAACTAGGGGAATCCATTAATTTTTATAAAATGGGAGTGTTTTTGAGAGAGTTTTGATTATATTTGAAAGAGTTTATATATATATATATATATATATATATATATAGGTAAAAGGTTAAAAAAAATAATAATAATATAAACTAGCCGTTTATAAACTAGCCGTTGCTAGTATTTGATTGGCTGGTCAAACTTCTCGCGGCGTGCTTAAAACAACGCGGAACAAATTTCTTTTCAAAAAAAACGCCAAACAACGCCATATGTAATTGGGGGGGGGGGGGGGGGGGCGTTTTTAAGCGTTTTTTTTGAATTTAAAAAAAAAAACGCCCCACTACGGGGGGTCTAATAGAGTTTTGTCGAGCTCGAGATTATTAAAAGTAGTCACTCTGTCGTGTGTCATGTTTAAGGCTTTAAGCTCTACAAAAACTTATTTGAAGCCTTAGCAATGAATGGATTATTTTTCTTAGTCCTATGGTAATTCAAAACATAAATCTTTTGACGTTAAGCAATTATTGTATCCCCATTGTGAGGTTTAATAATGAATTCTTTGTGTAATTGTGTTAATGTAAGAAGTAAATTTTATATTTTGTTATTTAGATACATACTAATTTGTACATTTAGTCTTTAATCTTCACTAATAATTATTCGGATCATCATTATTTGTTTTAATTCTATTTTTTAGTACATAATGTTAGTTTGGTTAATTAAACAAGGATGATCTATGTTACTAATGAAAACTAAGAACGAAAAGTGCAAATTGCTATATTTCAAAATGAAAAAAAGTGTAACAAGGAAAAAGAGTGTAAACTACTCTAATTTAACTTTGTTATAACATAAGTGACCTCACCAAATGTGATGACATTCTAATCCTTTTAACCTTTATACCTAAAACCGTCGACAAACAATATCGGTTTCATATATTTCGGAAAAGACACATGAAAAAAACGAGTATTATATGCTTATAGTAGTGATAACTATTTAGAAAAAGTGGGTAGTTTCTGTAAGTTAAAAAATAATGAAAGGACTATATATATTTAAGTAATAGTTGAGCGCAAAAATAGTGATTAAGAGAGAGGGTGGGTGTTTTTACATACATGAGATGCTCGAAAATATCTCTGATGCAGATTTGATGGAGAAATATTGGCTCTCTGTGTTCCTTGTTTTCCTATGAATGTACGAATGTATGTATGCATGGAATTGGTACCACTTGTGGCTCCATTTTTAGATGTAGAGAGAGAAGACTCAGTCGCACTCAATCCATATATAACCATCGATTACCTCAAAACATGTAAATTGTTTGTTTGTATTGTGATGTGATATCTCTCCCCACATATTTCTCTATTTCTAACTCTCTGCGGATCATATTTTTGGTTTCTCCATCAATCTGTGCCGTGTTCGTTGCTTTTGCTTTCACAAGGATGTTTCACTGATGTGTTGGATTTTCGTTCTTCAATCGGCGTTGTTGGATTGATGGGAGTTTAACAAGACTTCCTATGATTAGTTTGTTTTATTGGTTAATGTGAGATCTATATTAGGTTTCATCAGTTAGTATCCATAAAATAATAGTTATGGGGAATGTAAAAGATGAAGGGAAGAAAATGGATCCTTTGTTTCCGAGGCTTCATATTAGTGATGCCGATAAAGGAGGCCCGAGAACACCTCCAAGGAATAAAATGGCTATATCTCAACAGTTTAATGTACCCTCACAAAGTGGACAAAGGTTTTTTTCCGGATCTGTATCACCGGTTTTACCTCTTTCTACCAACAATGGTAATCGTTTGGGTCCTAGCACATCATCTTCTTATCATGTGAGTGTTTTTAATTTTGATTTACATCAGTAATTTTAGTTGTGTTATGACTAAAATTCGAATAAGTAGTCGTTATAAGTATTGATTCATAATTGTGTTTAATCAACGACTTTATAGGATGCAAACTACAAAAGAAGTATGCTTTCGTCTTTTGGGCGGCCATGTGGATCAACAAGAATGGCTACAAGACTCGATTCTTATCACTCAAGTGGTATCAATTTGAATATATCATTAACAACCGTTAAACAAACGAACAACACTATAGTCAAGAAGCTTGAATATGAAGATGATTACCTGGTTCCAAGTTTTACATTTGGGAACGCCCAACACGATACAAATAGAGGGAGTTTCAGCACAAATGTTTATCAAAAGCAATTGAAAGTAACCGATAAAGAGATCACCCATGAAAATAAACAAAACACTATGACGTCTAAAGACATTGCTAGAGAACCCATGCCATGTTATAATTCTGATAGAGGTCGGTTTTCAGAAATGTTAAACGAAGATGTGTCTCCCTCAATAAAGAAAAGGATCTTGATAGATGAACCACAAACGTCCCATGATCCCAGTACTAGGTTGCCACTTAAGAGAAAAGGTTTTCAAGAAAACATGGTCTACAAAGATGGTACAAAAAATATATGGACTTTTCTCGGAGATAATAGGAAAGTTGATAGGGATACTCATGAAGCTCTTGCTACTGTTAATAAAAGTGAAGAAGATCATGGCTTTTTACATTTAGGAGATGCTCGGAAAACTACCAACAGATTAGAGACAAACTTTCTTTCAGGATTTAATATAAACCTCGGGGAAGTTTCACAAATAATTGGTCCAGAACAATATTGCATAGCAAGACGAACAATTATTCAGTAAGTATCTTTAATTTGTGTTTGCCATTCTGTTCTGAAAGTAATTATCTGATATTGAAAAATCGGCCGTTTGAATGTTCAACAAATGATCAAATTCCACTTATTGATCAATCCGATTATCCAAAAGATTATATGAACCCAAAATCATAGCATATAATCAAAGTTAATGAATGTTTTCATTTACCATGATATTTCAGACAACAAAGAGTTTTCCAGTCACAACTCTTCGAGTTGCATCGATTAATAAAGGTATGTTAAATCAAATTTATGTAAAAGCCAACACTTTAACCAAATTGGTTTCTCATAATATGAGGTTTATATTGACAGGTACAAAAAATACTAGCAGAATCACCTGATCTTTTGATAGAAAATGGTTTTTACAAACTAAAGAAGTCGCCATCTGAAGACATGTTCCCACATCTTTTTCATCGGAAACAAAACAATGATACCGGAAAAATATACAACCCAAATTTAGTAGACCTCCCACCGCCACCGCCACCACCACCACCACCACCGACTATCAATTGTGGCAAACAACCACCATGGTGCTTCCTTCCAACACCTCCACCAGGAAACCAATGGTTGGTGCCTGTTAGGTCACCATCCGAGGGACTAGTTTACAAACCCCTCGCCGGACCTTCTCCACCACCTCTCGGCCTCATGCCACCAGTGTATGGCATGAGCCTAACACCCTCAAATGCGGACTTCCTCACCAATGGTTATAATATTCCAACATCTTACCAACAAGGAATCAGTGTATTTCCGAGCACTTCCCTTTTAACATCGTATGGATTTCCAGCGATAACCAAACATATTAGTTCTCCAGCGATCGATGACAGTGTGAACTATAGCAAAAATAGTAAAACCGCGTGTAATATAGAGAGTGATTTGCAGGGAAGTAGTGGAAGCAGCTCTAATGAAAGAAAAAAAGGAGATGAACTTCCTCTTTTTCCAACCACACCGATGGCTCAAACTTCTGATCAATGTACAGAACAAAAGCAGGGATCTAATGAACGGATAAAAGTGATCAAAGTTGTACCACATAATCCGAAATTGGCATCTGAATCAGCTGCTCGTATATTCCAGTTCATACAAGAGGAAAGGAAACATAATGAATAGTTTTTTTGTAAAAATTATTATTATTTTTTTGTTAATAAATTTTTTTTTGAATAATTATGCATACAGGAAATTAATATAGAGGTCGATTTTATTTTGTGTTTTGTAACTCCTTTTGGGACTTCAACTGTTTGTTATGTTTTGATACAATAATAAGGTTTTTGGATGGTATCATGGATTGCTTGTGTGGTTATATATGAACGCACTTAACTATTTAAGAGTTGTTTGATTTGCAACTGATTTTTGAAGTAATTGAAATGTGTCAAAAAAAAAAAAGTTAGAATTGGAATTTGTTAATAAAATTGAAATTATAACTTGAATGTGCAACACAACTATCACCACATCTTTATCCTTCCATCCATTCCTGGACTCATCATAGTATTAAATCACTTATTGTGTACTTGAATTTCTTATTAACTCTGTCACATTGTTGGAAAGTATGACAATATATTATTACTAGTTGTAGGACCCGTGTGAACACACGGGTAGGTTTAATAACGATCGAAATCAAACCCTAAAAAATAGATTATAATATATCATTTAAATTGTTTGCGTTTAGTTATATATCTTTATAAAACAATCTTTACACTTGAATAAAATGTGGTAAAATACAACGCGCGAGTCAGATCTCGACTGTAAAATTACAATCATAACAACAATTCTTGGTCTATATTGTTGAACCAATGACCATTCTATCTCTTGGAAACGAACTATCATCTATCTGTACTCGTGTGATAAATGGGACCTCGTGGAGTACCCGTATTTTTGGTTTTTTAATTTCTCTTCAAAACAGCTAACCATGTCATAATGCTACCAGCATACTCTTCTTTGTAGCCTCATTTTTCATCTGTGTAGCTTTTCCACACCGCGGAAGTACATGTAAACTTGCTGCAACTCCCAATTAAACAAACCATTTCATATTGAAAAAACAAATATTCATATACGTATATATATGTGTGTGCACGCGCACATTTACCTGAATGACCCAGACGCTGATGGTTGTTTCAAGAGCAAAAAAAGCGAATCAAATGAAGTAGATGCCCTGCAAGTGTAAAAACCTTTGAGAACTACAGACCCTTGATCACTAATTAAAAAATGAAAAACCAATGTCAAACCTAGTGTCACAAAAACAGCAAGTGTCTTTTCTCAGCGGGAAGAGCACCTTCCATTCGATCATTAAGCTCTTTTTCCAACTCCTGAGCTGAAAGAACAACACACATATATCACACAAGTGTCACAAAAATCAGTAAAGTGATCAATCATATACCATATAATTCACACAAATGTAGTTTTCACATTAACATAAGCACAACATTGTGATAAGATAAATAGCATAGACTGGCACATTAACATAAGCACAACATTGTGATAAGCACAACATTGTGATAAGCACAAGTGCCGCAGTCCAGTCAGCATGGGGCATTATTGGGGGTTATTGCAAAAGTGCCGCAGTGGGAATAATGCCCAATAACGCCCATTCCAATCATTAAACAATTATTTTTTTTAATTAAAAACTTAAAATACTTCATTAAATTAAAAAAAAATACAATACTAGAAATAAAAAAAAAAAAAAAATCCGACTAAATTAAAAAAAAAATACACTAGTTTTCGTCTTCGCTTTCTTCACCCTCGCAAACTTCGTCTTCCTCGTCCTCCGTTTCTTCCTCACCCTCAGGTGGTACATACCGAACCGACCATGCGTGGTGTACCAAATCAACCATTAACTGGGAATGGTACGGTTCGTAACGCAACTCTCGCGCATTATTCACTCTTTCTTTCATTGACGCCCGTGGATGGTCCTCTTGAACGGCTTCTGGCACATAATTCTGGCATATCGCCTTTCCTTCGTCTTCCAAAATCATGTTGTGCATGATTATACAAGCGTACATAGCATCTCTCATTTTTTGCTTGCTCCATGCACGACAAGGATTTTTCAAATATTGCCAGCGTTGTTTAAGAACCCCAAAGCATCTCTCAATGTCTTTTCGTGAAGACTCTTGAACCTTTTTAAAGTATGCTCTTTTTTCATCAATAGGATCACTAAACGTCTTCACGAAAATCGAATACCTAGGATAAATTCCGTCGCTCAAATAATATCCATGAGGGTAGTAGTTTCCATTTGCGTAAAACGACGCTTTTGGAACTAAGCCAGAAATCCACTCCTCTAACAACGGAGATTGTTCAAAAACATTGATATCATTGCATGACCCGACCACGCCAAAGTAAGCCGACCAAACCTAAAGGTCCTGTGAAGCAACCGCCTGAAGAATAACAGTGGGTCCTTTTTGGTCACCCCGTGTGTGTTGGCCTCGCCATGCCGTCGGGCAGTTATCCCAACGCCAATGCATGCAATCTATGCTCCCGATCATACCAGGCAAACCATGCTCCGCCGAATGTACCTCGTAGATCTTTTGAAGGTCGTCCCATGTGGGGGTTCTAAGATAACGCGCACCATACACATCAATAATACCTTTATAAAAAAACATACACAAACATAAGCTTCAAAAAAATAAAATTGTAAACATTATAGTAAAGTATAGGAACTGTACCGCGACAAAAATGCTCCAAGGTGTCTTGCGTTGTTTTCTCGCCCATTTTTAGATACTCGTCGTTGATGTCGGTTGTGTTTCCATAAGCAAGGATTCGTAACGCCGACGTACACTTTTGGATACCGGTAAATCCAAGTGCCCCTCTCGCATCTGGTTTTTGTTTAAAATAATTGTAGTTGGCTTCCAAGTCGTCGACGATGCGTAGAAACAACCGCTTACTCATTCGGAAACGCCGCCTAAACATTTGGTTCGAAAATGTCGGCGCCTCATCAAAATAATCTTTCATCAAACGATCGTGTGCCGCGTGTCGGTCTCGTTCAATATAACCTCTTTTATTTTTTTCTGGTTCGGGGCGACGACAATGCTTCACATATCTCACCGCTAATTGACAAGCACTCGTAACCGCCTCTTGCTCGACCTCCTTATCGGTGGAATCATCGTCATCCGCAAAAAACTCTTTGAAGTAAAAATTTACCATGGATGAAGAACTAGGGGAATCCATTAATTTTTATAAAATGGGAGTGTTTTTGAGAGAGTTTTGATTATATTTGAAAGAGTTTATATATATATATATATATATAGGTAAAAGGTTAAAAAACATAATAATAATATAAACTAGCCGTTGCTAGTATTTGATTGGCTGGTCAAACTTCTCGCGGCGTGCTTAAAACAATGCGGAACAAATTTTTTTTTCAAAAAAAACGCCAAACAACGCCATATGTAATTGGGGGGGGGGGGGGGGGGGGGCGTTTTTAAGCGTTTTTTTTTGAATTTAAAAAAAAAAAACGCCCCACTACGGGGGGTCTAATAGAGTTTTGTCGAGCTCGAGATTATTAAAAGTAGTCACTCTGTCGTGTGTCATGTTTAAGGCTTTAAGCTCTACAAAACTTATTTGAAGCCTTAGCAATGAATGGATTATTTTTCTTAGTCCTATGGTAATTCAAAACATAAATCTTTTGACGTTAAGCAATTATTGTATCCCCATTGTGAGGTTTAATAATGAATTCTTTGTGTAATTGTGTTAATGTAAGAAGTAAATTTTATATTTTGTTATTTAGATACATACTAATTTGTACATTTAGTCTTTAATCTTCACTAATAATTATTCGGATCATCATTATTTGTTTTAATTCTATTTTTTAGTACATAATGTTAGTTTGGTTAATTAAACAAGGATGATCTATGTTATTAATGAAAACTAAGAACGAAAAGTGCAAATTGCTATATTTCAAAATGAAAAAAAGTGTAACAAGGAAAAAGAGTGTAAACTACTCTAATTTAACTTTGTTATAACATAAGTGACCTCACCAAATGTGATGACATTCTAATCCTTTTAACCTTTATACCTAAAACCGTCGACAAACAATATCAGTTTCATATATTTCCGGGTAATCATTTGTAGCTGATAAGTTATCACGTATATGGAGGAAGACGAAATGGATTACTATAGGCATAAGAGTGAGTGACTGGACCCGAATTGAGTAACATTTATGGAGACCCCTTTGGATTTAGAGTATTTAGCACGATAACGATGCAAGTGGAGACCGGATCACATATGAGGAATATGTATACATCTCTATTACTCCATCTTCCGCTAACCCCCCTTGAACTAAAAAGATAATTTCTTTGTCAATTTTGAAAAAAAAAAGTCGAAAACAAGGTAATCTTACCGAAGGACATCCAATGTTGTTGATAAGTTTTAAATGTGGCTTCTCCATTATTATCAAGTCGGATGATAACGCATTAGTGTAAACAAGTCAAATGATACGTGAGTTACTCGACATCACATCAGCTAATTAAAAGCATGAATTAAGCCAAGCTTAAATGGGCCCTAGCTATATAGGCTTTCTAAGTTAACACTTTGATTAGCGACTATGAAATTTGGTATTTTTTTCAACCCGTACTTGGCAACAACCAAATATTAGTGTAGTAATGTATTGAAATTGGTTGTTCTATATAACGTGCCTAAACTTTGATTGCTTATTCAGATTATATGCATATTTGAGGGTAAACTAAGTCGTTTGGGACTTGCTTACTCAACCCCACACAGTATCCAATTGTTATTATATAGTATTGTATCTATTTTTTTCTAAGTTTATCTCATGGCTAAATATCTATTGTAAAACACAGGACATGAACATTCTACATCCTGACTGTAGTACTGACTTTTATAGGTGATTTACTCAGTGGCGGACCCAGGATTTTTTTCCTGGGGGTGTGGAATTTTTTTAAAGATTTTAGACCCCTAGCTATATAAAAAAAATCAGTTCATAGCGGGTCGGATCGGGTCGGGTCATGTAAAACAAGTAAAAACAAACAAACAAACAAACAAAGTTTCATAGCGGGTCGAATTAGATCGGGTCGGGTCCATTTCAATTCTCAAACAATCAAACCCTAGTTCCTAACTTCCTATCACATTAACAAACAAAAAAAACATCAAAGTTCAAACCATCCCTACTTTTATTTCTCTTAATAATTCAATAAAAGAACATAAAAAAACTTATCTATCACATACCTTAGTCTTTAATTTGAATAATCCGGCGAAAAAAGTGGTTCAACCTCTTTCCTCTTGAGAAATCGTGGCATAACTTCCCTACTCATTGTTCATTCCTAATCCTATCACATACAAAATAAACAAGGATCTTCAAGTGTTCAACCATAACCCATGTTCCTTAATTTTCAATTTAAAATTTTGAATTTCAAGCCATAGTAATTATTATTTGCCAACCAACAATCATATAATCAACAAACATGTTTGCCAACCAAAATTTTGAATTTCAAGCCATAGTAATTATTATAAGCCCTAGTAAAAAACATGTACCTGTCAGTGGCGGCCTGAATTAACCAGTTTGCAGCCGAAATTTTGCAGTCGCCGGCCGGAATTATGCTGTCGCTGGGCGCTGAAGTGAGGCAGAGGGAGGGCGGGAGTCGCTGGCAAGTGGCAGCGATTTGGGTTTTTTTTTATTATGTGCACTGGTTTGTTTAACAAAACTAGTAGTTGGGTTGGGCTTAAATGTGTATTAAGTTATTGGGCTTGATGGATTGAATTTATGTTTTATTAAAGGGGTTAGGCTAACTTGTTTACATAATTTGATCGGATTTCAATCCGTGTTCACAATTTTTTTTACATAAATTCCTAACATTTTTTTTCTAAGGGGTGCGGACGAAAATTTCCAAGGGGTGCGGTCGGAATTTTTCGCGAAAAATACCACTAATTTTTTTTTTCAAGGGGTGCGGCCGCCCACCCACCCCATAACTTGGGTCCGCCCCTGGATTTACTCCTACCTCTCTTTGTTATTTCTATATTCGTTTTACCAAATAAGTTACTTTAATGTCACTCTTATAACCCACCTTGCAGGGCAAGACGAGAAATACAAGAGGCATTCGTATTCTTAGATAAATCACACAAGGTCATATACCACCCTTACGTTCTTTTTAATACATATAAGAAGGCCATAAATATCTTACTGTCATATCTTCTTTATATGTTGATTTTGTCTGGTTATCGTGTGCGTATAAGCCAGGCCCAACATTGTACATAATATATTCACCAGCATTCACACAAGGTTCTTTCATTTTACTTTTGTTGCAGACTTGGTGTTTTTTCGTATTCATTTTCCCAGTTAAATGTAATTTAATATTTTCATAAGTAATGGAACGTTTTTATCATTTCAAAATTTATGTTATTTAACGACTTTTTTCTCTTCCTAATTCTTTATCCAGGTTGGTAAATGTCAACCTTTAAATTCCATATAATCTTCATCTTGCTATTCAGGTACTCCATAAATTAGAATTCACTATTGTATGTTTTTAGATGATTGAATTCGGTACCGTCTTCATGTGAATCAATCTCGAATTTTGCCTTCTAAATCATGATTCTGGATTTTTGATGGTTTATTCGGATCTGATTCCAACTCCATTGCAACTCGAAGAAGATATGGAACAACTTAAAGTTCTTAAAAATGATTACAAAATGAAGGTATTAAAATTAGGAACTTAAGAAAATAGGTGTGAGGTTTAATTAACTACTATAGAAATGTTCAGTTTGCATCTAATGAGGGGGACAAGTTATAGAAATGTCCAGTTGAAGCTGTATCCGCTTACCAACTACAAAAATGACAGGGGACTCGAAAATAATTTCAAAATTTGATAAAAATTTAAATATTTCTCAGGTAATAGCTAAAACAATATGAATGCAACTACAATAATCAATACAAATTTATTTGTTACTTACAGGTATTGCATATGAGGATCCTTTTTAGGAACTTAAATGTTTATTGTTTTGATGTGTACTTACAGGAAGTGGAGGAAAGGTTAGGATCTGACCTAGATGCTGGTAACTGAAGTTTCTAATGGTAGGGGGACTGTTTGGTTACGTTACGAATTGGATAAAAGAAGCCTAGAGGAAATTAAAGCTTCTGAAATAAAGATGCAGTCCAAGATGGGTCAATGTAACACCTCGAAAATTCACGTCCTATAATGTGTAGACACGTGTCAAATGTTTAAACGTGTGAAAGAAATATTATAGAAGGACTAAAGTTGACAAACATGGAAAGTATGTGAATATACGTATTCTAAGTGTCAACTGTGAATAAATATAATGTACATTAACCCTACATGGTGCTCATACCTTCAAACGAATAAATCATGGATCATACGAAGCTAAGAGTGAGAGATTACAAACTACAGGGACTAAATGTGTCAACATGTTTAAGTTATACCTCTGAGTGACCTTTTGACAAACCTGAAGCTTTGTAACTGTTAATTATGCTCACTAGAATGCGCGATATAAATTTCATAAAGCTTCGTTATCGTATGAGAAAGTTATGATCAAATTCGTGTGCGAGGGGTTAAAGCGTTAACATTGAAAGTTACAACTTTTCGGGTTAACCGGAAGTGTCCAGGGACTTGGCAAAGTGGGTAGAAGTCCTAAAGCCCTTGTGAGTAAATAATAAGGGGTCAAATTGCAAGTATTTAGCTAAATTGACCTTTCGTGAAGCCAAGGGACATATTGCAAAACAACAAAAATGGAAATTCTGACTTTTAGGGCCCAGGCGGCCCGCGTGAGGATATGATAAGCGTGAGGCGGGCCGCGTCAGACCACCAGAAGCAGAAAATGAAGACAGCAGCCTGTATACGTGAAAACTCGACCCAAAACGGATGTTTAACTTCATGTGCGACCCCTAAGTGCCTCCTAGAACACTAGGGACATGTGTTGATCAGTTGTGGTCACTAGTAGAACCATGTGTCAACATTTTATGGTGGATTGAACTCTATATAAAGGCCATATAGTGCAACATTGTTCCACACACCATTCTCTTGCAATCTGATCAATTCTGGAGCTCCCAAGCAGCCTCAACTGATCTTATCTCGTGCATAGGACTCTTGTAAGTCTACTAGTCCTTCTTTAATTGAGTTTAGCTTAGTATTTTAGCTAAAAGTCAAACCGTCGTAATTACGGTTTGACTTCGAGATTAGTCAACAATGGCTCAGTCATATCTCGAATTAAAAGTAGTTATAAGTTGGTATTTATGTGGGTAATAAAACCCCAAAAGGGTTTCCCCTGATCACCACTCTAACTAGTTCAAATGTCGGGTCAAACATGTAATTAAAAAGTCAACATGAAGTCTAAAATGCCATTTATACATGATTATCATTGTAGATCATATACAACCTGTTGGATCATTGTTATAACTTGGTAATAAGTGCAAGAACATGTCTAGACATGTTCAACCCGACAATTTCCTGTTTAGACCCGGTTCGGAACCGAAAGTCACATAGTTTGACTTTCACTTTGACTTTCAGTTCTGACCCGTTTGGGCATGTTTTAGAAATGCCTCAGAGCTTTAATTGGACTAGGTTACATGTTAGAATAACCCTCTGTGATTATGCACCTCGGTTCATTAGTTATCCAATTAATATGTATGTTTCCGTTAATTGCTCATATGTTGACCGTTATGCCCTTATTACCTTAAAACGTGATTTATGAAAATGCAAAAGTGTAGAAACCTTGATTTCTGATATATAAACTTGTATGCAAAGTTTGACATCAGTTTGACTTGTAGATTAGGAGTTATGCTCATTATCGCAAATTTAAAGCTTTATGTTAATAAAATGGCGTAATTAGCATATAGCCTAGTTAAGCCTACTTTTTGATATCAAACTTAATACCCACTGATGTAATATATTATTTTGGGATTTTTAAAGATTTTTAATTAATTTTTGGCTGAGCATAACTAGTAGTCGTAAGCTTAATCCGGTAATTGTCGGTTTTGCCCTTACGGGCCATAAAACGAGTTTTACATATCTAAACGACTCCAAACCTTTTGCTACTGATCACATATGATAAATAAATTATTTTAAGCCTTCTGGAAATATAAAAATATCAGATTTAAGTATCGAACCCGGAATTGGCCTTTAATCGCCTTATTTAGCGTTTTTAACGCATAGTATGTTTTAAAATCATATTGAACATACCCGGGTTGATACCTACTGATATTTTAGGCAAATTAGAATATTTTAACGGTAAGCAAAGGTTGATAAACTCAGACTCCAGTTTTGAGCTTTTCGGCTTATGTGAAATTACCAAAATACCCCTACGGGGCATAGTTTGGTTAGAAATGATAAATTTCACATATATGCTTTAACCTACTGATATAACTTAGCAAATTAAGTATATTTGCTGATTACATCAGACCTGTAACTCAGGTTGTTACTTAAACCTTTTTATAAACTTTTAAATGACCAAACTTCCCCTACGGGGCCTAGTTTGTGTTTAAACACGTTTCGGGCATAATGAAAGACATCTTACTGATGTCACAACATATTTGAGACATAATTAACTTAGGAAACCTGTATATAGCTCTCATGAATACCCGTCACGCTTATCACGCGTACGGCTCGGTTTATTTAACAAGTTTACATAAATTAGCCGAAACGAGTCAAACCATCACGGTTTTATCTCAAAATCCAGAATGTGAATAATAAACCCATATTAAACAAGTCTTCAAACTTGTCGGGTCTAAATCACATTCTATCCGGTCTTCGCTTAATCGTGCGTACGTACCGTATCTTTGAAACTAGCCGGTCTAAGCTTAAGCTTAATTAAAGACCCGTTAGGATTCTAATAGGTTATTATAAAACCTTCGTTCCAGATTAGGAGGACCAGTAAAAGCTACTTGCAATTTTGCTTATTCTGATTATTACATTGCTCAGGTAAATACTTTTAACTTATTTTCCCTATACGGGCTTGGGTTACGGTATATAGCATACCGCTTGATCGGGCATCAAATCTCCACCGTTAAAGTGGGTAGTTGAATAATTTGATCGGCTCGTTTAAACAGTATTGTTACTTAAAGCCTTTGGGGGGGTTAATGACCATGTCCCGGATATCCTCGGCATCATCTTACGAGATGGCCACGACCTGAGCACGGGGTGTAGGCGTACACCTGTCAGTGTATAACTCTATGATGTGGTGTGTCTATTGATCTTTAACCCGGACAAGATCCGGGCTACTGAACGCACAAGGAACATGTAATTCGTTAACAAGATTATAATATTAAATAATTCTCCCAAGTTAAAAAGGTTAATCTTGCCTCTGTGCATTTTAATCAAATTATAAAACATTTATGCCATGTGCATCCAAACCAATTTTAAATCATTTTTCAAAATGAGTCGGTTAATTGTATTTACCAGTGTAAACTGACGTATTTTCCAAAAAGGCTAAATGCAGGTACTATACGAAATTGGCTGGATATTTCTCCTTAGCATCAATAGAAGTCTCGCAAGCTTAAGATGCCTAAAAGTCTGTTGAACTATTGTTTCCATTTTATGTTCGATCCTTTTATGGATAAACTTCCGAATATTGTGACAGTTTATATTACAATAATAAATTCGGTTGTATTATATTTTCAATTGCTTCTGCTGTGCATATTAATATTGTGTTGTTTGACTATTATGTTGCCAACCATGACGTCACGATACTCCCCACCGGGCCCACCGGTGACACGTGGATAATCGGGGTGTGACAGGTTGGTATCAGAGCCAACATTGAGCGAATTAAACACTAGCTTTTTGGTGTTTAATCTCAATGACACAGTAGCACATTACTTGACCTTCTGAGTCTAGACTTAACTTAGGAATATTCTAAATCCTAATCTAAGAACTTTTTACTTCCAAATTTTTAATTGGATACGTCGCCAAGCGAAGAAGCTGTAATAGGAGTTCTCCACACCCGGAGCCCTGAGATGCTGAGCTTCGTACCGCGGCTAGAATGAAACGAGCATCCAAGGAGAGGACACTCAGAAATAAAATAAAGAAGAAACTCCTCTTGCTGAAGATCGTTTCCTTAATAAGTCCTTATAAGGACACAATTATCTTTCAGTCCCTACGAGGACAACATTATTCCCTTCGAGTCCCGCTTAGGGCAACTTTATACTTATATTTTTATTTAGTGGAATGATTAAGTTTAAACTTTCATTCTAAACAAGAAATATTAAATAAATGGAAAATATCATTTCCTTTTGCAAGATCTACCATTATAATAAAATGACAAAATCTAAAAAGGACAAGACCTAGCTTCGGGTCATATTAAGACCGGCCAAGATGGCAGTTCCATAATTAGATTCAGATCCGTATTAACACCTCAATTTAAAATTTTTCTGCGTTAATTAAGAATCTTAAGTGTGAAACCTAGCCTTCGGGTCAATTATAAGACCGGGCCAAGATGGTAAGACCTGTTAAAAAGATTCAAACCATTAATTAAGAATCTTAAGCGTGAAACCTAGCCTTCGGGTCAATTATAAGACCGGGCCAAGATGGTAAGACCTGTTAAAAAGATTCAAATTATTAATTAAGAATCTTAAGAGTGAAACCTAGCCTTCGGGTCAATTATAAGACCGGGCCAAGATGGTAAGACCTGATTAAAAGATTCAAATCCCTGTTAACATCTGAAAACATGTTAACACTCCTGACAGATGTGATTCGTTGGAAATCACACACGTTATTAAGGATTCTTCAAAAGATTCCTAACCCAGTTTAATGATCCCTGAATCCTGGGTTTACATCATCAATTAAGATGATCATATTTTAACCATACGTGGTAATATAGTGCCTACGGGCCTTGCTCATTTCTACATGAGCCAAAATACAGAGGTAGCTATGACTCCCTGTCAGAAAAAGGTAATGAACTAGGTTCAAACCTCAAATGCTTTGATTCTCTGAAATCCTAGCATATAAATTATAATTGTCCTTGTGACTAGGCCTATTGTGCCAGAATACCTTCATGCCTTGATTCTCTGAAATCATAGCTTATAATTTATATATGTCCTTGTGACTAAGCCAGTTGTGCTAATATACTTAAAGGCCTTGATTCTCTGAAATCATGGCTTATAATTTATAAATGTCCATGTGACCAGGCCATTGGGTGCCACTAATAAAACTGTTAATGTTTTATAATTAGGATAAATTATAATAGAAATCCTAAATATAAATGATTAATAAATTAACCAAATATGGTCTCTGCTTACCATGGTTAATGAATTTCCCTAAGGGGCAATTCCGTAATAAACATCCCTTAGAAGGGAAGTGCCTACGGGCTATAGTTAATGTCCTCTGAGACTAAAGACAGTGGTAGCCTACAGCTCCCTGTCAGGAAAAAGGTAATGAACTTTGATTCAAACCTTAATACCACGATTCTCTGAAATCATGGCTTATAAATTTAACTTGTCTACGCGACTAGGCCATTTGTGTTATTATTAACTTATGAATAAGGATTTATGATAAAAATCCTGAAAAAAAAAAATATCCTTCCTTCCCTGTCAGTATGCATTTAAAAAAAAAGGAATCTTAAAGGTGAAACCTAGCCTACGCGGCCAAGATGGTGAAACCTACTCAAGGGATTCAGATACTTATTAACACCTAAGAACGTGTTAGCACTCTTGACAAATGTGATTCGAGAAAATCACAACAATCATCCTTATATTGGATTCTTCCAATTCCCTTATCTAGCCTAGTGATTTAGGAAATCATGGCTTATATCATTCTATAAGATGATCATATTATAAACATCTGTTAGTGATGAAGTGCCTACGGGCTAAACTTGTTGTCCGATAAGACAACGACAGTGGTGGTCTTTGACCTCCTGTCTAAAATATTGGACTATGTCCAAACATAATAGTCTATATGATTAATGCGATCATGGCTAATATCATCTAATACGATGATCACATTATTTAACATCCTTTAGTGATGTTTTGCCTACGGGCTATAATATATCGTCCATTTGGGACATTGACATTGTTATCTTTATGATTCCTTGTCTGAGGTGGTGAGCTATACTCAAGCAAAATAGTCAATATGATTAATGCAATCATGACTTATATCACCTAATAGAATGAACCTATTATAAACATCCGTTAATGATGTTTCGCCTATGGGCCATATTATATTGTCCATGTGTGACAAAGACATTGTGATATTTACGATTCCCTGTGCAAGGTAGTGAGCTCTGCTCAAGCCTAATAGTCTATATGATCAATGCGATCATGACAAAAATCATCAATACGATGATTAAAAAATTTTAACATCCTTAATGATGTTTTGCCTAAGAGCTATATTATATTGACCAATTGAGACAAGGCAATTGTAATCTTTTGTGATTCTTTGCCCAAGGGGGTGAGCTATACTCAAATCCCATAGTCTATACTACCATTATGATCCTGACTAGTATCATCAGTATGATGACCACAATATTAACATCCCTCGTGATGAAATGCCTACGGGCTATACTTTATTCTAGTGTCGGTAAGACAAAGATAGTAGTGATCCTTATGATCCCCTGTTCAAAATAGTGTGATTATACCCAAACCTAATAGTCAATATGATCGATGTGATCATGACTAATATCATCAGATACGATGGTTATATATAAACATCCGTTAGTGATGTTGATTGGCTTACTTTTCTGCCAAATGAATCGTCTTTCAAGACGATGACAATTGTAGTCTATGACTCCCTGTCCAAAGGTGAAGAACCACGTTCAAACCTTGAAGCCCTAATCTAATAAGATTGCGACTAATAAATTAAGGTCCTTGATGATAGACCATCAAGTTATGTTTTAAAGTCATTCATGACAAGCCTATGTGTCATAATTTGTCATTCGTGACAAGCTAACATACTAAATGTTAACATTCCTGGTGACATGCCTTTGTGCCAGATTTGATAAATGTCCTTATGACAAGGCCGTGTGTGCCATATCTAAATGACCTTTACGACAAGGCCTTCGTGCCGTATAATCATTTATGTCCTTCGAGACTAGGCTTTATGCCATATCTTTCTACGTCCATCGAGACAGGCTTCTATGCCATATGTGAATACATATAATAAAGGTCTTGTAAGGCAAGCCTTTTGAGCTATTTATAATCCTCCTTGTGACAAAGACAGTTGTGACATTATGGTCCCCTGTCAAGCAGGTATTGGACTCGCTCCAAGCCTTAAATGCCATTGATAGTCCTTTTGTGACTTAAGCTAAATATAATAGATATACATTCAAATAACATTCATTAAGAATGTTCAGAACAGAATAGCCCATACGGTTTATTAATGCCATGGCTAATCTAAGTCAGGTCATCAGGATGATGACTAATAATTGTTAAATCTTGGTGATTAGTACCAAGTTTCGAGTATCGAAAACTCGGATGAGGTAGACGACAGTCACAATACTATTAATGCGACGAAAGTTAATAAAACTACAAACGTAAACCTCAATATTAATGGAGTTAATCTCCAGGCTGTGGTTGACGCAGCAGTTGGAAGAACCATAGAAAGATCATGGAACAATCCAAAGAGCCGAATGCTCCTCGCTCTGAATTTCATGCAAAACCATATTCAATTGCTCATGAGAAGAGTTTTGTTCACACTTCGTATATGAAGGATGAACCAAAGGAGGAAGATGACTCCCATAAATCTAAGGAAGAGAGCAGGTACAGGCTTAATAAAAAGCAACAAAAAAAAATGGTGGAACCGGCCGTCCCCGGAATCGAACCTGGGTCTAGGCCACACCCTTTCGCGCGCCTAGCCAACCGAGCTAGGTGCCTAGTTTGTGAAATTTCCATTTTTGGTTAAATATAAGCACATGTACAATAACTTCCTTACTTCTTACTATAAGTCACCTACTTATCCTCCTTATGTTGACTAAGTATTAGAATCCAAGAATTTACCTCTATGTTTTAGTTACTCTTGGCTTGCTTATGATTGACTAAACACTGGAAAGGCTAAGGGAAGAAATGCCTGAACTCACCTGACGAACGCCAAGAGGCAGTTCACGATGTCATCAAGTACATCCCTTATCATTTACCAATGATAATTTCTGCTAAGCGTCCTGATTTAATACAGGCAATAATAAATCTTCATAAACCATAAGCTTAGCAAACTTTTATATTATCCACAAGGTATAAATTACCAAGGAAACCATAGTAACCGATTCTTCTCGTATCGGAAAGAAAAATCTTCCGAAAAATCCAAGAGTACTCTTTCTTCGCATAGAATACGACAACATATGTTATTTTAATTATTTTTCCCATTGTTTTTCTATCACCTACGAATGCCAAACTATGTTTGATAAAAGTGCCATATGAGGATTGGCGTGTCCTAGTGTGTCCCATAGATTGCTTCCATGCCTGATTAGTATGGAGGTTTAATACATGGAACCCCTAAGATATCCCAATGATCATATTGTACTAAAGTCGACTAGTACTATTCAAAGAAGATATCCAGAATGGAATTTTTCCAAATAAATGTTCCCGATTAAGGAATTCGTGAACTAGTAACATAAAGGTGTCACTTATTTGACACGAGCAATGATGGATGAATTGGAGCCTGAGATATGGAAAATCTCTGTAGCCTCCTTGTATCTTGATTATCTTCTCATAAGTTTTCCCTGCTTACCTCCTGGAAGGCAGGTAGAATTAAGATTTATATCCCATTTAAGGCTGTATTATTATGGAATCTCTAAGACGGCTAGTACCATCATTGGAAGAATCGAAACCCTGATTTACTAAGTTTTAAAATAGAGGGTTCAAATAGCCTAACTCGATATTCCGAGAGTTGATATTGTTAACTAAGAAAGACGGTTCATTCTGCTTACGCATTATTTACCGCAACCCAAATTAGGCAACAATTAAGAATTTGCCATCAGCTACCCAGGATCTAAAGGCAAATTATTGGTGGATAGGCTTGAAGAAGTCTGTAGCCACTCATGTAGCTGAATGCTGGACATGTGCGCAAGTCAAAGCCGAGCATCAAAAGCCGTCAGGCTTGCTACAACAGCCCGAACTTCCTACGAGGAAGTGGGAAATGGTAACTATGGATTTTATTACCAAGTTACCCAAGACAAAGAAAGGAAATGATACAATATGGGTTATAGTTGATAGACTAGCTAAGTCAGCACATTTCCTACCCATCAAGGAGACTTATAGCTCCGACATGTTGGCCCAGTTATACATTGATAAGATCGTAGCCTTACATGGCATACCTGTGGCCATTATCTCTGACCGAGATACTAGATACACGTCACATTTTTGGAAGAGCTTCCAACAATCTTTGGGCACACGTTTGAATCTTAGTACGGCTTATCATCCTCAGACTGACGGTCAGAGTGAGCGTACTATTCAAACGTTGGAAGACATGCTACGTGCATGTGCAATCGATTTGGGTGGTAGTTGGGATAAGAACCTACCATTAATCGAATTCTCCTACAACAATAGCTACCATACCAGCATTAAGGCTGCGCCTTTCGAGGCATTACATGGTAGAAAGTGTAGATCGCCCGTGTGTTGGGCGGAAGTTGGAGATGTCCAGTTATCAGGACTAGAGATCGTGTTCGAAACGACGGACAAGATTGTCCAGATTCGTGACCGTCTAAAAGCTACTCGGGATAAGCAGAAGAGTTACGCTGACCCAAAGTGTAAGGATTTTCACTTCGAAGTAGGTGACAAAGTCCTACTTAAAGTGTCACCCTGAAAGGGAGTGATGCGATTAGAAAGGCAAGCTAAGCCCGAGATACATAGGACCTTTCGAGGTTATCGAACGTGTCGGGTCAGTTGCCTATAAGCTAAACTTACCAGAAGAGCCCAGTGGAATTCACAACGTGTTCCACATCTGCAATCTGAAAAAGTGTTTCGCTGACGAATCACTGGTGATACCGCATACAGATGTGCATATTGATGAGAGCTTAAAATTTGTGGAAAAACCTTTGTCGATTGAAGATCGACAGGTAAAGAAGCTTCGAAGGAAGCATGTACCTATTGTAAAGGTCAAATGGGATGCCCATAGAGGTCCCGAATTCACGTGGGAGGTTGAATCCATGATGAAAGAAAAGTACCCTTACTTATTTCAGTAAATCTCGGGTCGAGATTTATTTTAAGGGGGTGAGGATGTAACACCTCGAAAATTCACATCCTATAATGTGTAGACACGTGTCAAATGTTTAAACGTGTGAAAGAAATATTATAGAAGGACTAAAGTTGACAAACATGGAAAGTATGTGAATATACGTATTCTAAGTGTCAACTGTAAATAAATATAATGTACATTAACCCTACATGGTGCTCATACCTTCAAACGAATAAATCATGGATCATACGAAGCTAAGAGTGAGAGATTACAAACTACAGGGACTAAATGTGTCAACATGTTTAAGTTATACCTCTGAGTGACCTTTTGACAAACCCGAAGCTTTGTAACTGTTAATTATGCTCACTAGAATGCGCGATATAAATTTCATAAAGTTTCGTTATCGTATGAGAAAGTTATGATCAAATTCGTGTGCGAGGGGTTAAAGCGTTAACATTGAAAGTTACGACTTTTCGGGTTAACCGGAAGTGTCCAGGGACTTGGCAAAGTGGGTATAAGTCCTAAAGCCCTTGTGAGTAAATAATAAGGGGTCAAATTTCAAGTATTTAGCTAAATTGACCTTTCGTGAAGCCAAGGGACATATTGCAAAACAACAAAAATGGAAATTCTGACTTTTAGGGCCCAGGCGGCCCGCGTGAGGATATGATAAGCGTGAGGCGGGCCGCGTCAGACCACCAGAAGCAGAAAATGAAGACAGCAGCCTGTATACGTGAAAACTCGACCCAAAACGGATGTTTAACTTCATGTGCGACCCCTAAGTGCCTCCTAGAACACTAGGGACATGTGTTGATCAGTTGTGGTTACTAGTAGAACCATGTGTCAACATTTTATGGTGGATTGAACTCTATATAAAGGCCATATAGTGCAACATTGTTCCACACACCATTCTCTTGCAATATGATCAATTCTGGAGCTCCCAAGCAGCCTCAACTGATCTTATCTCGTGCATAGGACTCTTGTAAGTCTACTAGTCCTTCTTTAATTGAGTTTAGCTTAGTATTTTAGCTAAAAGTCAAACCGTCGTAATTACGGTTTGACTTCGAGATTAGTCAACAATGGCTCAGTCATATCTCGAATTAAAAGTAGTTATAAGTTGGTATTTATGTGGGTAATAAAACCCCAAAAGGGTTTCCCCGGATCACCACTCTAACTAGTTCAAATGTCGGGTCAAACATGTAATTAAAAAGTCAACCAGGAAGTCTAAAATGCCATTTATACATGATTATCATTGTAGATCATATACAACCTGTTGGATCATTGTTATAACTTGGTAATAAGTGCAAGAACATGTCTAGACATGTTCAACCCGACAATTTCCAGTTTAGACCCGGTTCGGAACCGAAAGTCACATAGTTTGACTTTCACTTTGACTTTCAGTTCTGACCCGTTTGGGCATGTTTTAGAAATTCCTCAGAGCTTTAATTGGACTAGGTTACATGTTAGAATAACCCTCTGTGATTATGCACCTCGGTTCATTAGTTATCCAATTAATATGCATGTTTCCGTTAATTGCTCATATGTTGACCGTTATGCCCTTATTACCTTAAAACGTGATTTATGAAAATGTAAAAGTGTAGAAACCTTGATTTCTGATATATAAACTTGTATGCAAAGTTTGACATCAGTTTGACTTGTAGATTAGGAGTTATGCTCATTATCGCAAATTTAAAGCTTTATGTTAATAAAATGGCGTAATTAGCATATAGCCTAGTTAAGCCTACTTTTTGATATCAAAATTATTACCCACTGATGTAATATATTATTTTGGGATTTTTAAAGATTTTTAATTAATTTTTGGCTGAGCATAACTAGTAGTCGTAAGCTTAATCCGGTAATTGTCGGTTTTGCCCTTACGGGCCATAAAACGAGTTTTACATATCTAAACGACTCCAAACCTTTTGCTACTGATCACATATGATAAATAAATTATTTTAAGCCTTCTGGAAATATAAAAATATCAGATTTAAGTATCGAACCCGGAATTGGCCTTTAATCGCCTTATTTAGCGTTTTTAACGCATAGTATGGTTTAAAATCATATTGAACATACCCGGGTTGATACCTACTGATATTTTAGGAAAATTAGAATATTTTAATGGTAAGCAAAGGTTGATAAACTCAGAATCCAGTTTTGAGCTTTTCGGCTTATGTGAAATTACCAAAATACCCCTACGGGGCATAGTTTGGTTAGAAATGATAAATTTCACATATATGCTTTAACCTACTGATATAACTTAGCAAATTAAGTATATTTGCTGATTACATCAGACCTGTAACTCAGGTTGTTACTTAAACCTTTTTATAAACTTTTAAATGACCAAACTACCCCTACGGGGCCTAGTTTGTGTTTAAACACGTTTCGGGCATAATGAAAGACATCTTACTGATGTCACAACATATTTGAGACATAAATTAACTTAGGAAACCTGTATATAGCTCTCATGAATACCCGTCACGTTTATCACGCGTACGGCTCGGGTTATGTAACAAGTTTACATAAATTAGCCGAAACGAGTCAAACCATCACGGTTTTATCTCAAAATCCAGAATGTGAATAATAAACCCATATTAAACAAGTCTTCAAACTTGTCGGGTCTAAATCACATTCTATCCGGTCTTCGCTTAATCGTGCGTACGTACCGTATCTTTGAAACTAGCCGGTCTAAGCTTAAGCTTAATTAAAGACCCGTTAGGATTCTAATAGGTTATTATAAAACCTTCGTTCCAGATTAGGAGGACCAGTAAAAGCTACTTGCAATTTTGCTTATTGTGATTATTACATTGCTCAGGTAAATACTTTTAACTTATTTTCCCTATACGGGCTTGGGTTACGGTATATAGCATACCGCTTGATCGGGCATCAAATCTCCACCGTTAAAGTGGGTAGTTGAATAATTTGATCGGCTCGTTTAAACAATCTTGTTACTTAAAGCCTTTGGGGGGTTAATGACCATGTCCCGGATGTCCTCGGCATCATCTTACGAGATGGCCACGACCTGAGCACGGGGTGTAGGCGTACACCTGTCAGTGTATAACTCTATGATGTGGTGTGTCTATTGATCTTTAACCCGGACAAGATCCGGGCTACTGAACGCACAAGGAACATGTAATTCGTTAACAAGATTATAATATTAAATAATTCTCCCAAGTTAAAAAGGTTAATCTTGCCTCTGTGCATTTTAATCAAATTATAAAACATTTATGCCATGTGCATCCAAACCAATTTTAAATCATTTTTCAAAACGAGTCGGTTAATTGTATTTACCAGTGTAAACTGACGTATTTTCCAAAAAGGCTAAATGCAGGTACTATACGAAATTGGCTGGATATTTCTCCTTAGCATCAATAGAAGTCTCGCAAGCTTAAGATGCCTAAAAGTCTGTTGAACTATTGTTTCCATTTTATGTTCGATCCTTCTGTGGATAAACTTCCGAATATTGTGACAGTTTATATTACAATAATAAATTCGGTTGTATTATATTTTCAATTGCTTCCGCTGTGCATATTAATATTGTGTTGTTTGACTATTATGTTGCCAACCATGACGTCACGATACTCCCCACCGGGCCCACCGGTGACACGTGGAAAATCGGGGTGTGACAGTCAACGAGTTCCGGGCAGATAAGTTGAACTCATGTATAAAAGCGGACGTCGAACAGTGCAAAGTTATTGGTTACGAATCTCCAAAAAGCACAATTATTAGATTAATAGGTTTTATTATTGTTATTTTATACAAAAGAAACTTATTTCATCATTTATTGATGTTTCGTTTTAATTATATCCAAAGTACGTGGATTGTTTTATTTACTTTATGAACCTTTTGTATACGATAGCAATTTCTTTTAAATAATTTTAGTATGTTCATTATACACGTATTTATGCTTTGTATTCAATTACAATACCTCGAAAGTATATCATTTCCCAACACAGCGAAATTCGCGGGTATTATCACTAGTTATTTGGATCATCATTATTTGTTTTAATTCTATTTTTTAGTACATAATGTTAGTTTGGTTAATTAAACAAGGACGATCTATGTTATTAATGAAAACTAAGAACGAAAAGTGCAAATTGCTATATTTCAAAATGAAAAAAAGTGTAACAAGGAAAAAGAGTGTAAACTACTCTAATTTAACTTTGTTATAACATAAGTGACCTCACCAAATGTGATGACATTCTAATCCTTTTAACCTTTATACCAAAAACCGTCGACAAACAATATCGGTTTCATATATTTCCGGGTAATCATTTGTAGCTGATAAGTTATCACGTATATGGAGGAAGACGAAATGGATTACTATAGGCATAAGAGTGAGTGACTGGACCCGAATTGAGTAACATTTATGGAGACCCCTTTGGATTTAGAGTATTTAGCACGATAACGATGCAACTCGAAGAAGATATGGTTTATTTGGATCTGATTCCAACTCCATTGCAACTCGAAGAAGATGTGGAACACCTCGAAAATTCACGTCCTATAATGTGTAGACACGTGTCAAATGTTTAAACGTGTGAAAGAAATATTATAGAAGGACTAAAGTTGACAAACATGGAAAGTATGTGAATATACGTATTCTAAGTGTCAACTGTGAATAAATATAATGTACATTAACCCTACATGGTGCTCATACCTTCAAACGAATAAATCATGGATCATACGAAGCTAAGAGTGAGAGATTACAAACTACAGGGACTAAATGTGTCAACATGTTTAAGTTATACCTCTGAGTGACCTTTTGACAAACCTGAAGCTTTGTAACTGTTAATTATGCTCACTAGAATGCGCGATATAAATTTCATAAAGCTTCGTTATCGTATGAGAAAGTTATGATCAAATTCGTGTGCGAGGGGTTAAAGCGTTAACATTGAAAGTTACAACTTTTCGGGTTAACCGGAAGTGTCCAGGGACTTGGCAAAGTGGGTAGAAGTCCTAAAGCCCTTGTGAGTAAATAATAAGGGGTCAAATTGCAAGTATTTAGCTAAATTGACCTTTCGTGAAGCCAAGGGACATATTGCAAAACAACAAAAATGGAAATTCTGACTTTTAGGGCCCAGGCGGCCCGCGTGAGGATATGATAAGCGTGAGGCGGGCCGCGTCAGACCACCAGAAGCAGAAAATGAAGACAGCAGCCTGTATACGCGAAAACTCGACCCAAAACGGATGTTTAACTTCATGTGCGACCCCTAAGTGCCTCCTAGAACACTAGGGACATGTGTTGATCAGTTGTGGTCACTAGTAGAACCATGTGTCAACATTTTATGGTGGATTGAACTCTATATAAAGGCCATATAGTGCAACATTGTTCCACACACCATTCTCTTGCAATCTGATCAATTCTGGAGCTCCCAAGCAGCCTCAACTGATCTTATCTCGTGCATAGGACTCTTGTAAGTCTACTAGTCCTTCTTTAATTGAGTTTAGCTTAGTATTTTAGCTAAAAGTCAAACCGTCGTAATTACGGTTTGACTTCGAGATTAGTCAACAATGGCTCAGTCATATCTCGAATTAAAAGTAGTTATAAGTTGGTATTTATGTGGGTAATAAAACCCCAAAAGGGTTTCCCCTGATCACCACTCTAACTAGTTCAAATGTCGGGTCAAACATGTAATTAAAAAGTCAACAGGAAGTCTAAAATGCCATTTATACATGATTATCATTGTAGATCATATACAACCTGTTAGATCATTGTTATAACTTGGTAATAAGTGCAAGAACATGTCTAGACATGTTCAACCCGACAATTTCCTGTTTAGACCCGGTTCGGAACCGAAAGTTACATAGTTTGACTTTCACTTTGACTTTCAGTTCTGACTCGTTTGGGCATGTTTTAGAAATCCTCAGAGCTTTAATTGGACTAGGTTACATGTTAGAATAACCCTCTGTGATTATGCACCTCGGTTCATTAGTTATCCAATTAATATGCATGTTTCCGTTAATTGCTCATATGTTGACCGTTATGCCCTTATTACCTTAAAACGTGATTTTTGAAAATGTAAAAGTGTAGAAACCTTGATTTCTGATATATAAACTTGTATGCAAAGTTTGACATCAGTTTGACTTGTAGATTAGGAGTTATGCTCATTATCGCAAATTTAAAGCTTTATGTTAATAAAATGGCGTAATTAGCATATAGCCTAGTTAAGCCTACTTTTTGATATCAAACTTAATACCCACTGATGTAATATATTATTTTGGGATTTTTAAAGATTTTTAATTAATTTTTGGCTGAGCATAACTAGTAGTCGTAAGCTTAATCCGGTAATTGTCGGTTTTGCCCTTACGGGCCATAAAACGAGTTTTACATATCTAAACGAGTCCAAACCTTTTGCTACTGATCACATATGATAAATAAATTATTTTAAGCCTTCTGGAAATATAAAAATATTAGATTTAAGTATCGAACCCGGAATTGGCCTTTAATCGCCTTATTTAGCGTTTTTAACGCATAGTATGTTTTAAAATCATATTGAACATACCCGGGTTGATACCTACTGATATTTTAGGCAAATTAGAATATTTTAACGGTAAGCAAAGGTTGATAAACTCAGACTCCAGTTTTGAGCTTTTCGGCTTATGTGAAATTACCAAAATACCCCTACGGGGCATAGTTTGGTTAGAAATGATAAATTTCACATATATGCTTTAACCTACTGATATAACTTAGCAAATTAAGTATATTTTCTGATTACATCAGACCTGTAACTCAGGTTGTTACTTAAACCTTTTTATAAACTTTTAAATGACCAAACTACCCCTACGGGGCCTAGTTTGTGTTTAAACACGTTTCGGGCATAATGAAAGACATCTTACTGATGTCACAACATATTTGAGACATAATTAACTTAGGAAACCTGTATATAGCTCTCATGAATACCCGTCACGCTTATCACGCGTACGGCTCGGTTTATGTAACAAGTTTACATAAATTAGCCGAAACGAGTCAAACCATCACGGTTTTATCTCAAAATCCAGAATGTGAATAATAAACCCATATTAAACAAGTCTTCAAACTTGTCGGGTCTAAATCACATTCTATCCGGTCTTCGCTTAATCGTGCGTACGTACCGTATCGTTGAAACTAGCCGGTCTAAGCTTAAGCTTAATTAAAGACCCGTTAGGATTCTAATAGGTTATTATAAAACCTTCGTTCCAGATTAGGAGGACCAGTAAAAGCTACTTGCAATTTTTCTTATTGTGATTATTACATTTCTCAGGTAAATACTTTTAACTTATTTTCCCTATACGGGCTTGGGTTACGGTATATAGCATACCGCTTGATCGGGCATCAAATCTCCACCGTTAAAGTGGGTAGTTGAATAATTTGATCGGCTCGTTTAAACAGTCTTGTTACTTAAAGCCTTTGGGGGGTTAATGACCATGTCCCGGATATCCTCGGCATCATCTTACGAGATGGCCACGACCTGAGCACGGGGTGTAGGCGTACACCTGTCAGTGTATAACTCTATGATGTGGTGTGTCTATTGATCTTTAACCCGGACAAGATCCGGGCTACTGAACGCACAAGGAACATGTAATTCGTTAACAAGATTATAATATTAAATAATTCTCCCAAGTTAAAAAGGTTAATCTTGCCTCTGTGCATTTTAATCAAATTATAAAACATTTATGCCATGTGCATCCAAACCAATTTTAAATCATTTTTCAAAATGAGTCGGTTAATTGTATTTACCAGTGTAAACTGACGTATTTTCCAAAAAGGCTAAATGCAGGTACTATACGAAATTGGCTGGATATTTCTCCTTAGCATCAATAGAAGTCTCGCAAGCTTAAGATGCCTAAAAGTCTGTTGAACTATTGTTTCCATTTTATGTTCGATCCTTCTGTGGATAAACTTCCGAATATTGTGACAGTTTATATTACAATAATAAATTCGGTTGTATTATATTTTCAATTGCTTCCGCTGTGCATATTAATATTTTGTTGTTTGACTATTATGTTGCCAACCATGACGTCACGATACTCCCCACCGGGCCCACCGGTGACACGTGGAAAATCGGGGTGTGACAGGTTGGTATCAGAGCCAACATTGAGCGAATTAAACACTAGCTTTTTGGTGTTTAATCTCAATGACACAGTAGCACATTCCTTGACCTTCTGAGTCTAGACTTAACTTAGGAATATTCTAAATCCTAATCTAAGAACTTTTTACTTCCAAATTTTTAATTGGATACGTCGCCAAGCGAAGAAGCTGTAATAGGAGTTCTCCACACCCGGAGCCCTGAGATGCTGAGCTTCGTACCGCGGCTAGAATGAAACGAGCATCCAAGGAGAGGACACTCAGAAATAAAATAAAGAAGAAACTCCTCTTGCTGAAGATCGTTTCCTTAATAAGTCCTTATAAGGACACAATTATCTTTCAGTCCCTACGAGGACAACATTATTCCCTTCGAGTCCCGCTTAGGGCAACTTTATACTTATATTTTTATTTAGTGGAATGATTAAGTTTAAACTTTCATTCTAAACAAGAAATATTAAATAAATGGAAAATATCATTTCCTTTTGCAAGATCTACCATTATAATAAAATGGCAAAATCTAAAAAGGACAAGACCTAGCTTCGGGTCATATTAAGACCGGCCAAGATGGCAGTTCCATAATTAGATTCAGATCCGTATTAACACCTCAATTTAAAATTTTTCTGCGTTAATTAAGAATCTTAAGTGTGAAACCTAGCCTTCGGGTCAATTATAAGACCGGGCCAAGATGGTAAGACCTGTTAAAAAGATTCAAACCATTAACTAAGAATCTTAAGCGTGAAACCTAGCCTTCGGGTCAATTATAAGACCGGGCCAAGATGGTAAGACCTGTTAAAAAGATTCAAATTATTAATTAAGAATCTTAAGAGTGAAACCTAGCCTTCGGGTCAATTATAAGACCGGGCCATGATGGTAAGACCTGATTAAAAGATTCAAATCCCTGTTAACATCTGAAAACATGTTAACACTCCTGACAGATGTGATTCGTTGGAAATCACACATGTTATTAAGGATTCTTCAAAAGATTCCTAACCCAGTTTAATGATCCCTGAATCCTGGGTTTACATCATCAATTAAGATGATCATATTTTAACCATACGTGGTAATATAGTGCCTACGGGCCTTGCTCATTTCTACATGAGCCAAAATACAGAGGTAGCTATGACTCCCTGTCAGAAAAAGGTAATGAACTAGGTTCAAACCTCAAATGCTTTGATTCTCTGAAATCCTAGCATATAAATTATAATTGTCCTTGTGACTAGGCCTATTGTGCCAAAATACCTTCATGCCTTGATTCTCTGAAATCATAGCTTATAATTTATATATGTCCTTGTGACTAAGCCAGTTGTGCTAATATACTTAAAGGCCTTGATTCTCTGAAATCATGGCTTATAATTTATAAATGTCCATGTGACCAGGCCATTGGGTGCCACTAATAAAACTGTTAATGTTTTATAATTAGGATAAATTATAATAGAAATCCTAAATATAAATGATTAATAAATTAACCAAATATGGTCTCTGCTTACCATGGTTAATGAATTTCCCTAAGGGGCAATTCCGTAATAAACATCCCTTAGAAGGGAAGTGCCTACGGGCTATAGTTAACGTCCTCTAAGACTAAAGACGGTGGTAGCCTACAGCTCCCTGTTAGGAAAAAGGTAATGGACTTTGATTCAAACCTTAATACCACGATTCTCTGAAATCATGGCTTATAAATTTAACTTGTCTACGCGACTAGGCCATTTGTGCTATTATTAACTTATGAATAAGGATTTATGATAAAAATCCTGAAAAAAAAAATAAAATAAATAAATATCCTTCCTTCCCTGTCAGTATGCATTTAAAAAAAAAAGGAATCTTAAAGGTGAAACCTAGCCTACGCGGCCAAGATGGTGAAACCTACTCAAGGGATTCAGATACTTATTAACACCTAAGAACGTGTTAGCACTCTTGACAAATGTGATTCGAGAAAATCACAACAGTCATCCTTATATTGGATTCTTCCAATTCCCTTATCTAGCCTAGTGATTTAGGAAATCATGGCTTATATCATTTTATAAGATGATCATATTATAAACATCCGTTAGTGATGAAGTGCCTACGGGCTAAACTTGTTGTCCGATAAGACAACGACAGTGGTGGTCTTTAACCTCCTGTCTAAAATATTGGACTATGTCCAAACATAATAGTCTATATGATCAATGCGATCATGACTAATATCATCTAATACGATGATCACATTATTTAACATCCTTTAGTGATGTTTTGCCTACGGGCTATAATATATCGTCCATTTGGGACATTGACATTGTTATCTTTATGATTCCTTGTCTGAGGTGGTGAGTTATACTCAAGCCAAATAGTCAATATGATTAATGCAATCATGACTTATATCACCTAATAGAATGAACCTATTATAAACATCCGTTAATGATGTTTCGCCTATGGGCCATATTATATTGTCCATGTGTGACAAAGACATTGTGATATTTACGATTCCCTGTGCAAGGTAGTGAGCTCTGCTCAAGCCTAATAGTCTATATGATCAATGCGATCATGACAAAAATCATCAATACGATGATTAAAAATTTTTAACATCCTTAATGATGTTTTGCCTAAGAGCTATATTATATTGACCAATTGAGACAAGGCAATTGTAATCTTTTGTGATTCTTTGCCCAAGGGGGTGAGCTATACTCAAATCCCATAGTCTATACTACCATTATGATCCTGACTAGTATCATCAGTATGATGACCACAATATTAACATCCCTCGTGATGAAATGCCTACGGGCTATACTTTATTCTAGTGTCGGTAAGACAAAGATAGTAGTGATCCTTATGATCCCCTGTTCAAAATAGTGTGATTATACCCAAACCTAATAGTCAATATGATCGATGTGATCATGACTAATATCATCAGATACGATGGTTATATATAAACATCCGTTAGTGATGTTGATTGGCTTACTTTTCTGCCAAATGAATCGTCTTTCAAGACGATGACAATTGTAGTCTATGACTCCCTGTCCAAAGGTGAAGAACCACGTTCAAACCTTGAAGCCCTAATCTAATAAGATTGCGACTAATAAATTAAGGTCCTTGATGATAGACCATCAAGTTATGTTTTAAAGTCATTCATGACAAGCCTATGTGTCATAATTTGTCATTCGTGACAAGCTAACATACTAAATGTTAACATTCCTGGTGACATGCCTTTGTGCCAGATTTGATAAATGTCCTTATGACAAGGCCGTTTGTGCCATATCTAAATGACCTTTACGACAAGGCCTTCCTGCCGTATAATCATTTATGTCCTTCGAGACTAGGCTTTATGCCATATCTTTCTACGTCCATCGAGACAGGCTTCTATGCCATATGTGAATACATATAATAAAGGTCTTGTAAGGCAAGCCTTTTGAGCTATTTATAATCGTCCTTGTGACAAAGACAGTTGTGACATTATGGTCCCCTGTCAAGCAGGTATTGGACTCGCTACAAACCTTAAATGCCATTGATAGTCCTTTTGTGACTTAAGCTAAATGTAATAGATATACATTCAAATAACATTCATTAAGAATGTTCAGAACAGAATAGCCCATACGGTTTATTAATGCCATGGCTAATCTAAGTCAGGTCATCAGGTTGATGACTAATAATTGTTAAATCTTGGTGATTAGTACCAAGTTTCGAGTATCGAAAACTCGGATGAGGTAGACGACAGTCGCAATACTATTAATGCGACGAAAGTTAATAAAACTACAAACGTAAACCTCAATATTAATGGAGTTAATCTCCAGGCTGTGGTTGACGCAGCAGTTGGAAGAGCCATAGAAAGATCATGGAACAATCCAAAGAGCCGAATGCTCCTCGCTCTGAATTTCATGCAAAACCATATTCAATTGCTCATGAGAAGAGTTTTGTTCACACTTCGTATATGAAGGATGAACCAAAGGAGGAAGATGACTCCCAGAAATCTAAGGAAGAGAGCAGGTACAGGCTTAATAAAAAGCAACAAAAAAAATGGTGGAACCGGCCGTCCCCGGAATCGAACCTGGGTCTAGGCCACACCCTTTCGCGCGCCTAGCCAACCGAGCTAGGTGCCTAGTTTGTGAAATTTCCATTTTTTGGTTAAATATAAGCACATGTACAATAACTTCCTTACTTCTTACTATAAGTCACCTACTTATCCTCCTTATGTTGACTAAGTATTAGAATCCAAGAATTTACCTCTATGTTTTAGTTACTCTTGGCTTGCTTATGATTGACTAAACACTGGAAAGGCTAAGGGAAGAAATGCCTGAACTCACCTGACGAACGCCAAGAGGCAGTTCACGATGTCATCAAGTACATCCCTTATCATTTACCAATGATAATTTCTGCTAAGCGTCCTGATTTAATACATGCAATAATAAATCTTCATAAACCATAAGCTTAGCAAACTTTTATATTATCCACAAGGTATAAATTACCAAGGAAACCATAGTAACCGATTATTCTCGTATCGGCAAGAAAAACCTTCCGAAAAATCCAAGAGTACTCTTTCTTCGCATAGAATACGACAACATATGTTATTTTAATTATTTTTCCCATTGTTTTTCTATCGCCTACGAATGCCAAACTATGTTTGATAAAAGTGCCATATGAGGATTGGCGTGTCCTAGTGTGTCCCATAGATTGCTTCCATGCCTTATCAGTATGGAGATTTAATACATGGAACCCCTAAGATATCCCAATGATCATATTGTACTAAAGTCGACTAGTAGTATTCAAAGAAGATATCCAGAATGGAATTTTTCCAAATAAATGTTCCCGATTAAGGAATTCGTGAACTAGTAACATAAAGGTGTCACTTATTTGACACGAGCAATGATGGATGAACTGGAGCCTGAGATATGGAAAATCTCTGTAGCCTCCTTGTATCTTGATTATCTTCTCATAAGTTTTCCCTGCTTACCTCCTGGAAGGCAGGTAGAATTAAGATTTATATCCCATTTAAGGCTGTATTATTATGAAATCTCCAAGACGGCTAGTACCATCATTGGAAGAATCGAAACCCTGATTTACTAAGTTTTAAAATAGAGGGTTCATATAGCCTAACTGGATATTCCGAGAGTTGATATTGTTAACTAAGAAAGACGGTTCATTCTGCTTACGCATTATTTACCGCAACCCTAATTAGGCAACAATTAAGAATTTGCCATCAGCTACCCAGGATCTAAAGGCAAATTATTGGTGGATAGGCTTGAAGAAGTCTGTAGCCACTCATGTAGCTGAATGCTGGACATGTGCGCAAGTCAAAGCCGAGCATCAAAAGCCGTCAGGCTTGCTACAACAGCCCGAACTTCCTACGAGGAAGTGGGAAATGGTAACTATGGATTTTATTACCAAGTTACCCAAGACAAAGAAAGGAAATAATACAATATGGGTTATAGTTGATAGACTGGCTAAGTCAGCACATTTCCTACCCATCAAGGAGACTTATAGCTCCGACATGTTGGCCCAGTTATACGTTGATAAGATCGTAGCCTTACATGGCATACCTGTGGCCATTATCTCTGACCGAGATACTAGATACACGTCACATTTTTGGAAGAGCTTCCAACAATCTTTGGGCACACGTTTGAATCTTAGTACGGCTTATCATCCTCAGACTGACGGTCAGAGTGAGCGTACTATTCAAACGTTGGAAGACATGCTACGTGCATGTGCAATCGATTTGGGTGGTAGTTGGGATAAGAACCTACCATTAATCGAATTCTCCTACAACAATAGCTACCATACCAGCATTAAGGCTGCGCGTTTCGAGGCATTATATGGTAGAAAGTGTAGATCACCCGTGTGTTGGGCGGAAGTTGGAGATGTCCAGTTATCAGGACCAGAGATCGTGTTCGAAACGACGGACAAGATTGTCCAGATTCGTGACCGTCTAAAAGCTGCTCGGGATAAGCAGAAGAGTTACGCTGACCCAAAGTGTAAGGATTTTCACTTCGAAGTAGGTGACAAAGTCCTACTTAAAGTGTCACCCTGAAAGGGAGTGATGCGATTTGGTAAGAAAGGCAAGCTAAGCCCGAGATACATAGGACCTTTCGAGGTTATCGAACGTGTCGGGTCAGTTGCATATAAGCTAAACTTACCAGAAGAGCCCAGTGGAATTCATAACGTGTTCCACATCTGCAATCTGAAAAAGTGTTTCGCTGACGAATCACTGGTGATACCGCATACAGATGTGCATATTGATGAGAGCTTAAAATTTGTGGAAAAACCTTTGTCGATTGAAGATCGACAGGTAAAGAAGCTTCGAAGGAAGCATGTACCTATTGTAAAGGTCAAATGGGATGCCCATAGAGGTCCCGAATTCACGTGGGAGGTTGAATCCACGATGAAAGAAAAGTACCCTTACTTATTTCAGTAAATCTCGGGTCGAGATTTATTTTAAGGCGGTGAGGATGTAACACCTCGAAAATTCACGTCCTATAATGTGTAGACACGTGTCAAATGTTTAAACGTGTGAAAGAAATATTATAGAAGGACTAAAGTTGACAAACATGGAAAGTATGTGAATATATGTATTCTAAGTGTCAACTGTGAATAAATATAATGTACATTAACCCTACATGGTGCTCATACCTTCAAACGAATAAATCATGGATCATACGAAGCTAAGAGTGAGAGATTACAAACTACAGGGACTAAATGTGTCAACATGTTTAAGTTATACCTCTGAGTGACCTTTTGACAATCTATATAAAGGCCATATAGTGCAACATTGTTCCACTCACCATTCTCTTGCAATCTGATCAATTCTGGAGCTCCCAAGCAGCCTCAACTGATCTTATCTCGTGCATAGGACTCTTGTAAGTCTACTAGTCCTTCTTTAATTGAGTTTAGCTTAGTATTTTAGCTAAAAGTCAAACCGTCGTAATTACGGTTTGACTTCGAGATTAGTCAACAATGGCTCAGTCATATCTCGAATTAAAAGTAGTTATAAGTTGGTATTTATGTGGGTAATAAAACCCCAAAAGGGTTTCCCCTGATCACCACTCTAACTAGTTCAAATGTCGGGTCAAACATGTAATTAAAAAGTCAACAGGAAGTCTAAAATGCCATTTATACATGATTATCATTGTAGATCATATACAACCTGTTGGATCATTGTTATAACTTGGTAATAAATGCAAGAACATGTCTAGACATGTTCAACCCGACAATTTCCTGTTTAGACCCGGTTCGGAACCGAAAGTCACATAGTTTGACTTTCACTTTGACTTTCAGTTCTGACCCGTTTGGGCATGTTTTAGAAATTCCTCAGAGCTTTAATTGGACTAGGTTACATGTTAGAATAACCCTCTGTGATTATGCACCTCGGTTCATTAGTTATCCAATTAATATGCATGTTTCCGTTAATTGCTCATATGTTGACCGTTATGCCCTTATTACCTTAAAACGTGATTTATGAAAATGTAAAAGTGTAGAAACCTTGATTTCTGATATATAAACTTGTATGCAAAGTTTGACATCAGTTTGACTTGTAGATTAGGAGTTATGCTCATTATCGCAAATTTAAAGCTTTATGTTAATAAAATGGCGTAATTAGCATATAGCCTAGTTAAGCCTACTTTTTGATATCAAACTTAATACCCACTGATGTAATATATTATTTTGGGATTTTTAAAGATTTTTAATTAATTTTTGGCTGAGCATAACTAGTAGTCGTAAGCTTAATCCGGTAATTGTCGGTTTTGCCCTTACGGGCCATAAAACGAGTTTTACATATCTAAACGACTCCAAACCTTTTGCTACTGATCACATATGATAAATAAATTATTTTAAGCCTTCTGGAAATATAAAAATATCAGATTTAAGTATCGAACCCGGAATTGGCCTTTAATCGCCTTATTTAGCGTTTTTAACGCATAGTATGTTTTAAAATCATATTGAACATACCCGGGTTGATACCTACTGATATTTTAGGCAAATTAGAATATTTTAACGGTAAGCAAAGGTTGATAAACTCAGACTCCAGTTTTGAGATTTTCGGCTTATGTGAAATTACCAAAATACCCCTACGGGGCATAGTTTGGTTAGAAATGATAAATTTCACATATATGCTTTAACCTACTGATATAACTTAGCAAATTAAGTATATTTGCTGATTACATCAGACCTGTAACTCAGGTTGTTACTTAAACCTTTTTATAAACTTTTAAATGACCAAACTACCCCTACGGGGCCTAATTTGTGTTTAAACACGTTTCGGGCATAATGAAAGACATCTTACTGATGTCACAACATATTTGAGACATAATTAACTTAGGAAACCTGTATATAGCTCTCATGAATACCCGTCACGCTTATCACGCGTACGGCTCGGTTTATGTAACAAGTTTACATAAATTAGCCGAAACGAGTCAAACCATCACGGTTTTATCTCAAAATCCAGAATGTGAATAATAAACCCATATTAAACAAGTCTTCAAACTTGTCGGGTCTAAATCACATTCTATCCGGTCTTCGCTTAATCGTGCGTACGTACCGTATCTTTGAAACTAGCCGGTCTAAGCTTAAGCTTAATTAAAGACCCGTTAGGATTCTAATAGGTTATTATAAAACCTTCGTTCCAGATTAGGGGGACAAGTAAAAGCTACTTGCAATTTTGCTTATTGTGATTATTACATTGCTCAGGTAAATACTTTTAACTTATTTTCCCTATACGGGCTTGGGTTACGGTATATAGCATACCGCTTGATCGGGCATCAAATCTCCACCGTTAAAGTGGGTAGTTGAATAATTTGATCGGCTCGTTTAAACAGTCTTGTTACTTAAAGCCTTTGGGGGGTTAATGACCATGTCCCGGATATCCTCGGCATCATCTTACGAGATGGCCACGACCTGAGCACGGGGTGTAGGCGTACACCTGTCAGTGTATAACTCTATGATGTGGTGTGTCTATTGATCTTTAACCCGGACAAGATCCGGGCTACTGAACGCACAAGGAACATGTAATTCGTTAACAAGATTATAATATTAAATATTTCTCCCAAGTTAAAAAGGTTAATCTTGCCTCTATGCATTTTTTAATCAAATTATAAAACATTTATGCCATGTGCATCCAAACCAATTTTAAATCATTTTTCAAAATGAGTCGGTTAATTGTATTTACCAGTGTAAACTGACGTATTTTCCAAAAAGGCTAAATGCATGTACTATACGAAATTGGCTGGATATTTCTCCTTAGCATCAATAGAAGTCTCGCAAGCTTAAGATGCCTAAAAGTCTGTTGAACTATTGTTTCCATTTTATGTTCGATCCTTCTGTGGATAAACTTCCGAATATTGTGACAGTTTATATTACAAAAATAAATTTGGTTGTATTATATTTTCAATTGCTTCCGCTGTGCATATTAATATTGTGTTGTTTGACTATTATGCTGCCAACCATGACGTCACGATACTCCCCACCGGGCCCACCGGTGACACGTGGAAAATCGGGGTGTGACAGTCAACGAGTTCCGGGCAGATAAGTTGAACTCATGTATAAAAGCGGACGCCGAACAGTGCAAAGTTATTGGTTACGAATCTCCAAAAAGCACAATTATTAGATTAATAGGTTTTATTATTGTTATTTTATACCAAAGAAACTTATTTCATCATTTATTGATGTTTCGTTTTAATTATATCCAAAGTACGTGGATTGTTTTATTTACTTTATGAACCTTTTGTATACGATAGCAATTTCTTTTAAATAATTTTAGTATGTTCATTATACACGTATTTATGCTTTGTATTCAATTACAATACCTCGAAAGTATATCATTTCCCAACACCGCGAAATTCGCGGGTATTATCACTAGTTATTTGGATCATCATTATTTGTTTTAATTCTATTTTTTAGTACATAATGTTAGTTTGGTTAATTAAACAAGGACGATCTATGTTATTAATGAAAACTAAGAACGAAAAGTGCAAATTGCTATATTTCAAAATGAAAAAAAGTGTAACAAGGAAAAAGAGTGTAAACTACTCTAATTTAACTTTGTTATAACATAAGTGACCTCACCAAATGTGATGACATTCTAATCCTTTTAACCTTTATACCTAAAACCGTCGACAAACAATATCGGTTTCATATATTTCCGGGTAATCATTTGTAGCTGATAAGTTATCACGTATATGGAGGAAGACGAAATGGATTACTATAGGCATAAGAGTGAGTGACTGGACCCGAATTGAGTAACATTTATGGAGACCCCTTTGGATTTAGAGTATTTAGCACGATAACGATGCAACTCGAAGAAGATATGGTTTATTTGGATCTGATTCCAACTCCATTGCAACTCGAAGAAGATATGGAACACCTCGAAAATTCACGTCCTATAATGTGTAGACACGTGTCAAATGTTTAAACGTGTGAAAGAAATATTATAGAAGGATTAAAGTTGACAAACATGGAAAGTATGTGAATATACGTATTCTAAGTGTCAACTGTGAATAAATATAATGTACATTAACCCTACATGGTGCTCATACCTTCAAACGAATAAATCATGGATCATACGAAGCTAAGAGTGAGAGATTACAAACTACAGGGACTAAATGTGTCAACATGTTTAAGTTATACCTCTGAGTGACCTTTTGACAAACCCGAAGCTTTGTAACTGTTAATTATGCTCACTATAATGCGCGATATAAATTTCATAAAGTTTCGTTATCGTATGAGAAAGTTATGATCAAATTCGTGCGCGAGGGGTTAAAGCATTAACATTGAAAGTTACGACTTTTCGGGTTAACCGGAAGTGTCCAGGGACTTGGCAAAGTGGGTATAAGTCCTAAAGCCCTTGTGAGTAAATAATAAGGGGTCAAATTGCAAGTATTTAGCTAAATTGACCTTTCGTGAAGCCAAGGGACATATTGCAAAACAACAAAAATGGAAATTCTGACTTTTAGGGCCCAGGCGGCCCGCGTGAGGATATGATAAGCGTGAGGCGGGCCGCGTCAGACCACCAGAAGCAGAAAATGAAGACAGCAGCCTGTATACGCGAAAACTCGACCCAAAACGGATGTTTAACTTCATGTGCGACCCCTAAGTGCCTCCTAGAACACTAGGGACATGTGTTGATCAGTTGTGGTCACTAGTAGAACCATGTGTCAACATTTTATGGTGGATTGAACTCTATATAAAGGCCATATAGTGCAACATTGTTCCACACACCATTCTCTTGCAATCTGATCAATTCTGGAGCTCCCAAGCAGCCTCAACTGATCTTATCTCGTGCATAGGACTCTTGTAAGTCTACTAGTCCTTCTTTAATTGAGTTTAGCTTAGTATTTTAGCTAAAAGTCAAACCGTCGTAATTACGGTTTGACTTCGAGATTAGTCAACAATGGCTCAGTCATATCTCGAATTAAAAGTAGTTATAAGTTGGTATTTATGTGGGTAATAAAACCCCAAAAGGGTTTCCCCTGATCACCACTCTAACTAGTTCAAATGTCGGGTCAAACATGTAATTAAAAAGTCAACAGGAAGTCTAAAATGCCATTTATACATGATTATCATTGTAGATCACATACAACCTGTTGGATCATTGTTATAACTTGGTAATAAGTGCAAGAACATATCTAGACATGTTCAACCCGACAATTTTCTGTTTAGACCCGGTTCGGAACCGAAAGTCACATAGTTTGACTTTCACTTTGACTTTCAGTTCTGACCCGTTTGGGCATGTTTTAGAAATTCCTCAGAGCTTTAATTGGACTAGGTTACATGTTAGAATAACCCTCTATGATTATGCACCTCGGTTCATTAGTTATCCAATTAATATGCATGTTTCCGTTAATTGCTCATATGTTGACCGTTATGCCCTTATTACCTTAAAACGTGATTTATGAAAATGTAAAAGTGTAGAAACCTTGATTTCTGATATATAAACTTGTATGCAAAGTTTGACATCAGTTTGACTTGTAGATTAGGAGTTATGCTCATTATCGCAAATTTAAAGCTTTATGTTAATAAAATGGCGTAATTAGCATATAGCCTAGTTAAGCCTACTTTTTGATATCAAACTTAATACCCACTGATGTAATATATTATTTTGGGATTTTTAAATATTTTTAATTAATTTTTGGCTGAGCATAACTAGTAGTCGTAAGCTTAATCCGGTAATTGTCGGTTTTTCCCTCACGGGCCATAAAACGAGTTTTACATATCTAAACAACTCCAAACCTTTTGCTACTGATCACATATGATAAATAAATTATTTTAAGCCTTCTGGAAATATAAAAATATCAGATTTAAGTATCGAACCCGGAATTGGCCTTTAATCGCCTTATTTAGCGTTTTTAACGCATAGTATATTTTAAAATCATATTGAACATACCCGGGTTGATACCTACTGATATTTTAGGCAAATTAGAATATTTTAACGGTAAGCAAAGGTTGATAAACTCAGACTCCAGTTTTGAGCTTTTCGGCTTATGTGAAATTACCAAAATACCCCTACGGGGCATAGTTTGGTTAGAAATGATAAATTTCACATATATGCTTTAACCTACTGATATAACTTAGCAAATTAAGTATATTTGCTGATTACATCAGACATGTAACTCAGGTTGTTACTTAAACCTTTTTATAAACTTTTAAATGACCAAACTACCCCTACGGGGCCTAGTTTGTGTTTAAACACGTTTCGGGCATAATGAAAGACATCTTACTGATGTCACAACATATTTGAGACATAATTAACTTAGGAAACCTGTATATAGCTTTCATGAATACCCGTCACGCTTATCACGCGTACGGCTCGGTTTATGTAACAAGTTTACATAAATTAGCCGAAACGAGTCAAACCATCACGGTTTTATCTCAAAATCCAGAATGTGAATAATAAACCCATATTAAACAAGTCTTCAAACTTGTCGGGTCTAAATCACATTTTATCCGGTCTTCGCTTAATCGTGCGTACGTACCGTATCTTTGAAACTAGCCGGTCTAAGCTTAAGCTTAATTAAAGACCCGTTAGGATTCTAATAGGTTATTATAAAACCTTCGTTCCAGATTAGGGGGACCAGTAAAAGCTACTTGCAATTTTGCTTATTGTGATTATTACATTGCTCAGGTAAATACTTTTAACTTATTTTCCCTATACGGGCTTGGGTTACGGTATATAGCATACCGCTTGATCGGGCATCAAATCTCCACCGTTAAAGTGGGTAGTTGAATAATTTGATCGGCTCGTTTAAACAGTCTTGTTACTTAAAGCCTTTGGGGGGTTAATGACCATGTCCCGGATATCCTCGGCATCATCTTACGAGATGGCCACGACCTGAGCACGGGGTGTAGGCGTACACCTGTCAGTGTATAACTCTATGATGTGGTGTGTCTATTGATCTTTAACCCGGACAAGATCCGGGCTACTGAACGCACAAGGAACATGTAATTCGTTAACAAGATTATAATATTAAATAATTCTCCCAAGTTAAAAAGGTTAATCTTGCCTCTGTGCATTTTAATCAAATTATAAAACATTTATGCCATGTGCATCCAAACCAATTTTAAATCATTTTTCAAAATGAGTCGGTTAATTGTATTTACCAGTGTAAACTGACGTATTTTCCAAAAAGGCTAAATGCAGGTACTATACGAAATTGGCTGGATATTTCTCCTTAGCATCAATAGAAGTCTCGCAAGCTTAAGATGCCTAAAAGTCTGTTGAACTATTGTTTCCATTTTATGTTCGATCCTTCTGTGGATAAACTTCCGAATATTGTGACAGTTTATATTACAATAATAAATTCGGTTGTATTATATTTTCAATTGCTTCCGCTGTGCATATTAATATTGTGTTGTTTGACTATTATGTTGCCAACCATGACGTCACGATACTCCCCACCGGGCCCACCGCTGACACGTGGAAAATCGGGGTGTGACAGTCAACGAGTTCCGGGCAGATAAGTTGAACTCATGTATAAAAGCGGACGCCGAACAGTGCAAAGTTATTGGTTACGAATCTCCAAAAAGCACAATTATTAGATTAATAGGTTTTATTATTGTTATTTTATACAAAAGAAACTTATTTCATCATTTATTGATGTTTCGTTTTAATTATATCCAAAGTACGTGGATTGTTTTATTTACTTTATGAACCTTTTGTATTCGATAGCAATTTCTTTTAAATAATTTTAGTATGTTCATTATACACGTATTTATGCTTTGTATTCAATTACAATACCTCGAAAGTATATCATTTCCCAACACCGTGAAATTCGCGGGTATTATCACTAGTTATTCGGATCATCATTATTTGTTTTAATTCTATTTTTTAGTACATAATGTTAGTTTGGTTAATTAAACAAGGATGATCTATGTTATTAATGAAAACTAAGAACGAAAAGTGCAAATTGCTATATTTCAAAATGAAAAAAAGTGTAACAAGGAAAAAGAGTGTAAACTACTCTAATTTAACTTTGTTATAACATAAGTGACCTCACCAAATGTGATGACATTCTAATCCTTTTAACCTTTATACCTAAAACCGTCGACAAACAATATCGGTTTCATATATTTCCGGGTAATCATTTGTAGCTGATAAGTTATCACGTATATGGAGGAAGACGAAATGGATTACTATAGGCATAAGAGTGAGTGACTGGACCCGAATTGAGTAACATTTATGGAGACCCCTTTGGATTTAGAGTATTTAGCACGATAACGATGCAAGTGGAGACCGGATCACATATGAGGAATATGTATACATCTCTATTACTCCATCTTCCCCTAACCCCCCTTGAACTAAAAAGATACTATGCACAAAGCAAATAGTATTGACTAAATCCGAAATGAGCGAGTAAACAAAATAACAATAATTGTAATGAGATGTGTGAACACAATTTTAATTTAACATGAAAAAATCAGGTCATTTGAGCATAACCAAAACACTATTTAGGAAAACCCTTGATCATTTATACTTCAGTCGAATTGTAATATAATGTTCTAGAGTAAATTGTAAAATGGATTAAACAACTATGTTAAAAAAAACAAAGTGTATTTGATTTGAAGTAAAAAAAAAAAAAAAAAAAAAACAGTTAAATGTCATAGTAACATGTTGTAGAACATAGCATAATCTTAAATGTCATAGTAACATGTTGTAGAACATAGCATAATCTAAACTGTCGACATATCATCAAGAAATATTTGTTTAAACACAATACGATAAATTTACATCACGTTTTCCAACATGGACACATTAAAGTTGGAACATGGCAGACATCACCAATTAATCCTTCAATGCAGATTTGAAAAAAAAATGCATGGATAAAGTCGAAAAAAAAAATAATGGATATCAAAGCCGAAATAAAAAATAGCCTTCACAATTGGAAAAGATGTTCCACATTTGTGGTGGTAAATTTTAATTGTAATTTCCGTCAACAATTAAATATGGGAAGTTGAAGTTTGATAAAAAGAACAAAAAAAAAAAAAGTAGCATCTGGATTATTGTTATGATTGAATGGTTATCATGCCGACGTGACGAAAAATGTCTCTTAAAGGACATTAATTATTACGAATGGTCTAAGTGAAAGTAAATATCTACGACCGCAACTAGCTAGAGAATTTAATATATTGGTTTATTGCATTGTGAAATTACGATTGTAAAATTATATAATACTACAAATAGCAACTTGGGTTGCGTTCACCGAACCATCGCAGCGTTCCACTAAGAGGCACCTGTTTGATAATTACCAACTTCTTTACAACCGGTTAACCAAATTTGCATGTCAAAAGACACATTGTTTGATGTTTCGCATTTACCACGTCCACCGTCTCACATGATATCGTCCACCGTTTACTTAATATGAACATTTAAAGACATATATTATTATTATTATTATTATTATTATTATTATTTTTATTTTTATTTTTATTATATAAAAAGAATTTTCAACAACTACAAAGAAAGAGTGTCGGCGGGAATAGGTCTTGGCCTTTATTGGGTGACATGGGCGGCAAGGAAATAGTGCCAGACAGCTGCCTGGCACTCCCCCATTGGCCCAACAAATTTACGTTTTTATCCCGCTTTAAAACTACGATTTTGCCATCAGTTCAAAATTATGTTTTTACCCTCACTTAAAAACATATTTACGCTTTTGCTCCCAGCTAAAAATTTCAATTTTGCTCTGGGTTCAAAATTACGTCTTTGCCCCGTTTAAATTTACAGTTTTACCCTTAGTTTTTTTCCCATTATAATTAGGATTTTGCCATCACTTCAAAGTTATGCTTTTACCCCGACTTAAAAATAAATTTACGCTTTTGCTACCAGCTAAAAATTTCAATTTTGCCCTTGGTTCAAAATTACGATTTTGCCCCGTTTAAATTTACAGTTTTGCCATTAGTTTTTTTTTTCTCACAGCCAAGTTACAATTTTGCCCTCAAATTAAATTTACATTTTCTCCATCGTTTTTGTTTGTTTTCCTGGTAAATTACAATTTTGCCCCCAGTGTAAAATTACAGTCATGCCGGCAGCTGCCTGGCACTCCCCTATTGGTCCATTTAATTTACGATTTTATCCCTGAAAAAAAATTATGATTTCGCCCTCAGTTCGAAATTACGTGATAACACGGTGACGCTGGATTTGAATACCCCTGTGGAGGACCCTTACGCACAACAAGGTTATTCGAATTTTGGTTACGGTGGCGAGTACAGCTTTGTACAGCAGGAGTGTGGTCCAAACGACAGTTACGGTTGTCAACAGAGCTTACAAGGTTATTCGAATTTCGGTTACGGTGGCGAGCACAACTTTGAACATCAAGTATATTCGGACCTCGGTGACGATGGTGAGCCGGGGGATGTGTCTGTTGACGAGGAAGGCTGTTACCCGGTTACGTTTTCGTTTGATACAACGCAGACCTTTTCGTCACGTAAAGAGTTGGTGCGTTGGGTACAAGACACGGCAAAAGACAACGGTTACCTCATTGTGATTAAGAGGTCGAATAAAAGAGGAGAGAATTACAAGATTTGGTTTCAATGTACTTTTGGTGGGGAGCATAAGAGTATAGCTACACAGAGGAAAACGGGTAGCAAGAAAATAGGCTGCCCGTTCGAGATGATCGGGTTTTCGGAATCATCCGGAAGTGTTTGGAGGATCGAGGTGACGAAGGCGAAGCATAACCACACTCCTATTGAAAACTTAGAGGGTCACGCGTGTGCGAGAAGGCTTTCTTCGGAGGATAAAAAACTGGTTAAGGAGCTGGCAGAACAAGACATTCCCAACCAAAGTATCTGGCGAACGCTGACAAAAAACAATCTGGCTAGAAAGCTTATTCCGAACGATATACACAACGCTGTTCAGAAGATCAACGCCAAAAAAAATGTCGGTAAGTCTCCGATGCAAAAACTTGATAGCATTCTTCTCGAAAAAAATTACACTTATTACATGCGCACAAATGAGATATCGAACGAAGTTGAAGATGTCTTCTTTGTTCACGAAAGATCATTCACTATGTGGTGTGCCTTCCCGCATGTGCTAATGATTGACGCCACCCACAAAACGAACATGTACAACCTGCCATTTGTTCAGGTTGTAGGCATGACGTCGACAAACAAATCGTTTACGGCTGCTTGTGCGGCAATTTCCGCTGAGAAGTCAGAGAACTACCTATGGGTGTTGCAGAGGATCAAGTCTATGCTGGTAGGATGTATGGAACCGCGCGTGATTTTAACAGACAGGGATTTTGCGCTAATGAACGCGTGTGAACAAGTTTTTCCAAAAGCGCATAAGTATCTTTGTCGGTTCCATATTCAACAAAATATTAATAAGAACAGCAAGAAGAAATTCTCTGACAAGGAATGGAAAGAATTCGTACGTAGATTTTGGTTATTGTGCGAGTCTACGACCGAGGAAATATACAGGTATAACTTGGAAAACCTTGAAGCACAGCTGAAAGAAGATGACCGTGAACGTAGGTATTTCTTACATAATTATGTTCAAATTTTATATAATAACAAAAACTGACTATTTACGTTTTTTTTAATTTTAGAGGTTTTTGATTATTTGAAGAAATCCTGGTTGGATCCGTACCGTGAAAAGTTTGTATCATGCTGGATTAACAAAACTATTAACTTTCACCAAACTACGACCAACAGGGTTGAGGGCATGCATGCAACACTAAAAAGTCACTTTCCAAGTCATCGCAACACACTGGATAAACTTGTACTGTATGTTGATCATGTTGTTGATAGACAATACACCGAGATTAGTAGTAGCTTTGAAACAAGCCTCCGAAAAGTGATGACGCACCACAAGAAGCAGCCCATGCTTGCATATATTCTCAGAAAGGTTTCAATATATGCGATTGAGCTTTTGAGTAGGGAACTAAAACGTAAGGAAGACGGGTTGAGAGCCTACGGTGCAAGCTGTGGTTGCCAACTTTTTACCAGCTGTGGTTTGCCATATGCCTGTCGTTTGGAAAAGTTGGAAAATAAAGGTAATTAATATCTTTGACCTTTCTCGTTATGATTTTGCCACCTAATTTGTTTTCATCCACGGGTCAGCAACTCCGGATCACACACATAGACGTGTTCTGGAAGAAGCTTAACTTCAAGCCTGCAAAGAAAAACATAGAGGATATCGATGTAGACGCGGAATTTGAAAAATTGAAACAAAAGATCGATCCAACACCCCCTCAAGTGAAAAGGAGCTTCTTTGAAAAGTTTCAGCAAATCCTCAATCCAGGGAACAATAACAAAAAACCTCCTGCTGTTCTGAAGAAAACTCGTGGTCGCCCAACATTGAAAACGCAGGAAGAAAGAAAGGTTGAAGCCGCTAGAAAAAGCTCGTACATTCCGTCGGAAGAAACTTGGGTCGAGGCCTCAGACGATCATCCCCGTCACAGCTCGTACATATCACCCGAAGATTCTAGAAGACAAAAGAATACCAAACCGATCAACCTACACCCTGATTTCCCGATGATCAAGCTCGGTCCTAAGACGGATATAGCAATCCGCACCTACGCATCTCAGATTCCCGAAGTGATCCATCCATACATCGTTAGAATAAAGGACGTGAAACCAGATGGTCATTGTGGGTTTCGATCGGTGGCTGTTGGGTTAGGAGTGAAACAAAATTCATATTTGATGATCTGGAAACAACTTATAAAGGAGTTACGTACGAACGAATCGCTTTGGAGGCAGTTTTTCGATCCGGAAAACATAGGACATTATGATACGCTGCTTAGACGGATCGATTTCAAGGGGGTGGGACGAGCAGATATCGAAAATTACATGACGATGCCTGAGACGGGGTTTCTTATTGCCTAACCATACGGTGTGATTGTTCACACCTTCGACATGCGTGGGAGCGATACAATTTTCCCTCTGCTGGGCGGGCCAAACGAAGCTGAGCAACCTCACCTGGTGGTTGCGGTTGTGTTCGTCGACCATGGGCATTTCATACATGTAGAGCTTGGAGGTTGTTATCCAATGCCTCCCCCAAACCCACTCTGGACAGCGAACAGAACAGAGCGGGCAGCAGCCTGGCATACATTATACAGGGATCAGATCAACGCGTACGAAATGCTTACGTATCGTGCCCCTGACCTTAATGTAACCCCATATGTTCACGATGTAGGTTAAATGTGTTTAATAATAATCACGTTTGTGTTTGTTCAATATATGCGTTACATCACGTTAAAAACCGAATGTCACCGACACGACCCAATCAGATTCAATACGCACTTGTACGACCCAAAATGACCATATACATCATAATACTACAATTAATGAAAAAATACGTCATGTTCATGTGCGGTAGGCGGCTGATACACATAACACCTCTCACAGGAGTACTTGTGCTTTCAAACCCAAATGATACGATATAACGGAATAACACATCACACGTAACCGATTTGATCCGGAACTTGCAGTATACTCCATATATAATAAAAAATGATGTATAATGGAAAAAACGTAAAATTTAGACTATTATCGACGCGTTTGTGAATTAAAAACAATTTTAAAAAATTTAAAAAAGGCCCAAAGCGCCCCGCTATGGCCAAAGCTAATCGCTTTGCCCTTAAATAAGAACAGAAGCGCCCCGCTATGGCCAAAGCGGGGCGCTTTGGTCCCTCGTTATACCTGAAGCGGGGCAGCTTCTCCCCCATTTCAACACAAAACACAAAACACACACAAAAGGTGCGATTTACACACACTTGAGCCGGAGATCAACGTTTTCAAGCTTTCAACCGCTAAAAGGTAAGATCGAACTTCATATATTGTTCTGGTTCAAGTTATGTGTTTGATTTTGTTTGATTTTGTTTGATTTGGGCGGAGATCATGTCGCTGTTGGGGCTGTTCTTCATAACGAAGAACCAAAGCGCCGCGCCGAGGCCAAAGCGCGGCGCTTTGGTTCATGTTTATTTTTTTTTAATATTATTTGTTTTTGTTTAATATTATTTGTTTAATATTATTTGTTTAATAATATTTGTTTAATATTATTTGTTTAATATTATTTGTTTATTATTTTATATTTAATATTATTTGTTTATTATTTAAATTGTTTAGTAATATTATTTGTTTATTCTTTTATATTTAATTTTATTTGTTTATTATTTATATTTAATATTATTTGTTTATTATTTATATTTAATATTATTTGTTTATTCTTTTATATTTAATATTATTTGTTTATTATTTATATTTAATATTATTTGTTTATTTCAACGTGAAGGGATGGATTCCTCCGATGACGAGATTGAGCATATGGAGGCTGAGGGAGGAGATGGGGAAGAGCAGGGAGAACCGGCATGTCCGTACCTGCAGTTTCCGCCGGGGTCACGGGCGAGGGGGAGATGCGCGAGGTTGCGCGCCATCCCCATTGGGGAGCATGTAGGGATAGACTGGGGCCTGCTGGATACCGTGGGAGAGGCTGCGCGGGCGCGTGAGATAGTTGGACTAGATACTCCTTGGTCGCGCCTATTTGAGTTAGCGATGGAGGACTCGTACCCTGAGCTTACGTGGGAGTTTCTTTCCACGTTTACATACGCGCCGCATCCGGCGGATTACGTGGAGGACCCGGATTTTCCAGTCCACGAGGTTACATTCCGTCTCGCCGGTCAGGAGTTTCAGATGAGTGTGCGGCAGTTTGCTGTCCATACAGGTTTGTTTAAATAATATTATTTATTATTTTATATTTAATATCATTTGTTTATTTAATGTTATTTGTTTATTTAATATTATTTGTTTATTATTATTATTTGTTTATTTAATGTTATTTGTTTATTTAATATTATTTGTTTATTATTATTATTTGTTTATTTAATATTATTTGTTTATACAGGTTTGTACACAGAGGCCGAGCTTGATACTGATTTATATACGCAGGCGGTTAGGATGATGGACAGGCAGACGCTTATCAGTTTCTGGAGGGCCATTTCCAGGGTTCCCTTTGGGAAATCCTGGCAAAAGGCCACCACCATTAAAGACCCCTTGTTCCGATACCTGCACCATGTTATCGCGGCAACTATCGTGCCGCGGGGTGCCAGCAGGGAGAAGGTCAACCTCAGTGACCTTTTCTTTCTATACTGCCTACTGCGACGACAGCCCTGCGATCTAGCAGCCTTCCTGGCAGATTACTTTGCCACAGCATACCACCGGCAGCTCCGCGGGTACGTGCACACTGGCTCATACATCACCGCCATCGCACGCTCGCTCGGGCTCGTGTCCGAGCATGATCCGGTGCTGTCCGCTCCGGTCCCGTCTACCAGGTTGGGCCGCGCGTCAGTTTCTAGCATGCAGATCACCCGTACCTTTGATGTTGGTCTGAGGTTTAGGGGCGGAGACGGGCTGATTTGGCAGCCGGAGCCGGTGCCGGAGGTCATCCCGGTTGTTATTGAGGTGAGGCCTGGAGTGTTGGCCCCTCCTGATGTTCAGGCGGCCGCTCGGCAGGCTCAGCTACAGGCTCAGGCTCAGGCTCAGGCTCAGCCTGTATTAGAGGATCCGGCTCAGGAGGAGCAAGTCGAGGAGATCCCGGTACCACCAGTTCAGCCAGCTCCTGAGCCGCCACAGTACCCGCAGCACGTTTACGCTGACCTGCCTCTGGTAGCGCGTGAGGTGGCTCGGGACTTCGACCGGCGCCTCAGACGCCAGGACGCACGCATTGACTGGATCGTCGAGACGCTCGTTGCTCTACGAGAGGTCGCTGGGTTGCCTCCACTTCCCCTCCCACCGTCCCCACCGCACGAGGATTAGTACCTTAGTTTGTTTGTATAGTGATTTGTTATGTATTATGTACTCAGTTGTACCTTTTTGTTTTGTATGTACAAACTGATATATATAAATATATATATTGCAGTTAATCTTCTATTTACATCACGTTGGTTTTGGATTGTTTACGTTTAATTCTTATGGCTTTTTATACATTTTATTTAACGTGTTCGTTTAATTTAACAAAATAAACAAGGTTAACAGTTTATAAAGACGCACTCATATTATATACGTTCTATAAAAATAATGACGTAAAAAAACGTAATTATAAAAAAACGTATTATAAAACTCAAATACAATTTTTTCCTCCAAAAAACACTACCAAACTAACCCACATCCCACCTATTTCAAAAAAAAAAAACAACACAAAGTCCAGCCCACGCTTTTTGTCTTTTTGCACACTCAAAGCGCCCCGCTATGGCCAAAGCGGGACGCTTTGAGTGTGCAAAAAGACAAAGGCCGTGTGCGAATAGACCAGGCCTTACGAAGGGGTGGTATGATGTGATAAACCCTTGTGGGAGAATAAAGAGGGAATTAGGGTTAGGGCTTGCTTGCGTGTTTGTTGGTTGCAATTTGAGCGTGCGTTTCTTTATATAACGAGTCTAGAAGATGGGAGAATATAGCCGACCCAACGGGCCTTTTCTTGTTCTCAAAAGGGTTTATCTTTTTGGAATGAAACGATAAAATAGTTAGTTTTATTTATTTTCTAGAAGTTAATTATAACTTTGTAACTCTGGGTGCAAACGAGCTGAGCCAAGTCTGAGTTCGATCAGGCTTGAACTCGATTAATTTATTAGAGTTTGAGCTCGGCTTGATTTGAGCTTTGTTTTCAAAGCTCGAGCACAGCTCGAGTTTTCTCGATTGGAGCTTTATTTACAAAACTCGAGTTGGGCTCGTTGGAATTTTCTAAAACTCGAGCTCGGCTAGTAAACAAGTTTAAATAAGCCCAACTTGGCTCAGCTCGTTTACACTAAGGCTTGACGGGCCTGGCGAGCTTCACTGTCAGGCTCGAGCTCGGGCTTGATAAATAAACGAGCTTTGTTTTAGGCTTAAGCTCCACTCGGGCTCGATAAGGCTCGACTTGTTTCGAGCTCTTTCTTGAGTAGCTAGCGAGCCACTCGGCTCGTTTGCACCTCTATTTGTAACAGCGTTTACGATCTGGTTTTAATAGTTTTTAGGTCAACCCATAAACCGAATCGTTAGTCACGTTTTTTAATCATCAAAGCCTGAAACTAAATTAATCATCAAAGCCTGAAACTAAATAATTGAAAATTAAAATCTAACGAAACCGAACTGTACGTTGTTAACGGTTTGGGCTTTTGATAGACCGTTTTTAAAATACGGATCAAAATCTAGCAATGCCTCTACTTGCTCCTTAAAATTGTTTCATAACAGAAGGTAACAGTTTTTTTTTTTATTTCTTTTCTAAATAAAAGATGGTTCAAATTCACAAATTTCGTTGCTGATCTATGCTTATGTTTTTGTCAAAGAAAATATTAAACTTTACCTTTGGTTCAATACAATAACAACATATGTACAATATTAAACACTAGAGATTTTAAAAGAAAGACCAGGTTGGACTACAAAAAGGAAATGAAATATGTCATAATTCACTTAAAAACTCTTATAGACCATTTGAACTAAGCTTTATGAGAAAAAGAATTTCTATTGTATACACTAGTGGGGAACCCGCGCGTTGCAGCGGGGTGGACAAAATTTGACCCATGATTTAATGATCAAAACAGTTAAATTCTTGTATAGGTTGCAACGAGCCACATGTAGTACCGATTTTTTTAACTTCTATATAGAAATAGTGTGCCATCTATGAATAATATTCGTTTTAAAAACCATACTTAATATGAAACTTCAATTCTCATATTTGGTCTTGTAGTCACTTTTGTAATTGAAAATGATATTTATGTATATGGGAAGATAGGGAAACGGGTCAAAAACAAGTAAATCATTGGTGAAAAAATGCGGGGTCAGTTGAGATTTGTAATGGTTGTTATGTTGAACAACGAATATTTAAACCATATTCATTGAAATGAACATAAACTATGATTCGGATTATAGAATAACAAGTCACCAGACATAAATTGCATATTCATATCAAGATGTAGTATTGAATAGCCAATAGTAAGCACTAAGCAATGATATATAAAGGCATCAAGAATGCTATTACATATAATATATGAAATACAGTAAAGGGTTAATGAAATTGTCATCTAAAGAAAGACAGTCTTGAGAGTGAAAGATGTTCAATACACAACCAACTTAAGTAAATATGAGATGCTCAACAACCACTTCATCAGGCCTAAACTTTACTTACATAATTACAGTGTAATGTTGCTAATACTCACACTGGTAATGCGAAAGATAATAGATGATAAATACAGAAAAAGATGTATGATTAACTAACCTTTATACAAATTCGGCATCATGTAAAAAACATGTGATTTTATTAAAAATCGAATCAGAATTTTGACATAAAATACTTAAAAGTAACAGACGTAGGGGTATTTTTAACCCATTTATAAGTTTTAGGCAGTATCACATTATCTAAACTCATCGTCTAATAATTTCTAACAGCCAAATAATGTTACTCCCTAAAAGTTACTTAAATGACTGGTAGCATAACCTCAAATTATTGTCCACCTTCATAGCTCAACAAACGTCATTCCTATATCATTTAGTGTCTAAACGTTCATATAAACCTAATGTCCAAATTGCAGCTACAATCCACCAAATACCAGCTTCTCGTGTTTTGACACCTATCCTTGAAAGTTCGGCCTAATCAATACACAAACATGCGATGTGAAAGATGATTTATCAGATTGTCAATTGGTCATTGCCACCCATCCTCTCGAAAGGCTAACTGTATCAAGAGAAATAACATGATCCGCTAAATACCATCTTTTTGTGATAGCTCAATGTGCTAGTCATGCAAAGCCGGTTTCGCGTGAAGCGCTGCGTTAAGCACTTACCGGTGATAGTTTACTCCCGTTACATGGTATCGAACACGCGTTTTCCATCTCCGTTACACGTGCCCGAGAAAAACGCGTAACAGACGCCGCATTATGCCTGAACGACAGACTCAGTTACGTGTCGAGCAGGTAGTTAAGTGCGTGCCGGGGCCAAGTAACGTGTCGCCAGACACGCGTTTCCCGGCTCTGGTACATGTAATCGGCTCTGCACGCATATCCGGATTTTAAACATGCGTAAACCGAGGCATGATCGCTTGTAACTGGTGCCAAAAAGCAGAAACTCAGAACCTAGAAGCTGTACAGTAATTTCAAAATAACCATTTTGTAAATCAAACCGTTCTGACCAGAAATTCCCTCCGACCCAAACCAAAATAACCCTTTATTGAATCAACTCCTTTTAACCAGCAATTCAAACCCGCCTGACCCAACCCGTTATACCAGTTTCCCTTTTAGTTGATGTTTTTGGATTTAACCCGTTTGAGATCAAACAGAACCCAGATACACCCATTGACAAATAAATGGGTCATACATACCTTTAGATTATTTGTTCCAAATCGAATCATTTGCTGCAACTGCCATTCTGTTTGAATCCCCAACAAAAACGGATCATTGTCACTAAAATCTCACGAATAATACCAGAGTATTCCTGCTTGGTCTAATTTCACCTTTTCTAAGATGATCTGGAGTCTGGACCAAAAGAACACCAATACCTATTAAAATAAAACAGTAAATATCAACAAATTTGCTATCAAAAGTCAAACTAATTACTCTTTAAAACTCACGAATAATATCATGTAAGTGATTATGTGACATTAAAAAATCCAAAAATTAGTTATAACAAAACAAGCCAGCAAAAAAATTAAAGCTTGGGCACCAGGTTATTTTCAAAATCTTTTGTTAGTAGTTATTAAAAAGAAACAGTCTTTGAAGGTACCTCAATGTGCTAGTCATGCAAAGCCGGTTTCGCGTCAAGCGCTGCGTTAAGCACTTACCGTTGACAGTTTACTCCCGTTACATGGTATCGAACACGCGTTTTCCATCTCCGTCACACGTGCCCGAGAAAAACGCGTAACAGACGCCGCATTATGCCTGAACGACAGACTCAGTTACGTGTCGAGCAGGTAGTTAAGTGCGTGCCGGGGCCAAGTAACGTGTCGCTAGACGCCCGTTTCCCTGCTCTGGTACATGTAATCGGCTCTGCACGCGTATCTGGCTTTTAAACATGCGTAAACCGAGGCATGATCGCCTGTAACTGGTGCCAAAAACCAGAAACTCAGAACCTAGAAGCTGTACAGTAATTTCAAAATAACCATTTTGTAAATCAATAAGTCTTCCATCTCAATCTTATATAGTAGGTTGTGTATCAAATCCAAACTAATAGCCAAAATAGTTATAAATTAGGCACAAAATCATGAAAGAAAGATGAAATACCATGGGTACAGATTGATCATCCTCCTCATCTTCAAAGATCTCAATACTCTTCGATGATTGCTTCGGTTCACCTGATTTTGACAAAAACAAAATCATCTTTTAATAAAGTACACACTAAATAAATTTAAACAAAAATCTTAACGGCTATGTAGTGAAAATAGTACCTCAGGTAATTCTTTATGTTGTTAAAATTTTTGCAGCCAGACCCTTTAATTATAAACAAATATAACAATAATCTTAATCATTCAGAAAACTTTAATTTTTTTCGATAAAAAAGATGTAAAACTTACCCTGTCGTTGGTCCTTCTTGTCATCATTCCTTGTAAAGATCAAATAACAACAAATATAAGCAAAATAATATCTATATAATATAACATATAACATTTTAAAAACATATCTATAATTAACACATACTGTAATAAAACTCTCTTGTAGACAATACAAGGGTGGGTATGGATCCTTTTCACAGATTAACATCACCCCAAATTCTTCAGTTATCGCCACGAATCTTGACCGCAATAGCCATCTTGGCGCCTTTGCCTTCACAAACAAGAACACAATGTATTGAAAAGTAAAAAAGAGCCCAAATCGTATACAACAGTTATTTATATATTCAACATTCATGATATTCAAGATTCAACTGCAGAAAATCTTGATCTAAACTTAACTGGTGTTTAGATTTTACCTTGCAGATTTGAAAGTTTGTTGCTATCAACTGAAATCTCTGTTGATTGAAAGAAAAAAGTTTAAATAAATCAATGGAAACCCAAATTACAATCTAGGACCGAAATTCGATTGAATCGAAGAAGGCTTATTAAAATTGTTACAATACTCCCAACTTTGATTTTACTCTGGAAATAGAGTAGCCAAAACATGACAAAAAAAACCGTCTTGTTGAGACCGCAACCATAATCAAATCCGAGTATTAAACAAAAGAACGAGGGCTGAGGTAATCATGCTAGACATAAATTGAACTCGGGATTTTTACCTGGCCAGAACGCCTCCTGGTTCGAACACTTTAATCGAACATTTGCATCTGACTTACATTGGCGACTGGTCGAATCACGATTCAGTTGAAACGGCTGGTAAACCGATGGGTTAGGGTTACGATTCACGACATTGGATTGAAAGATTTCACCGGACATGGAGGTGAAGGGAATAACTTGATTTATCCCCAAAAAACACAACTGATCGAAGTGTTCAGAACGGAAATCATGTCAAAAGATATATGAGAATCCATCAAACAATATAAGAAACTAAAGTCACTCACCCTGCAATTCGGTTCTTGGATTTCTTTAACAATAAGATTTGCGATAACGCAATCGAAATGTTGAACACAGGAGGAGATGAACCGAGTACGGGCCGCCGGGGACGATTCCATCCGAGCAACCATCTTGCATCCGCTTTCTCTGGGTTTTGAAGAGGGATATTGAACGGTTCGTTCTCAAGATTTCATTACATATTCATTGCAATGAAGGTGAAGAAGGGGTGGTGCTGGGTTTCAAGGATGAAGGGGGCGATTGATTGCTCCCATGGCATTCAATGTTACGTTTGATTATCAGATGTCTTTTAGGTTTCTTGAGGGCACAAAAGGAAATAATTTTGGGGGTCTGAGTATGGGGCGAAGGTGGATTTACTGTTATACCCTCCGAATGTCTTAAAATTCCCTAGATTTTACAATTTCACCCTTATAAAATAAGCATTGTTTACTTGTACATATTGCATAAAATGATGGACGCCATGTAAAATTACATGTGTGTACATCACTTCTCCTTTTTATAATAGTATAGATATTATTTCTTAATGATAACTTTTGCTTTATTTAACACGTGTGTATAGGTGGTACTTTTGTCTTTTCAATGCTACGATACTCCAGTGGGTGTTTGTATAGATGTGTCCTCGTGACAACTTGGTTTATGAATGTTATCCGGTTCTTGAGATTAGTTCAATTGATCCGACAAGTGAACTAGAAATTGATGGTTGAAGGATGTTGATTGCGTATTGTCAAGGTGACTGGGTGGTTGTATGTGTGTAGCTGTAGGTTTGGGAGACACTGGGGGTGTATCCGTGTATTTGCACAAAGTAATGAAGATAAGGGGGCAAATGTGATGCTTGGTAGGTCCACGATTCCGTTCATGGGTGTTAGGGTTTGCGTTTCAGTTTCGTTTATATATTTTATTTTTTACTAGCCAACAAAAACTTAACAAAAATTCTTACATCAGTTAGTAAAGACGACAATATCCATGATGAAATATGCAATTTCTCTTATACATAAAAGATGAAAAATGTAAATTAAGGAAATTTAACAAACCTAATGCATCCCGTCAATCAGCCGTACTCGAAGTAGGGCTGTTCATAAAGCTCGCGACTCGTAGCTCGCTCGAAAGAAGCTCGAGAAAAACTAGCTAAAAAAACTCAATTTGAGATGACATGAACCAAGCTGGCTCATTTTGTAACCAAGCCCAGCTCGAGCTAAGCTCGGCTCGGCCCTTGGCTCGGCTCGTTGGCTCGTTCTTAGGCTCGTTTAAGTCCGACGTAAAGCTCAAGCCAAGTTTAACCGCCTGAATTAATTTCGAGCTTGAGCTCGACCCCACCCTGGCTTGACTCGGCTCGACTCGTTTACAGAGTCTCGAAGTCTGAAATCGATCAACTGAAGTCAAAAAACCGATCTTCTAAAACCGTCCATGAAGTAACTGAAGTTGAAAAAACGATCTTCTAAAACCGAATAGATTTATAAGCCCATAAACTTTCATAGCCCAATTAGTTAAGAAGCCCGTCAATATTCAGCCCACTTAATCAAATTTAGCAGCCACAAATCCCCAATCATAATTCACAATTCACAACCAATCTAAATGGCTCGATATAAAATTTGATTTTAATGTATATGTTATGTAAATAGTTTATAAGTGTCTTGATAATATCATGATATGTGGTAAAAAAAGTTATGACTTAGAATAATAAAGATTTAAATAGTTATAAAAGCCACAAATATGTTATAGATATAGATTTTGCAAGTACAAACTTCTTGTAATCTAAAATGATGAAACGATGGAAGCCTGGAACCGAGAAATCATACCTTGAAGAAACGAAATCAATCTTGGAAACGAATTGTTGACGATATCTAGCGAGTGTTAAATTGGGTGGGAATACAAAAAATTGACCTAGAAAAAGATATCCTGTTAATGGGGTTACCCAATTGTGATTTACCAACATAATAACCAAATTGAGAAATATCATGCTAACTGAATAACTAATTATGCCTAACCCGAGCTTGATATATGTGAACCGTTCTACCCGAATGATAAACGGATCAGTTGGTTTATTCGGGTATCAATTGATTTGAACAGACCTAGCATATATCACCTTTCATATGTTTAGATAATCTTTTGACTGCTATAAATCTATAATCCAATAATCTACAAATTTGTAAGGTCGGTGGTGCGAGTTAAATATAAGATTTGATTGACCTAAGGATCGACGGTTCCCTCGAGCCCTCGAACCCCCTCTTGTTCCGCCCATGTTTCTATATTTTATGGTAAGATTATTTTTATAGGTTCTTATAATTCACACCTATATTTATTGTTATAGGTTCTTATAATTCACATCTATTTTCTATAAATAGAAAATATGTATTTTCTAAAATACTTTGAAAAAATCATAAATGCAATGTTTATAATCTTATCCATGAGGGAGTAAATGATAGGTCTCAACCTCACATGTAAAAGGGATGTAAGAAGGGTTTGACAAGGTCTCCTTATTTATCTATCAACCATTTTTTGTTGGCCTCTATCTTTTCATTTATGAACGAATAATAAACCAAAATTATCCAACCTTCTAACATTATGATGAACATAATTAAGATCTTTAAGAACAAATTTGCAGAGATCAAATGGAAGGAGTGATAGGAGTTTTGAAGCTAACAATAAAGAAAGGGACCAATCTCGCGATTTGTGATTGGACCCGGGGCACAAGTGATCCTTATGTAATCGCAACCTTGGATCATCAGGTCGAGTTTGTTATTTTCGTATGTTTTTTTAATAGTTGAAGGGGTTCATTATAAATGTAATGTTGATTTCAAATCAAATTGTTAGGAGGTTACTGTCGCTTTGAAACATTTGGTCAATATTTGCTTCAGTATTATTTAAAAGCTTCTACTATTCTCACACCTTTAAAAAAAAATTTACATCAATTTTCTTTCTATCCCTCTCTCTCTCTCTATATATATATATATATATATATATATATAGTGAAGGGTTCAAATGAGAAATTTTTTTTTGTAAGAATAAAAAAGAACAAACTTCAACCAATAATAATGCTTCATTTTACTTCATTTAATTTTTGTATTTAATATGGGTGTAAGGGTATATTGGTAAAATTATATAGATCATTAATTGTTAGTCTTCATTTTTAATAGCTAACTAAATTAAATTTGTAACTTATTTTAAAAAAATATATATATTTTTTCAAAGAATAAAAAAATTAATTTAAAGTGTAGGATAAATTATGAGGTGTGTAGGATGAATTACGAGTTGTGTAGGATAAATTTCAGTATGTTTAGGATAAATTTCAAAAAACGTGTATGATAAATTTTGATGTGTCTAGGCAAAAATTTTAGTGTGTAGGATGATAGTCTTTATGACTAATTAATTAGTCAAAAATAATAATAAATGAGATGAGAGAAAAACTATTTAATGTTTTACAATTGTACCATTTATTATTTTTCTTCTCAATTTAATTTTCTTCTCAAATGAACCTCCCCCTATATATATATATATATATATGTATGTATAGAGAAAGATAAAGAGAAAGAGTGCGTGAATATTAACTTCCTACTTAAATAATATAAGATTTATTTTCTCATCTAAAACATTTTTTTTTTTTTGTTTTAAGGCAGAAAACGAAAACCACGGTGGTGAAGGAAAATTCCAATCCTGTGTGGGATTGTGATCTGACAATGATCATTAAGGACCCCAAGGCTCCAATCACACTTGTAAGTAGCCCACACTATAAATGGCTCTTATTTTCTCACACTTCTAAATTTTATTCACACGTCCTTTTTCATTTTCTCTCTCTATATATATATGTATCTATAGAATTAGATAGAAGAGAGGTATCTAGTAGCCCACTATAAATGGCTCTTATTTTCTCACACTTCTAAGACTAAAGGGTATGGTGAGGATGAGCTTGGAGGGGATGAGCCGCCACGTAGGCTCGGCTCGTGGGGGATGAACCTAGGGGGGTGGGGGATGAACCCCTTTATATATATATATGTATGTATGTATAGATGTATGTGTGTTAAGGAGAGAGGAGAGAGGCCAGCTGAATCGGCTGTGGGGAGCCGTTTGGGCCTGAGGGGGGCGGTGTGGGGGACCGGCGCCGGTCCAAGCCGGGGCTAGCCGGCCCCCATACCCTTTAGTCTAAATTTTATTCACACGTCCTTTTTCATTTTCTCTCTCTCTCTATATATATATGTATGTATAGAATTAGATAGATAGAAGAGAGGTATCTGTGAATAGGAGTATGATCAAATACAAACCACATTTCGCATACAAACTGTAAGAACCATTTAAAAAGTGTCACGTGACATCTAACCAATTATAGAGAAATAATAAAATAATATCCTAAATAATATCAATTATATTGAATTCCCTATAAATATGCTAACAATCAATTAATTCTTTATTTGGATCTTCCTTTTGTTTTCAATGTGCTGATTAAGAAAAGTGCTCATATCATTCAAATATGTGCTAAATCAACTACATCTTGATTAATTTTCATGTGCTAATATAATTCAAAAGTGCTAGTTTTTTGTATGCATTATTTTGGTATGTGTTAATTTAACTTTTTAAAGTGCTAGGATCTAATCTTACAATTTGTACGATAAATATGGTTTGTACCGGAACCAACCCTGAACTCCCTTATAAATTTGTTATAAAAAGGTAATATAAGGTTATAACATTTTTTTAAGTCTCTTCTTTTAGTTTTGTGAAGATGCAACCATTATCTTCTTTAAAAAAAATTAGAACTAATTTACACGTAGATCCTTTAAACTTGGTATTTAATTTACATCGGTATATACCATAAAAGACTTGAACGTTAATCAGATTAGAAGGAATACTTTTACTACACACATTTGAAAGATTTCCAGAAAGGTTGGATATAACGTTTCTTTTTTTTTTTTGTTTTAACATATCATGTCCAAAGCTATTTTATATGTGACACATGACCCAGTGACTTTTGTTATGACAAATACTTTGCTCGAATCTATTTAATACGTGACGATGACCTAAGTAGGGATAAGCATTTGGTATCGGGTATCGGTATCGAACCGGTACCTATTTTTTCTATTTTTTCTCAATACCGGTATTTACCGGTAAATATCGATACCCATTTTCATCCCTAAGTATTTTCTTTCAAAACATTTTTCAGTGAACTAGTCAAGCGTTCCAATATATTTATAGAGTTAAGTTCCGGTACAAATGTGTCTTATCATACAAATTGGGCGTAATATGAATTGAATGAGGGACGTTTTTTCCCTATCTTGTCAAACACGTATTTTAGTCTCAAAATCTAAAAAAAATTCGTTATAAATTTTTTGAATGCTATTATGTACAATTTGGTTTATAATTTCAACCATTATTATGTTAATGAATGAAAACATGTTATGTTTTAGACCGTGCATGATAAGGACACATTCAGTGACGACGATATCATGGGAGTAACACATATAGATTTAAATCCGTACATCGAGTGCATGGAAAAGCGCAGGGATTTTCGCGATCTACCGGCTGGTACTAAACTCGAAACTGTTCAACCCGAAGAACATAACAACCTAGTTGAAGAGAGCCACATTATATGGAATAAGGATGCGATTATACAAGATATGGTCCTACGATTGAAAAACGCTGAAACCGGTGAAATCGAAGTGCGAATAGAGATCACTCCTGTTGAAAATCATCGCTTAATACTCCAAGATGAAGTACCAGTAGAAGATGAGTAAAACCTTAGTAAAAAGGTGCTACATCCTTTTTTTTTTGTTTTTGTTGTGATGTTTGATGTAAGATTTTATTGCCTAAACAATAACATTACATCTCATAAAGTTCATGGGGGTAAAATATGTTTACAAACCACATATAATAATTAACTTAGGCTAGACGGTTTGGTGGATTGGAGAGGGGAGGTGGGAGCCTCTCCGTGCCCCAACACCGCCACAATCATCACCCTTTGGTTCAACATGCCATGTGATTACTGTTTTGGTAAAAAATCAAGCAATGATAATGCAACCAAACTTTCTGTTATGAGGTATGATGCTTGAATTGATGAACAACAATAAGGATCACTCTGAAATGTAATGAACAAGTGACACGAAGATTTATACGAGGAAAAAGCCCTTGATCAATGAATGATCTCCGGCATAAAAAACCTCGGGTGATGGAAACTACCGATCACCAACTCAAATTAAACAAGAAAATGTATTACAACTTCGGATGATAGCGAGCTAAGTACAAGGATCACTATAGTGTATTGTGTAAAAAAGTGTGTAATCGCCAAGTGAATTAACGAGAGCTGGTGAGAGCAGTTGTAAGAGTGTGTGTAGCCAAAAATAGCCAAGTGTTTCTATTTAGCTCGCTATCCCGTTTAAATATGGAAAAATATCTAAGCTAACAAACATTCCGCAATTGGTGCAAGTCCCCTACGACTTCCATAACGTCCATTTCTGCCATGCACGTGCGGAATAAATATAGAATATTCTCCAGGAATATCGCCAAGACCAAGTCCAAGCTTGTACTCCTGCAAAACAACATCAAATTCAAAGTAGACAATCGTTAGTATAAGGATCCTTAAGATGATCCATGATCCTGATCCTGCAACACTTCTGAGGATCACCAATTCTAACAAAAGTGAGGATCACTAAACCCAACAGTAATTGAGGATCACTAATCATTGGAGAATCCTCCCCTAACAATTGCCCCCAAAATATAAGGAGTAAATATGTAAATAACGAGTTGTATTTTCGTTCTTATCCGTAACAAATCAACGGATAACTAGCCGTTGGAGTCGGACTAGCCGTTACGAGCATGACGTCATTGAGGTGACTATCCTGCAAAACCATCATTATAAATTGAAGTTATGGATAGGGATCAATTTGCATTTAAATTCAAGAGAAACTCCCTTTAAATCCATATTTGAAGATCAAGCAGGTATCTCTCTTCCTCTTCTCCCTTTACGTTTTCTTTCTCTGTTCATCTTCTTCTTTACCATTATGACCAAGATGATGCTAAGATCCTCTCCGGCTAAGGATCATACAAAAGACAGTCCTCTTAAGAGCCAGGGGATCATCAAAGATTCGGCGAAAGAAAGATGTTGCTTCACTGATCCACAAATAGATAGAATCCGCCATTGTTTTCCGGCAAACACCGATTTTAAACCATTTGATCCCACAGTTCTGAGTGATTATATTTCTGAAACATGGGTAGCTTTCCCGGTCACACCTTTCATAATAGGATACTCGTATCCTTTCCCTGAATTCACCCAGTCTTTCTTCTCCCTCACCGGCATCTCCTACATTCAAGCTATGCCAATGATCTGGAGGGTCTTATATACCCTTGAAAGGATCATTGAGCAAGAAGGAATTGCTCTGGGAATGTCGGAGTTGGCAGAGATGTATGACCTCGTAACATTTGGATCCCACCGATATCTACTTAAGTGTAAACCCGGTGAAGAATACTGTTTTGGTAAAAAATCAGGCAATGACAATGTAACCAAACTTTCTGTTGTGAGGTATGATGCTTGAATTGATGAACAACAATAAGGATCACTATGAAGTGTAATGAACAAGTGACACGAAGATTTATACGAGGAAAAAGCCCTTGATCAATGAATGATCTCCGGCATAAAAAACCTCGGGTGATGGAAACTACCGATCACCAACTCAAATTAAACAAGAAATGTATTACAACTTCGGATGATAGCGAGCTAAGTACAAGGATCACTAGAGTGTATTGTGTAGAAAATGTGTGTAATCGCCAAGTGTGTTAGCGAAAGCTGATGAGAGCAGTTGTATGAGTGTGTGTGTAGCCAAAAATAGCCAAGTGTCCTATCTGATAGCTCGCTACCCCCTTAAAATTAGAAAATATCTAGCCTAACTAATTGTCCGCAAATGGTGCAAGTCCTCCACGACTCCATAACGTCCATTTCTGGCCAAGCACGTGCGGAATAGACTTAGAATATTCTCCAGGAATATCGCCAAGGCCAAGTCCAAGTTGATACTCCTGCAAAACAATTACGAATTCAAAGTAGACAATCGTTAGTACAGGGATCTTTATGGTGATCCATGATCCTGATCCTGCAACACTTCTGAGGATCACTACTTCAGACAGAATTGAGGATCACTAAACCCAACAGTAAATAAGGATCACTGATCATTTAGAAATCCACCCCTAACAATTGCCCCCAAAATATAAGGAGTAATTATGTAAATAAATGAGTTATATTTTGTTCTTATCCGTAACGAATTAATCAGATAACTAGCCGTTGGAGTCGGACTAGCCGTTACGATCATGACGTCAGTGAGATGACTATCCTGCAGAATCATCATTATAAATAGGAGTTAGAGATAGGGATCATTTCACATTTAAGTTCAAGAGAACTCCCTTTATATTCTCATCCGACGATCAAGCAGGTAACTCTTTTCCTTTTCTTCCTTCTCTTACTCTGCTTTTCTTTCTTTACCATAATCTCGTCAAAAATGATGCTCCGAAACTCACCGGGCAAGGATCACAAGAAGAACATCCCTCTTAAAAGCCAGGGAATCATCAAAGATTCACCGAAAGAAAGATGCTGCTTCAATGATGCACAAATAGACAGAATTCGCCACTGTTTTCCGGCGAATACCGTTATCAAGCCATTTGACCCCACCGCTTTGAGTGACTATATCTCTGAAACTTGGATTGCCTTCTCTGTTACCCCATTCACCATAGGATACACCTATCCTTTTGCAGCCTTTACCCAATCCTTTTTCTCCCTCACCGGCATCTCTTATATTCAAGATATGCCAATGATCTGGAGGGTCTTGTATACCCTTGAAAGGATCATCGAGCAGGAAGGGATTGATCTAGGAATGTCGGAGTTGGCTGAGATGTATGATCTCACAACGTTTGGATCCCACCGATATTTGTTTAAGCGAAAACCTGGTGAAGAACACCCCATTTTTAAAGCCACCAAGAACGATACAAACTGGAAACGGCGGTTCTTCTTCGTCAGAAGGGATTCTATCCTGGATGGAAAGGATCTGCCAAGGAAATGGTGCACCCACGGTAGGGTAGGAGGATCCTTAGAAGGATCACTAAGTAAGCTCATTTCCGATAATGATTACTAATATGCTTTTGTTTCTTTTGTACAGCTATCACATTCTCGCATATTATTCCTTCAGCTGCCACCAAGGGGAGACTTGCTGCTTTTAGAAGACTCGGTTCTGAAACAAGATCATTCAAGACAATCACCCAGGATTCTCAAGAGGTATCCTCAGGCTCTGTCACCATGTCAAGTAAGTATCCTGTTCTTTTTATATTCAAATGTTTAAACAAATAGTTATATATGAATAGAATAAGGACACTTATCTGTTTTGGGTGTGTAGGCACTGGAAAGTCATCAAGATCTGCTTCCAAATTTAGTGTCACTGAGCTTGACACCGTACGATCCTCCAAGAAGAAGCTTCCTGCCAGCCCAACTGCTTCGATCCCCAAGGCACCTGTTAAAGGAAGGGGTGGCAAGAAAAGAAAAGCCTCTGAAGCTGAGGATCTGCAAGGTCTGCCCCTGATCCGCCACCAGTTCCTTGAATACTTCAACGATGTAAGGATCCTTGTCCCTGCTTTAGGTATCCAGCTTATTTGAGGATCACCTGTTCTTGAACTGTTCTTTATCTTCTTTGCAGAAATTTGCTGAGATTGAAGACTATGTTGGGCATGTCGAGGAGCAGGACAAGAAGATTGCTGACCTCCAACAAGTCGCATTGCTCAAGGATCTTAAGATTGCTGACCTCCAAAAGGATCTCAAAGATGCCAAAGCTCAGACAGCTACAATTCTGATTAATTTTGATTATGAGAAGAGCGAGATCACAGAGGATGCCAAGGTCTCCGCTGCCATAGCCATGTACAAGACCAAGCTACAAATGGCCCAAGAAGCTCAGGATCCTGCCTTTGACAGGAGCAACTGGGATGTGGAAGGCTGGAAGGCAAGGCTAGCTGAGCTGGATGATGAGGATGAGGCTGATGAGGTTCTGGCAATCGAGGCTGGAGGCAGTGGCAAGGATCATGGTGGTGAAGCTAGTGGAGCGGGAGATGGTGATGCAGCGAAGGTGTAGGCTGCTTGAATGGGCGATGAAGGACATTTCTAGACGTAGCCGGAGCCCATTTTTTTTAGCTTGGTTATGGTTTTTTGTTTTGATGATGTTTTGATAAACAATGGTTGATCTGTACTTGAACAATAGTAATTAGGGTTGAGGATCATGGATGATCCTTTGAACAATAGGTAGGATTACAAATGGTGGAGGGATCCTCTGTTTGGGGGATGAAGCCATTGTGATCCTGCCGTCTTTAATTTCCTGCACTTATTAGACCTATGAACAATGGACACCCTTTGCCAACCCATGTGGACGGGCCACGTTTTGCTGGTAGAAACGTGGGTTGGCAATTTTGACAACCTTAAAAGGGTTTAAGCTTTTGTGAATAAAATGACTTTAACTTTTTGGCTATATCCTGTGTTGATATCCTTATGGTTATTTTATTTTTCAGTCTATTGTGATGTTCATGTTGTTTAAACTTATCAAGTAAGGAACAATTTAAAAAATATCCCTTAAGAGTTAAGGATATGATCAAGGATCACATAAAAAAATAGTTTAAGGATCATAGGTTCAGTTGTCAAAGGATAAGTGTCACTTAAATACATAATGAATAAAATCAAAACAGTTAAGGATCATACTTGAGAATCCAAGTTAGGATCCTATCCTTTAACACTTAAAATTAGGATAACCCAAGATACAGACCTTAGTTGAAAGTAAGGATCAAGAATCCTTGGTCATTTATCTTCACAACCCTGAAATAAGATATTACTTGGGACTGAGCCAATATAAGATGAATGTTAGTAACTGGGGACAAGCCCAACAATTCTGGGGACAAGCCCAATATACTGGGGACACGCCCAAAGGATAACTGGGGACAAGCCCAAAGGATAATTGGGGACAAGCCCAAAGGATAACTGGGGACAAGCCCAAAGGATCGTATGTAAACTGGAGTATGGCCCTCACTGGCGACTATCCAAACTTAGTGACATGAAAATGCCAAAACCTTAGCTAACGTGAAAACGTTAGAAACCTTAGGAACGGATGTATGGTACGTCTACCATTATACGTAGGATCCTGAATATAGCCAGTACAATGAAATTGTCAGCCCCTAAAGCGGGTACTGGTCCCATTGCCATGAACTATACCAGGATCATCGTGCGCTACTGGCGAAACTGGGGACAGGCCCAAAGAACTGGGGTCAAGCCCAAATGACTGGGGTCAAGCCCAAATAACTGGATACTTCTCTGAATACTCAATCCTTAGTTAAGGATACCTGAACCTTCAAAACTCACAATCAAGTAAAAGGAGGATAAAGGACGCAGGATCCTTATCCTTATAAGAGAATAAAAAGAATGAAATAGTTTGAGATTGGAATGTTACCAGAAAGAGGATCATCTGTCAGTGGGGATCCTTCAAGGATATTTGTCTGATAAGGATCACGGGTCATGATCACATGAAATATTTCTTCAAATGGACAGCATTCCAAGCTCTTGGTAGCAAATCACCTTCCATTGTTAGCAATCGATATGCCCCCTTTCCTGCTTCAGCTTCAATCAAATAGGGGCCTTCCCACGTTGGTGCTAGCTTTCCATCAGCAGGATTGGTGGTGTTTTGAAATGCTTTCCTTAATACCATATCCCCAACTTGGAATTTCCTGAGCCTGACATTTTTGTTGTAAGCTCCAGCCATCCTTTGTTGATAACTGGCCATCCTTATCCTTGCTAAATCTCTGATTTCTTCTATAGTATCCAAGTCTTAAATCAAGTTTTCAGCATTTTCTTCAAGATCACGAATGCTTGTTCTTGCAGTTGGAACCACCATCTCTGTAGGGATCACTGATTCGGCCCCAAATACCAAAGAAAATGGAGTTTGGCCTGTAGCATTCTTGGGAGTTGTCCTATCAGCCCAAAGCACATAAGGTAGTTCTTCTGCCCATTTTCCTTTCTTGGATCCAAGCTTCTTCTTCAAATTGTTGATGATGATCTTGTTGGATGACTCTACCTGACCATTAGCTTGTGGATGGACTGGTGTTGATGTTATCATCTTAATCCCCCAACTGTCACAAAAGTTAGTGGTTCTATTCCCAATAAATTGGGATCCATTGTCACAAATAATCTCAGAAGGGATACCAAATCTAGTAATAATGTTTCTTTTAATAAAGGATATAACTTCCTTTTCTCTGACTTGAGCAAAGGCTTCAGCCTCTATCCACTTAGAGAAGTAATCAGTCATGGCAAGCATGAATACTTTTCCACTAGGTGCCTTTGGAAGCTTTCCAACTATATCCATTCCCCATCTCATGAATGGCCAAGAAGAGGATATAGGATGCAAGAGCTCTGCTGGTTGGTGAAGGATATTACTATACCTCTGACAAGGATCACACTTCTTGGCATACTCCACATCATCCTTCTTCATAGTGGGCCAATAGTATCCTGTCCTCAGGATCCTTGAGAATAATGCCCTGCCCCCAGTGTGGTTTCCACAATCTCCTTCATGGAAATCCTTTAGGACTTCTTGAATTTCAGGATCCTCAATGCATCTTAAATATGGTCCTGCAAGAGATCGTTTATACAACATATTATTTAATATTGTAAATTGAGATACCTTAATTTTGAAAGCCCTTGGGTTTTCTCCTGTAGGGATTTCTCCATGTTGTATGTATCTCATGATTGGGAGTATCCATGATCCTGAATGAGATTGGGTATCATCACTAGGGATGATTGCAGAATCTTCTCCTATCTCCATAGCTACATGATCCTTGATAGCGGGGGTCAGGATATGGATAATAGGGATCTTGATATCCTCAGGAATCTTCAAAGATGATCCTAGATTGACTAATGCATCAGCTTCTGCATTCTCTTCCCTTGGTACCTGTGTCAAACTAAAGGATACAAAAGAGAGTGCCAATTCTTTGACTATCTCCAAATATTTGATTAGCTTTTCACCTTTAACAGCATAGGATCCATTAAAGTGATTAGTGATCAACAAAGAATCTACATGTACCTCAAGGTACCTGATCCTCATGTGCTTTGCAATTTGCAAACCAGCTATCAAGGCTTCATATTCAGCCTCATTGTTGGTAGTTTGAAATTCACAAGCTATGGAGTTGGGTATTATGTCCCCCTGTGGCGATTTTAGTAGTATTCCAAGCCCTGTTCCATTTACGTTGGAGGATCCATCAATGAACAGTGTCCAAGGATCCTTGGTTTCTTCAAGTTGTTGGACTTCTAGTTCAGCTTCCTTTTGCAAATCACTACTGAAATCTGCCACAAAGTCAGCTAATGCTTGGGATTTAATGGCTGTCCTGGGCTCATATCTTATATCATATGCACTAAGCTTCACTGCCCACTTAGCCATCCTTCCTGACATTTCAGGTTTCCTGAGGACATTCTTAATTGGAAAAGTAGTTTTGACAATAATGGCATGAGTTTCAAAATAATGTCTCAATTTAGTAGATGCCATAATTAATGCAAGGATAAGTTTTTCTAAGTGTGAATACCTGGATTCAGCATCAAGTAAGCTCTTACTTACATAATAAATAGAATGTTGTGTACCTTGGTGATCCTTAACAAGGACGGCACTTACTGCTTTTGAGGATACCGCAAGATATAAGGATAACACATCTCCTTTTTCTGGTTTCATCAAGGCCGGGGCCGAGGATAGGTAGTCCTTAAGAGCTCTTAGGGCACTTTCATGCTTCTCAGTCCACTCGAATTTCTTGTTCTTCCTTAGGATGTCATAGAATTCCTTGCACTTTTCTGAGGATTTGGATATGAATCTGTTTAAAGCTGCAATCCTGCCTGTTAACCTCTGAACATCCTTAGCATTGGCGGGGGACTTGATGTTCACTATAGCTTTGATTTGTTCTGGACTGGCTTCAATGCCTCTCTTTGTCACCATATATCCTAAGAATTTACCTGCTTTAACACCAAAGTGACATTTTGAAGGATTAAGTTTCATGTTATATTTGTCAAGGATATTGAATGCTTCCTCCAAGTCCCTTAGGTGATCCTCAGCCTTTTTGGATTTTACCACCATATCGTCTATATAAACCTCCATAGTTTGTCCAATCTGATCCTTGAACATCATATTCACTAGCCTTTGATAAGTTGCACCTGCATTTCTTAGTCCAAATGGCATAGCAATATAACAGTATATACCAGTTGGGGTCATAAAGGCTGTATCCTCTTGATCGGATGGTTCCATCTGAATTTGTTGAAATCCAGATGAAGCATCCATAAAGGTTAACAACTTATGACCCGCGGTAGCATCCACCATGGAGTCAATGTGGGGTAATGGGAAAGGATCCTTGGGACATGCCTTGTTTAAATCTGTAAAGTCGACACATACCCTCCACTTTCCATTTTTCTTTTGAACAACAACCACATTGGCTAACTGTTTTGGTCAAAAAATCTGATGAGGATAATGCAACCAAACTCTTTGTTACGGGGAATGATGCTTTAAATGTAGAACAATGATAAGGATCACTTCAATGTAAATGGCACAAATGACACAAGGATTTATACGGGGAAAAAGCCCTTGATCAAGAGTTGATCTCCGGCACAAAAAACCCCGGGTGATGGAAACTACCGATCACCAAGCTCAAATAAATCAATAAATGTTTACAACTTCGGATAGTAACGAGCTAGGTACAAGGATCACTATGGTGAAATGTGTAAAAATGAGTGAAAACTAATAAGTGTTCGTCGGGAGCTTCAAGAGTGCGATTGTATGAGAGTGTGTGTAGCTGAAAATGGCTAAGTGTTCTAATTCTAGCTCGTCACCCCTTTAAAAATAGAAGTTAGCTATAATAACAAACTATCCGACTTTTGTGCCAAGCTCCCACGTTCTCCACAACGTCCATTTCCAGTCAAACGTGTGCGAGATACCCGTGGAATATTCCATAGTAACGTTGCCAAGACCAAGTCAAGCTTGTTACTCCTGCGAAATAATACGAAACATAAACAAACAATCGTTAGTATGAGGATCCTTAAGGTGATCCATGATCCTGATCCTGATCCTGAAGCTCTTCTGAGGATCACTATCTGTCACAGAAGTTAGGATCATTAATTAGGATAACAAATAAGGATCACTAATTGTTAAAAAATCCTCCCCTAACAATTGCCCCCAAAATAATTGTTAAAAAATCCTCCCCTAACAATTGCCCCCTAACAATGGCCTTGGAAGCTCAGGATCCTGCTTTTGACAAGAGCACCTGGGATGTTGAAGGCTGGAAGGCAAGGCTGGCTGAACTGAACGATGAAGAGGCTGAGGAGGTTGAAGAGATCCTGACGATTGAAGCTGGAGGCAAGGGTGAAGGTGGTGAAACAAGTGGAGCTGGAGGTGATAATGCAGCGAAGGTTTAGGCTGCAGGATTGGGCGATGATGGACATTCTTAGACGCAGCCGGAGCCCAATTTTTAAATTTGGTAGTAGCTTTTTGTGGTTGTGATGTCGAACAATTTGATGGTTTGTACTTGAACAATAGTTTTTAGGATTAAGGATCATGTATGATCCTTTGGACAATAGGCAGGATTGCGATTGGTGGAGGGATCCTCTGTTTGGGGGATGAAGCCATTGTAATCCTGCCACCTTTATATTCCTGCACTATCTTTGAACTTATTATCATGGACACCCTTTACCTACCCCAGCGGACGGGCCACGTTTTGCTGGTAGATGCTCGGGGTAGGTAATTTTGACAACCTTTTAAGGGTTACTACTTTGTTAATAAATAAAATCTTAACCTTTTGTCGCTTATCTTGTGTTGTTATCCTTGTGTTTCTTTGATTTTCCTTTGTTTTGATGCATATTCATTAAATGATTTTGAATAAGTCAGATTGAAAATATTTAGGATATGATCCATGATCAGATATCCTATAGTTAAAGAATCCCAAAAAGCAATATGTTTTAATGATCACAAGTCTAGTTGTCAAACTTTAAGGGTTATTCAAATAAATAATGAATAGAATTAAAAATAGTTAAGGATCATACCTGAGGATCCAAGTTAGGATCCTAACCATAATAAGGATAACTGTAAGATAAACCTTAGAAAGAAGTGAGGATCAAGGATCCCTAGTTGCTTATCTTCAAGGACCTGAAATAGATCATAACTTGGGACTAAGCCAATATAAGATAAGAGTTAGCAACTGATGACAAGCCCACGGATAACTGGGGACAAGCCCAAGGATAACTGGGGACAAGCCCAAGGATAACTGGGGACAAGCCCAAGGATCGTATGTAAACTGGAGTATGGCCCTAACTGGCGACTATCCAAACTTAGTGACATGAAAATGCCAAAACCTTAGCTAACGTGAAAATGTTAGAAACCTTAGCTAACGTGAAAACGTTAGAAACCTTAGGAACGGATGTATGGTACGTCTACCATTATACGTAGGATCCTAGGTATAGCCAGTACAATGGAATTATCAGCCCCTAAAACGAGTACTGGTCCCACTGCCTTGAACTATACCAGGATCATCATGCGCTACAGGCGGAACTGGGGTCAAGCCCAAATAACTGGGGTTAAACCCAGGGAACGAGTTGCTTCAGTGGATAACCAATGTTATGCTAAGGATACCTGAACTTTCAAAACTTAAACTCACGTGAGAGATGGATAAAGGATACATGATCCTTATCCTTATATGAGAAAATAAAGAAATGAAATAGTTCAAGTTTAGGATATTACCTAAGTAAGGATCACCGATACTTTGAGGATCCTTTGAGGATCATCTGTGCCATGAGGATCCTGCTCACATGAAGTATTTCTTCAAGTGGACAGCATTCCAAGCCCTTGGTAGCAAATCACCTTCCATGGTTAGCAATCTATATGCCCCCTTTCCTGCTTCAGCTTCAATCAAATAAGGGCCTTCCCATTTTGGAGCCAATTTCCCATCAGCAGGATTGGTGGTATTCTGAAATGCTTTCCTTAATACCATATCTCCAACTTGAAACCTCCTGATCCTGACATTTTTGTTGTAAGCACCAGCCATTCTTTGCTGATAACTGGCCATCCTTATCCTAGCCGTATCCCTGATTTCTTCAATAGTATCCAGGTCTTGAGCCAAGTTCTCATCATTCTCCTCAGGATCACGGGTACTTGTTCTAGCAGTTGGAACCACCATTTCTGTTGGGATCACTGATTCTGCCCCAAATACCAAAGAGAATGGCGTTTGACCAGTAGCGTTTTTAGGGGTTGTCCTATCAGCCCAAAGCACATAGGGTAGTTCTTCTGCCCATTTCCCTTTCTTGGATCCAAGCTTCTTCTTCAAATTGTTGATGATGATCTTGTTGGATGATTCTGCCTGACCATTAGCTTGTGGGTGGACTGGTGTTGATGTTATCATCTTAATCCCCCAGCTGTCACAAAAGTTAGTGGTTCTGCCCCCAATAAATTGGGAACCATTATCACATATGATCTCAGAAGGAATTCCAAATCTAGTTATAATATTTCTTTTAATGAAGGATATAACTTCATTTTCCCTGACTTGGGCAAAAGCTTCAGCCTCTATCCACTTGGAGAAGTAATCAGTCATAGCAAGCATGAATACTTTTCCACCAGGTGCCTTAGGGAGCTTACCAACTATATCCATACCCCATCTCATAAATGGCCAAGAGGAGGATATAGGATGCAATAATTCAGCTGGTTGATGAAGGATATTACTGTGTCTCTGACAAGGATCACATCTTTTAGCATACTCCACAGCATCTCTCTTCATGGTTGGCCAGTAGTATCCTGTCCTCAGGATCCTTGAGAATAATGCCCTGCCCCCAATGTGGTTTCCACAATCTCCTTCATGGAAGTCTTTTAAAACTTCTTGGATTTCAGGATCCTCAATGCATCTCAAGTATGGTCCTGCAAGAGATCGTCTATACAACATATTATTTAAAATTGTGAATTGAGATACCTTAGATTTGAAAGCCCTAGGGTTTTCTCCTGTAGGAATCTCTCCATGTTGTAAGTATCTCATAATTGGCGAGATCCATGATCCTGATCCTGAATGGGATTGAGTATCCTCACAAGGGATAATTGCAGAATCATTTCCTATCTCCATAGCCTCGTGATCCTCGATAGCCGGAGTCAGGATATGGATAATAGGGATCTTGATATCCTCCGGGATCTTCAAGGATGATCCTAAGTTAGCCAATGCATCAGCCTCTGTATTTTCTTCCCGTGGTACCTGCGTCAAACTAAAGGAAACAAAAGAGAGTGCCAAACTTTTGACTATCTCTAAATATTTGGTTAGCTTTTCACCTTTAACAGCGTAGGATCCATTAAAGTGGTTTGTAATTAACAATGAATCTACATGTACCTCAAGATACCTGATCCCCATATGCTTTGCAATTTGCAAACCAGCAATTAAGGCTTCATATTCAGCCTCATTGTTAGTGGTTTGGAACTCACAAGCTATAGAGTGGGGTATTATGTCCCCCTGTGGCGATTTTAGTAGTATTCCAAGCCCTGTGCCTTTGACATTTGAGGATCCATCAGTATAAAGTATCCAAGGATCCTTGGTCTCTTCTAGCTGCTGGACTTCTAACTCAGCTTCTTCTTGTAAATCACTACTGAAATCAGCCACAAAGTCAGCTAATGCTTGGGATTTGATGGCTGTCCTAGGCTCATATCTTATATCATATGCACTTAGCTTCACTGCCCACTTAGCCATCCTTCCTGACATCTCTGGTTTCCTGAGGACATTCTTAATTGGAAAATTAGTTTTAACAATGATAACATGAGTTTCAAAATAATGTCTTAACTTAGTAGATGCCATAATTAATGCAAGAATAAGCTTTTCAAGGTGTGAATACCTGGATTCGGCATCAAGTAAACTTTTACTTACATAATAGACAGGATGTTGTGTACCTTCATGATCCTTAACAAGGACCGCACTTACTGCTTTTGAGGATACTGCAAAATACAAGGATAGCACATCGCCTTTTTCTGGTTTCATCAAAGCCGGGGCTGAGGATAGGTAATCTTTGAGGGCTCTTAAAGCATTTTCATGCTTCTCAGTCCACTCAAATTTCTTGTTCTTCCTTAGGATATCATAGAATTCTTTGCACTTCTCTGAAGATTTGGATATAAATATGTTCAAAGCTGCTATCCTGCCTGTTAGCCTTTGAACATCCTTAGCATTGGCTGGAGATTTGATGTTCACTATTGCTTTGATTTGTTCCGGGCTAGCTTCAATGCCTCTCTTTGTCACCATATATCCTAAGAATTTACCTGCTTTAACACCAAAGTGACATTTTGAAGGATTAAGTTTCATGTTATATTTGTCAAGGATATCGAATGCTTCCTCCAAGTCCCTCAGGTGATCCTCAGCTTTTATGGATTTTACCACCATATCATCTATGTAAACCTCCATAGTTTGTCCAATCTGATCCTTGAACATCATATTCACCAGCCTTTGATATGTTGCACCTGCATTTCTTAGTCCGAACGGCATAGCAATATAGCAGTATATACCAGTTGGAGTCATGAAGGCTGTATCCTCTTGGTCGGATGGTTCCATTTGGATTTGTTGGAATCCAGATGAAGCATCCATAAAAGTTAACAGTTCATGACCCGCAGTTGCATCCACCATGGAGTCAATGTGGGGTAATGGGAAAGGATCCTTGGGACATGCCTTATTTAAATCGGTAAAATCGACACATACCCTCCACTTTCCATTTTTCTTTTGAACAACAACCACATTGGCCAACCATCTTGGATACTTGACCTCCCTAATCATACCTACCCGGAGCAATTTCTCTACCTCTTCCTGGATAATGGCATTCCTTTCCGGTGCAAACTTTCTTCTCCTTTGATGGATTGGTTTGAAGGATCTGTCAATCCCGAGTGTGTGAGTGATTACATCTTTGGATATTCCAGTCATGTCTTCGTGTTTCCATGCGAAGGTAGTCTTTCTCCTTTTGAGGAAGGATACGAGGTCTTCTTTCATTTCGCCAAGGATCCCTGATCCGATGTAGATTTTGGATTCAGGATCATCAGGATCCATGAGGATTTCTACCACATCCTGCTCTCTTGCCTCCAAGACATCCCTTGGAGGATACCTTGATTGCTATTGCTCCCTTGACTTCGAGGCTGGTTTCATCGATGAAGTGTAGCAATTCTTAGCCTCCTGCTGATCACTATCAATCTTCACTATTCCCCAAGGACTAGGGAGCTTCACACATTGATGGTAAGTAGAGGGGACTGCTTTCATATCGTGTATCCAAGGCCTGCCAAGGATAACATTACAACAAGATAAACAGTCAATAACACAAAATTTTTGATAAGAGTGTAGGCCTTCAATATATATTGGGAGTTTAATGTCCCCCAGGGTATTCTTAGTTTCGCCACTAAATCCCACGAGCACGGAGGATCTTGGTATGATGTCCGATTCAGGAATACCCATCTTCTTTAGAACATCAAGCTGGATAATGTTCACTGAGCTTCCTCCGTCTATAAGGATCCTGCGGATAAAATGGTTAGAAATGAAAAGAGTAATAACTAAACCGTCGTGATGAGGATCCTGGATATCAACACGATCATCCTCATCAAAGGTTATGACTTTTCCTTCGGAGACACTTGATGTTCGAACAGGTCTTTCTCCATTGTCCATTTTAGTTTCCTTTGCATGCCTTTTAGCTGCTGAGAAGGATGTGCCGCAAATGTCTGATCCTCCAGAAATAAAGTTTATTACTTGTGCATCTGCTGGAGGGGCTGGAGCCTTCTCAGGGATCCTTTCAGGATCCTGAGTCCTTGACTTTTTTCTTCCCAACAATTATTTTAGATGCCCCTTGCTCAACAAGTATCCAATTTCCTTTCTCAGTGCAATGCATTCTTCTGTGAGATGCCCAAAATCTTCATGGTATGCACACCACTTTGATTTATCCTTAGTTGCAGCTGGCCTATCATTTTTTCTCGGCCATCTAGCTTTATCACCTAGGTTCTGCATCGCAAGGATTAGTTCATTGTTATCAACACAAAAACAATATTCGGAAATTGGAGGATAATCCTCATCATCCTCTTCTTGATCAACAGAATGCACGTTCTGGTTATCAGATCTGTTGTAGGATCTGAACTTGTTGTTCCTGAATGAGGATCCATGCTTATCCTGCTTTGAGGATCCTGCTAACCTCTCCTGGATCCTCTTGTCATCCTCTAGCCGAATGAACCTAAGTGCTCGTGTTCTTACCTCATCTAAGTTCCTGCATGGTGTCATAACAAGATCATCATAGAACGACGAATCCCTAAGCAATCCCATTTTAAAGGCCTCAACAGCCGTAGCTATATCTAAGTTGGGAATGTCTAAGGATTCTTTACTAAATTTGGTAATGTAATCCCTTAATGATTCATTATGACCCTGGGTTATCCTATATAGATCACTAGTTAATCGTTCGAATTTTCTACTACAAGAAAACTGATTATTAAACAAGTTAACTAGATTAGCAAATGAGGTAATAGAATAGGGAGGAAGACTTAGCAGCCATTTGAGAGCTGATCCAGTAAGAGTGGATCCAAATCCGTTGCACAGGCATGCTTCCTTTAACCTTTCTGGAATTGGATTGATCTCCATCCTCTCCCTGTATTGTGCTATGTGTTCTTCAGGATCCGTCGAACCATCATACAGCTTCATTGTTGGCACATGGAACCTCTTGGGTATCTCAGCATCACAGATTGGTGGTGCAAAACGAGATATCTTGTGGCTCCCATCTGCAATCTCTGGGATAGGTTTGACCACTCCTGGAACACTTGATATCATGTCCTTTAGCTTTTGCAATTCTCTGGCCATGGCATGATTGATACCTGGATCCTGCATAAGACCATGGTTAGTAGTATAAGAATTATTAAAAGTGTTACCTCCCATTGGATTCAGATTAGGAAGATTGGATGTTAATCCATATTGTTGGGGATCTGGAATGATCGAGGGACCAGTAGAGGCATTGGTCTGCATTGGAATAAAATCTCCCTGATGGACATCCGAACTTCCTGTTTGCAAACTCCTCAAGGATCCTGGCATCTGGAAGGATCCCTGAAACTGTGACGATCCTGGAACAAAGGAGGATCCTTGAACCTGGGATGATCCTGGAACAAAGGAGGATCCTTGAACCTGGGATGATCCTGGAACAAAGGAGGATCCTTGAACCTGGCATGATCCTGGAACAAAGGAGGATCCTTGAACCTGGGATGATCCTGGAACAAAGGAGGATCCTTGAACCTGGGATGATCCTGGAACAAAGGAGGATCCTTGAACCTGGGATGATCCTGAATATCCTCCTGAATTCGTGAGGGATCCCATATGCTGAGGATAGGATCCCGCTGGCTGGAAATATGAACCTGATGCCTGGGTCACTGTTGTTGTTCCGTAGTGCACTCCTTTTGGCCCACCCACATATTGAACATCTGGAACCACTGATGGCTGGGAAGTAATCAACGGAGTATCAAAATTCAAAGATTTTGGCACCAGTGGGGAATGATCCTCTGCCGTTTTCTTTTGTTTCTTGAGATCTCCGATTTCTTTGAGAATCCTTTCATTGGTCTTATCCTGTTGCCGTATCTGATCCTTCATCTGCAAAATCAAAGTAAACATGTCACTAGTAGTTGGAGTGTAAGAAGCAGAAGAAGTTGGAGGTTTTGAGAAAATGGGAGTTGGTTTCTTCGCAGCATTCTCAGCATTCTTCTGGGATCCAGAAGGTGGTGGAGGCAAAGGGGGAACGCCTTGTGAAGAAGTGGATGAGGGCATCAAATTTGAAGCATTCTTCGCTGAGGAAGCCATTTGCTCGGTTGTAGTGAATTGAAATAAGCACAGAAATGCGAATTTTTCTAAGGATGAAGCACCAATTGCCCCACGGTGGGCGCCAAACTGTTTTGGTCAAAAAATCTGATGAGGATATTACAACCAAACTCTCAGTTACGGGGTATGATGCTAATAATGTAGAACAATGACAAGGATCACTTTAATGTAAATTGCACAAACGACACAAGAATTTATACGGTGAAAAAGCCCTTGATCAAGAGTTGATCTCCGGCACAAAAAACCCCGGGTGATGGAAACTACCGATCACCAAGCTCAAATAAATGAATAAATGTTTACAACTTCGGATAGTAACGAGCTAGGTACAAGGATCACTATCGTGAAATGTGTAAAAGTGAGTGAAAACGAATGAATGTTCGTCGAGAGCTTCAAGTGTGCGAGTATATGAGTGTGTGTAGCTGAAAATGGCTAAGTGTTCTAAATTCTAGCTCGTTACCCCTTTTAAAATAGAAGTTAACTACAATAACTAACTATCCGATCTTTGTGCCAAGCTCCCACGTTCTCCACAACGTCCATTTTTGGCCAAGCACGTGCGGGATAGTTTGGGAATATTCTCCAGGAATATCGCCAAGACTAAGTCAAGCTTGTTATTCCTGCGAAGTAATACAAAACATAAATAAACAATCGTCAGTACGAGGATCCTTAAAGTGATCCATGATCCTGATCCTGAAGCTCTTCTGAGGATCACCACCTGTCACAGAAGTAAGGATCATTAATTAGGATAACGAATAAGGATCACTAATTGTTAGAAAATCCTCCCCTAACACGTAGGATCCTAGGTATAGCCAGTACAATGGAATTATCAGGCCCTAAAGCAAGTGCTGGTCCCACTGCCTTGAACAATACCAGGATCATCATGCGCTACAGGCGGAACTGGTGTATAGCCCAAATAGCTGGGGTTAAACCCAAGGAACGGATTGCTTCTGCAGATAACCAATATTTTGCTAAGGATACCTGAACTTTCAAAACTTAAAATCACGTGAGAGATGGATAAAGGACACATGATCCTTATCCTTATATGAGAAAATAAAGAAATGAAATAGTTCAAGATCAGGATATTACCAAAGTAAGGATCACCAATACTTTAAGGATCCTTCAAGGATACCCCTATCGTAAGGATCATCTGTGCCATGAGGATCCTGGTCACATAAAATATTTCTTCAAGTGGACAGCATTCCAAGCTCTTGGTAGCAAATCAACTTCCATGGTCAGCAATCTATATGCCCCCTTTCCTGCTTCAGCTTCAATCAAATAAGGGCCTTCCCATTTTGGAGCCAATTTTCCATTAGCAGGATTGGTGGTATTCTGAAATGCTTTCCTTAATACCATATCTCCAACTTGAAACTTCCTGATCCTGACATTTTTGTTATAAGCACCAGCCATTCTTTGTTGATAACTGGCCATCCTTATCCTAGCCAGATCCCTGATTTCTTCAATAGTATCCAGGTCTTGAGCCAAGTTCTCATCATTTTCCTCAGGATCACGAGTACTTGTTCTAGCAGTTGGAACCACCATTTCTGTTGGGATCACTGATTCTGCCCCAAATACCAAAGAGAATGGTGTTTGAACAGTAGCATTCTTAGGGGTTGTCCTGTCAGCCCAAAGCACATAAGGTAGTTCTTCTGCCCATTTCCCTTTCTTGGATCCAAGCTTCTTCTTCAAATTGTTGATGATGATTTTGTTGGATGATTCTGCTTGACCATTAGCTTGTGGGTGGACTGGTGTTGATGTTATCATCTTAATCCCCCAGCTGTCACAAAAGTTAGTGGTTCTGCCCCCAATAAATTGGGAACCATTATCACATATAATTTCAGAAGGAATACCAAATCTAGTTATAATATTTCTTTTAATGAAGGATATAACTTCCGTTTCTCTGACTTGGGCAAAAGCTTCAGCCTCTATCCACTTGGAGAAGTAATCAGTCATAGCTAGCATGAACACTTTTCCACCAGGTGCCTTAGGGAGCTTACCAACTATATCCATACCCCATCTCATAAATGGCCAAGAGGAGGATATAGGATGCAATAATTCAGCTGGTTGATGAAGGATATTGCTGTGTCTCTGACAAGGATCACATCTCTTAGCATACTCCACAGCATCTCTCTTCATGGTTGGCCAGTAGTATCCTGTCCTCAGGATCCTTGAGAATAATGCCCTGCCCCCAGTGTGGTTTCCACAATCTTCTTCATGGAAGTCTTTTAAAACTTCTTGGATTTCAGGATCCTCAATGCATCTTAAGTATGGTCCTGCAAGAGATCGTCTATACAACATATTATTTAAAATTGTGAATTGAGATACCTTAATTTTGAAAGCCCTAGGGTTTTCTCCTGTAGGAATCTCTCCATGTTGTAAGTATCTCATGATTGGTGAAATCCATGATCTTGATCCTGAATGGGATTGAGTATCCTCACTAGGGATAATTGCAGAATCTTGCCCTATCTCCATGGCCGCATGATCCTCGATGGTCGGGGTCAGGATATGGATAATAGGGATCTTGATATCCTCCGGGATCTTCAAAGATGATCCTAAGTTAGCCAATGCATCAGCTTCTGTATTTTCTTCCCTTGGTACCTGTGTCAAATTAAAGGAAACAAAGGAGAGTGCCAATTCTTTGACTATCTCTAAATATTTGGTTAGCTTTTCACCTTTAACAGCATAGGATCCATTAAAGTGGTTTGTAATTAACAATGAATCTACATGTACCTCAAGATACCTGATCCCCATATGCTTAGCAATTTGCAAACCAGCAATTAAGGCTTCATATTCAGCCTCATTGTTAGTGGTTTGGAACTCACAAGCTATAGAGTGGGGTATTATGTCCCCCTGTGGCGATTTTAGTAGTATTCCAAGCCCTGTGCCTTTGACATTTGAGGATCCATCAGTATAGAGTATTCAAGGATCCTTGGTCTCCTCTAGCTGCTGGACTTCTAACTCAGCTTCTTTTTGTAAATCACTACTGAAATCAACCACAAAGTCAGCTAATGCTTGGGATTTGATGGTTGTCCTAGGCTCATATCTTATGTCATAGGCACTTAGCTTCACTGCCCACTTGGCCATCCTTCCTGACATCTCTGGTTTCCTGAGGACATTCTTAATTGGAAAATTAGTTTTAACAACAATAACATGAGTTTCAAAATAATGTCTCAACTTAGTAGATGCCATAATTAATGCAAGAATAAGCTTTTCAAGGTGTGAATACCTGGATTCGGCATCAAGTAAACTTTTACTTACATAATAGACAGGATGTTGTGTACCTTCATGATCCTTAACAAGGACCGCACTTACTGCTTTTGAGGATACTGCAAGATACAAGGATAACACATCGCCTTTTTCTGGTTTCATCAAGGCCGGGGCTGAGGATAGGTAATTTTTGAGAGCTCTTAAGGCATTTTCATGCTTCTCAGTCCATTCAAATTTCTTGTTCTTCCTTAGGATATCATAGAATTCTTCGCATTTCTCTGAGGATTTGGATATGAATCTGTTCAAAGCCGCTATCCTGCCTGTTAGCCTTTGAACATCCTTAGCATTGGCTGGGGATTTGATTTTCACTATAGCTTTGATTTGTTCTGGGCTAGCTTCAATGCCTCTCTTTGTCACCATATATCCTAAGAATTTACCTGCTTTAACACCAAAGTGACATTTTGAAGGATTAAGTTTCATGTTATATTTGTCAAGGATATCGAATGCTTCCTCCAAATCCCTTAGGTGATCCTCAGCCTTTATTGATTTTACCACCATATCGTCTATGTAAACCTCCATAGTTTGTCCAATCTGATCCTTGAACATCATATTCACTAGCCTTTGATAAGTTGCACCTGCATTTCTTAGTCCGAACGGCATAGCAATATAACAATATATACCAGTTGGAGTCATGAAGGCTGTATCCTCTTGATCGGATGGTTCCATTTGGATTTGTTGAAATCCGAATGAAGCATCCATAAAAGTTAACAGTTCATGACCCGCAGTTGCATCCACCATGGAGTTAATGTGGGGTAATGGGAAAGGATCCTTGGGACATGCCTTATTTAAATCTGTAAAATCGACACATACCCTCCACTTTCCGTTTTTCTTTTGAACAACAACCACATTGGCCAACCATCTTGGATACTTGACCTCTCTAATCATACCTGCCCGGAGCAATTTCTCTACCTCTTCCTGGATAATGGCGTTTCTCTCCGGTGCAAACTTTCTTCTCCTTTGATGGATCGGTTTGAAGGACCTATCAATGCCAAGTTTGTGAGTGATTACATCTTTAGATATGCCTGTCATATCTTCATGTTTCCATGCAAAGGTAGTCTTTCTCCTTTTGAGGAAGGATACGAGGTCTTCTTTCATTTTGCCAAAGATCCCTGATCCGATAAAGATTTTGGATTCAGGATCACGAGGATCCATGAGGATTTCTACCACATCCTGCTCTCTTGCCTCCAAGACATCCCTTGGAGGATACTTTGATTGCTATTGCTCCCTTGACTTCGAGGCTGGTTTCATCGATGAAGTATAGCAATTCTTAGCCTCCTGCTGATCACTATCAATCTTGACTATTCCCCATGGACTAGGGAGCTTCACACATTGATGGTAAGTAGATGGGACTGCCTTCATATCGTGTATCCAGGGCCTGCCAAGGATAACATTACAACAAGATAAACAGTCAATAACACAAAATTTTTGATAAGAGTGTACGCCTTCGATGTATATTGGGAGCTTAATGTCCCCTAGGGTATTCTTAGTTTCGCCACTAAATCCCACGAGCACGGAGGATCTTGGTATGATATCTGATTCAGGAATACCCATCTTCTTTAGAACATCAAGCTGGATAATGTTCACTGAGCTTCCTCCGTCTATAAGGATCCTGCGGACAAAATGGTTAGAAATGAAAAGAGTAATAACTAAACCATCGTGATGAGGATCCTGGATATCAACACGATCATCCTCATCAAAGGTTATGACTTTTCCTTCGGAGACACTTGATGTTCGAACGGGTCTTTCTCCATTATCCATTTTAGTTTCCTTTGCATGCCTTTTAGTTGCTGAGAAGGATGTGCCACAAATGTCTGATCCACCAGAAATAAAGTTTATTACTTGTGCATCTGCTGGAGGGGCTGGAGCCTTCTCAGGGATCCTTTCAGGATCCTGAGTCCTTGACTTTTTTCGACCCAACAATTCTTTTAGATGCCCCTTGCTCAACAAGTATCCAATTTCCTTTCTCAGTGCAATGCATTCTTCTATAAGATGCCCAAAATCTTCATGGTATGCACACCACTTTGATTTATCTTTGGTTGCAGCTGGTCTATCATTTTTCCTGGGCCATCAGGCTTTATCACCTAGATTCTGCATCGCAAGGATTAGTTCATTGTTATCAACAGAGAAACAATACTCAGAAATTGGAGGATAATCCTCATCATCCTCTTCTTGATCAACAGCATGCACGTTCTGGTTATCAGATCTGTTATAGGATCTGAACTTGTTGTTCCTGAATGAGGATCCTTGCTTATCCTGCTTTGAGGATCCTGCTAACCTCTCCTGGATCCTTTTGTCATCCTCTAGCCGGATGAACCTAAGTGCCCGGGTTCTTACATCATCTAGGTTCCTGCATGGTGTCATAACAAGATCATCATAGAACAATGAATCCCTAAGCAATCCCATTTTAAAGGCCTCAACAGCCGTGGCTATATCCAAGTTGGGAATATCTAAGGATTCTTTACTGAATTTGGTAATGTAATCCCTTAATGATTCATTATGACCCTGGGTTATCCTATATAGATCACTAGTTAATCGTTCAAATTTTCTACTACAAGAAAACTGATTATTAAATAGGTTAACTAGATTAGCAAATGAGGTAATAGAGTAGGGGGGAAGACTTAGCAGCCATTTGAGAGCTGATCCAGTAAGAGTGGACCCGAATCCCTTGCACAGGCATGCTTCCTTTAACCTTTCTGGGATTGGATTGATCTCCATCCTCTCCCTGTATTGTGCTATGTGTTCTTCAGGATCTGTCGAACCGTCATACAGCTTCATAGTTGGGACATGGAACCTCTTGGGTATCTCAGCATCACAGATTGGTGGTGCAAAATGAGATATCTTGTGGCTCCCATCTGCAATCTCTGGGATAGGTTTGACCACTCCTGGAACACTTGATATCATATCCTTCAACTTTTGCAATTCTCTGGCCATGGCATGATTGATACCTGGATCCTGTATAAGGCCATGGTTAGTAGTATAAGAATTATTAAAAGTGTTACCTCCCATTGGATTCAAATTAGGGAGAATGGATGTTAATCCATATTGTTGGGGCTCTTGAATGATCGAAGGACCAGTAGAAGCATTGGTCTGCATTGGAATAAAATCTCCCTGATGGACATCTGAATTTCCTGTTTGCAAACTCCTCAAGGATCCTGGCATCTGGAAGGATCTCTGAAACAGGGACGATCCTGGAACATAGGAGGATCCTTGAACCTGGGATGATCCTGGAACAAAGGAGGATCCTTGAACCTGGGATGATCCTGGAACAATGGAGGATCCTTGAACCTGGGATGATCCTGGAACAATGGAGGATCCTTGAACCTGGGATGATCCTGGAACAAAGGAGGATCCTTGAACCTGGGATGATCCGGGAATAATGGAGGATCCTTGAACCTGGAATGATCCTGGAACAAAAGAAGATCCTTGAATCTGCTGCGCTCCTGAGTATCCTCCTGAATTCATGAAGGATCCCATATGCTGAGGATAGGATCCTGCTGGCTGAAAATATGAACCTGATGCCTGGGTCACTGTTGTTGTTCCGTAGTGCACTCCTTTCGGTCCACCCACATATTGAACATCTGGAACCACTGATGGTTGAGAAGTAATCACCGGAGTATCAAAATTCAAAGATTTGGGCACCAGTGGGGAATGATCCTCTGCCGTTTTCATTTGTTTCTTGAGATCTCCGATTTCTTTGAGAATCCTTTCATTGGTCTTATCCTGTTGCTGTATATGATCCTTCATCTGCAAAATCAAAGTAAACATGTCACTAGTAGTGGGAGTGTAAGAAGCAGAAGAAGTTGGAGGTTTGGAGAAAATGGGAGTTGGTTTCTTCTCGGCATTTTTCTGAGGTCCAGAAGGTGGTGGAGGCAAAGGTGGAATGCCCTGAGATGAAGTGACCGCAGACATTGCAGTAGAAGTATTCTTCAATGATGAAGCCATGTATTTGTATACAATGAACCGGAATGATCACCAACAGAAAAATTTCTTAGGAATGAAGCACCAATTGCCCCACGGTGGGCGCCAAACTGTTTTGGTCAAAAAATCTGATGAGGATAATGCAACCAAACTCTTTGTTACGGGGAATGATGCTTTAAATGTAGAACAATGATAAGGATCACTTCAATGTAAATTGCACAAATGACACAAGGATTTATACGGGGAAAAAGCCCTTGATCAAGAGTTGATCTCCGGCACAAAAAACCCCGGGTGATGGAAACTACCGATCACCAAGCTCAAATAAATCAATAAATGTTTACAACTTCGGATAGTAACGAGCTAGGTACAAGGATCACTATGGTGAAATGTGTAAAAATGAGTGAAAACTAATAAGTGTTCGTCGGGAGCTTCAAGAGTGCGATTGTATGAGAGTGTGTGTAGCTGAAAATGGCTAAGTGTTCTAATTCTAGCTCGTCACCCCTTTAAAAATAGAAGTTAGCTATAATAACAAACAGTTTTGGTCAAAAAATTCTATTTATGATATGCAACCAAACTCTTTGTTTCGGGGAATGATGCTTAAAATATGTAATAGCGATGAGGATCACTTCAAGGTAAATTGCACTAACGACACAAGGATTTATATGGGGAAAAAGCCCTTGATCAAGAGTTGATCTCCGGCACAAAAAACCCCGGGTGATGGAAACTACCGATCACCAAGCTCAAATAAATGATTAAATGTTTACAACTTCGGATAGTAACGAGCTAGGTACAAGGATCACTATCGTGAAATGTGTATAAGTGAGTGAAAATGAATGTATGTTCGTCGAGAGCTTCAAGTGTGCGAGTATACGAGTGTGTGTAGCTTCAAAAATGGCTAAGTGTTTTTTCTACTAGCTCGTTACCCCTTTTAAAATAGAAATCTAACTACCAAACTAACTATCCGACTTTCGTGCCATGCCTCCACGTTCTCCACAACGTCTATTTTTGGTCAAGCACGTGCAGAATAGTTTGGGAATATTCTCCAGGAATGTCGCCAAGACTTGGTCAAGCTTGTTATACCTGCGAGATAGTACAAAACATAAGTAAACAATCGTCAGTACGAGGATCCTTAAAGTGATCCATGATCCTGATCCTAAAGCTCTTCTGAGGATCACCACCTGTCACAGAAGTAAGGATCACTAATTAGGATAACGAATAAGGATCACTAATTGTTAGAAAATCCTCCCCTAACAATTGCCCCCAAAATATAAGGAGTAATTTGTAAAATTAGCGAGTTATATTTTCTTGATCTTATCCGCAACTAACTAACGGATATATAGCCGTTAAAATAGAACTAGCCGTTACTATCATGACGTCACGGAAGTGACAATCCTGCAGAATCATAATTATAAATAGAGATCTAGATAGGATCATCATGCATTCAAATTCGAAAGAAACTCCCTTTAAATTCTCAGTCGACGATCAACCAGGTATTTCTTTCTCCTCTTTCTTCCTCTCTTACTCTGTTTTTCTTTCTTTATCTCCGTCACTTCGAAAATGTTGCTCCGAAATTCTCCGGCCAAGGATCACAAAAAGGATAGCCCTTTGAAGAGTCAAAAGATCATCAAAGACTCAATGAATGAGAGGTGTTGCTTTAACGATGCACAAGTAGATAACATCCGTCACCGATTTCCGGCGAATGCCTTTTTCAAACCTTTTGATCCAACTGCCCTGAGCGACTATGTTTCAGAAACATGGGTTGCCTTTCCAGTTACTCCATTTGCCATAGGATACACCTATCCTTTCCCAGAATTTACACAATCCTTCTTCTCCCTTACCGGCATCTCTTACATCCAAGCCATGCCGATGATTTGGAGGGTTTTGTATACCCTGGAGAGGATCATCGAGCAGGAGGGCATTGATTTGGGCATGTCAGAACTGACACAATTGTATGACGTTACCACCTTTGGATCCCACCGTTATTTGTTCAAACGAAAACCCAGTGTAGAACACCCCCTTCTCAAAGTCACCAAAAATGACAAAGATTGGAAACGTCGCTTCTTCTTTGTAAGAAGGGATACCATTTCAGATGGAGAGCATTTACCAAGAACATGGTCCACCCATGGTAGGCCGGAGGATCCTGAGAAGGATCAGCAGGTAGTCTTGTTTTCGCAATAGGATCACTAACCCCTTTTTTGTCTTGTGTTATGCAGCTATTTCTGTCTCACACATCATCACATCACCTGAAACCAAGGATAGACTCGCTGCTTTTTGGAAGCTTGATCCTGAAATAAGGACATTCAAGATAGACACCCAAGACTCACAAGAAGTATCCTCAGGTTCCATTACCATGTCAAGTAAGTATCCTGCCTTTTACATAGTTTAAATATTAAAATAAATGAATAAATTGAAATAGGATAAGGATACTCATCTTGCTTTAAATGTGTAGGCGCTGGAAAATCTGCCAAGCCTGTATCCCAATTCAACACGGCTGACCTTGATGTCGTACGACCCAGGAAGAAGAGGTCCACTACCAGTCCTAGCATCTCCATTCCAAAGGCACCCACTAAAGGAAAGGGTGTCAAGAAGAGGAAAACTTCTGATGCTGAGGATCTTCAAGGCCTACCACTGATCCACAACCAGTTCCTTGAATACTTCAATGATGTAAGGATCCTTAATTCTGCCTAGGTATCCTACTCGTATGAGGATCACTTGATCTTGAACTGCTTTATCCTCTTCTTTGCAGAATTTTTCCGAGATCGAGGATTACGTGGGGAATGTTGAGGAGCAGGACAAGAAAATTGCTGACCTCCAACAGGTTGCCGTGCTCAAAGACCTTGCACTTGCTGATCTTCGGAAGGAACTCCAAGATGAGAAGACCAAGACGGCCAAACTTCTGATTGACCTTGACTATGAGAAGCATGATCTCATAGAAAATGCTAAGGTTTCTGCCGCCATCACGATGTATCAGACAAAATTGAAGATGGCCCAGGAAGCTCAGGATCCTAGTTTTGATAAAAGCAGCTGGGATGTTGAGGGCTGGAAGGCAAGGTTGGCTAATCTTGAGGATGATGAGGAGGAGGCAACTGAGGTCTTGGCGATCGAGGCAAGTGGCAGTGGAAAGGATCTGATGAAGGATACTGCAGCTGGAGGGAAAGAGGATGCAGCAAAGGCATAGGTTGCATGAATGGGCGATGAAGGACATTTCTAGACGTAGCCGGAGCCCATTTTTTAAGTTTGATAGTTTGTTTTGGTTGTGGTGTTTTTTGCTAAACAATGATGGGTTGTACTTGAACAATAGGTTTTAGGATTAAGGATCATGTATGATCCTTTGGACAATAGGCAGGATTGCATATGGTGGAGGGATCCTCTGTTTGGGGGATGAAGCCATTGTGATCCTGCCGCCTTTATATTCCTGCACTACTTTCGAACTTGTTATCATGGACACCCTTTACCTACCCCAGCGGACGGGCCACGTTTTGCTGGTAGATGCTCGGGTAGGTAATTTTGACAACCTTTAAAGGGTTAGTCTTTTGTTAATAAATAAAATCTTAACCTTTTGTCGCCTATCTTGTGTTGTTATCCTTGTGTTTCTTTGATTTTCCTTTATTTTGATGCATATTTATTAAACAAAAAATTTTGAATAAGTCAAATTGAAAATACTTAGGATATGATCCATGATCAAATATCCTTTAGTTAAAGAATCTCAGAAAGCAATATGTTTTAAGGATCACAAGTCTAGTTGTCAAACTTTAAGGGTTATTCAAATAAATAATGAATAGAATTAAATATAGTTAAGGATCATACATGAGGATCCAAGTTAGGATCCTAATCATTATAAGGATAACTACAAGATAAACCTTAGAATAAAGTAAGGATCGAGGATCCCTAGTTGCCTATCTTCAAGAACCTGAAATAGAGCATAACTTGGGACTAAGCCAATATAAGATAAGAGTTAGTAACTGGGGACAAGCCCAAGGATAACTGGGGACAAGCCCAAGGATAACTGGGGACAAGCCCAAGGATAACTGGGGACAAGCCCAAGGATCGTATGTAAACTGGAGTATGGCCCTAATTGGCGACTATCCAAACTTAGTGGCATGAAAATGCCAAAACCTTAGCTAACGTGAAAACGTTAGAAACCTTAGCTAACGTGAAAACGTTAGAAACCTTAGAAACGGATGTATGGTACGTCTACCATTGTACGTAGGATCCTAAGCATAGCCAGAACAATGGAATTATCAGCCCCTAAAACGAGTACTGGTCCCAATGCCTTGAACTATACCAGGATCATCGTGCGCTACAGGCGGAACTGGGGTCAAGCCCAAATAACTGGGGTTAAACCCAAGGAACGGATTGCTTCAGCAGATAACCAATGTTATGCTAAGGATACCTGAACTTTCAAAACTTGAACTCACGTGAGAGATGGATGAAGGATACATGATCCTTATCCTTATATGAGAAAATAAAGGAACGAAATAGTTCAAGTTTAGGATATTACCTAAGTAAGGATCACCAGTACTTCGAGGATCCTTTAAGGATATCCCTATCGTGAGGATCATCTCTGCCATGAGGATCCTGCTCACATGAAATATTTCTTCAAGTGGACAACATTCCAAGCTCTTGGTAGCAAATCACCTTCCATGGTTAGCAATCTATATGCCCCCTTTCCTGCTTCAGCTTCAATCAAATAAGGGCCTTCCCATTTTGGAGCTAACTTTCCATCAGCAGGATTGGTAGTATTCTGAAATGCTTTCCTTAATACCATGTCTCCAACTTGAAACCTCCTGATCCTGACATTTTTGTTGTAAGCACCAGCCATTCTTTGTTGATAACTGGCCATCCTTATCCTAGCCATATCCCTGATTTCTTCAATAGTATCCAGGTCTTGAGCCAAGTTTTCATTATTTTCCTCAGGATCACAAGTACTTGTTCTAGCAGTTGGAACCACCATTTCTGTTGGGATCACTGATTCTGCTGCAAATACCAAAGAGAATGGTGTTTGACCAGTAGCATTTTTAGGGGTTGTCCTATCAGCCCAGAGCAGATAGGGTAGTTCTTCTGCCCATTTCCCTTTCTTGGATCCAAGCTTCTTCTTCAAATTGTTGATGATGATCTTGTTAGATGATTCTGCTTGGCCATTGGCTTGTGGGTGGACTGGTGTTGATGTTATCATCTTAATCCCCCAGCTGTCACAAAAGTTAGTGGTTCTGCCCCCAATAAATTGGGAACCATTATCACATATAATCTCAGAAGGAATTCCAAATCTAGTTATAATATTTCTTTTAATGAAGGATATAACTTCCTTTTCTCTGACTTGGGCAAAAGCTTCAGCCTCTATCCACTTGGAGAAGTAATCAGTCATAGCTAGCATGAATACTTTTCCACCAGGTGCCTTAGGGAGCTTACCAACTATATCCATACCCCATCTCATAAATGGCCAAGAGGAGGATATAGGATGTAATAATTCAGCTGGTTGATGAAGGATATTGCTGTGTCTCTGGCAAGGATCACATCTTCTGGCATACTCCACAGCATCTTTCTTCATGGTTGGCCAGTAGTATCCTGTCCTCAGGATCCTTGAGAATAATGCCCTGCCCCCGGTGTGGTTTCCACAATCTCCTTCATGGAAGTCTTTTAAAACTTCTTGAACCTCAGGATCCTCAATGCATCTCAAGTATGGTCCTGCAAGAGATCGTCTATACAACATATTATTCATAATTGTGAATTGAGATACCTTAGATTTGAAAGCCCTAGGGTTTTCTCCTGTAGGAATCTCTCCATGTTGTAAGTATCTCATAATTGGTGAGATCCACGATCCTGATCCTGAATGGGATTGAGTATCCTCACAAGGGATAATTGCAGAATCATTTCCTATCTCCATAGCCTCGTGATCCTCGATAGCCGGGGTCAGGATATGGATAATAGGAATCTTGATATCCTCCGGGATCTTCAAGGATGATCCTAAGTTAGCCAATGCATCAGCTTCTGTATTTTCTTCCCTTGGTACCTGTGACAAACTAAAGAAAACAAAAGAGAGTGCCAAACTTTTGACTATCTCCAAATACTTGGTTAGCTTTTCACCTTTAACAGCATATGATCCATTAAAGTGGTTTGTAATCAACAAAGAATCTACGTGTACCTCAAGATACCTGATCCCCATATGCTTTGCAATTTGCAAACCAGCAATTAAGGCTTCATATTCAGCCTCATTGTTAGTGGTTTGGAACTCACAAGCTATAGAATGGGGTATTATGTCCCCCTGTGGCGATTTTAGTAGTATTCCAAGCCCTGTGCCTTTGACATTTGAGGATCCATCAGTATAAAGTATCCAAGGATCCTTGGTCTCTTCTAGCTGCTGGACTTCTAGCTCAGCTTCTTCTTGTAAATCACTACTGAAATCAGCCACAAAGTCAGCTAATGCTTGGGATTTGATGGCTGTCCTAGGCTCATATCTTATATCATATGCACTCAGCTTCACTGCCCACTTAGCCATCCTTCCTGACATCTCTGGTTTCCTGAGGACATTCTTAATTGGAAAATTAGTTTTAACAATGATAACATGAGTTTCAAAATAATGTCTTAACTTGGTAGATGCCATAATTAATGCAAGAATAAGCTTTTCAAGGTGTGAGTACCTGGATTCGGCATCAAGTAAACTTTTACTTACATAATAGACAGGATGTTGTGTACCTTGATGATCCTTAACAAGGACCGCACTTACTGCTTTTGAGGATACTGCAAGATACAAGGATAACACATCACCTTTTACTGGTTTCATCAAAGCCGGGGCCGAGGATAGGTAATCTTTGAGGGCTTTTAAAGCATTTTCATGCTTCTCCGTCCACTCAAATTTCTTGTTCTTCCTTAGGATATCATAGAATTCTTTACACTTCTCAGAGGACTTGGATATAAATCTGTTCAAGGATGCTATCCTTCCTGTTAGCCTTTGAACATCCTTAGCATTGGCCGGAGATTTGATGTTCACTATTGCTTTGATTTGTTCTGGGCTAGCTTCAATGCCTCTCTTTGTCACCATATATCCTAAGAATTTACCTGCTTTAACAGCAAAGTGACATTTTGAAGGATTAAGTTTCATGTTATATTTGTCAAGGATATCGAATGCTTCCTCCAAGTCTCTTAGGTGATCCTCAGCTTTTAAGGATTTTACCACCATATCATCTATGTAAACCTCCATAGTTTGTCCAATCTGATCCTTGAACATCATATTCACCAGCCTTTGATATGTTGCACCTGCATTTCTTAATCCGAACGGCATAGCAATATAGCAGTATATACCAGTTGGAGTCATGAAGGCTGTATCCTCTTGGTCGGATGGTTCCATTTGGATTTGTTGGAATCCAGATGAAGCATCCATAAAAGTTAACAGTTCATGACCCACCGTTGCATCCACCATGGAGTCAATGTGGGGTAAAGGGAAAGGATCCTTGGGACATGCCTTATTTAAATCGGTAAAATCGACACATACCCTCCACTTTCCGTTTTTCTTTTGAACAACAACCACATTGGCCAACCATCTTGGATACTTGACCTCTCTAATCATACCTGCTCGGAGCAATTTCTCTACCTCTTCTTGGATAATGGCATTCCTTTCCGATGCAAACTTTCTTCTCCTTTGATGGATTGGTTTGAAGGATCTGTCAATGCCGAGTTTATGAGTGATAACATCTTTAGATATACCAGTCATGTCTTCGTGTTTCCATGCAAAGGTAGTCTTTCTCCTTTTGAGGAAGGATACGAGGTCTTCTTTCATTTCGCCAAGGATTCCTGATCCGATATAGATCTTGGATTCAGGATCATCGGGATCCATGAGGATTTCTACCACATCCTGCTCTCTGGCCTCCAAGACATTCCTTGGAGGATACCTTGATTGCTATTGCTCCCTTGACTTCGAAGCTGGTTTCATCGATGAAGTGTAGCAATTTTTAGCCTCCTGCTGATCACTATCAATCTTTACTATTCCCCAAGGACTAGGGAGCTTCACACATTGATGATAAGTAGATGGGACTGCTTTCATATCGTGTATCCAGGGCCTGCCAAGGATAACATTACAACAGGATAAACAGTCAATAACACAAAATTTTTGATAAGAGTGTAAGCCTTCAATATATATTGGGAGTTTAATGTCCCCCAGGGTGTTCTTAGTTTCGCCACTAAATCCCACGAGCACGGAGGATCTTGGTATGATCTCTGATTCAGGGATACCCATCTTCTTTAGAACATCAAGCTGGATAATGTTCACTGAACTTCCTCCGTCTATAAGGATCCTGCGGACAAAATGGTTAGATATGAAAAGAGTAATAACTAAACCATCGTGATGAGGAGCCTGGATATCAACACGATCCTCTTCATCAAAGGTTATGACTTTTCCTTCGGAGACACTTGATGTTCGAACTGGTCTTTCTCCATTATCCATTTTAGTTTCCTTTGCATGCCTTTTAGCTGCTGAGAAGGATGTGCCACAAATGTCGGATCCTCCAGAAATAAAGTTTATCACTTGTGCATCTGCTGGAGGAGCTGGAGCCTTCTCAGGGATCCTTTCAGGATCCTGAGTCCTTGATTTTTTTCTTCCCAACAACTCTTTTAGATGCCCCTTGCTCAACAAGTATCCAATTTCCTTTCTTAATGCAATGCATTCTTCTGTGAGGTGCCCAAAATCTTCATGATATGCACACCACTTTGATTTATCCTTAGTTGCAGCCGGCCTATCATTCTTTCTCGGCCATCTAGCTTTATCACCTAGGTTCTGCATAGCAAGGATTAGTTCATTGTTATCAACACTAAAACAATATTCAGAAATTGGAGGATAATCCTCATCATCCTCTTCTTGATCAACAGAGTGCACGTTCTGATTATCAGATCTGTTGTAGGATCTGAATTTGTTGTTCCTGAATGAGGATCCTTGCTTATCCTGCTTTGAGGATCCTGCTAACCTCTCCTGGATCCTCTTGTCATCCTCTAGCCGAATGAACCTAAGTGCTCGGGTTCTTACCTCATCTAAGTTCCTGCATGGTGTCATAACAAGATCATCATAGAAAGACGAATCCCTAAGCAATCCCATTTTGAATGCCTCAACAGCCGTGGCTATATCTAAGTTGGGAATGTCTAAGGATTCTTTACTGAATTTGGTAATGTAATCCCTTAAGGATTCATTATGACCTTGGGTTATCCTATATAAATCACTAGTTAATCGTTCGCATTTTCTACTACAAGAAAACTGATTATTAAACAAGTTAACTAGGTTAGCAAATGAAGTAATAGAATAGGGAGGAAGACTTAGCAGCCATTTGAGAGCTGATCCAGTAAGAGTGGATCCGAATCCCTTGCACAGGCATGCTTCTTTTAACCTTTCTGGAATTGGATTGATTTCCATCCTCTCCCTGTATTGTGCTATGTGTTCTTCAGGATCCGTTGAACCATCATACAACTTCATTGTTGGCACATGGAACCTCTTGGGTATCTCAGCATCACAGATTGGTGGTGCAAAACGAGATATCTTGTGGCTCCCATCTGCAATCTCTGGGATAGGTTTAACTACTCCCGGAACACTTGATATCATATCCTTTAGCTTTTGCAATTCTCTAGCCATGGCATGATTGATACCTGGATCCTGCATAAGACCATGGTTAGTAGTATGAGAATTATTAAAAGTGTTACCTCCCATTGGATTCAAATTAGGAAGAATGGATGTTAATCCATATTGTTGAGGCTCTGGAATGATCGAGGGACCAGTAGAGGCATTGGTCTGCATCGGAATAAAATCTCCCTGATGGACATCTGAACTTCCTGTTTGCAAATTCCTCAAGGATCCTGGCATCTGGAAGGATCCCTGAAACTGGGACGATCCTGGAACAAAGGGGGATCCCTGAACTTGGGATGATCCTGTAACGAAGGGGGATCCCTGAACTTGGGATGATCCTGGAACGAAGGAGGATCCTTGAACTTGGGATGATCCTGGAACGAAGGAGGATCCTTGAACCTGGGATGATCCTGGAACGAAGGAGGATCCTTGAACCTGGGATGATCCTGGAAGGAAGGAGGATCCTGGAAGGAAGGAGGATCCTGGAAGGAAGGAGGATCCTTGAACCTGCTGCATTCCTGAATATCCTCCTAAACTCGTGAGAGATCCCATATGCTGAGGATAGGATCCCGCTGGCTGGAAATATGAACCTGATGCCTGGGTCATTGTTGTTGTTCCATAGTGCACTCCTTTTGGTCCACCCACATATTGAATGTCTGGAACCACTGATGGCTGAGAAGTAATCACCGGAGTATCAAAATTCAAAGATCTGGGCATCAGTGGGGAACGATCCTCTGCTGTTTTCTTCTGTTTCTTAATTTCATCAATCTCCCGGAGGATCCTTTCGTTGGTCTTATCCTGCTCTTGTGCATGATTCCTCATCTGCAAAATCAAGGCATAGAGATCATTAGTAGTAGGATTAGTTGAAACAGAAGAAGTAGGTGGTTTTGAGAAAATGGGAGTTGGTTTCTTCGCGGCATTCTCAGTGTTCTTTTGGGGTCCAGAAGGTGGTGGAGGCAAAGGAGGGACGCCTTGTGAAGAAGTGAATGAAGGCATCAAGTTTGAAGCATTCTTCGCTGAGGAAGCCATTTGCTTGGTTGTAGTGAACCGAAATGAGCACAGAAATGCGAATTTCTCTAAGGACGAAGCACCAATTGCCCCACGGTGGGCGCCAAACTGTTTTGGTCAAAAAATTCTATTTATGATATGCAACCAAACTCTTTGTTTCGGGGAATGATGCTTAAAATATGTAATAGCGATGAGGATCACTTCAAGGTAAATTGCACTAACAACACAAGGATTTATACGGGGAAAAAGCCCTTGATCAAGAGTTGATCTCCGGCACAAAAAACCCCGGGTGATGGAAACTACCGATCACCAAGCTCAAATAAATGATTAAATGTTTACAACTTCGGATAGTAACGAGCTAGGTACAAGGATCACTATCGTGAAATGTGTATAAGTGAGTGAAAATGAATGTATGTTCGTCGAGAGCTTCAAGTGTGCGAGTATACGAGTGTGTGTAGCTGCAAAAATGGCTAAGTGTTTTTTCTACTAGCTCGTTACCCCTTTTAAAATAGAAATCTAACTACCAAACTAACTATCCGACTTTCGTGCCATGCCTCCACGTTCTCCACAACGTCTATTTTTGGTCAAGCACGTGCAGAATAGTTTGGGAATATTCTCCAGGAATGTCGCCAAGACTTGGTCAAGCTTGTTATACCTGCGAGATAGTACAAAACATAAGTAAACAATCGTTAGTACGAGGATCCTTAAAGTGATCCATGATCCTGATCCTAAAGCTCTTCTGAGGATCACCACCTGTCACAGAAGTAAGGATCACTAATTAGGATAACGAATAAGGATCACTAATTGTTAGAAAATCCTCCCCTAACACAAACTATCCGACTTTTGTGCCAAGCTCCCACGTTCTCCACAACGTCCATTTCCAGTCAAACGTGTGCGAGATACCCATGGAATATTCCATAGTAACGTTGCCAAGACCAAGTCAAGCTTGTTACTCCTGTGAAATAATACGAAACATAAACAAACAATCGTTAGTATGAGGATCCTTAAGGTGATCCATGATCCTGATCCTGAAGCTCTTCTGAGGATCACTATCTGTCACAGAAGTAAGGATCATTAATTAGGATAACAAATAAGGATCACTAATTGTTAGAAAATCCTCCCCTAACACTAACCATCTTGGATACTTAACCTCTCTAATCATACCTGCTCGAAGTAGCTTATCTACCTCTTCCTGGATAATAGCATTTCTTTCAGGTGCAAACTTCCTCCTCTTTTGATGAATCGGCTTGAATGACCTGTCAATACCAAGTTTGTGAGTAATTATATCTTTAGATATACCTGTCATATCTTCATGTTTCCAGGCAGAGGTGGTTTTCCTTCTTTTGAGAAAGGATACTAGCTCCCGTTCAATATCGCCAAGGATCCCTGACCCTATGAAGATCTTGGATTCAGGATCATCAGGGTCCATGAATATTTCTTTCAAATCCTGTTCTCTTGCCTCCAAGACATTTCTTGAAGGATACTTTAATTGCTATTGCTCCCTTGGTCTTGAGGCTGGTTTCATTGATGAGGTATAACAATTCTTAGCCTCCTATTGATCACTCTCGATTTTCACCACTCCCCATGGACTTGGAAGCTTTACACACTGATGATAGGTGGATGGGACTGCCTTCATATCATGTATCCATGGCCTGCCAAGGATAACGTTACAACACGACAAGCAATCAATAACACAAAACTTTTGATAAGAATGCAATCCTTCAATATAGATTGGGAGTTTGATGTCCCCCAATGTATTCTTTGTTTCTCCACTGAATCCCACAAGTACTGAGGATCTTGCGATAATATCAGACTCTGGGATATTCATTTTCTTAAGAACATCCAGCTGAATGATGTTCACAGAGCTTCCTCCATCTATAAGGATCCTGCGAACAAAGTGGTTAGAAATAAACAATGTAATTACAAGACCGTCATGATGAGGATCCTGGATGTCAACACGATCATCCTCATCAAAAGTAATAACTTTATCCTGGGTGACAACGGAGGTCCGGACGGGTCTGTCTCCATTATCCATCTTGGTTTCCTTAGCGTGTCTTTTTGCTGCTGAGAAGGATGTACCACAGATGTCTGATCCACCGGATATGAAATTTATGACTTGTGCATCTGCTGGAGGAGCAGGAGCCCTTTCAGGATCCTGGGTCCTTGACTTCTTTCGTCCCAAGAGTTCCTTTAAATGCCCCTTGCTCAACAAGTAACCAATTTCCTTTCTAAGTGCAATACACTCTTCAGTGAGATGCCCAAAATCCTCATGATATGCACACCACTTGGATTTATCCTTTGTATCAGCTGGTTTATCACTTTTCCTTGGCCACCTAGCTTTCTCACCTAGATTCTGCATTGCAAGGATTAGTTCATTGTTATCAACAGAAAAACAATATTCAGAAATAGGAGGATAATCCTCATCATCCTCTTCTTGTTCCATTGCGTGCACATTCTGGTTATCAGATCTATTGTAGGATTTGGATTTATTGTTCCTGAAGTAGGATCCTTGTTTATCCTGTTTTGAGGATCCTGTCAATCTGTCCTGGATCCTTTTGTCATCCTCTAGGCGGATGAACCTAAGGGCCCTAGTCCTTACTTCATCAAGATTCCTGCAAGATGTCATAACAAGATCATCATAGAATAATGAATCCCTAAGCAATCCCATTTTAAAGGCTTCTACGGCCGTAGCAATATCCAAATTAGGAATATCTAAGGATTCTTTACTAAACTTAGTGATATAATCTCTAAGTGATTCATTTTGACCTTGTGTTACCCTATATAAATCACTAGTTAATCGTTCAAACTTTCTACTACAAGAGAATTGACTATTGAACAAGTTAACTAAATTAGCAAATGAAGTAATAGAGTAAGGGGGAAGACTTAGTAGCCATTTAAGAGCAGATCCTGTAAGTGTGGATCAAAATCCCTTGCATAGACATGCTTCTTTCAACCTTTCAGGAATTGGATTGATCTCCATCCTCTCCCTGTACTGAGCTACATGCTCTTCTAGATCTGTTGAACCATCATATAGCTTCATTGATGGTATCTGGAATCTTTTAGGTATCTCAGCATCACATAAAGGTGGTGCAAAACGAGATATCCTATGGCTACCATCCGCAATCTCAGGAATGGGTTTAACCACTCCTGGTACACTGGATATCATATCCTTTAGCTTTTGTAGCTCCCTAGCCATGGCCTGATTGATACCTGTATCCTGCATAAAGCCATGGTTAGTGTTATATAAATTATTAAAAGTGTTACCTCCCACAGGATTCGAGTTTGGAATTACGGATGTGAATCCATCTTGTCGAGACTCTGGCATGATTGAAGGACCAGAGGAGGCAATAGTCTGCATTGGTATGAAGTCTCCTTGATGAACGTCCGAGTTCTGAGGTTGCATACTTCTCAAGGATCCTTGATTATGAAGGAGGTTAGATCCTTGGAATTGAGATGATCCTTGAACCTGAAAGGATCCTGGGACCAGAGAGGATCCTTGAACAAGGGAGAATCCTGGGACCAGAGAGGATCCTGGGACCAAAGAGGATCCTGGGACCTGGGAGGATCCTTGGATCTGGGAGGATCCTTGGACCTTGGAGGATCCTCGTACTTGGGAGGATCCTCGTACTTGGGAGGATCCTTGGACCTGGGAGGATCCTTGTACTGCATGCGTTCCCACATATCCTCCTGACATGAAGTATCCCTGATGCTGAGAGGAGGATCCTGATGGTTGAGAAGAGGATTCCTGCGGCTGGGAGTAAGAGCCAAATTCCTGACTCATTGTTGTTGTTCCATAACGCCTTCCTGGTAGTTCACCCAAGTATTGCACGTCCAGAACTGCTGAGTGTTGGGAAGTTATGACCGGAGTGTCGAAGTTCAGCGACCTTGGCATCAGAGGGGAGTGATCCTCCACTGATTTCTTCTGTTTCTTGATTTCATCGATCTCCCGGAGGATCCTTTCGCTGGTTTTATCCTGCTCTTGTGCATGATTCCTCATCTGCAAAATCAGGGCATAAAGATCATTAGTAGTAGGATTAGTTGAAACAGAAGAAGTAGGTGGTTTTTGGAAAATAGGAGTTGGTTTCTTCATAGCATTCTCAGCATTCTTCTGGGATCCAGAAGGTGGTGGAGGCAAAGGAGGAACGCCTTGTGAAGAACTGAATGAGGGCATCAAACTTGAAGTATTCTTCACTGAGGAAGCCATCTGTTTGGTTGTAGCGAACCGAAATGACCACGAAAATACGAATCTTTCTAGGAATAAAGCACCAATTGCCCCACGGTGGGCGCCAAACTGTTTTGGTCAAAAATCAGGCAATGACAATGTAACCAAACTTTCTGTTGTGAGGTATGATGCTTGAATTGATGAATAACAATAAGGATCACTATGAAGTGTAATGAACAAGTGACACAAAGATTTATACGAGGAAAAAGCCCTTGATCAATGAATGATCTCCGGCATAAAAAACCTCGGGTGATGGAAACTACCGATCACCAACTCAAATTAAACAAGAAATGTATTACAACTTCGGATGATAGCGAGCTAAGTACAAGGATCACTAGAGTGTATTGTGTAGAAAATGTGTGTAATCGCCAAGTGTGTTAGCGAAAGCTGATGAGAGCAGTTGTATGAGTGTGTGTGTAGCCAAAAATAGCCAAGTGTCCTATCTGATAGCTCGCTACCCCCTTAAAATTAGAAAAAATATCTAGCCTAACTAATTGTCCGCAAATGGTGCAAGTCCTCCACGACTCCATAACGTCCATTTCTGGCCAAGCACGTGCGGAATAGACTTAGAATGTTCTCCAGGAATATCGCCAAGACCAAGTCCAAGTTGATACTCCTGCAAAACAATTACGAATTCAAAGTAGACAATCGTTAGTACAGGGATCTTTATGGTGATCCATGATCCTGATCCTGCAACACTTCTGAGGATCACTACTTCAAACAGAATTGAGGATCACTAAACCCAACAGTAAATAAGGATCACTGATCATTTAGAAATCCACCCCTAACAAATACCCCATCTTCAAAGCCACTAAGAATGACACTAACTGGAAACGGAGATTCTTCTTTGTCAGAAGGGATTCTCTCCCTGATGGAAAGGATCTGCCAAGGAAATGGAGCACCCATGGTAGGATAGAGGATCCTGAGAAGGATCACCAGATGACCTTATTTTTGTTTAAGGATCACTAACATCCTTTTGTTTCTATCTTGCAGCTATTACTGTCGCACACCTCATCACAACACCTGCAACCAAGGAAAGGCTCGCCGCTTTCCGGAGACTTGATCCTGCAAAAAGATCATTTAAAACAAACACCCAGGATTCTCAGGAAGTATCCTCAGGTTCTGTCACTATGTCGAGTAAGTATCCTGTTTTTTGTACAGTTAAATGTTTAGATAAATAGTTAAATAGGAATAGGATAAGGATACTTATCTGTTTTGGGTGTGTAGGTGCTGGGAAATCTTCAAAATCTGCCTCCAAATTCAGTGTCACTGATCTTGACACCGTCCGATCCTCAAAGAAAAAGTCTGCTGCTAGCCCATCCGTCGTAATCCCCAAGGCAACCACTTCAAAGGGAAGAGGTGGAAAGAAAAGGAAGACCTCCGAATCTGACAACCTAGAAGGCTTGCCTCTGATCCGCCATCAGTTCCTCGAGTACTTTGCTGATGTAAGGATCACTGACTTAGCTTAGTTATCCTATTCACTTGAGGATCATGTGATCTTAACTTTATATTGTCTTCTTTGCAGAAATTTGCCGAAATCGAGGACTCTGTTGGGAATGTTGAGGAGCTTGAGGAGAAATACTCTGATCTCCAAAAAGTGGCGGTGCTCAAGGATCACAAGATTGCCTCCCTCGAAAAGGACTTCAACGACGCCAAAACTCAACTGGTTGCAGCTCAAATCAATGCTGATTATGAGAAGCACGAGATCATGCAGGATGCTAAGGTCTCCGCTGCCATTGCCATGTACAAGACCAAGTTGCAGATGGCCTAAGAAGCTCAGGATCCTACCTTTGACAGGAGCAACTGGGACATGGAGGGCTGGAAGGCTAGGCTGGCTGAGTTGGAGGATGAAGAAGAGGCTGAAGAGGTCCTGGCAATCGAGGCTGGTGGCAGTGGCAAGGATCAGGTGAAGGATACGGGAGCTGGAGGAGATGGTGATGCAGCGAAGGTGTAGGCTGCATGAATGGGCGATGAAGGACATTTCTAGACGTAGCCGGAGCCCATTTTTTAAGTTTGGTTGTTTGGTTATGATGTTTTTTGTTGAACAATGATGGGTTGTATTTGAACAATAGTAAATAGGGCTAAGGATCATGGATCCTTTGAACAATAGGTAGGATTACAAATGGTGGTGGGATCCTCTGTTTGGGGGATGAAGCCATTGTGATCCTGCCGTCTTTTGATTCCTGCACTTTCTAGACCCATGAACAATGGACACCCTTTGCCAACCCATGTGGACGGGCCACGTTTTGCTGGTAGAAACGTGGGTTGGTAATTTTGACAACCTTAAAGGGTTTAATCTTTTGTGAATAAAATAACTTTAACTTTTTGGCTATCTCTCGTGTTACTATCCTTGTTAGTACTTTACTTTTCAATTGTTGTGATATTCATTTTGTTTAAATTTGTTAAGTAAAGAAAAAAATTAATAAATATCCTAAAAAAGTTTAGGATATGATCAAGGATCACATATCCTATAGTTGACAAGTTCTGAAAAGTAACATATTTTAGGGATCATAAGTTCAGTTGTCAAAGGATAAGGGTTACTCAAATGAATAATGAATAAAATCAAAATAGTTAAGGATCATACCTGAGAATCCAAGTTAGGATCCTATCCTTTCACACTTATAATCAGGATAACCCAAAAGACAAACCTTAGTAGAAAGTAAGGATCAAGGATCCTTGGTCGTTTATCTCCAAAAACCTGAAATAGGATACAACTTGGGACTAAGCCAATATAAGATAAGAGTTAGTGACTGGGGACAAGCCCAACAATTCTGGGGACAAGCCCAAAGGATAACTGGGGACAAGCCCAAAGGATAACTGGGGACAAGCCCAAAGGATCGTGTGTAAACTGGAGTATGGCCCTCACTGGCGACTATCCAAACTTAGTGACATGAAAATGCCAAAACCTTTGCTAACGTGAAAACGTTAGAAACCTTAGGAACGGATGTATGGTACGTCTACCATTATACGTAGGATCCTGAATATAGCCAGTACAATGAAATTGTCAGCCCCTAAAGCGAGTACTGGTCCCATTGCCATGAACTATACCAGGATCATCGTGCGCTACTGGCGAAACTGGGGACAGGCCCAAACTTGGGTCAAGCCCAAATAACTGGATACTTCTGTGGATACTCAATCCTTAGTTAAGGATACCTGAACCTTCAAAACCCAGAATCAAGTGAAAGGAGGATAAAGGATAAAGGATGCACGATCCTTATCCTTATATAAGAGAATAAAAGAATGAAATAATTTGAGATTAGAATGTTACCAATATGAGGATCATCTACTCTGTAAGGATCCTTCAAGGATACTTGTCAAGTGAGGATCATGGATCCTTGCCACATAAAATATTTCTTCAAATGGACAGCATTCCAAGCTCTTGGTAGCAAATCACCTTCCATTGTTAGCAATCGATATGCCCCCTTTCCTGCTTCAGCTTCAATCAAATAAGGGCCTTCCCATTTTGGTGCCAACATTCCATCAGCAGGATTGGTGGTATTCTGAAATGCTTTCCTTAATACCATATCACCAACTTGGAATTTCCTGATCCTGACATTTTTGTTGTAGGCTCCAGCCATCTTTTGTTGATAACTAGCCATCCTTATCCTTGCCAAATCCCTGATTTCTTCTATAGTATCCAAGTCTTGAACCAAGTTTTCAGCGTTCTCTTCAGGATCACGAATGCTTGTTCTTGTAGTTGGAACCACCATCTCTGTAGGGATCACTGATTCTGCCCCAAATACCAAAGAAAACGGAGTTTGGCCAGTAGCATTCTTGGGAGTTGTCGTATCAGCCCAAAGCACATAAAGTAGTTCTTCTGCCCATTTTCCTTTCTTGGATCCAAGCTTCTTCTTCAAATTGTTGATGATGATCTTGTTGGATGATTCTGCCTGACCATTAGCTTGTGGGTGGACTGATGTTGATGTTATCATCTTAATCTCCCAGCTGTCACAAAAGTTAGTGGTTCTATTCCCAATAAATTGGGATCCATTATCACAAATAATCTCAGAAGGGATACCAAATCTAGTAATAATGTTTCTTTTAATAAAGGATATAACTTCCTTTTCTCTGACTTGAGCAAAGGCTTCAGCCTCTATCCACTTAGAGAAGTAATCAGTCATAGCAAGCATGAATACTTTTCCACCAGGTGCCTTAGGAAGCTTTCCAACTATATCCATTCCCCATCTCATGAATGGCCAGGAAGAGGATATAGGATGCAAGAGCTCTGCTGGTTAGTGAAGGATATTACTATGCCTTTGACAAGGATCACACTTCTTGGCATACTCCACAACATCCTTCTTCATAGTGGGCCAATAGTATCCTGTCCTCAGGATCCTTGAGAATAATGCCCTGCCCCCAGTGTGGTTTCCACAATCTCCTTCATGGAAATCCTTTAGGACTTCTTGGATTTCAGGATCCTCAATGCATCTTAGATATGGTCCTGCAAGAGATCGTTTATACAACATATTATTTAATATTGTAAATTGAGATACCTTAATTTTGAAAGCCCTTGGGTTTTCTCCTGTAGGAATCTCTCCATGTTGTATGTATCTCATGATTGGGAGGATCCATGATCCTGAATGAGATTGGGTATCATCACTAGGGATGATTGCAGAATCTCCTCCTATCTCCATAGTTATATGATCCTCAATGGCAGGGGTCAGGATATGGATAATAGGGATCCTTATATCTTCCGGGATCTTCAAGGATGATCCTAGATTAGCTAATGCATCAGCCTCTGCATTCTCTTCCCTTGGTACCTGTGTCAAACTAAAGGAAACAAAAGAGAGTGCCAATTCTTTGACTATCTCAAAATATTTGATTAGCTTTTCACCTTTAACAGCATAGGATCCATTAAAGTGATTAGTGATTAATAATGAATCTACATGTACCTCAAGATACCTGATCCTCATATGCTTAGCAATTTGCAAACCAGCTATCAAGGCTTCATACTCAGCCTCATTGTTGGTAGTTTGAAATTCACAAGCTATGGAGTGGGGTATTATGTCCCCCTGTGGCAATTTTAGTAGTATTCCAAGCCCTGTTCCTTTTACATTAGATGCTCCATCAGTGAAGAGTATCCAAGGATCCTTAGTTTCTTCAAGCTGTTGGACTTCTAACTCAGCTTCCTTTTGCAAATCACTACTAAAATCTGCCACAAAGTCAGCTAAGGCCTGGGATTTGATGGCAGTCCTTGGTTCATATCTTATATCATATGCACTTAGCTTCACTGCCCACTTAGCCATCCTTCCTGACATTTCAGGTTTCCTGAGAACATTCTTAATTGGAAAATTAGTCTTAACAATAATGGCATGAGTCTCAAAATAATGTCTTAATTTAGTAGATGCCATAATTAATGCAAGGATAAGTTTCTCTAAGTGTGAATACCTGGATTCAGCATCAAGTAAACTCTTACTTACATAATAAACATGATGTTGTGTACCTTGGTGATCCTTAACAAGGACCGCACTTACTGCTTTTGAGGATACTGCTAGGTATAAGGATAATACATCCCCTTTCTCTGGTTTCATCAAGGCCGGGGCTGAGGATAGGTAATCTTTAAGAGCTTTGAGGGCACTTTCATGCTTCTCAGTCCATTCAAATTTCTTGTTCTTCCTCAGGATGTCATAGAATTCCTTGCACTTTTCTGAGGATTTGGATATGAATCTGTTCAAGGTTGCGATCCTGCCTGTCAATCTTTGCACATCCTTAGCATTGGCAGGAGATTTGATATTCACAATAGCCTTAATTTTCTCTGGACTTGCTTTAGTGCCCCTCTTTGTCACCATATAGCCTAAGAATTTACCTGCCTTAACACCAAAATGACACTTGGAAGGATTAAGTTTCATATTAAATTTATCAAGGATATTGAATGCTTCCTCCAAGTCTTTAAGGTGATCCTCAGCTTTCTTGGACTTAACCACCATGTCATCTATATAGACTTCCATAGTGTATCCAATTTGTTCCTTGAACATCATATTGACTAGCCTTTGATAAGTAGCACCTGCATTCCTTAATCCAAATGGCATAGCAATATAACAGTATATACCAGTTGTGGTCATAAAGGCTGTATCCTCTTGATCAGATGGTTCCATCTGAATTTGTTGAAATCCAGATGAAGCATCCATAAAAGTCAACAACTCATGACCTGCGGTAGCATCCACCATGGAGTCAATGTGGGGTAATGGGAAAGGATCCTTGGGACATGCCTGTTTAAATCAGTAAAATCGACACATACCCTCCACTTTCCATTTTTCTTTTGAACAACAACCACATTGGCTAACCATCTTGGATACTTAACCTCTCTTATCATACCTGCCCGAAGTAGTTTATCTACTTCTTCCTGGATAATAGCATTCCTTTCAGGTGCAAACTTCCTCCTCTTTTGATGAATTGGCTTGAATGACCTGTCAATGCCAAGTTTATGAGTAATTATATCTTTAGATATACCTGTCATATCCTCATGTTTCCAGGCAAAGGTAGTTTTCCTTCTTTTAAGGAAGGATACTAGCTCTTGCTCAATGTCGCTAAGGATCCCCGATCCTATGGAGATCTTGGATCCAGGATCATCAGGCTCCATGAGGATTTCTTTCAAATCCTGTTCTCTTGCCTCCAAGACATCTCTTGAAGGATACTTTAATTGCTATTGCTCCCTTGGTCTTGAGGCTGGCTTCATTGAGGATGTATAACAATTCTTAGCCTCTTGTTGATCACTCTCAATTTTCACCACTCCCCATGGACTTGGAAGCTTTACACACTGATGATATGTGGATGGGACTGCCTTCATGTCATGTATCCACGACCTGCCAAGGATAATATTACAACATGATAAGCAATCTATAACACAAAACTTTTGATAAGAATGCAATCCTTCAATATAGATTGGGAGTTTGATGTCCCCCAATGTATTCTTAGTTTCTCCACTGAATCCCACAAGTACTGAGGATCTTGGGATAATGTCAGACTCCGGGATATTCATCTTCTTGAGGACATCAAGCTGAATGATGTTCACAGAGCTTCCCCCATCTATAAGGATCCTGCGAACAAAGTGGTTAGAAATAAATAATGTAATTACAAGACCATCATGATGAGGATCCTGGACGTCAACACGATCATCCTCATCAAAAGTTATGACTTTATCCTGGGTGACAACGGAGGTCCGGACGGGTCTGTCTCCATTATCCATCTTGGTTTCCTTAGCATGTCTTTTTGCTGCTGAAAAGGAGGTACCACAAATGTCTGATCCACCGGATATGAAGTTTATGACTTGTGCATCTGCTGGAGGAGCAGGGGCCCTTTCCGGGATCCTTTCAAGATCCTGGATCCTTTCAGGATCCTGGATCCTTGACTTCTTTCATCCCAAAAGCTCTTTCAAATGCCCCTTTCTCAACAAGTAACCAATTTCCTTTCTCAGTGAAATACACTCTTCAGTGAGATGCCCAAAATCCTCATGATATGCACACCACTTGGACTTATCCTTTGTAGCAGCTGGTTTATCACTTTTTCTTGGCCACCTAGCTTTCTCACCTAGATTCTGCATTGCAAGGATTAGTTCATTGTTATCAACAGAAAAACAGTATTCAGAAATAGGAGGATAATCATCATCATCCTCTTCTTGTTCCACTGCATGCACGTTCTGGTTGTCAGATCTATTGTAGGACTTGGATTTGTTGTTCCTAAAGTAGGATCCTTGTTTCTCCTGTTTTGAGGATCCTGTCAATCTATCTTGGATCCTTTTGTCATCCTCTAGGCGGATGAACCTAAGGGCCCTAGTTCTTACTTCATCAAGATTCCTACAAGGGGTCATAACAAGATCATCATAGAATAGTGAATCCCTAAGCAATCCCATTTTAAAGGCTTCTACAGCCGTAGCAATGTCCAAGTTAGGAATATCTAAGGATTCTTTACTAAACTTAGTGACATAATCTCTAAGTGATTCATTTTGACCTTGTGTTACCCTATATAGATCACTAGTTAATCGTTCAAATTTTCTACTACAAGAGAATTGACTATTAAACAAATTAACTAGATTAGCAAATGAAGTAATAGAGTAAGGGGGAAGACTTAGCAGCCATTTAAGAGCTGATCCTGTGAGCGTGGATCCAAATCCCTTGCATAGACATGCTTCTTTTAACCTTTTAGGAATGGGATTGATCTCCATCCTCTCCCTGTATTGAGCTACATGCTCATCTGGATCTGTTGAACCATCATACAGTTTCATGGATGGTATCTGGAATCTTTTGGGTATCTCAGCATCACATAAGGGTGGTGCAAAACGAGATATCCTATGGCTACCATCTGCAATTTCAGGAATGGGTTTAACCACTCCTGGAACACTGGATATCATATCCTTGAGCTTCTATAACTCCCTGGCCATAGCCTGATTGATACCTGTATCCTGCATTAAGCCATAGTTAGTGTTGTATGAATTATTAAAAGTGTTACCTCCCACAGGATTCGTGTTTGGAATTCCAGATGTGTATCCATATTGACGGGATTCTGGTATGATCGAAGGACCAGATGAAGCAATGGTTTGCATTGGTATGAAGTCTCCTTGATGAACATCCGAGCTCTGAGGCTGCATACTTCTTAAGAATCCTTGATCCTGAAAGATGTTGGATCCTTGAACTTGAAAGGATCCTGAAACCAGAGAGGATCCTGGAACCAGAGAGGATCCTGGGACATGGAAGGATCCTTGGACCTGGGAGGATCCTTGGACCTGGGAGGATCCTTGGACCTGGGAGGATCCTTGGACCTGGGAGGATCCTTGAACCTGGGAGGATCCTTGAACTGCATGCATTCCCAAATATCCTCCTGAGCTGAAGGATCCTTGATGCTGAATTGAGGATCCCGATGGCTGAAAATAGGATCCCTGAGGCTGGAGGTGAGAGCCAAATGTCTGACTCATAGTTGTTGTTCCATAACTCCTTCCTGGTAGTTCACCCAAGTATTGCACATCCGGAGCTGCTGAGTGCTGGGAAGTTATGACTGGAGTGTCGAAGTTCAGCGACCTTGGCATCAGAGGAGAGTGATCCTCCACTGATCTCTTATGTTTCTTGATCTCAGCGATCTCCCGGAGGATCCTTTTGTTGGTTTTGTCCTGCTCTTGTGCATGATTCCTCATCTGCAAAATCAGAGCGTAAAGATCATTAGTAGTAGGGTTAGTTGAAACAGAAGAAGTTGGCGGTTTTTGGAAAATGGGGGTTTGTTTTTTCGCAGCATTCTCAGCATTCTTCTGGGATCCAGAAGGTGGTGGAGGCAAAGGAGGAACGCCTTGTGAAGAACTGAATGACGACATTAAGTTTGAAGTGTTCTTTGCTGAAGATGCCATCTTCCTGGTTGTTATGAACCGAAATGACCACAAAGGTATGAATCTTCTTGGGAATGAAGCACCAATGGCCCCACGGTGGGCGCCAAACTGTTTTGGTCAAACATCAAGCAATGATAATGCAACCAAACTTTCTGTTATGAGGTATGATGCTTGAATTGATGAACAACAATAAGGATCACTCTGAAATGTAATGAACAAGTGACACGAAGATTTATACGAGGAAAAAGCCCTTGATCAATGAATGATCTCCGGCATAAAAAACCTCGGGTGATGGAAACTACCGATCACCAACTCAAATTAAACAAGAAAATTTATTACAACTTCGGATGATAGCGAGCTAAGTACAAGGATCACTATAGTGTATTGTGTAAAAAAGTGTGTAATCGCCAAGTGAATTAACGAGAGCTGGTGAGAGCAGTTGTAAGAGTGTGTGTGTAGCCAAAAATAGCCAAGTGTTTCTATTTAGCTCGCAATCCCGTTTAAATATGGAAAAATATCTAAGCTAACAAACATTCCGCAATTGGTGCAAGTCCCCCACGACTTCCATAACGTCCATTTCTGCCATGCACGTGCGGAATAAATATAGAATATTCTCCAGGAATATCGCCAAGACCAAGTCCAAGCTTGTACTCCTGCAAAACAACATCAAATTCAAAGTCGACAATCGTTAGTATAAGGATCCTTAAGATGATCCATGATCCTGATCCTACAACACTTCTGAGGATCACCAATTCTAACAGAAGTGAGGATCACTAAACCCAACAGTAATTGAGGATCACTGATCATTGGAGAATCCTCCCCTAACAATTACGAAGCTCTTGTATAGCTCATCCACAAGCTCCCCTCCAATTACCTTGAACACGATCATATGGTTTTCCTCGTTCACTGATTCAATTATCTGTTTCGAGAATTTCTTCTTTCCCTCTTTTTTCCATGCATATTCAAAGTTATCATTAATCAATATGTTACACAAGATTTGAGAAAGAAACAAGTCATATGATACGTACCATGAGTGAAGTGCCAAGAGATGACTGATCCAGTGACCCCTCGCTCATCCTCATGCAGCTCACAGTCATGAACCTTATCTGGGGATGTTGCAACCACCTCGTGCGGTTTGTGCCTAAGGATATCATGGAAGACATCGCCGCTCTTACTAATCTCCTCGTAACCAATTAACTTTCCTGATAAAGCCATTTCTTACAAAGATAGATGGCGAGTTCGTGGAAGATTTAGGCAGACAAAGATGGGTTTATAAAGAAAAATTTGGCTACCACACACGTGCATTAGGAAAATATGATTAATTCGTTTACTTACTATAACTCGGAAAAATCCTGAAACAAGGCCACAAGGGCGCCTTATAAATTCATTCTACAATTTTTTTAGTTAGCGCGTTGTCTGTAGGCTTGTCAGATTGATGTATTAGGAGTATGGTCTCGCGCGCGACCTGATTGGTCTGCTCGGCTTTTCGGGACCATACCCCTTCACTTACGAATTCAACATTTCATAACGGAACCTGTTAGTTTTTATTTGACTTACGAATTGTGGGGTGTTTGTGAATAAAGTAAGACAGATCCAGATTCAAGATACATTTTACAAGACATGTATGTAACAATACAATAATATCGATCATCTGGAGAGAAACGACACTGATGCTAAATTTTACAAGCCATTTCTACAACATGCACACACAAGCAGGCATATATGCCCCAAATTATTTTTCAAATTACAATGCGAAAAACACACATTATTCAGAACTCAATTCACTCCAATATTTTCGTCTAGGACTATAATAATGTAGCTTTGTTATGGGCATCCATATCCTTAACAAGACTACAAAGAAGGTCCATAAAAGAAGTCGGATAAGGTACACTTGTGTCTCGCTTCTCAAACTCTAAAGTTGTCACACCCCGATATTTCCACGTATCACCGGTGGGCCCGGTGGGGAGTATCGTGACGTAGTTGATATCATCATAGTCAAACAACACAATTTAAATGCACAGCGGAAGTAAAAGAAGAATATATTACAAACCGATATAAGGTAATATCAAAGTATTAGAGACTGAAAGTAAAAGATCCACAGGCGGATCAAAACAACAAAAAAAGTTATCAGACTAATGGCTTATGTGAAGGAGTTGCAAGGTCCTCGACTAACAAGTCCTGAACAGCTTCCAGCCTATTACGTACTTGTACCTGTCACTTATACTTTTGAAAATACGTCAGTTTTCACTGGTAAATACACTCAACCGACTCATTTGAAAATGTTTATGAAAATTGGTTTAGGTGCACAAGGCACGAAAATATTTTGACACTTGATTAAAATGCACAAGGCAAAATTAATCTTTTATACTTGGGACAAACTATGTCTCATGTTGTCAGTTTTACATAACTTTCTCTACATACGGGGCCCGGTTCTATGCCGGTTCAAGATTAACCGACACACCACTTATTCCCTTATTGGGAATCCCATATTGGGTATACAATTAATTATTAAGCATATTGCATCTATCAGGTGTATGCCTACACCCCGTGCTTAGGTCGTGGCCATTTACAATTAATGAGTCAAGGATATCCAGGACACGGTCGCATTAACCCCCAATGTTTCAGTCAAGCAATACGAATTAAAACAGGTTATTTGGATTTCCCGACTGATTTGTCTTTGAATCCCATACCTGACCATGCGGTATTTATATTACCGTATCCCAAGCCCGTAATAGGGAAAATAGGTTAAGAGTATTTACCTGAGCTAGCTCCTGTCTTAAATAGCAAGAATTATAATAACTCAGTCGTATTCACTTAAGTAAGCGTAGGTACAATTTACTGGAAGGCTCTAGTCTGGAATGATGGTATAAATAACCAATTAGAATACTAACGGGTCTTAATTATGTCATAGACTTAGACCGGCTAGTTTTCAAACAGGAAGACGGTTCAAACACATGATAAAGCGAAGACCGGTTTAGAATGTGGTTTTGACCTGACAAGCTTGTATGCTTGTTTAATATGGGTAACTTAAACACATTCTTGATTTTGAGGTGAAAACGATATGGTTTGACCCATTACGGCTAATATATGCAAACTAGTTACATAAGTCGATCCGAACGCGAAAAGTGCGTAACGGGTAACCAAATGAGTCATATGCAGGTTTCCTAAGTGAATATGCCTTAAATATGTTGTGACATCAGTAAGATATCTTCTATTATGCCCAAAACGGATTTAAACTCAATTTACGCCCCGTAGGGGTATTTTGGTCATTTTAAAGGTTATAAAAGAGTTTAAATATTAACCTGAGTTACAGGTCTGATATAATTAGTAAAAACACTTAATTTAATAAGTTATAACAGTAGGGTAATACACAGATGTGAAATTTATCATTTAAAACCAAACTATGCACCTTAGGGGCATTTTGGTAATTTCACTTAGGCTAAAAAGGTCAAAACTGGAAATCTGAGTTTAAAACTTCTACTTACTATTAATATATAAGTATTTACTGAAAATATCAGTAGGTATCAAACCTTATATGTTTAAAATAGTTTTAGTACATATTATGCCTTAAAAACGCTTAAAAAGGCGATTTGGAGCCATTTCCGGGTTTTCAAAGGAAAGCTGATATTTTTATTATTCCAGAAGGCACAAAATATTTTATTTATCATATTAGATCAGTAGAAAAAGTTTTGGGGTCAAAAGGATTTGTAAAACTCATTTTATAGCCCGAAAGAGCAAAACCGGCAATACCGAAATAAGCTTAGAACTCTATGTTATGCTCAGCCTTAAAATAAATAAAAATCTTCAAAAATCCCAAAATATTATATTATATCGGCGGGTAAAAAGTTTGGTATCAAAGATTGGGTTTAGATAGGCTATACGCTAATTACGCCGTTTAATTAATAAAAAGCTTTCTAATTACGCTATTGAGCATAACTCTTAATCTAGACATCAAACTGATGTCAAACTTTAGGGACAAGTCTATAAATCAGTAATGAAGGTTTCTACTCTTTTATATTTTCAAAAATCATGTTTTAAGGTCATATGGGCATAGTAGTCAACATTTAGACATTTAACGGAAATATGCATATGAATCGGATAACTAATGAACCAAGTTGTATAATCACAGAGGGTTATACATATATGAAACCTGGTCCTAATAAGGCTCTAAGGCATTTCTAAAATATGCTTAAACGGGTAAGAACTGAAAGTCAAAGCAGAAGTCAAACTATGCGACTTTCGGTCCCGAACCGAGCCTAAACTGAAAATTGTCGAGTTGAACATGTTTAGACATGTTCTTACATTAATTACCAAGTTATGTTAATGATAAAACAGGTTGCATAGCTTCTACACTGCTAATTATGTGTTTATTTGCAAAATTGCTTCCTGTTGACTTTTTAAGATCAAGTTTGACCCGACAATTGACCTATTTAGAGTGAGAATCAGAGGGTGCCCTTTTAAGGGTTTATTGCCCACATAATTACCAACTCATAGGTACTTTCAATTTGTAATTTGACTGGACAAATTAAGATTAATGATGAAGTCAAACCTTAATTATGACGGTTTGACTTTAAGCTAATAAATTAAGCAAAACTGAATTATGGAGGTTAAGAATACATACCAAGGTCCTAAGCATGACTAATGATTACTAGGAATGAGTCTTGAGCTCCAAGAACCTCCAGAAACCAAGTTGTGAAGTTTTCAAATGAATGTGATCAAATGTTGCAACAATGGTTTCTAATATAGGAGTTCTTGATGCCTTTAGATCATTAAAAACAAGTCTACAAGTGTTATGGGATCATCCCAAGTGTCCCTAGGTCCTTCTAAATCATTAAACAAGTCCCTAGAATCAAGAAATGGTAAATTGAGGCGGTGTAACAGGCTGAAACCGGCAGCTGTGAAGTTTTCTGTTACTGGGCATGGCTTACGGACCGTAAGGGTCCAGCCATACGGTCCGTAAGGACCAGGCCAGCTCACCAGAACTTTTAAAGTTGACATATTTGGCCCTTGGTCCTCCCAAACTTGATTTTAACATGGTTTCTTGCACTTGTAACCCCCAAACTTGACTTTTAAGGACTCCAAGTCATAAACCAACTTTGTTAAGTCCCCGGTTATTCATACGATCAACGAAAAGTCTTGAATTTCAACGTTGACGCTTTTAACCCCTTGTATACGAATATTGTCATAACTTTCTCATACTTTATCGGAACCTTGTGAAATTTTAATCACTTATTCTAGTGAGCATAATTAATCATTACAAAGCTTCGGGTTTGCAAAAAGGTCACTCAGAGGTATTCTTTAAACATGTTGACGCATTTAACCCCTGTAGTTTGTAATTCCTTACTTTCTTTCACAATTAGCTTCGTATGATCCATGATTTATCCGTTTAAGGGTATAAACATCATGTGGGGATATTGTGAAGCATATTTATTCATTGTTGACACTCTGAATCCTTTTATACACACAGATTCCTTGTTCGTCAACTTTAGTCCCTCAAAGTCAATTCTTTACATGTTTAAAGTCCGTGACACGTGTCGATATATTATTGGACATGAATTTTCGAGGTGTTACAAAAGTAACTGTGCCCACTTGCACATCACCCTTTGGCTCAACATGAAATGTGATTTTAAAGCTCTTGTATAACTTATCCACAAGCTCCCCTCCAATTACCTTGAATGAAACCGTATGGTTTTCCTCGTTCACTGATTCAATTATCTGTTTCGATATTTCTTTCTTTCCATCTTTTCCATGCATAAAAAAGATATCATTAGTTAATGTAACAACCCTCGGTAAAACCAACACCCTCATAATATTTTTGACACTCTATTATATCCCAATATGTCTTATATTATACCCCGTATGTGAAACCCGAGCCCTAGTTATTTTATAAGTATAAAATAAATCAAAAACATGAAATATAGGGTTGAGGCGGGCCGCGACATACTCTACCCTTAGCTTACGTGGGCCGTATCAAGGCTGGACTTGACTTCGCTGACTTCTTTAGTTGAAGCGGGCCGCGTAAGGGTGTATGTGTAGTTGAAGCGGGCCGCGACAGTTCATAGCACACAATTACACCAGAGGCCGACACGTGTAGACATCGTGTCGAGTCTACTAGCTGACCCAGCTAAGCTACTGCGTTGACTGGTGTTGACGCGGGCCGCGTAAGTGTCCCTTGTCTTTTACGCGGGCCGCGACAGGACTAGAATCAGCAACTATATAAGAAGGCCATCAGTCTACGTTTTTCGTCGCTCATTCTCAAATCTCGAATCACAAATTCTGTAGGAAAGTTATTATAGCCAAGTATTATACCCCTAATTATCGAGGTTCTGCTCCATTGTAAGTATTATAACCTCAGTTTCGTAACAGTTACGCTGCCCGATTGATTTAGGGTTCCGTAACAACTGTCGTGGTTCTGCCCGACGTAGTTGTTGGAATGCCGTCTCGGGGAGGGTATTATTAATAATTTAAAAGGGTTATGGTACTAATCAATGTACATTTGTGTAAATTATAGATTATAGTCAGGAAACCCTTACGAAAAGCCTAAGACAGCAATGTGAGTAATCTCCTTTTTATTAACAGTTTTTACAAAACCTTAAATGTTTTACTATGTGATTAAGCAGTGATTGAGTCTTTGTAGTCTTCAATTATTGTCCGGTATGTTGGGGTTTTGTATACAAAATTTGTACTACCTGCGAGTAGTAAGTCGAGTATGACAGTACGTTACCATTGGACAATGAGTTAGCCAATGTGTAATATGACCCACAAGTCAGTGGATTGATAGTACCAAATGGAGTAATTGTGTAGACATAAACATTGTAATCGTCCTCGATACTGTTTAATTTGATAAAGTGTTTCTTGATTAAACTGGGATTCACTCACCAGTATTTCCGACTGACAAATGTTTTTAAAACGCGTTTCAGGTAACCCAATGTGACAGCCAATTATTAAAAAGCCAGCTGGAGAGCACTAAAGGCTTGGGGATAATGTGGCTATAACAGTTATCAAATAAGAGGTGTTTTAATTTAAATAAAATAGGGTTTTTCCCTATAAATGTATTGTAATAAGAAACTACAGTGGCGACTGAGACGCTCGGGGTCACAACAGGAAAGACTAGTGGGCATAAGGAGTCTTGGTGGTGGAATGAAGACGTGCATACCAAAATAAAGGATAAGCAACATAGTTTTAGAGATCTTTTGAGGTGCACAGATGAGGAGGAGCGGCTAAGGGTAAGAGAGATCTACAAGAAGGCAAAAAGGGAAGCAAAAAAGGCGGTGACCGAGGCAAAAAACGCAGCATATAAACAAATGTATGAACGTTTGGAAACGAAAGAGGGGGAGCATGATATGTTTAAGATTGCCAAAGCTAGGGAGCGAAGAAGACAAGATCTAGGAGTAGTAAAGTTTATCAAAGGAGAAGATGGACGTGTTTTAGTCAAGGCACAAGACATTAAGATGAGATGGCAAACCTACTTCCATGATCTTTTCAACCAAGGTAGGGCATACCAACATGATAGCAGCAACCCCAGGATTCAAAGGCGACAACAGAATAATTGTTACTGCAGGAGGATCACACATGACGAGGTGAGGATGGCACTTAGGAAGATGGGAAGAGGGAAGGCAATGGGTTTGGACAACATACCGATTGAGGTGTGGAAGTGTTTGGGAGAAGAAGGAGTCCGATGGTTAACACTTTTGTTCAATTGTATCTTCAAGACTAGAAAAATGCCTGATCAGTGGAGGAATAGCATCGTGGTGCCTTTATACAAGAATAAAGGAGACGCTCAATGTTGTGGGAATTACAGAGGAATCAAACTGCTAAGCCACACTATGAAGCTTTGGGAGAGGGTAATCGAGACTAGAATTAGAAAAGAAACTCAGGTTTCAGTAAACCAATTTGGATTCATGAAAGGGAGGTCAACTACAGAAGCGATACATATTTTAAGGAGGCTGATGGAAAAATATAGAGCAAAGAAGCAAGATTTACATATGGTGTTTATCGACCTGGAAAAGGCATATGACACTGTCCCACGGAAACTGATTTGGGATAGTTTGGAGGGGCGAGGGCTACCGGGGAAGTATATAGACATAATTAAGGATACGTACGATGGAACGGAAACTAGTGTCCGCGCGCCTGTAGGAGATACAAACTTCTTTCCTGTGGAGGTAGGACTCCACCAGGGGTCTGCGTTGAGCCCTTTTCTTTTTGCGGTTGTCTTGGATGAGTTGTCCAAGTTGATTCAGGAGCCAGTCCCATGGTGCATGCTTTTTGCAGACGATATTGTGTTGATTGCAGAGACTAAACAGTGCCTAAACGCGAGGATAGAGGAGTGGCGAGTAGCTTTAGAAGGCAAGGGCCTTAGGTTTAGTCGATCTAAGACTGAATATCTACACTGTGATTTTAGCGGTGTAGCCATTGACGATGAAACCCAAATCACCATTGAGGATCAATTGGTCCCGCAGGTAACCAGATTTAAGTACCTGGGGTCGTTTGTACAAAGAGATGGTGACATAGATAGTGATGTAACTCATCGCATACAGGCCGGCTGGTGTAGATGGAGGGCAGCCAGTGGGGTATTGTGCGATACGAGGTTCCCAACTAAACTAAAAGGGAAATTTTACAGGGTAGCAGTTAGGCCAGCTATGCTATATGGAACAGACTGTTGGGCTACCAAGAAGACACAAGCGCGCAAGATGGAGGTAGCAGAAATGAGGATGCTGAGGTGGATGTGTGGACACACGAGGTTAGATCGGATAAGAAATGAAGTTTTTAGGGATAGACTAAGAGTGGCTAGTATATCGGAGAAGATTAAGGAGGGGAGATTGAGATGGTTTGGGCATGTAAAGCGGAGGGAAGCGACGGCACCGGTTAGAGTAGTGGAAACTCTTACTGTGGAGGGGAGGAGAGGAAGAGGCAGACCCAAACTGACATGGGATGAGCAGATTAGGCATGATCTACTAGAGTTGCATCTTTCTGAGGACATGGTCCACGATAGGACTTCGTGGAGGCGTAGGATTAAGGTTAAGGACTTCTAGAGGATATTGTAGAAAGGTTTTAGGTGTTCTTCATGGACGTAGGCTTTTCCTTTTCTTTAAGGGACTTCTCCGATGATTGCCCTTCTTGTGTCTATGATGTTGTATGCTATTATACATGATTTACATTATGTTTACGCTTAAAATGATGTTGCATGCCATTATACATGATTCACATTATATTGTCCCACTCTTATCTTGGTATGGGCGACTTCATATTCATGCATTCTTTGACCTGATATGTTGGTTTGCTGTTCGCTTTCGAGCCGAGGGTCTCTCTGGAAGCAGCCTCTCTATCCCTATGGATAGAGGCAAGGTCTGTCTACATCCCACCCTCCCCAGACCCTATAAATAGCTCTGCTATCTGTGGGATATACTGGGTATGGTTGTTGTTGTTGTTGTTGATCCTGATGTAAATTCCGCTGCGAGACTAAACAAACTGATACCACCAAACTCTGTGATCACGTCCACCCGTTCCCGGGGAACAGGGATCGGGGGTTGTGACAGAATGTGGTATCAGAGCCTAGCCACTGGTCTGAGCCAAAGAAGTGTTCTGCTGACACTTAAATTTTGAATTGATATTAGGAAATAAAATAAGGAAATACATGCATAACTGTAATTATGTGTTATGTGTTATTTGACTATTTGTTAGTTTTAAGTATGAATGATCAAGGACCATCAGATCTGAACCGTCAGTTATCTGATTCCCCTAAGAGTGAAAGTACATCATCACAGCCTGCCCTCTCGGGGTATGTTGCTGATCAGGAAGACGGAATATTTGCTTTTAGAGCTAAATCTGAAGAGCCATTTCCTAATAAGAAACGAGGATGGTTCAGTAAAGAAGCTTTTGCTCGTAGGAAGAGAATGAGGAAATTGCAACAGCAAAGGGCTTTAGCAGCTATTAAGCGAGAAATAGATGCCCATACTCAAGAGATACTTAATAGAAGCCTAGCTAATTTCCATATCTTAGCTACGACTGCTGCTGACCCAAGTCTGGAACAACTAGTAGCCCCACAACCACAAAACCCAGAACAACCCATGGAAATAGAAAATCAGGAAAACCAAGAAGAGATGTACAATTTTAATCCAGAAGAAATCCCTAGAGTGCCTGCACCAAACCCTCTACACCCGAATTACGACTCCTGGTGGGATGAAAATAGGGACTATGTGCAACATTACTCTATTCCGGAAGACACACCTATAGGAGCCTATTCAGGTATGGACCCTTTAGATCCCTATTACCATGATAACTACATCAGGGAAATCTTAGAAGATCCTTACCGATTGCAGGCACTTTTACCCCCATATCAGGAACCAGAACCCCAGATTCCAAACCCAGTCTTAGAACCTGCACCCCCAATGAGTGCAGAAAACATCCAAGAACTTAGGACTTTTGGGGAGGAGATCTTAGAAAGCAGTGAAAGGATGCGTCAGGTGGGAGAGCGTCTCGTATGGAAATACGATGAACGCAATATGGATTTCTGGATGAATCCATATCCATGAATGTTAGAATGGAGGAAGCAGTAGTAATAATAAAATAAAATAAAATATGTGTGTACGGATGCATATTACTATTTTATTTCTGTTGGTATTGTAATTTTATTTCTGTACGAGTGTGTAATAGACGCATAAGTATATGAAAAGAGTAAGTAGCAATGATCTACGTTTTTGGCTAGATTGTGTGTCATGTGATTAATTATACTAGATATTAATTGTGATATTAATATGGGATAAATGTTTAAAATTCAGATGGCCGATCAAGGAAATCAAGTAAATCTGGATAATAACCCGGAAATCTAGAATGATAATATTCAGAATGATAATGAGAATCTGAATAACAACAATGGGAACCAGATGGAAAATAGTGCTATCCAACACATTGTAGCACAAGGAATTATAGATGCAATGCCATTTATTCTTCAAACTGTTAAAGATGCTGATAATAAAAGTAAGCATAGCAGTAAGCGACCAAGTGAACCAGAAAACAGCGTGAACAATGGACCTGTACTTCAAATGCCTATTCCCAAAAGAAGAAGAACCGTGCCTTACGGTTGTTCTTATAAAGAATTCTGGTCTTGTAAACCAATGGAATTCTCAGGCAATGAAGGAGCTATTGCAACCTTACGCTGGATAGAAAAGACTGAGGCAATCTTAAGGATAAGTAAGTGTGCTGAAGAAGATAAAATACTGTTTGCTTCTAATCTGTTTAAGAATGCAGCCCTAGAATGATGGAACACTATCCTCCAGACAAGAGGAAGTGATCAAACCTACAATATGGAATGGGAAGAATTTAAAAATAAGGTAGAAAGGAAATTCTGCCCACCGAATGAGAAAGAACAGATAGCAAACAAATTTCTAAACCTTAGAATGACTGGTGTGGATAGTAAGGGATACACTAAAATATTCTTTGAATATGCTAGAATAGTTCCAACTCTTGCTTCACCAGAACCAGTGTTAATCTCTCGTTATATTTGGGGATTAATTGGAGAGATTAGACACATAGTTAAGGCAGCTAGGCCGCAAACCATAGAAGAAGCGGTAGAACTAACAAATACCTTGACAGATGAGTTAGTTCGTACTAGAGAAGAAGATCAGAGAAGGAACCTAACTCAAAGGCTTACTCAAGAATTTCGTTCTGGAAATTTCAATAGTAGGAATATGGGTTCTACCTCTGCAACCTATTGCAAGGTCTCCAAGAAAAAGCACTCAGGAAAATGCTCCAATCTCTGCAATTATTGCAAGATGCCAGGACACAAGGAAGAAAATTGCAAGAAGAAATCCAGTAATGGATATTGCTACAACTGTGGAGAAAAAGGTCATATCAGGCCAAACTGTCCAAAATTAGCCCCAGCTGCAAACAACAAGAATACAAAAAATGCTAGAGCATTTGTTCTAACTGCAGAAGAAGCCAAGATGATTCCAGATGTCATAGCTGGTACGTTTTTAGTTAATGATGTCTTTGCTAAAGTATTATTTGACTCAGGTGCAAACCAAAGTTTTATTAATACATCGTTTTTGCAAATTACTAAATCAATCATTAACTAAACTACCACATGAATGTTTAGTAGAAACAACCAACGGAGAAACTGTTAGAATTTCTGAAATCTTGCAGGGAGCAAGTATAGAAATTTCAAATCAGAAATTTATTGCAAATCTTTATCCCATGAATTTGGTAGGATTTGATGTTGTTCTAGGAATGGATTGGTTAATAACCAATAAAGCCAGTATTTTATGTGATCAAAAGTTAATTCGTGTAAATTCACAAAAAGATAAAACGATCACAATTAAAGGAGATAAGCCCTCTAGATCCACAAAATCCATCTCTGTGATGAAAACTGCAAGTTGTATAAGAAAAAGGTTCTATAGTGTATTTGATTTCCATAATCACTAACACTAAAGGAAAAGAACTAAAAGATATTCCAGTAGTATCTCATTTTTCAGATGTCTTTCCAGAAGAATTACCAGGGCAACCTCCAGACAGAGAAGTTGAATTTAGAATTCACTTAATACCAGGAACATCGCCGATTGCCAAAGCACCTTATCGTTTGGCACCTGCAGAAATGCAAGAATTGAAGAAACAATTAGATGAATTGTTGGAAAAAGGATTCATACAGCCAAGTTCGTCGCCATGGGGAACGCCGATATTGTTTGTTAAAAAGAAGGACGGATCAATGCGTATGTGCATTGACTACCGTGAATTAAACAAGCTCACGATTAAGAATCGGTACCCATTACCGAGAATCGATGATTTATTTGATCAGCTGCAAGGAGCTCGATATTTCTCTAAAATCGACTTAAGATCAGGATATCATCAATTAAAGGTACAGGAAGAGGATATTCCTAAAACCGCATTTAGAACAAGGTATGGCCATTATGAATTTACTGTCATGCCATTTGGTTTAACCAATGCCCCAGCTGCATTTATGGACATGATGAACCGAATATGTAAGCCATATTTGGATAAATTCATAATTGTTTTTATAGATGATATTCTAATTTATTCTAAGAATAAAGAAGATCATGCAAAACATTTGCACGCACTTTTAAGTTTGTTAAGAAAGGAAAAGCTTTATGCTAAGTTTTCAAAGTGTGAATTTTGGTTAGAACAAGTACAATTCCTTGGACACCTAGTCAATCATGAAGGAATTCATGTAGACCCAACCAAAATCGAGGCAATTACTAAATGGAAAACCCCTGAGTCACCAACCGAGGTCAGAAGGTTCTTAGGATTGGCCGGTTATTATAGAAGATTTATTACAGATTTCTCTAGAATAACCATTCCCTTAACTAAGTTAACCTGTAAATCTGTTAAGTTTGAATGGGGAATAAAACAAGAAGAAGCCTTTAGAATTCTTAAGCAAAGATTGACCCATACACCTATACTATCATTACCAGAAGGAACTGAAGACTTTGTAGTATATTGTGATGCTTCTAGATTAGGTTATGGATGCGTGTTGATGCAACGTCAAAAGGTTATAGCTTATGCATCTAGGCAACTTAAGAATCATGAAGAGAATTATTCAACCCATGATTTAGAATTAGGAGCTATAATTTTTGCTCTTAAAATTTGGAGACATTACCTTTACGGTAGTAAGTTTACCATATTCACTGATCATAAGAGTTTAAGGTATGTTTTCGGGCAAAAGGAGTTGAATATGAAACAAAGGCGCTGGATGGAATTTCTTAGTGACTATAACTGTGATATCCAGTATCATGAAGGAAAAGCAAATGTAGTGGCAGATGCTTTAAGTAGAAAGTATCATGAAAAGCCAAGAAGGGTATGTTCTCTTAAATTAAATCTGCAAGTAGATTTAAATGATCAGATAAGAGAAGCACAAGAATCAGTAATCAAGGATGATTCTGAAAAATTAAAAGGTATGTTAAAAGAATTAAAACAAGGAACGGATGGAATTTGGAGATTCCATGAAAAGAGAATGTGGATACCTAAATTAGGAAATCTACGTAATCATATATTAGAAGAAGCCCATAAGTCTAAGTATACAATGCATCCAGGAAGTGATAAAATGTACCAGGATTTAAGGAAAAATTTCTGGTGGATAGGAATGAAAAAGGACGTAGCAGTCTATGTTTCTAAATGTTTAACTTGTTCACAAGTTAAAGCTGAACACCAGAAACCCTCAGGTTTGTTACAGCAATTAGAAATGCCGGTGTGGAAATGGGAATTAATAACAATGGATTTTGTTACTAAACTACCCAAAACTAGGAAAGGAAATGATACAATCTGGGTGATTGTAGATAGGCTAACTAGGTCAGCTCATTTTCTACTAATGAAGGAAACAATTAATATGGAACAATTATCTAAATTATATGTAAATGAAATTGTTTCTTTACATGGCATTCCTTTAGCAATTGTTTCTGACAGAGATAGTCGATTTACATCTCATTTCTGGTCAAGTTTCTAAAAAGAAATGGGAACCAAGATAAAGCTAAGCACGGCTTATCATCCTCAAACAGATGGACAAAGTGAAAGAACAATTAAGACAATGGAGGACATGCTTAGAGCTTGTGTAATTGACTTTGGAGGTAATTGGGACGAACACTTACCTTTAATAGAATTTTCTTATAATAATAGTTATCACACAAGTATCAATGTTGCACCATTCGAAGCACTTTATGGACGAAAGTGTCGAACCCCAGTCTGTTGGGCAGAAATTGGGGAAAACAACTATCTGGACCTGAGATAGTACAGGAAACAACTGACAAGATTATTCAAGTCAAGGAACGACTGAAAGCAGCACGTGATCGAAAAAAGAGTTATGCTGATAACCGATGCAAACCTTTAGAATTTCAAGTAGGAGATAAGGTATTGTTAAAGGTCTCTCCTTGGAAAGGAGTGGTAAGATTTATCAAACGGGGAAAGCTAAGTCCCAGGTATGTTGGACCTTTTAAGATTATTAAAAGAATAGGACCTGTAGCCTATCAGCTAAAATTTCCAGAGGAAATGGCAGGAATACATGATGTGTTTCATGTATCTAATCTTAAAAAGTGTTTAGCTGATGAATCATTGATAGTGCCTCTTAAGGATATAGAGGTAAATGAACAACTCAAGTTTGTAGAAAGACCTCTACAAATTGAAGACAGGAAAGTCAAAAATCTCAAGCATAAAAGATTAGTTCTGGTCAAAGTAAAATGGGACTCCAAAAGAGGACCTGAGTACACATGGGAACTAGAGTCAGAAAAGAAAAGAAAATACCCGCATTTGTTTCAGTAGATCTCGAGGACGAGCTCTAAAACAAGGTGGGGAGAATGTAACAACCCTCGGTAAAACCAACACCCTCATAATATTTTTGACACTCTATTATATCCCAATACGTCTTATATTATACCCCGTATGTGAAACCCGAGCCCTAGTTATTTTATAAGTATAAAATAAATCAAAAACATGAAATATAGGGTTAAGGCGGGCCGCGACATACTCTACCCTTAGCTTACGTGGGCCGTATCAAGGCTGGACTTGACTTCGATGACTTCTTTAGTTGAAGCGGGCCGCGTAAGGGTATATGTGTAGTTGAAGCGGGCCGCGACAGTTCATAGCACGCGATTACACCAGAGGCCGACACGTGTCGACATCGTGTCGAGTCTACTAGCTGACCCAGCTAAGCTACTGCGTTGACTGGTGTTGACGCGGGCCGCGTAAGTGTCCCTTGTCTTTTACGCGGGCCGCGACAGGACTAGAATCAGCAACTATATAAGAAGGCCATCAGTCTACGTTTTTCGTCGCTTATTCTCAAATCTCGAATCACAAATTCTGTAGGAAAGTTATTATAGCCAAGTATTATACCCCTAATTATCGAGGTTCTGCTCCATTGTAAGTATTATAACCCCAGTTTCGTAACAGTTACGCTGCCCGATTGATTTAGGGTTCCGTAACAACTGTCGTGGTTCTGCCCGACGTAGTTGTTGGAATGCCGTCTCGGGGAGGGTATTATTAATAATTTAAAAGGGTTATGGTACTAATCAATGTACATTTGTGTAAATTATAGATTATAGTCAGGAAACCCTTACGAAAAGCCTAAGACAGCAATGTGAGTAATCTCCTTTTTATTAACAGTTTTTACAAAACCTTAAATGTTTTACTATGTGATTAAGCAGTGATTGAGTCTTTGTAGTCTTCAATTAGTGTCCGGTATGTTGGGGTTTTGTATACAAAATTTGTACTACCTGCGAGTAGTAAGTCGAGTATGACAGTACGTTACCATTGGACAATGAGTTAGCCAATGTGTAATATGACCCACAAGTCAGTGGATTGATAGTACCAAATGGAGTAATTGTGTAGACATAAACATTGTAATCATCCTCGATACTGTTTAATTTGATAAAGTGTTTCTTGATTAAACTGGGATTCACTCACCAGTATTTCCGACTGACAAATGTGTTTAAAACACGTTTCAGGTAACCCAATGTGACAGCCAATTATTAAAAAGCCAGCTGGAGAGCACTAAAGGCTTGGGGATAATGTGGCTATAACAGTTATCAAATAAGAGGTGTTTTAATTTAAATAAAATAGGGTTTTTCCCTATAAATGTATTGTAATAAGAAACTTGGGTTTTGCCCTTGTTATTTATTAATATGAAATATGGTGGTTTTACTCTGATAAACATTTCCTAACTACGATCCTGATGTAAATTCCGCTGCGAGACTAAACAAACTGATACCACCAAACTCTGTGATCACGTCCACCCGTTCCCGGGGAACAGGGATCGGGGGTTGTGACAGTTAATATGTTAGTCAAGATTCAGGTAGAAATAAGTAAGTCATGTGATACGTACCATAAGTGAAGTGCCAAGAGACGACTGATCCAACGACCCCTCTCTCACCCTCATGCAGCTCACAGTCATGAACCTTTTCAGGGGATATTGCAACCATCTCATGCGGGTTGTGCCTAATGATATCATGGAAGATATCACCGCTCTTACTGATCTCCACGTAACCAATTAACTTTCCTGATAGAGCCATCTCTTGATTATTCTAACAAAGGCCAAACAATTTCTTTTACAAGATGTGTTTGTGGAAAATATATGTGGAGATTGAGGGCTTTATATAGAAAATATTGGTTGTGACCACACACTGACACTCAAATCCTTTTACCATTTTAACTATCAGCTTTCACTTTCCAATTTCGCTAGTAGTACAATTGTCGCAACCCCCCGATCCCTGATTCCAGGGAACGGGCGGCCGCGAGCCAGTTTCGGTGGTATCGTGGTATTTGTCTAATTTGGCAGCGGAAATTTTCATCAGGACCGTAGTTAGGATATGTTTATCAGAGTAAAACCACCATATTTGATATTAATAATCAAATGGGTAAAATCCAAGTTTCTTATTACAATACATTCATAGGGATAAACCCTATTTTATTGAATTTATAACACCATCTTTTAGGTAACTTTTATAGCCACATTTTTCCCAAGCCTTCAGTGCTCTCCAGCTGGCTTTTTACTAATTGGCTGTCACATTTTGTTACTTGAAACATGTTTTAAAAACATTTATCAGCAGGAAATACTGGTGAGTGAATCCCAGTTTAATCAAGAAACATTTTATCAATTAAAACAGTATTGAGAGCGATCACATTGTTTATTTCTACACGATTACTCATTCAGTACTGTCAATCCTGACTTGTGGGTCATATTACTCATTGGCTAACTCTTTATCCAATGGTAACGTCCTGTCATCCCCGACTTACTACTCACAAGGTAGTAAATTTTGTATACAAAACCCCAACATACCGGCAGTAATTGAAGAACTACAAAGACTCAATCACCGCTTAATCGCATTGTAAAATAATTAAGGTTTTGTAAAATATTACAAAAAGGTTAACAAAAGAGGATAAACTCACGAAAAGGAGTTTATAAAAAGAGGATAACTCACATTGCTATCTTAGACTTCGCGTAAGGGTTTCCTGGATATAATCTATAATTTATACAAATGTACATAGGTTAGTATCATAACCCTTTGAAAATATTAATGATACCCTCCCCGAGACGGCATTCCAACAACTACGTCGGGCAGAACCACCACAGTTGTTACGGAACCCTAAATCAATCAGGCAGCGTATCTACTATGAAACCGGGGTTATAATACTTACAACGGAGCAGAACCTCGCTAATTAGGGGGATATAATACCCGCGTATAATAACACTACTACAGAATTTGAGATTGAGAATGAAATTGTGAACGAACTGAAATGAAATCCGATGCGTTCTATTTATACTTGCTGAACTCGACTCTCACGCGGCCCCGCGTAACATACAAGCGGGGCTTACGCGGCCCGCGTCAACCTTGGTCAACAGTGTAGCTTGTCCGGGTCATCTACTAGACTCGACACGATGATGACACGTGTCGGCCTGGGGTGTCTCTGCGTTGATGATCTCTAGCGGCCCGCGTGAATGTTGGGGTGGGTCTACGCGGCCCGCCTCAACTTACTATTTCAGATTTTTATTTTATTTTTAATATTATAAAGTATTTCGGGCTCGGTTTTTACATACGGGGTGTATTTAAAGATATATTAAGATATTTTAACATATACTAGGGTGTCAGAAATATTCGAGATTGTTGGTTTTATTGAGGGTTGTTACATCCTCCCCACCTCATTTTAGAGCTCGTCCTCGAGATATACTGGAACAAGTGCGGATATTTCCTTTGCATTTCTGATTCAAGCTCCCATATGTACTCAGGTCCTCTTTTGGAGTCCCACTTTACTTTGACTAGAACTAGTCTTTTATGTTTGAGATTCTTGACTTTCCTGTCTTCAATCAGTAGAGGCTTTTCTACAAACTTGAGTTGTTCATTTACCTCTATATCCTTAAGAGGTACTATCAGTGATTCATCAGCTAAACACTTTTTGAGATTAGATACATGAAACACATCATGTATTCCTGCCATTTCCTCTGGCAGTTGTAGCTGATAGGCTACAGATCCTATTCTTTTAATAATCTTAAAAGGTCCAATATACCTGGGACTTAGCTTTCCCCTTTTTATGAATCTTACCACTCCTTTCCAAGGAGAGACCTTCAACAATACTTTATCTCCTACTTGAAACTCCAATGGCTTGCGTCGGTTATCGGCATAGCTCTTTTGTCGATCACGTGCTGCTTTCAGTCGTTCCTTGACTTGAATAATCTTGTCGGTTGTTTCCTGCACCATCTCAGGTCCAGATAGTTGCTTTTCCCCAATTTCTGCCCAACAGACTGGGGTTCGGCACTTTCGTCCATAAAGTGCTTCGAATGGTGCAGCATTGATACTTGTGTGATAACTATTATTATAAGAAAATTCTATTAAAGGTAAGTGATCGTCCCAATTACCTCCGAAGTCAATTACACAAGCTCTAAGCATGTCCTCCATTGTTTGAATTGTCCTTTCGCTTTGTCCGTCCGTTTGAGGATGATAAGTTGTACTTAGCTTTAATTTAGTTCCCATTGCCTTTTGGAAACTTGACCAAAAATGTGAGGTAAATCGGCTATCCCTATCAGAAACAATTGATAAAGGAATACCATGTAAAGAAACAATTTCATTTACATACAATTTAGCTAATTGTTCCATACTAAAAGTTTCTTTCATTGGTAGGAAATGACCTGACTTGGTTAGCCTATCTACAATCACCCAGATTGTATCATTACCTTTCTTTGTTTTGGGTAATTTAGTAACAAAATCCATTGTTATTAATTCCCACTTCCACACTGGCATTTCTAATTGCTGTAACAAACCTGAGGGTTTTTGGTGTTCAGCTTTAACTTGTGAGCAAGTTAAACATTTAGAAACGTAAGTTGCTATATCCTTTTTCATTCCTATCCACCATAAATTTTTCCTTAAATCCTGGTACATTTTATCACTCCCTGGATGCATCGTATACTTAGACTTATGGGCTTCTTCTAATATACGATGACGTAGGTTTCCTAATTTAGGTATCCACATTCTCTTTTCATGAAATCTCCAAATTCCATCAGTTCCTTGTTCTAATTCTTTTAGCATACCTTTTAGCTTTTCAGTATCTTCCTTGATTACTGCTTCTTGTGCTTCTCTTATTTGATTATTTAAATCTACTTGTAGATTTAATTTAAGAGAACATACCCTTTTTGGCTTTTCATGATACTTTCGGCTTAAAGCATCTGCCACTACATTTGCTTTTCCTTCATGATACTGGATATCACAATCATAATAACTAAGCAATTCCATCCAACGTCTTTGTCTCATATTCAATTCCTTTTGCCCAAAAACATACCTTAAACTTTTGTGATCAGTGAATATGGTAAACTTACTACCATAACGGTAATGTCTCCAAATCTTAAGGGCAAAAATTATAGCTCCTAGTTCTAAATCATGGGTAGAATAATTCTCTTCATGACTCTTAAGTTGTATGGATGCATAAGCTATAACTTTTTGACGTTGCATTAACACACATCCATAACCTAACTTAGAAGCGTCACAATAGACTACAAAATCTCCAGTTCCTTCTGGTAACGCTAGTATGGGTGTGTTAGTTAATCTTTGCTTAAGAATTCTAAAAGCTTCTTCTTGTTTTGGTCCCCATTCAAACTTAACGGATTTACAGGTTAACTTAGTTAAAGGAATGGCTATTCTAGAGAAATCTTTAATAAATCTTCTATAATAACCAGCCAATCCTAAGAAACTTCTAACCTCGGTTGGTGACTCAGGGGTTTTCCATTTGATAATTGCCTCGATCTTTGTGGGATCCACATGGATTCCTTCATGGTTTACTAAATGTCCAAGGAATTGTACATGTTCTAACTAAAATTCGCACTTTGAAAACTTAGCATAAAGCTTTTCCTTTCGTAGTAAACTCAAAAGTGCATGCAAATGTCTTGCATGATCCTCTTTATTCTTAGAGTAAATTAGAATATCATTTATAAATACAATTATGAATTTATCCAAATATGGCTTACATATTCGGTTCATCATGTCCATAAATGCAGCTGGGGCATTGGTTAAATCAAATGGCATGACAGTAAATTCATAATGACCATACCTTGTTCTGAAAGTGGTTTTAGGAATATCCTCTTCCTGTACCTTTAACTGATGATATCCTGACCTTAAATCGATTTTAGAGAAAAATCAAGCTCGTTGCAGTTGATCAAACAGATCATCGATTCTCGGTAATGGGTACCGATTCTTAATCGTGACTTTGTTTAATTCACGGTAGTCAATGCACATACGCATTGACCCGTCCTTCTTTTTAACAAACAATATCGGCGCTCCCCATGGCGACGAACTTGGTTGTATAAATCCTTTCTCCAACAATTCATCTAATTGTTTCTTTAATTCTTGCATTTCGGCGGGTGCCAAACGGTAAGGTGCTTTGGCAATTGGTTTTGTTCCTGGCAGCAGGTGAATTCTGAATTCAACTTCTCTGTCTGGAGGTAGTCCTGGTAATTCTTCTGGAAAGACATCTGAAAACTGAGACACTACTGGAATGTCCTTTATTTCTTTTCCTTTAGTGTTAGTGATTATGGAAATCATATACACTATAGAACCTTTTCTTATATAGCTTGCAGTTTTCATCACATAGATGAATTTTGTGGATCTAGATGGCTTATTTCCTTTAATTGTGATCGTTTTACCTTTTGGTGAATTTACTTGAATTGACTTTTGATCACATAAAATGCTGGCTTTATTGGCTATTAACCAATCCATTCCTAAGACAACATCAAATCCTACCAGATCCATGGGATATAGATTTGCTATAAATTTCTGATTTAAAATTTCTATTCTTGCCCCCTGCAAGATTTCAGAAATTCTAACAGTTTCTCCATTAGCTGTCTCTACTAAGCATTCTAGTGGTAGTTTAGTTAATGATTGATTTAGAAATTTGTATTAATAAAACTTTGGTTTGCACCAGAGTCAAATAATACTTTAGCAAAGACATCATTAACTAAAAACGTACCAGGTATGACATCTGGAATCATCTTGGCTTCATCTGCAGTTAGAACAAATGCTCTAGCATTTTTGGTATTCTTGTTGTTTGTAGCTGGAGCTAATTTTGGGCAATTGAGCTTGATATGACCTTGTTCTCCGCAGTTGTAACATATCTTGTTGTTAGCTTTCTTCCTGCAGTTTTCTTCCTTGTGTCCTGATATTTTGCAAAAGTTACAGTATATGGAGCATCTTCCTGAATGCTTTCTTTTGCAATGCCTACAGTAGGGTGCAGAGGTAGAACCTACATTTCTTCCATGGTTAGAATTTCCGGAACGAAATTCTTGAGTCAACTTCTGGGTTAGGTTCCTCCTTTGATCCTCTTCTCGGGTACGGACTAATTCATCAGTCAAGGTATTGGCTAGTTCTACAGCTTCTTCTATGGTTTGAGGTCTAGCTGCCTTGACTACGTGTCTAATCTCTCCGATTAATCCCCAGATATAACTGGAGATTAACACTGGTTCTGGTGAAGCGAGAGTTGGCACTATCCTAGCATATTCAAAGAATAACTTAGTGTACCCTTTACTATCTACACCAGTCATCCTAAGGTTTAGGAATTTGTTTGCTATCTGTTCTTTTTCATTGGGTGGGCAAAATTTCCGTTCTACCTTGTTCTTAAATTCTTCCCATTCCATATTATCGGTTCTATCACTTCCTCTTGATTGAAGGATAGTGTTCCACCATTCTAGTGCTGCATTCTTAAACCGATTAGAAGCAAACAATATCTTATCTTCTTCAGCACACTTACTTATCCTTAAGACTGCCTCAGTCTTTTCTATCCAGCGTAGGGTTGCAATGGCCCCTTCGTTGCCCGAGAATTCCATTGGTTTACAAGACCAGAATTCTTTATAAGAACAACCGTAAGGCACTGTACTTCTTCTTTTGGGAATAGGCAATTGAAGTATAGGTCCATTGTTCACGCTGTTTTTGGGTTCGATCGGTCGCTTACTGCTATGCTTACTTTTATTATTCGCTTCTTGAATAGTTTGAATAATAAATGGCATGGCATCTATGATTCCTTGTGCCACTATATGTTGAACGACACTATTATCCATTTGGTTTTCGTTGTTATGGATGCTCGGATTCTCGTTAACCACGTTAATGTTACTCTGGTTATCATTATTCAGATTTCCTTGATTTCCGTCATCGGCCATCTGAATTCTAAACATTTATCCCATATTAATATCACAAGATAATAAGTAATATAATTAATCACATGACATGCAATTTAACCAAAAGCGTCGATCCTTGCGACTTGTACTCTATTTCCATATACTATGCGTCTATTACACACTAGTGCTGAAATAAAATTACAATACCAACAGAAACAGAATCACACTAATAGTAATATGCATCCGTACACACATATTTTATTTTATTTTATCTTATTATATTATTATTATTACTACTACCATTTCCTCCATTCTCACATCACGAATATGGATTTATCCAGAAATCCATATTGCGTTCATCGTATTTCCATACGAGACGCTCTCCCACCTGACGCATTCTCTCATTGCTTTCTAAAATTTTATCCCCGAAAGTCCTAAGTTCTTGGACGTTTTCTGCACTCATTGGGGGTGCAGGTTCTAGGACTGGGTTTGGAATCTGGGTTGCGGGTTTCTGATATGGGGGTAAAAGTGCCTGAAATCGGTAAGGATCTTCTAAGATTTCCCTGATGTAGTTATCATGGTAATAGGGATCTAAAGGGTCCATACCTGAATAGGCTCCTATAGGTGTATCTTCAGGGATAGAGTAACGTTGCACAAAGTCCCTATTATCGTCCCACCAAGGGTCGTAATTTGGGTCTAGGGGGTTTGGTGCAGGTACCCTAGTGATTTCTTCTGGGTTAAAGTCATGCATCTCCACCTGGTTTTCAGGGTTTTCTATCTCCATGTGTTGTTCTGGGATTTGGGGTTGTGGGGCTACTAGTTGTTCCAGACTTGGGTCAGCAGCAGTTGTAGCTAGGATATGGAAATTAGCTAGGCTTCTATTAAGCATATCCTGTGTATGGGCATCTGTCTTTCGCTTAGCGGCTGCTAAAACTCTTTGCTGTTGCAACTTTCGCATTCTTTTTCTACGAGCAAAAGCTTCCTTACTGAACCATCCTCTCCTTTTGTGAGGGAATGGCTCTTCCGATTGAGCTTTAAAGGCAAACATTCATTCTTCCTGATCAGCAGTATACCCAGAGAGGGCAGGCTATGAAGAGGTACCTTCACTCCTAGGTGATTCAGACAACTGACGATTCATGTCTGAGGGTCCTTGATCACTCATACTGTAAACTAACAAATAGTCAAATAACACATAACAAATAAATACAGTTATGCACGTATTTCCGTAATTTATTTCCTAACACAAAATTTAGAATTTAAGTGTCAGCAGAACACTTCTTTGGCTCAGACCAGTGGCTAGGCTCTGATACCACCTCCTGTCGCAACCCCCGATCCCTGATTCCCGAGAACGGGCGGCCGCGAGCCAGTTTCGGTGGTATCGTGGTATTTGTCTAATTTGGCAGCGGAAATTTTCATCAGGACCGTAGTTAGGAAATGTTTATCAGAGTAAAACCACCATATTTGATATTAATAATCACATGGGTAAAATCCAAGTTTCTTATTACAAGACATTCATAGGGATAAACCATATTTTATTGAATTTAAAACATCATCTTTTAGGTAACTTTATAGCCACATTTTTCCCAAGCCTTCAGTGCTCTCCAGCTGGCTTTTTACTAATTGGCTGTCACATTTTGTTACCAGAAACATGTTTTAAAAACATTTATCAGCGGGAAATACTCATGAGTGAATCCCAGTTTAATCAAGAAACATTTTATCAATTAAAACAGTATTGAGAGCGATCACATTGTTTATTTCTACACAATTACTCATTCAGTACTGTCAATCCTGACTTGTGGGTAATATTACTCATTGGCTAACTCTTTGTCCAATGGTAACGTCCTGTCATCCCCGACTTACTACTCACAAGGTAGTAAATTTTGTATACAAAACCCCAACATACCGGCAGTAATTGAAGAACTACAAAGACTCAATCACCGCTTAATCGCATTGTAAAATAATTAAGGTTTTGTAAAATATTACAAAAAGGTTAACAAAAGAGGATAAACTCACGAAAAGGAGTTTATAAAAAGAGGATAACTCACATTGCTATCTTAGACTTCGCGTAAGGGTTTCCTGGATATAATCTATAATTTATACAAATGTACATAGGTTAGTATCATAACCCTTTGAAAATATTAATGATACCCTCCCCGAGACGGCATTCCAACAACTACGTCGGGCAGAACCACCACAGTTGTTACGGAACCTTAAATCAATCGGGCAGCGTATCTACTATGAAACCGGGGTTATAATACTTACAACGGAGCAGAACCTCGCTAATTAGGGGGATATAATACCCGCGTATAATAACACTACTACAGAATTTGAGATTGAGAATGAAATTGTGAACGAACTGAAATGAAATCCGATGCGTTCTATTTATACTTGCTGAACTCGACTCTCACGCGGCCCGCGTAACATACAAGCGGGGCTTACGCGGCCCGCGTCAACCTTGGTCAACAGTGTAGCTTGTCCGGGTCATCTACTAGACTCGACACGATGATGACACGTGTCGGCCTGGGGTGTCTCCGCGTTGATGATCTCTAGCGGCCCGCGTGAATGTTGGGGTGGGTCTACGCGGCCCGCCTCAACTTACTATTTCAGATTTTTATTTTATTTTTAATATTATAAAGTATTTCGGACTCGGTTTTTACATACGGGGTGTATTTAAAGACATATTAAGATATTTTAACATATACTAGGGTGTCAGAAATATTCGAGAGTGTTGGTTTTACTGAGGGTTGTTACAACAATAAGCAATTATAACTGGCCCAAGTTTTTTTTTTTTTTTTTCAAAAATGGCGAAATCAACCAGAATAATGAAGAAAAGGACCATAAACAACTTTTTGTTTCTAATTTAGATACTTTTCGTTCACACTCGTCTGCCACGATAAAACATCATCACGTATAGTCGCCTGTTTTCGAGGGGAAAATATAGTTTTAGAGACAACAACGCCACGGTTCCATGCAGCATTTTCAGCCTCAAGTGAAAAGAAGCTTGGAGCAAAAAAAAAAAAAAAAAAAAAACTTTTATGAGGAAGAAAAAGTATACACATATTTTAGTGGCACTGAATCGTCACTTTTTAGTTAGTACCACAACCACAATCCTCAATTCTTCAATTCTAACATTCAAACCTGTTGAAGGGTATTTCTTACGTTTTTTGAGACCCTAAGCGAATTATGAAGCGGGGGCCCTAATTTCGCCGATAAACTCTACTCCAATCCCGACGCCATGGGTGATTACCCTTACTTTTTCGTCTAGTGATAGCCGATAGCCTAGAAATTGAAAGCAGGTTGCGATGGAAAGTGAGAACGATGATTGCGTCTGTATTTAGGGGCTTTAGGCCGCTAAATATTAATGATTAGGTCGATGGTTGTCGTGTTGTAATAGTGGGAAATCAAGGCGAAATGAGTTTTGAAACTTGGCTTTTTTTTTGTTAAACAATATTTATCTGGGGTTCCTTCGATGAAAAACCAGTTTAATTTTAAAATAAACGTATTTATTTGGGCTTAACACATATATATTATATATAAAATATTTCTAAAAACTTAGAGGCGCTTATTTTTTGGTGGCCCTAGGCTCGTGCCTAAGTTACCAAGCCTATAGAGCCGGCCCTCCACTAAAAAAATCTTTAAAAAAGTCTTACGATCTCCTAACAAGACAATGCCTCTATCTTCCTCGATCTTTCCACTTGTAAGCAACTTGCGAATCTCATGATTGTTTTCTTATGAATTTCTCTTGTTTTGTACGTGGTGCAATGCTATACTTCCCGTTCTTTTATTTCAATTTTGTTTCTCGATAGATACTTGACAGGTTTTAGGCCAGGTATGAGATAAGCTTTTATAATCGAGTATGAGATTTAAGTTACCCAAACCTGTCCCAAACTCGCCCCATTACAATTCCCTTTTATAGAGGTTGAGATGAGTTTGCTGGTCGTGTTTATGATCGACCCCTCTTACAGGTGGGGTGTCAACTACCCACTAGATATGGGTGGGTGCAACCATCAAACATTCAAGATATCTGATATGGCATGGCATCTCAGGAACCACAACGTTTTTAATTAAGATACTATTATTATTGTTGTTATTATTGTGATATTGTTATTATCCACATAGGAGTCCTAGCCAATTTGTTAACTTCCTAGCATGTTAAAAAAAATATTTTTACAACTTCACTACTTTTATCGTCAATTCATGTAAAAAATCACAAAATCTTGCCTTTTAATTCACGCCGAAAATATCAGGAGTTTAATTTAAATGATAAGCACTTGGATTTTGAGAAACATCAAACATCCATACCAAAATATAGAAGACAATCTATCAGAAATTAGAAATTTATTAATGACATTACAATTCTAAACACTATCACTGTTTGTTTTAGATATCATATCGATTCAAACTTTTCCTTGAGAGTTAAGATGTTATCTTAATTTCAACATTTTTGTATGGTTGTTAGGTCAGGGTGTGGCCTAGCGCCACCCCGCCACATCATCATTTTTGGCGCCCCATAGCGCCCTCCACCACCCCCTGCTCGTTAACAAGGGGGCCCTATCCCTTGTTCGCCAGCCCACTAACGGGCGTGAATGGGTGCATCTGGTGGGCCTCATGCCTCTTAACCAATCAGATTTTGCTTATTTTTCTTTCTTTTTTAATATTTAATTAGGTGGAGCCGCTAGTTGGGCTTTATCCCACACCATCATTGTTAAAGGGGGCGTCATTTTTATCTCAAAATCTACATGGCGCTTACGTGGCATAATAAAGCCCTTAGAGACATTATACCACACCCTCCAGCCTTACATGAATGCGGGCCATAACCTACCATGCCCGATGTATTAATTGACTTCTTCGGGCTTTCATCTTTGTGGTTCTTGGAATGAATGGAGGCATGTGTAATTTGGACCTGATGCTTGGTAATACTAATTAATCAATGGTGTGCTTATTTATTTATGAGTAAACTGCCATTTTGGTCCCTGTGGTTTGGCCAGTTTTGCCACTTTAGTACAAATCTCAAACTTATTACATCCAGGGCCCTGTGGTTTGTATTTTGTTGCCATTTTAGTCCAAAACTCAAAATGTCAGATTTTTGACTGATTTACTGCCTCTTTTTTGTCCTGTTGTGGAGGGGTAGTTTGGGCATTAAAGTTTCATTAATGTATTTCATTAATTAAAAAAAACACATAATAATAAAAAGCCCTAATATTACCATATATTACCAGACATTACATCATCATCTTCAACCCCAATTCTCAGTTCAATCTTCTCAAACCCAAAATTAAACACCAGCGATCTGCGTTCTTACAATTCCGATGGACGACGATGGGGATGATTTTAGCTGCCGTGTTCGAAAAGAAGGCGTCCATTTTGATCCAGAATTAAAATACGGTACGTATTTGAAGTTGATAAACTGGATTTGAAAACCCCTGTTTCTGATTGAAAGTTATTTTCTTATTCCACAGCAAATCATCCCTATTTATTCACCCTGAAAGTGCACCATGGTGGTGATTTCACTGACGAGGATGATTTTGAATATGCCGGGGGTAAGGTAGACTACGTTGATAATGTGAATTCCGATATGTTTTCATTGATAGTGATGAATGATATGTTGTTAGCATTTGGTTATTCAGAAGAGGATGTTGTGGTTTACCATTTTAGGGTTCCAGGGGAAGATTTAGTGTTAGGTTTAAGGCCTCTAGGCACTGATAGTGATGTACTGAGAATGATTAGTTATGTTGAAAAAAACAAGGTGCTAGAGGTGTATATTCAACATGTTAGCAGGTTTTCAAAAAAGGATGTTCAAAAGGAACCTGAATATGTAGACCTTAGTGATGAGCAGGATGAAGACAGTGAGGATAGTGATCAGCAGGATGAAGATAGTGAAAGTGAGAGTGTTGATGGTAGTTATGAAGGATCATGTGAAGGTAGTGCAGGTGAGGGTGAAAAGTCAGAAGGTGTAAATACCACCCCTAGCAAACGTGTAAAGTCATTTCATAGGAAAAGCGTAAAGGCTAAGAATAGGAAAGATAGAACTGATAAGGAGGTTCAGGATGAGGAAGATGATGATCCAGATTACATCATTGATAAAGATAATGTTGTGGAAGATTATAGTGTTGATATGAAAGAGTATTATGCTGAAGTAGATGCTGACATTAGTGAAAAAAATGAACAAGAAGTTGATGTAGATGAGGATGATGATCCGGTTGATTTAGATGGCTTTGAAAGTTTAACTGATTCAGATGGTGACACAGCTCTTCAAAGAGCTTGTAGGAGTGTTAGGAAAGACAAAAGAAGGTCTAAAACATCTGGTGAGTGTCCCTTTTATATTGGCCAGTCATTTCCTGATAAGGATAGTATTAAAATGTTGGTCAAGAATCATGCAATTGACACTAGGAGACAACTCCATATTACAAGGAATGACAACAACAGATTCCGTGTCATATGTATGGGTGGGATTCCAAAACTGAGTAGTTGTGAAATAAATGATGGAGGTGGGCCCTCACAAGTGGGAACAACAAATGAAGATGGGCCTGGGCCTAACCCTAAAAAGAATACACCACCCAGTTGCCCTTGGATGCTTTATGTTTCTAAAGTAAAAAAGGCAGGCTCTTGGGTTGTTAAAACCCTAAACACAGAACATGTATGTCTGAACACCAGAGATGTTAGAATGTGCACAGTTGCCTGGTTATCCAAAAAAATTCAACACACTGTGAAAAACAATCCTGGGATACCACTTAAATCTCTACAGGAAGATCTTCAAAGGAAATATCAAGTTGAAGTGACTTTGCACCAAGTTTTTAGGGCTAAGATGAAGGCAACAGAAAAAGTGCAGGGTCACTATAGGGCTCAGTATGAAAATCTCAGGAATTATTGTGAGGAGCTTCTCAGATCTAATCCTGGAAGCACAGTTAGATGTTGAACCTTGTGGCAATCCTAGAAGTCCAACAAGGCAATTCAGGAGGATATATGTTTGCTTAGGTGCATTAAAGGCTGGATTTAAATTGATAGGGAGACCTATACTGGGGCTTGATGGATGTTTTTTGAAAGGGCCATTCCCTGGCCAGATTCTCACAGCAGTAGGAGTGGATGGAAACAATGGGATTTATCCTGTTGCCTATGCAGTGGTGGAGGCTGAAACAACTGCAAGCTGGACCTGGTTTCTTAAGTGTTTAGGTGATGATCTTGAACTGGAACCTAACAATAATTTCACCTTCATAACTGACAGGCAAAAGGTAACCCTATTGTTCAATGATTTACTTGTTTTTGCATTTTCTTATTACAATGTTAACCCTTTTTGTAACTATGATGCTAGGGATTGATACCTGCTATACTGAAAGTGTATCCAAGCTCAGAGCACAGATATTGCCTGAGACATATACATGAAAATATGAAATCAAAATGGGGTGGTGATGAATACAAAAACCTGTTGTGGAACTGTGCATCTGCATCAACAGTTCCTGAGTTTGAAAAGGCTATGAAGGCAGTTCTTGATAAGGACAAAGGACTACATGATTGGCTAAAAGAAATTCCAAGCAAACATTGGGTCAGAGCCTACTTCACAGGTATGTAATTTACCACTTGAATTGTTTTCAGTTGACTTGTTCTGATCATGTTAATTAATTGAATTGAACATATTCCAGGCAGGGCTAGGTGTGATATTTTGCTGAATAACATCTGTGAGGTATTCAATAGGCTATTGATTCAAGGTAGGGACAAGCCTATAATAACCTGCCTTGAGTATATCAGAGAGTACCTTATGACGAAGATTGTTGTGGTGAATAACAAGATTGGCAAGTGCAAAGGCCCATTAACACCAGCTGCTACTGCTGTGCTTCAAACTGCAAAGACCGAGGCTGTAGAATACACTGTAATCTGGAGTGGAGGAACAAAGTTTCAGGTTAGCACACACTTCAATGACCACCAAGACCAGAGAGTTGTGGTATTAGATGAAAGAACATGCTCTTGTAGGAGATGGGATCTAACAGGCATCCCATGTAGACATGCAGTGGCATGTATCTGGAACATGGGATTGCATGGTAAAGGTGATGGAGTTCCTGAAAAATGGGTACATCCAGTGTATTGGGTTGAGTCTTGGGTTGAGGTTTACAAGCATAATGTAGAACCAGTTAATGGCAGTGATTTGTGGCCTAAATCTGCATGCCCAACCACTTTGATCCCTCCAAAGTATCATGTCCAAATTGGGAGACCAAAAAAGAAACGAAAGAAGTCTGCACAGGAGATTGCAGAGGCTAAGGTTGCAGCTTCAAAGGAAAAAAAGAAGGCTAAAGTTGCAGAATCTGTGGTCAATGTCAGCAACATCATCCCTGCAACTGGTAAGTTGCCAAGGAAGGGAGGCTCAGTGACATGTAAAATCTGCATGTGTGTGGGGCATAACAAAAGAACTTGTGGAATGAAAGGGGCACAAGCACAGCCAGGGGCACAAGGTCAGGGGGCCCACAGGCTTAGATGGACTACAGTTGGCTACAGTTGACATTTTTGCAGTTTGTTTCAAACTGTGATGCTTACAGTTTGCAACAAACTGTTTTGGTTGTATGTTTGGTATTAGATCATGTCAAACTGCTTAACTTTTAGTGTTAATGGTTGTATGTTTGGTATGTTAGATCATGAAACTGTTTATGTATGTTTGGTATGTTAGATCATGAAACTGCTTATGTAATGTTAAAGACTGCACTTTGCAGATCTGTTTTGGTATGTTAAATGATGCATATTTGGTATTTGGGTGCACATTTCTTAGGTTAAATGCTGCATATTTGCAGATCTGTTTGGCTGCACATTTGGTGCAGATTGGCTGCACATTTGGTGCAGATTGGCTGCACATAGTGTCATAAGACATTAGATGCACATGTCGGCACATTTCGGCACATTGTCATAAGACATTAGATGCACAACAAATTAGATGCACATGTCGGCACATTTCGGCACATTGTCATAAGACATTAGATGCACAACAAATTAGATGCACATGTCGGCACATTGACATAACAGATTAGATGCACAACACATTACAAGATTCATTACAAAAAGGCCCAAACTTTCCATTACAAAATACATACAAAAAGCCCCAACCATATTAGCAGGTCGATTACAAAATCCAAACACAAGTCAAACCCTAATCAGACTTAACATAGTAAAACATGAACAACAACAAACTGAAACCTAACATAACTTTAAGCATCTTCTTCTCCTGTGCCAATTTTTTAGCTTCTTCTTCAAGCTTCATGTTCCGAGCAAACATCTGTCTTGCATTCTCTTCATGCCGCTTGATGGTGTCCAACAGTGCAGGAATCATCACAGCCGGATTCTCAATCTTCGGTGGCTCAGCCCAAGCAACGAATCCACAACTTGATGGTTTGTTGCACCGGTGAAAACGACGACCTGGGTTTTGTGTTGTCCATGACGTTCTCAGTGACGTTGAGGCTCCACAAGTGCAAACCACCATTGTCGATCTTCGATCTCCTGTGGGTTAGGGTTTTTTTTGGGTTTTGATAACTGGTTAGGGTTTGTATTGGGGTTGAAGATGATGATGTAATGTCTGGTAATATATGGTAATATAAGGGGTTTTTATTATTATGTGTTTTTTTTAATTAATGAAATACATTAATGAAACTTTAATGCCCAAACTACCCCTCCACAACAGGACAAAAAAGGGGCAGTAAATCAGTCAAAAATCTGACATTTTGAGTTTTGTACTAAAATGGCAACAAAATACAAACCCCAGGGCCCTGGATGTAATAAGTTTGAGATTTGGACTAAAGTGGCAAAACTGGCCAAACCACAGGGACCAAAATGGCAGTTTACTCTTTATTTATTTTGAACGGAAGCTTTCATTAGAAACGGCCGCCGGCCCAAAACGGGCCGACTACACAACAAACACAACTACATAAAAACATATTCCAGTTATCCCACGTGATGTCCTTAACTTTCGATCTATGAGTAAACCATAAGAAACCCAAGGCTTTAACCTGACTGATAATGTTCCCAATCTTGATCGGTTTCGACATTTGAACTCGTTTTCTAGATTTCCAAAGGTTCCAACACCCAATCATTTTAATACCTTGGAAAGCCAGTGTTCTGCGATTTCTCTTATTATCCACTGGTTCACACTTTGATACCCCACATGTGCGGGGCTATGGCTAATCAATTTTATAAATAACTACATAGAAATATAACATTACCGATATATAACTATTTTGCGACAACAATGTTGGTATATCTATAGTAGTTAATTCAGTTTTTCATGATCGAACAAAAAAAAAACACTTTGAAATATATCTTTTGTTGCTTTGGGAAAAAAATCAGCTCTCTCTCGCCGCCCGGAATTCGAAAAGTTTGCTCGACGATGTATGCTTGAATCTGTATAGTGTGTGGGGTTTAATCGATCGGTTCATGGTAGCCATCTTAATCTAATCGTTCACCCTATTTGGTTTCCCGTGTCATCCATTCGCAGCTTTGGTTTCTTGTGGTTTCAATAATGGCTTCGCAGAAAGAAAGGGAGGAGGATTTTGATCATGGTGGCCCATGGTCGGAGGTACAATACCAGAAAAACCGCAAAAGTCGAGGTGATGGTGTCGAATGGACGTTCCTAGTTCAAAACGTTTCGGACCGAGTTACAAGGAATGTATTATGGCGGACTTTCCAGCCGTTTGGATTCATCTCCGATGTATACGTGGCTCGGAAGCGGGATGCAAAAGGAAAATGTTTTGGTTTTGTCCAGTTTGTGGGTGTGGTAGATATGAAGGAGACCTTAGCGAAACTTAATACGATTAAGATGTTTGGCATTAAGGTCTCTGTTTCATTAGCCAAGTATGATAAAGATCATAAGAGGATCAACTACGGTTCGAATTTCCCTGGTGGAAGTGTTTGGAGACCAAAGGACAGTTATCAAGGCAATAATAACCAATCTGATGTGGAGAAACGACCAACTAATAATGATCAGTCCGGTCCGTCTTTCGTCCAGCAGGGAAGATCTTATGCTGATTTGCTTAGGGGAAGGAAAGAAGTTCATAGCAATGGTGCAAAAGTGATTAATGTGGAAGGGAAAGGCTCCTTGTATGCCCTCCACTGTTCCGGAAGATCTGTCATTGGAGATACAAAGGTGGTCATGTCTGTTAACAAAGTCGGACTATTATTGGAGGAAGAAGGACTGACTAATGTTGGGCTGTCGTATGTGGGTGGATTGACCTATATGGTAACCTTCAAAGACAAGGTATCAGCTACTGGTTGTATGGAGGTGCATTCTGACTTCTTCAATAACATTTTTTCAAAGTTTTACCTTTGGAACGGTGAGGACATTCCGTGTACTCGGATTGTAGCAATTAGTATATCCGGGGTACCGTTTATCGTTCGTGACAATACTTTGTTTGATAAAATTGGTGGACTATTTGGTAATGTGATAAAAAAATCGTCCTTCTCATGGCAAAACGAGGATAACTCATCTGGGACTGTTATGGTTCTTACTACGCAAATGTCTAAAATTGAGGAGGCTGTGGTAATCAAGTGGAACAATAGAAGTGTGGTAGCTTGGGTTTCGGAATCTTTCGAACAGCATATCCAGAACTTGGATAATGATTTTGTATTGGACGATAGTGACCCTGAGATAGACACGATATCGGATCCGGATTCGGATGAGGATCTGGAAGATGTTGAGGAGTTAGAGGAAGGCGAGATCCGGACTAATGGGCCTCCTGATGGGAACGAACAGGTCTGTGAGCAGATTCCGGCAATGAATGTCGGTGATTCTGGTGCTATTCCGATGGAACATGAAAAGACTCCCGGAGATGAAGGGATGCCGGCTGAACAAGAGGCGCCTAATATTAATGCTAGCATGGGAAAGGAGAATTTGCATGGGGATGGGAACGAGTCGGCGCGTGGGACTGGTAATCATGAGGTGGCAACGGATAATTTGAATAAGTCAAATGCAATTAATGTTAGTTGTAATGGGCCCAATGGTCAAGATTCTGATGCGGTGCACGGGCAGCCCATCTTATCCTCTGGTGGTGCTGGGCCAACACCAATAACTAATTTAGGCAAGAGAAATAGAGCTGTTAGAAGTCCACCTTCATTGGGTTCGACCCAAGGGCCCACTCAAAGGACTTTTAATGAAGATAACAGGTTGGAATCGGTTTCTATTGACCTAAATACCCCTGTGGGAGATCTTTCTGGAACGGTGGGGAATAATATTGAGAACCCTGATGCTACCGCTGATACCCATGAGATTCGAGTATCTGGTGAGGACGTAGACACTGCTGCTCAGATTCCAGGGGACGTCGATGCCCAGACAATTCATGACCCTCAGCGATTATTGATTGAGGAAGTTGAAGCTACGGTACGTGTCGAATCTCTAATAGGTATCAATTTAAATGGCTTCGTGTCGGATACTGAAAAGCTAATTGTGGAGGAAGGTGTTGAAAATTGTTCTAGATGAATTGCCTGTCTGTAAACTTAAGGGGGGTCCGGAACCATCGGAAGTCTGATTGGATCAGGGGATTAAAAACTAGTTATGGGATTCATTTTCTTGCCATTCAGGAAACGAAGTTACAAGAATCATCGTCATTTATGTTTAATCAGTTTTGGGGCCGAGCCGAATTCAAGGCTGCTGTGGTGGACTCGCATGGAAGGTCTGGGGGTCTAGCTTGTCTGTGGTGCCCTGCAATATTCAGGTGTGTGGATATTTACCAAAATAGAAATTTTATTATTGTTTCGGGCTTCTTGGTTCGGTCGGGGTGTAGAATGAATTTAGTAAATGTTTATGCCCCCAATGATGCGATCAGTAGGCGAGTTGTTTGGTCGGAGATTATGGGTTTTAGGAACTCATTGCAGGGATTATGGGTTATGATGGGGGATTTTAACGATGTCCGGGATGCTAGTGAGCGGTTGAACTCTGAATTTGTTGTTGCTAATGCTGAGGCTTTCAATCAGTTTATCTTATCAGCTGGGTTGGTGGAATATAACATGGGCGGCGGTAATTTCACTTACATTTCAGATAATGGAAAAAAGCTGAGTAAACTGGATCGGTTTCTGGTATGCTTAGGCTTTAGGGAGAGATGGCCAAATACAACTGTGATTGCGTTGGCTAGGGAAGCGTCTGATCATCGGCCCATTGTTCTTTCTACAGTACAGTCGGATTTTGGCCACATTCCATTTAGGTTTTTTAATTCATGGTTTGAGTATAATGGGTTCCTGGATTATGTTTTACAAAAGTGTGGGGAGTTTAGTTTCTCTGGGCCAGCGGATCTTGCGGTAGCAATCAAATTAAGGTGGTTAAAAAATAATATAAAGACATGGTTGAAAGTTGAAAAGGCAAACAGGGAGGGGATCTATGGGGGAAAAAAGAGAAGGCTTGAACAAATCGAAAACTTAGCGGAGGAAAGATTGTTATTGGATGATGAGTTGGCTGAAAGAATGGAGTGCCGAAATTATGTGGCCGAGTTTGACAGGTTGAAACAGTTGGATTTGCGCCAAAAGTCTAGGTCTCGATGGGCTATTGATGGCGATGAAAATTCTGGTTTTTTTCATCAGATAATTAACTCCAATATTAGCACTAATAGAATGAATGGTTTGATGATAGATGGTGTGTGGGTAACGAATCCTTTGTCCATTAAAGAGGCCTTGTATGAGTTCTTTAAACGTCAGTTTTCGGAGCCAATGTCGGATAGGCCAGAGATGCGTTGTCCTGGATTAGCTACCATTTCGGATTCTGAGGCTAGTATGTTGGAAAACCCTTTCACAGTGGAGGAAATAAAGACAGCCGTTTGGGATTGTGAAGGGGATCGTGCTCCGGGGCCGGATGGGTTTAACTTCAAGTTCATTAAAAGGTGTTGGGTGGGCCTCCGGGATGATATGGTTAGACTGTTCAACAAATTTTATGTAGAGGGCTCAATTAATAATTGTTGTGCATCTTCTTTCATTGCATTAATTCCAAAAATTAAAGATCCTGTCGGCCCATCTGATTTCAGGCCGATTAGTTTGATTGGTGTAATCAATAAGGTTATATCAAAAGTGCTCGTTAATCGTCTAAAAAGGGTGTTGGGGAATCTGATTTCGGAACAACAGTCGGCTTTCCTTGCTGGTAGGAATATTATGGATGGTCCTCTGGTAATCAATGAAGTTCTTAGCTGGTTGAGAAGAAATAAGAGGAAAGGGAAGTTCTTTAAAGTAGACATAAATAAGGCGTATGATTCTGTCAATTGGTCCTTCCTTGATTCGGTTATGGCTCAGATGAGGTTTCCGAGTAAATGGAGGTCATGGATAATGGCGACCTTGTATTCTGCTAGAGCTTCTGTTCTAGTCAACGGCTCCCCAACTAGAGAGTTCGACTGTACCCGTGGACTCGGGCAGGGTGATCCGTTATCGCCCTTTCTGTTCGTTATGGTAATGGAAGCTATGTCTTGTATTATGAAAAAGGCTGTCTTTATCAATTTGTTTAAAGGTATTGAACTATCCGCTGGTGGCCCGGTATTATCTCATCTGATTTATGCGGATGATGTGATGTTTTTGGGAGAGTGGTCTTCGGAGAATGTAAATAATCTGAGGCGGATGCTGAGGTGCTTTTATCTGGTTTCTGGGCTTAAAGTGAATCTAGCAAAGTGTAGTATATATGGTATTGGGGTCTGCGATCATGAAGTTCAATATACGGCAAGTCATTTGCGATGCAAACAAGGTATGTTCCCGTTTACGCATCTCGGTTTATTAGTTGGTGCCAATATGAACTTAGCTCGGAATTGGAAATCGGTTTTGGATGTTTTTAAAAATCGGCTTTCTCTATGGAAAGCTAAAACTCTCTCATATGGGGGTAGGATTACATTGATAAAGTCGGTACTTAATTCTTTACCAACGTACTTCTTGTCATTATTTAAAGCACCGATTAAAGTTTTGGATGCACTAGATAAAATAAGAAGAATTTTCTTTTGGGGTGGCTCGGAAGAAAAAGCAAAAATGAATTGGGTAGCATGGGAAAAAACAATTGCACCGATTGAATATGGTGGTTTGGGGTTCGGTTCGATCAGAGACGCCAACCTAGCTATGTTGGCTAAGTGGTGGTGGAGGTTTAAAACGGAAAAAAATAGTTTATGGCGAAGGGTAATTTGGGCTATACATCACAATAATAGAGCATGGAACGATATCCCGGCTAAAGTGTCGATAGCTGGCCCATGGAAAAGTATAATCAGTATTCAGCAGCCTCTACTCAATGCTAATATTGATTTGCGGAGTGCAACAGTGGCGAGTTTGGCTAATGGTAAAAACATCCAGTTTTGGTTGGATATTTGGGCTGATACAATACCATTCTATTTAAAATTCCCTGATTTATTCAAAATTGAAAGTCAGAAAGATTGCTTGGTGGAGGATAGGTTGGGCAGTGATGGACCTGGGCCGATGTTTTATTGGGCTTGGACTCGTCCAACCCTCAGTAATAGTGAACAAGTGTTACTGCAGCAGCTGGAACAACTAGTCAGTGGGCTAAACATGGGCTTGGGTAAGGATATTTGGACTTGGAAGTATGATTCTAATGGCACTTTCAATGTTGCTGGAATTAAAAAGATTTTAAGCACGGTAAATCGAGTAAGTCCGGTACGAGTTTTTGAGTGGAATAATTGGATCCCAAAGAAGGTTGCTATAGTGGCTTGGAGGGCAGAAATGGATAGATTACCGACTAAATGTGCGTTGGCTTTGCGGAATATTTCAGTACAAAATAATCTATGTGTGCTTTGTGGTGATTGTGCTGAATCTTGTGAACACATATTTGTATCATGTCAGTTTGCTCAAATGGTCTGGCAAAACATTGCGGACTGGTGCAAGATCCCACCTATTTTCGCGTTCGACATCAATGATTTGCTTAGCCTACACGAGATAAGGTCCCGAGCGAGGAAGAAAAGTAAAGCTTTACATGCTGTGATTTTGGTGGCTTTTTGGAGCCTGTGGAAAATGAGAAACGAGATTGTCTTCAAACAAGCGAGGCCGAATGCTACGAAAGTCTTAGACGAGATAAAAGCAATGGCGTATCTTTGGGTTAGGAATCGACCAAAGATGGTGACATTAACATGGGAGAATTGGAGTCGATTTGAAATTCTTGGATAGTTAAATGTAACTTGATGTAATTTTGTTTGTATTGGTGTCATGATCTCTTGTAAGTTTGGCGGGTAGCACCTTGCTACAATTAATAAAATTTTATGTCGGCCGTTAAAAAAAATATATATATATTAAAACAATTTCAACAGAATCAAGCAAACAACTAGCAGATTTTCCTTTTTTCTTTGACTTGATCATTATATATGGTAGGTGTAAAAGGTGTTACTTTTAGTTGGATCAATATTCTAATATTGTCATCCACGTAAGAACGTGGGGTATGGTAGGGCTGGGGTTTGGGGCATTGGTTGACACGTGGACTTCGAGAGTTCGAGGAGCACTGCTGGTCAGTTGCATGTTGGGTCGGTATGGCGGGGCATGGCTAGCCCGCGTGGGTTGGCCACGTGTTATAATTTTTTTTCAATTATTATAAAAATACACACAAAATTAAAAAAAAAAAAAAAAAAAAGAAGCCTAGCCAACTCAGGCAATGAGAGCCGACCACGGAAGACCGCTAGACCCGCCCAACCCCCGGGCTGAAACCCCCGCCCAAGGGGGCATGCCAAAACCCAAGCCCACCCGGGGTGGTGACTTGGGCGTTTGTACTCAACCCCGCCCCATACCCCATAGTCTAAGTAGTTGCATTACATATGGATCGAATTATTGGTATTGTCTCTTATCTCATTTGGCTCCTATGGACCACGTTTCATTATAAGACATTAAAACCACCATCAGAACTAATTGCAAACAATATTCAAAACAAGCACCAAGAATAGTTTATTGCTCATCTGGGGAGCTAGAACAACAATATATCTTATGATCATTACATATATCACATGATCATGCAGATCCATGCATGAAACTAAAAGGAAATATTTAAAAAGTCATTTGTGCATCACACACACACAAGCAGCTAGCATGTCTGCCTTAATTTATTCTTTCAATTGAAAATTAAAACACACATCATATATGTATAGCTTCAATACCCTTCAATTTCACCTTTGATTAGAATTATATAGCATGGTTATGGGCATCCAAATCCTTGATAAGATGGCAAAGGTAATCCATCTCCACAGTTGGATAGGGTACACTTGTATCCACCTTCTCGAACTCAAAGGTCCACGTAGCCACCTGCCCATCACCCTTTGGTTCAACATGAAATGTGTTTGTGAAGCTCTTGTATTGCCCATCCACAAGCTCTCCTCCAATCACCTTGAGCACAATCGTGTGGTTTTCCTCGTTCACTGATTCAATTTTCTGTTTCGATGTTTTCCTCTTTCCCTCTTAGTTTTTGCATAAAAAAAATCATTAATCTATATGTTACACACAAGATTTGGAAGAAACAAGTAAGTCATGTTATACGTACCATGAGTAGTATAGTGCCAAGTGATGACTGATCCAACGGCCCCTCTCTCACCCTCATGCAGCTCACAGTCATGAACCTTATCAGGGGCAATTGCAACCATGTCGTGCGGTTTGTGCCTAAGGAGATCATGGAAGACATCGCCGCTCTTACTGATCTCTACGTAACCGATTAACTTTCCTGATAGAGCCATTTCTTAATTACTCTCACAAACAGTTACCAAGAGCCAGATAGGTGATACTGAGTTCTTGGAAAATATAGGCCGACATAGATGGGTTTATATAGAAAATATTAACTAAGACACACGTGCTTAATTCGTAATGCGGAAAAACATCGTAACAAGTGTGCTAGATTCACACTACATATTTTTTATTTTTTATTGTTTTATATATAAAGCTAAAATTTGGAGATGCAATTTAATATCCATACCCATAAATCATATCAACCACATATATTCTTGCCGTAAAAATTTCTGTTGGTCGTTCAAAAAAAAAATATTTATTCTTACCGAGACTTAAAAATCAAGTATCTATCTGGATCATTGTTAAATTGTGGTTTTTTTTTTTTTTTTCTAATAGTCAATTGTGAAATATTAATGAAGCATATGGAAAAGTTATGCAAGTTCGGAAAATACTATTCAAACTACAAAAAAAATCAATTGCAAGTTTCTTTTTTCTAGTTAATAACGAAATTGTACTCAGCCAATGCATTGGTTGAGTACAATTTATCTCGGGTATAAGTACAGATGATGAACATTAATAGGTGAATTTTAAGAGTATATTTTTAAGGTGTGTGTTTTCGTTAAAAAAAAGCTACAAAATTGCCATCTTCTCTATCTTACCATTCATTTGTCTTCATCATGTGTTTATATTGACCCAATGCAGTTTACACATCTTTTCTATTTTACTTTGTCTCACTTCAAGGAAATGGTTTAATTCCGTTAACTTCATCTAACCTTGTTTTTAGTGATTTTGGTTTGAAAAAAGAAAAGAATAATTATTTCAATCTCTTAACATCCGGTTAACATGTTAACATATAACTTAACTACTTTAACGTCCCTTAACACAAGGAAAGAGTGGTGTGCAATGACGGCTAACTTGCCATATCACCGTTAACACCCAATACGTTAGAGTATACCCTATGGCCTTAGTATACTTGATTTGATCTTCACTCGATTTTGGTAATTTATTAAACATGTTATTCTTAACTTATTGAAAATATTATTTATTTGATTCCAACCAAATTAAACATATAAAATATATAACAAGGCAACTTTGACAAATTATGTCGATGCGTTAATTAGTCTGAGTCTAATAATCGTTATTGTTATAATATTTTAATACTGAGATCCAAGTACATATTTGCATTAAACATTTGTCGAATTATTGGCATCGTATATCAACTACAATTGTCGGCATCACTTAATTGATTTGGTTCCACTGTGACCACATTTTATTATAACACCTGTCCTCCCATTTCATCACCTTCTAGTGACCATCAAAGCCAGATTCAGAACTGACAGCAACGTAGATACGTAAACTTAAATCAAAATTTTATTTTATACAAGATTCATTGAAGTTCTAATCCCTCACATCCTAAGTTAAAGAGTTTATATTAGAATTAGGGTAGTTATGAAGTACAAGGGGGCAAAGGTGAAAGATGAAGGGTGTGCCTATTGGCACACCAAACCCTAGCAAAACTAGGGTTTATATACGCAGCGTATAGGGTTAACCCTCCAGGGGTGGACCTAGAGTGATAGAAGGGGTAACCTCCGTTGCCCCTTGACGCTCCAGTAACGCTCTGACAGTAGTGTAAATTTTGGAAAATTTTGACGTTTTTTCGATTACGTTACCCCTTTTTATTGAAACGTTACCTCTATGCGGATTTACTAGATCCGCCACTGTAACCCTCTACGCTGCGTATTGGCCTATACGCTGCGTATATAAACCATGGATCTCAGTGTCAAATAACCAATCATTGCACAGAAAACAAGGTTTATATACGCTGCGTATAGGTCTCTACGCAGCGTATATAAACCATCTGAAATTTTGGGGTCATTTTGGTAGGTTTGAAGCATCAGTTTTTCACAAGGTTTATATACGCTGCGTAGAGACCTATACGCAGCGTATATAAAGGTCTGAAAATGTCCTTTATACCCTTGTGTTGAGGCTATACGAAGCCAAATACAAGGGTAGTTGTGTCATTTTTGTCTCATACGCTGCGTAGGGATCTATACGCAGCGTATATAAAGCTCCATTTTTGTTGTATTTTTTTTTTGTATATTCCTTTGTTTATTTATAAAAAAACAATATTATTGGTAATACAAATATAAATTATAAATATTAAAAATAATACAAATATTATGAATTATAAAAATTAAAAATAATACAAATATTATGAATTATAAAAATAAAAAATAATACAAATATTATGAATTACAAGACCTATAGAGAACCTATACGAGACTTACACTATACACTATACGATACGATACGATATAACACCCGTATAGGCCTATAGCCGTGGTTTAGGTCCCGTATTGACCTCGTATAAGCCTAGAAGTGTGATATCGTATCGTATAGGTGTGGTTTAGGTCTCGTATTGACCTCGTATAAGCCTATAAGTGTGATATAGTATCGTATAGGTGTAGTATAGGTCACGTATTGACCTCGTATAAGCCTATAAGTGTGATATCATATCGTATAGCGTAGTATATGTCCCGTATTGACCTCGTATAAGCCTATACCTGTGATATCGTATCGTATAGCGTAGTATAGGTCACGTATTGACCTCGTATAAGCCTATAAGTGTGATATCGTATCGTATAGGTGTAGTATAGGTCACGTATTGACCTCGTATAAGCCTATAAGTGTGATATCGTATCGTATAGCGTAGTATATGTCGCGTATAGGCCTATAGGTGTGGTTTAGATCCCGTATAGGTCTATAGGTGTGGTTTAGGCCCCGTATAGGCCTATAGGTGTGGTTTAGGTCCCGTATAGACCTATACGGGACCTAAACCACACCTATAGGCCTATACGGGGCCTAAACCACACCTATAGGCCTATACGGGTGTTATTGTATAGTATAGTATCGTATCGTATCGTATCGTATCATATAGTGTATAGTATAAGTCTCGTATAGGTTTCCTATATGTCTTGTATATGCATATAGGCCTATACGGGACCTAAACCACACATATAGGCCTATACGGGACCTAAACCACACCTATAGGCCTATACGGGACCTAAACCACACCTATAGGCCTATACGTGACCTATACTACACTTATACGATACGATATCACACTTATAGGCTTATACGAGGTCAATACGGGACCTATACTACGCTATACGTTACGATATCACAGTTATAGGCTTATACGAGGTCAATACGGGACCTATACCACACCTATAGGGCTATATGGGTGTTATATCGTATCGTATCAGTAACACCTCGTAAAATCACGTCCAACGATGTATTGACACGTGTACTAAGCCCTAATGAAGTCAAACCTTGAATTTAAGGGACTAATTTTTCGAAAAATCGAAAACTTTGATTATGAAAGGACTGGAAGTGTTAGCATACCTAAAATAAGTTTCTAAATAACCTCTCACGATATTTATATTCACAAATGACCCACTTGATAATCGAGTGTAGCCGTTTGCGGAATTAATTGAAAGTTTGCGCAATGAAGGGTTAAAAGCGTCAACATGTTAATTCTTACCTCTGAGTGACCTTTTAACAAACCGGGAGCTTCATGATATTCAATTATACTCTCAGGAATGCCAATTATTGGCCGACTAAGGTTTTTATGCCTAGAAGTAAAGTTACGCGCAACTTTGCAAGTTAGAGGGACTAAAAGTGTCAATATGTTTAATTATACCTCTGAATGACCTTTTAGCGAACCCGAAGCATGGTGATGTTTAATAATACTTTCAAGAATGCCTAATATGGATTAGATGAGGCTTCAATGCTATTAAATGATGAGATGTGCAAGTTTGCTCAATAGAGGGACCTAAAGCGTCAACTTTTGAATCTACGCCTCTCGGTGACCATTTAAGCAAACGGGAGTGTAGTAATATTTAAGTATATGCTTGGGAATGACCCATATGGGCCATGGAAGGCTTGGATATCATTAAACGACATTCCGCGCTACTTTGTGCGATTAAAGGACTATTTGCGTCAAACTGCAAAAGTATGTCGATTCGTATGTTATCGGACCTTCCAGAATATGACCATGAGTTAAACATGCCCTAATTATCCCCTACCTAGCTTAGAAATAGGCTTAGAGGTGTTTCATGCGCAAAAATAATCTTTTAAGTCGTGCAGGGACTAAAAGTGTCAAAAAGTGCACAAGTTTGTATTTTCGCGCACATCTCACATTCTGAGTATACCCGGACACCCAAAAATTTATGTAAGCACTAAAATATTTTATTTTAGCGTTTGGCTTGATAAAATTCCATTCGTCGCGTAATTTGGATCGTTTTTCGCGTCCGTTCGTGTTTCGTCGTAATTAGACGAACAACGCGATCATACGACCAAACGAACCGACATCCAGCACATTTTTGAGCATGTTTCAAGTCCATTATGTTTAGGCATCATTGTAGAGCCTTAAAGTTGACTTAACAAGCTTTAAACATGTCAAAAATGGACCTAACCAACTGCAGGGACCAAAACAGCAACATATGAAAGTTCTTTGCTGAACTGTGCAGCCCAGGCGGGCCGCGTAGACCCTCCTTGGGTCTTACGCGGGGCGTGTGAACCTGCCAGACCTGCAGAATGTGATTTACAGCCATTTACAGCATGTTCCAGCTTGATCCAGCACTTGCAAATGGTATTTCTTCAATCCATGGGCAACCATAGTATTAGAAAACAGTGGGTAATAGGTGTATGGTCCAGATTTAATCACGTTTATCGAGGAACGATCCTAACGGTCCTCTAAATCCTATAAATACCCAACTTCATTCTTGCCAAACCCACACTTGATTTCTGAATTCTCTAAGTTGGAGACATTGCTCTTCATACCTGAGAATTTAGGATCAAAACCTCCTTGCTTGGACCCTTTGTAAGTGTCCTTTCGTGCTTAGTTTAATTGTTTAGTGTTTATAGCCGAAAAGTCAAGCGTTTCGATAAACGCTTTGACTTTTAAACGGTTGAGCCATTGTTCCCAACGAACATGGCTACGTGACCGTAATTAGGTAGGTGTTAAACCCTCAAAAGGGCACCTCCTAATTACCACGTTTACTTATTAAAATTGTCGGGTCAAATAAAAGTCAAATGGGTTAGTTTTAAATAAAATTCATAACTATTAATATAGAAGCCACAAAATCAGTTTTTCTCACTTTAATAACTTGGTAAATATTGAACATTCCTAAGCATGATTCAACCCGACAATTCTAAGTATAGGCTCGGTTCGAAACTGAAAGTCGCAAAAGTTGACTTTTGCTTTGACTTTCAGTTCTGACCCGATTTGGCTTAGTTTAGATATGCCTTAGGATTCCTTTGGGACCATGTTATAGGTTAGTATAACCCTCTGAGGTTATACAACTTGGATCCTTAGTTATCCTATTCATATACATGTTTCCGTTATATGCTTAAATGTTGACCATTATGCCCTTTTAACCCTAAAACGAGAATTTTGAAAATATGAGAGGACAATAATCTTTATTGCTGATTTATAAACTTGTCCCTAAAATTTGACATCAGTTTGAGGTCTAGATTATGAGTTATGCTCAATAGCGTAATTAAAAAGCTTTTTATTAATTAAACGGCGTAATTAGCGTATATCCTATCTAAACCCAATTTTTGATACCAAACTTTTTACCTACTGATATAAAATAATATTTTGGGTTTTTTGAAGATTTTATTTATTTAACATAGGGTTCTAGGCTTGATACGGTAATTGCCGGTTTTGCCCTTTTGGCTTATAAATTGAGTTTTACAAAACATTTTGACCCCAAACCTTTTGCTACTGATTTTATATGATAAATAAAATATTTTAAGCTTTCTGGAATGATAAAAATATAATTTTTTCTTTAAAAACCCGGAAATCGCTTAAAACCGCATTTTTACACGTTTTAAGCGCATAGTATGTACGAAAACTATTTTAAATATATAAGACTTGATACCTACTGATATTTTTAGTAAATTTATATACTTTAACAGTAAGCAAAAGTTTTAAACTCATATTTCTAGTTTTGACCTTTAAGCCCTATGTGAAATTTCCAAAATGTCCCTTCGGTGCATAGTTTGGTTATAAATAATAAAATTCACATATAGGTAACATCCTAGTGTTATAACTTATTAAATTAAGTATTTTTACTTATTATGTCAGACCTGAAACTCAGATTTATATTTAAACTCTCTTATAACCATTAAAATGACCAAAATACCCCTACGAGGCATAAATTGGTTTTAAATTCGTTTTGGGCATAATGGAAGGTATCCTATTGATATCACAACATATTTAAGGCATATTAACTCAGGAAACTTGTTCATGACTCTTTTGATTACCCGTTACGCACTTCTTGCGTTCGGATCGGCTTATGTAACTAGTTTGCATAAATTAGCCGAAACGGGTCAAACCTTATCATATTTTTTTAATCTCAAAATCCAGAATGTGTTTAGTTTACCCTTATTATACAAGTATACAAGCTTGTCGGGTCTAAACCACATTCTAATCCGGTTCTCGCTTAATCATGCGTTTTGAACCGTATCCTCCTTTAAAACTAACCGGTCTAAGCATAGGCTTAACTAAAGACCCGTTAGGAATCTAATAGGTTATTAAAAACCTTCGTTCCAGATTAAGAGCCCCAGTAAAAGTACTTGTGCTTGCTGATTAGGATATACGGCTGAGTATAAATTGCATTTTAAGCTCAGGTAAATACTTTTAACTTATTTTTCCCTATACGGGCTTGGGGTACGGTATATAAAATACCGCTTGGTCGGGCATTGAATTTTTAATTGTATGAAGGTTAAATTATTGAAATGTCCCGTTTAAATTATTTTGTTTGCTTAAAGCCTTTGGGGGGGTTAATGACCATGTCCCGAATATCCTTGGCATCATTTTAAGAAATGGCCACGACCTAAGCACGGGGTGTAGGCATACACCCGACAGTGCATATATAAATAATAAGGTATAACCGCCGGTTTTGGGAATAACTCGTCGCGGGACTATATTATGTGGTGTGTCTATTAATCTTTAATCCGGTGTCAATCCGGGCTACTGAACGTATAACGAACATGTAATTCTTTTACAAGTTTATATATAAATAAATATCCCAAGTGATAAAAGAACTTTTGTGCCATGAGCATTCAACTAAATTTTCTAAAACATTTTCAAAATGAGTCAGTTAATTGTATTTACCAGTGTAAACTGACGTATTTTCCAAAAAAATTAAGTAACAGGTACTGTACGTAATTGGCTGGGAGCTCAGGGCGTTAATAAGGAATCTCGCAAGTTCTAGATGCCTAAAGTCTGTTAAACAAAGTTATCTTTCTGTTTTAAGATCCGCCTGTGGATCCATCTTACATCCCGTTGTAATATTTGATATTACTTTTGAATCAGATTGTAATATATTTATCTTTTGCTTCCGCTGTGCATTTAAATTTGTGTTGTTTGACTATGATGATATCAACTACGTCACGATACTCCCCACCGGGCCCACCGGTAATACGTGGAAATATTGGGGTGTGACAGGTTGGTATCAGAGCCAACATTGAGTGAATTAAACACTAGCCTTTTGTGTTTAATCTCAATGACACAGTAGCACATTCCTTAAACCTTCTGAGTCTAGACTTAACATAGGAATACTCTCGTCTCTATTCGGAGGATTATTGCTTTCAATTCTATATATTTTAATATGTCGCCAAGCAAAGAAGCCGTAATGGAAATTCTCCCCATTTGAAGCCTAGGAAAGGCCGAGCTTCGTGTTGCGACTAGGATTAACATACAACCAAGGAGAAAACATTCAGAAATAAAATGAAGAAGAAACTCCTTTTGCTGAAGTCTGTTTCCTTAGTAAGTCCTTATAAGGGCATACTTATCTTTCAGTCCCTTCATGGACAACATCGTTTCTTTCAAGTCCCGTTTAGGGTAATTCTGTACCTCCTTTGGAATCATTGGAATGTTTTATCTAAATTTTATTTATGTCATTATATATGAACATAATAACATTCCCTTTATGAGATCTACCATTATAATAAAATGGCAAAATCTAAAAAGGACAAGACCTAGCCCATGTGTCATTTTAAGACAGGGCCAAGATGGTAGTTCCTCAATTAGATTCAGATCCTTATTAAGATCTCAATTTAGGATTGTTCTGCGTTAAATATTAAAAAGATTCTTAAAGATAAACCTAGCCACATGTCATTTCAGACAAGGCCAAGATGGTAAAACCTATTCAAAGGATTCAAATCCCTGTTAACACCTGTAAACATGTTAACATTCCTGGCAAATGTGATTCAATCACATAAATAATCTTTATACTGGATTCTCCCGAAATCCTTTCTTATTTGGTGAATTAAGCATCCATTAGGGATGTAATGCTTACGGGCCGTACTCATTGTCATATAAGACAAAAGACAGTCGTAGCCTACAACTCCCTGTCAAGAAAAGGCATGAACAACGTTCAAGCCTAAATACCTTGATTCTACAAAATCATGGTTTATAATTTAAAGTTGCCCTTGTGACTTGGCCTTTTGTGCCATAGTTATATTTTAATTAAATTTATGGTAATTATAATGAAAATCCTGAATAAAATAAATATCATTCCTTTTCTGCCAGTATATGTATTAAAAAGAATCTTAAAAGGTACAACCTAGCTTGAATGTCATTAAAGACCTAGCTAAGATGGTAAAACCTGTTTAAAAAGAGATTCAGATCCTTGTTAACATCCGAAAACATGTTAATACTCCCGACAACAGTGATGCGATAAAATCACACTTGTCATCTTCATATTAGGAATTTCCAAACCACTTATTTAGCGTAAAATGATCAAGAGGAATCATGGCTAATAAACGTCGAACATGATGAACACATCAAAACATCCATTGGGATGAATACCTTCGGGCAAAGATGTATACATGAAAAAGATAGTTTTATTTCCTAACTTCTTGTTAAGACAATGAACTATGAAATTTTTCGATCCAAAGGAATCATTGATTATGTTTTAAAATTTCCCTAGTGACAAGGCATCTGTGCCATCAAAAAGTCCTTTGGAACAAGCCCTTGTGCTATATATAAAATGTCAGTACGACATTGGCAGTCGTGACTTATGTCCCCTGTCTAATAAATATGAAGGATTATATTCCGTTTAAACGCCAAAGACGGTTTATTTAAAAACCTAGGCAAAAGATAATCAAATAAATTAAATACTATCTATTGGCTTATATGGTTTAATTGCACCATGGCTATTTAATCATCAAATTCGACAATTCACCATATAATTAAACCAATTATTACTACTTGGTTTGTAGCCTTCAAAGCTTCACCATGGCTGACCCATCTGAAGCTCACAATCATCCAGTTGATCAGAATAATGATGCAAGACTGAACTTAACGAGCACCGAGTTACAGGCTATGATAGATACAGCCGTAAACAATGACGTGGACCGTGTATTAAAGGATCATAAGCGAAAGTGTGATAATACCCCAAATAAAGGTTACAAAAAGGGTAAGACCGGTTCAAACTATAACCAGTCCAAGCCAAAGGAGGCAAAACCCAAATGTAAAACCTGCGGGAAGAAGCACTTCGGAAAATGTTTCTATGAACAGACCAGGGGATGTGTCATCTGTAAAGAGATGCATCACAAGACCCATGAATGCAAGGACTTGAAGGATGCCACATGCTATGGTTGTGGCGAGAAGGGGCACATAAAGACCCGCTGCCCAAAGAAGGCAACTAAAGGGAAATGCACTTTGGAGTCACAAGCTAGGCCTTGTGGGATTTGTAAAAAGGAAGGGTACCAAACTTTGGAGTGCCAAGACATAAAAGACGCAACCTGCTATGGTTGCAATGAAATAGGGCACATCAAGACAAATTGCCCAAATAAAACCAAGAAGCCTGGGGAGGCTAAGAAGACCAAAGCTGGAAGCTCTCAAATGGATGCTCAAGAGGCTATTCAGGATGACAATGTCACAACAGGTATTTTCTTTATCAATAACGCTCATGCTGGAGTATTATTTGATTCAGGTTCAGATAAGTCTTTCGTAGACAATAGATTTTGTAAATCATTAAATCTGCCTGTTAAAACTCTAAGCGTTAAGTATAAAGTAGAATTGGCCGATAGTACCTCAGAGACTGCTTCAACAATATTAGATGGATGTTTTATATCCATTAGGAATCATTCTTTTCCGCTGTCCTTGTTTCCATTAAAATAAGAGGGACTCGATATAGTGATAGGAATGAATTGGTCGTCTTAAAAATCAAGCCCATATTGTGTGTGATAAGAAGCAAGTAGTTATCAAGACTCCTTATGGTGAGCCTTTGACAATTCAAGGAGACACTAGGTATGGATTGCCTAAGCACTTGTTGAATATGGTATTTAATACCAAAGATTCGAGTATGGAAAACTCAGAAGAGACAAACAACAGTCGCAATGCTAGAGATGCGACAAATGTAAATGGTGCATCCAATGTGAACCTCAATGTTAATGGAGTTAATCTCCAAAACCGTAATTAACGCAGCTATTAAAAAGACTATAAGAAAAGTCATGAAAAGGTTCAAGAAGCCAGATGCTGCTCGCTCTAAAAACACATGTCGCTGCTCATGAGAAGAGCTTTATTCATACTTCAAATGCGAAGGATAACCCAAACAAAATCATATGTGGCAAGGAGCCCATTCCTTTTAGGATATACTTGAAAGTACTTCGTCTCTTGGAAGTCAAGAGACTTCAATAATAAAAAGGGGCCATCGATTGCAGGAAATTGTTGAATGAAGTAGAAACCATTAGGTGTATTAGCGGTTATGCTGGAAAGGACACAGTGAGGTATACATCTCAGTCATTCGATGGCAATACCCTTGATTAGTGAGGACATTAATGAAGTCCACAAGAAAGATCCTCTTATACATTATGGGATGGATCAAGTTTTAAGGACCTTATTAGAAAAACCTATCATCCGCGTCATGAAATGGAAAAAAAAGATGGAATAAGATATTTTCTAACTCTCACCATAAAAGTTCGAGACTGTAGACAGTATGTTACAAATCTTAATTCATTGGCTGAGATAGTACCCCATTCAATCTACCCAAAAATCTAAGCTTAATGCAAATAATCATTGGTGGTTAGCATCGGCAATAAAAGGGCACATTAAGGTTTCAAAGTCTGCTTATTATAAATCCATAATGGATCTTCCTCAGCTTCTCATGTTTTATAGAGTAAGAAATAACCAGTCAAAGCTGAGACTGCCCTAAAATTTGTCAAAGATTTTGCAGCTAAGTTTAAAAGGATTAAGAATGGAGGCACTTAACCCTCCTGATGTATGATTAGAGGCAGTTCACATTAATAATGACACCAGATAAATCCCTTATTGTGATTTTATTGCTAGGAATTACGTTTGGGTTCAGATGTTGCTAAGTCTCTCATAAGATCATAAGCTTAGCAAACTTTTAGAAATTTTCCCGTAAGAACCCCAGATATTAAGTGTAAGGTAAGACTTACAGGCGAAATCATGAGAACCATTTCTTCTGTTCCTGTCAGAAACCTTCAGTCGTAGAATTTTAGAAGTATCCTCTCTCTAGAGGAAGTGCGTCAGCATATATAGTTGATATCTCTTTAATCTCTATCGATTGAGAATACAGATGGTATGATGAAAGCGCCATATGAGGATTGGTGTATCTTAATATGTTCCATAGATTGCTTCCATGCCTGATCAGTATGGAGGTTTAATGCATGGGACCACAAAGATACTCCGATGGTCAAATGGTACTAAAATCAGCTAATGATATTTAAAGAAGATATCCAGAATGGAAGTTTCCCAGTAAATGTCTCCAATTAAGGAATTTGTGGACTCGTAACCTAAATGTGTCACTTATTTGACACAAACAATGATGGATGAACTGAAGCCTGAGATTGGAAAATCTCTGTAACCTCCTTATATCTTGATTATCTTCTCTTAAGATTATCTTGTTTACCTCCTGTGAGGCAAGTAGAGTTAAGATTTATATCCTATTTAGGGCTGTATTATTATGAAATCTCCAAGACGGCTAGTACCATCATTGGAAGAATCGAAACCCTGATTAAGTAAGTTTTAAAATAGAGGATTCATATAGCCTAACTCAATATTCTGAGAACTCGGTATAGTTATTTAAGTAAGACGGTTCATTTTGCTTATGCATTGATTGCCGCAACCCTAATTAGGCAACAATTAAGAATTGCCATCAGCTGCCCAGGATCGTCGATTTGTTCAACTAACGGCAAGGATTAGCTATTCCTTAAGATTAGTTTTAAGCAGTGGTTGGAATAACCATCTCACCTTAAAATAAGCTTTTCTATAATAGTTGTTATATAAGTATCAAGGTTGCTCCTTTGGAGACCTTGTATAGATGAAATGTTAAACATCTATTGTTAGACAGAAGATTAGTAAGTCCAATTATCAGGATCTGAAAGTTGCCTTGGAAACAACGAATAAGATCAAACAAATCCATAATCATCTGTAAGTTGCCAGTATTCGGCAGAAAATCAAGAATTAATGAAAATAGCAACCCTCCTAAGTTCTTGTTAAAGAATAAGGTTCAAGAAAAGATATCACCCAGGAAGGGTGTGCCGATTTGTTAAATTATTAGGCTAGTTAAGCTCTGAATATATAGAATCATTCGAAGGAAATCGAATGTATCAAGATCAAATATCTTATAAACAAAACCTATTTAAGGAGCTTGACGGAGCTCGCAATGCGTTACACACTAATGATTTGAGGACGTGTTTCACCAATAAGTCGAGAAGCATTATCACATAATGATATGCAGATTTATGATATGATGAGAAACCTGTATCGATTAAGGATCGACATGTTAAGAAGCTCCAAAAGGATACATGTACCTGTTATAGAGGTCAACTTGGGAGCTTGGAGAGGCTCCGGATATGCTACAGAAGTTAAGTCCATTATGCGACAAAAGTACTTCCAGCATTTTAGCAAATCTCGAGGTCAAGATTTCTTTTAAGGGGGTGAGGATGTAACACCTCGTAAAATCACGTCCAACGATGTATTAACACGTGTAATAAACCCTAATGAAGTCAAACCTTGAATTTAAGGGACTAATTTTTTGAAAAATCGAAAACTTTGATTATGAAAGGACTGGAAGTGTTAGCATACCTAAAATAAGTTTCTAAATAACCTCTCATGATATTTATATTCACAAATGAGCCACTTGATAATCGAGTGTAGCCGTTTGCGGAATTAATTGAAAGTTTGCGCAATGAAGGGTTAAAAGCGTCAACATGTTAATTCTTACCTATGAGTGACATTTAAACAATCCGGGAGCTTCATGATATTCTATTATACTCTCAGGAATGCCAATTATTGGCCGACTAAGGTTTTTATGCCTATAAGTAAAGTTACGCGCAACTTCGCAAGTTAGAGGGACTAAAAGTGTCAATATGTTTAATTATACCTCTGAATGACCTTTTAGTGAACCCGAAGTATCGTGATGTTTAATAATACTTTCAAGAATGCCTAATATGGATTAGATGAGGCTTCAATGCTATTAAATGATGAGATGCGCAAGTTTGCGCAATAGAGGGACCTAAAGCGTCAACTTTTGAATTTACGCCTCTCGGTGACCATTTAAGCGAACGGGAGTGTAGTAATATTTAATTATATTCTTGGGAATGACCAATATGGGACATGGAAGGCTTGGATACCATTAAACGACATTCCGCGCTACTTTGTGCGATTAAATGACTATTTGCGTCAAACTGCAAAAGTATGTCGATTCGTATGTTATCGGACCTTCTAGAATATGACCATGAGTTAAACATGCCCTAATTATCCCCTACCTAGCTTAGAAATATGCTTAGAGGTGTTTCGTGCGCAAAAATAAACTTTTAAGTCGGGCAGGGACTAAAAGTGTCAAAAAGTGCACAAGTTTGCATTTTCGATGCATATCTCACATTCTGAGAATACCCGGACACCCAAAAATTTATGTAAGCACTAAAATATTTTATTTTAGCATTTGGCTTGATAAAATTCCATTCGTCGCGTAATTTGGATCGTTTTTCGCGTCCGTTCGTGTTTCGTCGTAATTAGACGAACAACGCGATCATACGACCAAACGAACCGACATCCGGCACATTTTTGAGCATGTTTCAAGTCCATTATGTTTAGGCATCATTGTAGAGCCTTAAAGTTGACTTAACAAGCTTTAAACATGTCAAAAATGGACCTAACCAACTGCAGGGACCAAAACAGCAACATATGAAAGTTCTTTGCTGAACTGTGCAGCCCAGGCGGGCCGCGTAGGCCCTCCTTGGGTCTTACGCGGGGCGTGTGAACCTGCCAGACCTGCAGAATGTGACTTACAGCCATTTACAGCCTGTTCCAGCTTGATCCAGCACTTGCAAATGGTATTTCTTCAATCCATGGGCAACCATAGTATTAGAAAACAGTGGGTAATAGGTGTATGGTCCAGATTTAATCACGTTTATCGAGGAACGATCCTAACGGTCCTCTAAATCCTATAAATACCCCACTTCATTCTTGCCAAACCCACACTTGATTTTTGAATTCTCTAAGTTGGAGACATTGCTCCTCATACCTGAGAATTTAGGATCAAAACCTCCTTGCTTGGACCCTTTGTAAGTGTCCTTTCGTGCTTAGTTTAATTGTTTAGCGTTTATAGCCGAAAAGTCAAGTGTTTCGATAAACGCTTTGACTTTTAAACGGTTGAGCCATTGTTCCCAACGAACATGGCTACGTGACCGTAATTAGGAAGGTGTTAAACCCTCAAAAGGGCACCTCCTAATTACCACGTTTACTTAGTTAAATTGTCGGGTCAAATAAAAGTCAAATGGGTTAGTTTTAAATAAAATTCATAACTATTAATAAAGAAGCCATAAAATTAGTTTTTCTCACTTTAATAACTTGGTAAATATTAGTTGAACATGCCTAAGCATGATTTAACCCGACAATTCTAAGTATAGGCTCGGTTCGGAACCGAAAGTCGCAAAAGTTGACTTTTGCTTTGACTTTCAGTTCTGACCCGATTTGGCTTAGTTTAGATATGCCTTAGGATTCCTTTAGGACCATGTTATAGGTTAGTATAATCCTCTGAGGTTATATAACTTGGATCCTTAGTTATCCTATTCATATACATGTTTCCGTTATATGCTTAAATGTTGACCATTATGCCCTTTTGACCCTAAAACGAGAATTTTGAAAATATGAAAGGACAATAATCTTTATTGTTGATTTATAAACTTGTCCCTAAAATTTGACATCAGTTTGAGGTCTAGATTAGGAGTTATGCTCAATAGCGTAATTAAAAAGTTTTTTATTAATTAAACGGCGTAATTAGCGTATATCCTATCTAAACCCAATTTTTGATACCAAACTTTTTACCTACTGATATAAAATAATATTTTGGGATTTTTGAAGATTTTATTTATTTTTAGGCTGAGCATAACATAGGGTTCTAGGCTTGATACGGTAATTGCCGGTTTTGCCCTTTTGGCTTATAAATTGAGTTTTACAAAACATTTTGACCCCAAACCTTTTGCTACTGATTTTATATGATAAATAAAATATTTTAAGCTTTCTGGAATGTTAAAAATATCAGTTTTTCTTTAAAAACCCGGAAATCGCTTAAAACCGCCTTTTTACGCATTTTAAGCGCATAGTATGTACGAAAACTATTTTAAATATATAAGTCTTGATACCTACTGATATTTTTAGTAAATTTATATACTTTAACAGTAAGGAAAAGTTTTAAACTCAGATTTCCAGTTTTGACCTTTAAGCCCTATGTGAAATTTCCAAAATGCCCCTTCGCTGCATAGTTTGGTTATAAATAATAAAATTCACATATAGGTAACATCCTACTGTTATAACTTATTAAATTAAGTATTTTTACTGATTATGTCAGACCTGAAACTCAGATTTATATTTAAACTCTCTTATAACCATTAAAATGACCAAAATACCCCTACGGGGCATAAATTGGTTTTAAATTCGTTTTGGGCATAATGGAAGGTATCCTACTGATATCACAACATATTTAAGGCATATTAACTTAGGAAACTTGTTCACCACTCTTTTGATTACCCGTTATGCACTTCTTGCGTTCGGATCGGCTTATGTAACTAGTTTGCATAAATTAGCCGAAACGGGTCAAACCTTATCATATTTTTTTAATCTCAAAATCCAGAATGTGTTTAGTTTACCCTTATTATACAAGTATACAAGCTTGTCGGGTCTAAACCACATTCTAATCCGGTTCTCGCTTAATCATGCGTTTTGAACCGTATCTTCCTTTAAAACTAACCGGTCTAAGCATAGGCTTAATTAAAACCCGTTAGGAATCTAATAGGTTATTAAAAACCTTCGTTCCAGATTAAGAGCCCCAGTAAAAGTACTTGTGCTTGCTGATTAGGATATAGGGCTGAGTATAAATTGCATTTTAAGCTCAGGTAAATACTTTTAACTTATTTTTCCCTATACGGGCTTGGGGTACGGTATATAAAATACCGCTTGGTCGGGCATTGAATTTTTAATTGTATAAAGGTTAAATTATTGAAATGTCCCGTTTAAATTGTTTTGTTTGCTTAAAGCTTTTGGGGGGTTAATGACCATGTCCCGGATATCCTTGGCATCATTTTAAGAAATGGCCACGACCTAAGCACAGGGTGTAGGCGTACACCCGACAGTGCATATATAAATAATAAGGTATAATCGCCGGTTTCGGGAATAACTCGTCGCGGGACTATATCATGTGGTGTGTCTATTAATCTTTAACCCGGTGTCAATCCGGGCTACTGAACGTATAACGAACATGTAATTCTTTTACAAGTTTATATATAAATAATTATCCCAAGTTATAAAAGAACTTTTGTGCCATGAGCATTCAAATAAATTTTCTAAAACATTTTCAAAATGAGTCAGTTAATTGTATTTACCAGTGTAAACTGACGTATTTTCCAAAAAGATTAAGTGACAGGTACTGTAAGTAATTGGCTGGGAGCTCAGGGCGTTAATAAGGAATCTCGCAAGTTCTAGATGCCTAAAGTCTGTTGAACAAATACGGGACCTATACCACACCTACTACGCTATACGATACGATATCACACTTATAGGGTTATACGAGGTCAATACAGGACCTATACCACACCTATACGATACGATATCACGCTTATAGGCTTATACGAGGTCAATACGAGACCTAAACCACACCTATAGGCCTATACGGGTGTTATATCGTATCGTATCCTATCGTATCGTATAGTGTATAGTATAAGTCTCGTATAGGTTCCCTGTAGGTCTTGTAATTCATAATATTTGTATTATTTGTAATATTTATAATTCATAATATTTGTATTATTTTTAATATTTATAATTTATATTTGTATTATGCGTATCGTAACGTTGGAACCGGGTGAGAATTTATACCACAAATACATCGAAATAGCAAAAAAAAAATCTGATGGGTTATATACGCTGCGTATAGCTCTATACGCAGCGTATATAAACCCTTGTTTTCTGTGCAATGATTGCTGATAAGGCTCTGAAATCTATGGTTTATATACGCTGAGTATAGCTCTATACGCAGCGTATAGGGTTAACCCTATACGTTGCGTATAGACCTATACGCAGCGTAGGTAAACCCTAAGTGTGCAGATAGCCAAACAAGGTGTGTAGATAGTTTAGCCCAAGATGAAAGATTGTAACCAACTCAAATTATAAAGGATACGACTCCTCCTGGAGTAGCACCTATTGATCGACGGCATCAAGGGAGAAACAAGGAGACACACCTCTTCATCTTTAATCGCATCCACAAGTTCAAGAGTCACAACCGTTGGTGAAGAGACACGTCTCTACAATCGCACATGTTCGTTTAGTATAAATAGGGTTTGTATGTTTCAATTGTAATTATCAGAATCACTTATACTTTCACATTCAACAGGGCCGGCTATTTGGCCGGCCAAACCGGGCGACGACTCGATGCCCAAACTGTTAAAGGGCCCGAAAAGTTTATAAAAAGTTTTATATATTATAAATACTATAAATAATTCTTATTGTAAACTACTCTAGGTCAGTTGGTAAACGCGTTCTACTTTATCTTCGAAGTCCTCGGTTCGATTCTATAATCTCCCTTTTTTTATTCAGCTTTTCAGAGTTTTAAATCCCAAATGGATTTATTTATGAAGCAATTAAAAGATGGGCCTTTGATGTATTGGTTCACTATTGAAACAATGAAAGTATGGATGCAAGTTCATCCCTCCCTTTTTAACAATTTTTTTGTCCTTTTTTATAAATTCCACATTAATACTGTGTATACAACTTCGTCAAATCTTGCAAAAGATATATATATTTACAAGGGACAATAAGACAAAATTATATACAAACAATGCAAATTTCTCATATATCTTTATATCTATCATTTTAGTTGTGTCTGGGACGTATTAAAATGAGAACCATCTTGAGTTGTGAGAACCGTAAGAACTAGGCCATAAGGTTTTTCCGAATTTTTTTTCTCAAACGTCATAAAAAATCACTTGTTTCAGAAAAAAAAATGTCGCATACCCACATTTACATAAGGCGTAAAAAAATATTTATCTTCGTATTAAATTTACATCAGCGCGTAAAAAAAACTTGCATCAGTCATAACTACCGACTCGACAAATTTTTTTTTACAGATGTGTTTATAATATTTTTATCTACGTTTGTACAAAATTTTTTGGCACAAGTCGCACGGGAAGAAAGAGTTCTCACGGTTCTCACAACTCGTGGTGGTTCTCATTTGAACCGACCCTAGTTGTGTATTGTTACAACTTAGCCATAGGTATACCTTTTATCTAAATGTGACTTTTATTATAAAATGTAGGAGTAAAATATAATGACTTTTATTATAAAATGTATGAGTAAAATATAAGAATGTTATATGAGGTAATGTAATATTACGACTTTAATATATTACATTTTACTTATGCTTATAAAAACCTCTTTGGCATAAAATTTATTATTTATATTGAGTGCCTGTATCGTATCACATCGAACGAAACCAAAATTCGATCAATACCAATTATAGGGAGGGGGCCCAAATTTTTTGTCTCGCACGAGGCCCAAATTTTTTTATCATTCTCGAGGACGGCTCTGACATTCAATATAGTTATTCGTTCGATTGTTCATAGTTTATCATTGTGTTCGTGTTCATAAGGGTTCTGACCAACATTCATAACAACGTACAAGCGACGGGTGTCTTTTCTAATTTAGATCACTAATCGTTTGGTTGCTTGTGTGTCAATAACGTTATAAAAGATCGTAATTCTCTTTTAATTTAGATCACGAATCATTTGGTTGCTTGCATGTCAATAACATTATAACAGATTGAAATTCAAGATATATCAACAGGTTGATTATAACCATATATTAGGAGAACGATAATAATGATGAATACATATGTCTCAATGTCTCATGATATTACGAAGAATATCCATGCATGATATTATGTGGAATTATATCACAAGCTTTCTACAGCATACAAACACACAAGCAGCCATGTCTGCCTTAACTTTATTCTTTCAACAGTAGATTAAAACTCACACATTACGCGGAACTATATATCCCTCCATTTTGATAGTTGGTTCGAACTATTTAGCGCAGTTATGGGCATCCAATTCCTTAACAAGATTGCAAAGGTAGTCCATCATTGAAGTTGGATATGGTACACTTGTGTCCGGCTTCTCAAACTCAAAGGTCCATGTAGCCACCTGCCCATCACCCTTTGGTTCAACATGCCATGTGATCACGAAGCTCTTGTATAGCTCATCCACGAGCTCCCCTCCAATTACCTTGAACACAATCATATGGTTTTCCTCGTTCACTGATTCAATTACCTGTTTCGAGAATTTCTTCTTTCCCTCTGTTTTTCCAAGCATATTCAAAGTTATCATTAATCAATATGTTACACAAGATTTGAGAAAGAAACAAGTCATGTGATACGTACCATGAGTGAAGTGCCAAGAGATGACTGATCCAGTGACCCCTCGCTCACCCTCATGCAGCTCACAGTCATGAACCTTATCTGGGGATGCTGCAACCACCTCATGCGGTTTGTACCTAAGGATGTCATGGAAGACATCGCCGCTCTTACTAATCTCCACGTTACCAATTAACTTTCCTGATAAAGCCATTTCTTACTAAGATAGATGGCGAGTTCGTGGAAGATTTAGGCAGACATAGATGGGTTTATAAAGAAAATTTTGGCTACCACACACAGGGGCGGACCTACCCTTTGGCCAGGAGCAGCCGCACCGCTTGAAAAAAAAATAGTGTATTTTTTAGGCAAAAAAACCCAACTAGGCCTGTAAACGAACTGAACGTTCATGAACTGTTCATGAACTTGTTCGGCGGGAAGTTCGTTTATGTTCGTTTATTTAATAAATGAACGAACACGAACAGAAAAATTTGTTCGTTTAATTAAATGAACGAACATGAACACACCTTGTGTTCGTTCATTTATGTTCGTGAACATTCTTTTATGTTCGTTCATTTATGTTCGTGAACGTTCGTTTATGTTCGTTTAAATTTTAATAAATACATAAATAGTTATATTTATATAAATATTATGTTTTCTAACTACTTATATAAATATAACTAATTAGTATATATATGAACACTTATTTAGATGTGTTTTTGGATGAAATGTAATATATTAGACTTGTTTCTTCAATCATGTTAATTTATGTTTATTCAAATATGTTCAGTTAATTTTTTTTTATGTTCGTTTGTGTTCGTTTATGTTCGTGAACTGTTCGTTTAGGCTTTAAACGAACGAACATAAACGAACACGAATATGCCCAATTTCTTAATGAATGAACACGAACAAAAAAAATGTGTTCGATTATATGTTCGTGTTCGTGTTCGGTTAAAGTTAAATGAACGAACACGAACATGTCTATGTTCGTGTTCGTTCTGTTCGTTTACAGGCCTAAACCCAACCGCACCCCTTGAAAATATGGTTGAACACCTCATCTGCAACCCCAACTAATAATTTCTAGGTCCGCCACCGACCACACACATGCATTAGGAAAATATGATTAATTCGTTTACTTACAATAACTAGGAAAAATCCTGTAACAGGGCGCCTTATAGATTCACTCTACAGTGTTTTTTATTGTTGTTATAGTTGAATATTTTAAATGCTATTTAATATGAGAAAATTACAAAATTAGCCAAGAAAAAAGTCAAATTACTAATCTAGCCACCTCATGCGTCTTTGGAAGGCCACTCACAGATCCCAAGTCTTCTAATGCGTCTGCCAGGCCAAGTATTGCGTCCGCCAATCCCCAACTGACACGTGGAAAGACTCATCACATCACACACATGAAAGACTCATCCCATGCGTTCGCGGACTCATCCCATGCGTCCGCGGACCCACAAATCACATCACACACATGAAAGACTCATCCCATGCGTCCGCGGACTCATCCCCGCCACGTGTCTTTTTTTTATTGGGTTTCTCCCCAAGGACTCATCCCATGCTTGAAATACTCATCCCATACATGAGTGGCCTTCCAAAGACGCATGAGGTGGCTAGATTGGTAATTTGACTTTTTTCTTGGCTAGATTGGTAATTTTCTCATTTAATATCCATATCCATAAATCATACCAACCATATCTTTGTCCATTAAAAAATCCAGTATCCATCTCGATCATCCTTAAATGTCTTTTCAACTACAAGTTGCTTAGACATGTTTATGTTTCTTTCCTTTTATAGTAGTTACTAGATTTTTGAACTTTTGACTTTCTAAAACGTATCGGTATAAATACGAATTCGTCAATGTTTTACGTCACGTGAGTCACTTGGTGGTAGAAATTCGTGTTTTATTCTACACTTTTCCTGGTTTTGTTCGTCATTTGGTTACTACTTAACATGGTTTTACCGCCCCGCAACACTGGTAGCATGGCCCAAAATGGGAGGTAGGTTTCCCAAACAACTATTAGAGATCTCGTTGCTCATCACGAGACCGTCATGAACCATCGGAGCTCCATCACTAACAACCTCATTTTTATGCATAAAGTCAAACATACCTTACGTAACCTCCATATACATACATACTCATGATCATTGCCGTGCGTTTCTTTCATGGGCTCGTTATCTCTTGAATAGTATCCCATTAAGAACCTTATGCACAAAGAGACATTCTTTTTCATAGAAATCAATCGCATGTATCTTCATTAAATCCAAGGTTGTCTTCTGATAACCATATTCTTGATAGATCGGCTTGTGGAACCGAGGGTGCACTACAAGAAATTTGGTGCTTTACCAACACAAAGTATGTGTGGGAAAAAGCATATAGTGTGTTGGTAGTTGTCTTTACCTACACATAAATTAAGTGTAATGATGTGTAGACTCGTGACTGTGGATATAGGTCATTACCCACACATATATGTGTAGCTAAAAGGCATTTATATGTGTGGTTAAAAGTACAACAATTTGTTTAAAAGGCATTTGACGTGGCTAGTGACGTGGCATCTGACATGGCAAGTAACGTGGCATCCGACGTGGCAGGTGACGTGACATCCGACGTGGCGGATGGCGTGGCATGAATATATGTGTAGGTAAAAGTAATCTTATATGTAGGTAAAAGTAATATCATGTGTAGGTAAATGTTGAAGATGTGTTGGTATTGATCTTAATATGTGTTGACAAATGTAAACTAAAAGGCAGTAAAATCATACATAATGTCACAAACGTCACCATTGATTAATACATGAAACAAAGTGCCAATTTGATTAATACATGAAACAAATGTAAACTACAAGGCAGTAAAATCATAAACGCTTGTCAACTTAACAAGAGAATCAATAGTTGGATCTTGACCATTGTCAACCGGCAAGCACACCTGCACCAGCCACAACTCTGAGGATGTTAGCACCTCCACCCTTGAACAATGATTTGACACCCTCCTTTTTCACGATTTGGTTGAACGCGTCAAATGTGTTCTTGTACTTTGATGGCTTCCCCAGATGTCATCATCATTCTTCTTCGCACTGTGTCAATCGGGTACGAGGCTAGACCAGCTCCGTTTGTGATCAACCAAGAGAATAAACTACATTACGCCTTTCCTATTACACTTGAATGTTAAAACTACGCCATTCGACCCAAGAGATCTCCTTGAATTTTGATCGGGTAACTACATAATCATACACCATCTCACATAGCCACCACCATAATCAAGCTTCTGCTGATATGCTTAACAGAGAATTGGAAAACAAATTTGTAGCTACATTCATCGGAAGAAGCTGCAAATTACCTTGAAAACGTTCCTTGAAAAAGACTTTGGCAGACGCAACTGAAAAGAGAAGCAGTAGAGAGATGTAGGATTCACGATGCTTACGGAGTGTGAAATCCCACCAGCAAAACAATGTCAACATCTGACCTATGCAACCACCAATAAGATCTTGCTGTGTCATAAACCAAAAAACTGATTGCTGGATTCAGACCCACACCGGCACACCCTGTAAAACGTATGTAGTCAGATGACTGAAATTAATAAGTATCAAAGAAGGTCAAAAACACAAAAATCATTAGCTTATAGAACCCATACCATAAAACAAGCATCGAGTCCTTTTCAGAGGGCAAATATGCCTTCTTGCCTGCTAATGGTGCCCAAAGCATTGGATAAATCTCTATAATATATAACATTTCTCTGCAAAATATTAAGAAAAAAAATACAGCAAAAGTATAATCAGCTCAAAGTTAGCCAGATTTAATGCAGCATTATTCAAACTAATTCTGATGTGGGCTTCAAGATAAAGATAAGAAATAGCAGGTCTGCGATAATGCTGATAAAGCTCTTCTTTCTTTTGTATCAAGAGTGTCTGGGACCTTTTTGTTTTGGTCAAAAATTACCGAAGCAATTAAGTGGTCAAATTAGTAAAGCGAGGTAGTGTGCTAGAAAGTGTGTTGAAAATATTTCGGTTAAGTTATTTAGAAAATCAGTATTCAGGATACGGCTCAGGATATTGAGTTGTATCTATGATCAAACTATGAGCAAAAAGTAAAGTAAACGACACGAGATGTACGAGGAAAGCCCTTGATCAATCTAGATCGCCGGCATAAAACCTCGGGAGCTGACAATCGCAGCTGCCTTGTTCTTCTTATTGCTTCAAACGTCAGGATACAGTGCAGGATATAGACCAGATCGCTAAGTGTTACATTGCTTTTGTATGAAAGTGAAAATTGCTAGAGAGCGAGTGTTAAAGTGTAGCGAGTGTGAATGTGATGTCCTATTCGATCTGGTATACCCACCTATTTATAGTTACAAAATAGAAACTAAAATTCCTATAAATATGGGATGCTCCCGAATATTCCATAACTAGCCGTTTGGAACCAAAAAAAGCGGGCTTAACGTCTTTCCTCGAACAACTTGGACCGAGTCTTCCGCGGAATGAGTCCTTGTGAACGTTGCTAGCTTCTAACCCACGTTCCCGCACATAATCCGTTAGTAATCCTGAGGATACCATTCAGGATGTTACCAATATCCTGAACCAGCATCCCGGATGTAAACAGATACTATATAACCAAGATATAAATCAAGATATTTTCCAGGATATGGGCTCAGAATTTCACCCATAACAATTGTCCCCAAAAATGTTACCGTTTGTCATCCTGCACTAACGGTTACATTTTTACGAAGACCGAGGTAATTAATAGATAAGACCAATGATGTGACCGTTTTCAACTACCTAGCCTATATTTACTCATCATGCCCTATATCTTCTCATCCTCATCTCTTCTTTAATCATAATCGACAAGGAAAAGGTAACATTCTCTCTCTCATCTTCATATTCATCTTTATCCTCTTTCTCCGGCGAAAAATTCAGGTGACCAAATGCCAAGGCAAACAAGATCCAGTTCAGGTGACTCGGCTCCCACATTCATCCAACAGAACCTTCTCCAAGAACCGGAGAAGGAAATATGTACCTTCGATAGTGCCCACCTGTCAGCCTTAAAATCCTCCGGCATCTTCCCGGAAGGAACCGTGTTTAGACCGTTTGACCGGGAAATCCGGTCGGATATGGTCTCCAGCGAGTGGATATGCTTCAGTGCTTTCCCTTTTACCCTAGGGCTACAATTCCCCTTTCCGGACTTCATCACCGAATTCTTTAATATCACCAAAATCTCTTTCAGCCAAACCATGCCAATGCTCTGGCGTGTTTTGTCTGTTCTTGACCAAATCAAGAGAAACCACATTCCTGATCTTTCCGTCCATGATCTGCCCCTAGCTTACAAGCTTAGATGCCATGGATCATGTAGATTTCTGTTTTATTCTACTTCCGGTGACCCATTGATACTTCGTGCCACCAGGAACGAGGATGGTTGGCAATCCAAGTTTTTCTTTGTAAAAAGGGATTCAATCCCTGGTGGAACGGATTATCCGATGAGATGGTTGAAGAAGGGTAGGATTTAGGGTTTAAAGATGATCCTGCCTCTTATCCTGCTTTATATCCTGAACTGACCAATTTCATTTTCTCTGTTGTGTATGCAGCTGATTTCAGGAAGATTGCACCTCCCCTTGCTGATTCTCAAAAAAGAATAGACGCCATCAGACTCCTTTCAGAGGCAGAGAGAAGCTTCAACCCATCTCCACCAACTCCAAGCCCTCTTTCAAGCGCAAACATGTCTGGTAAGGATCCTGCAAGATATCCTGTACACACATGTTTTTATTTGATATTCTTAGGAGAGATTTAGAATTTTACTCCCTGTGTGTAGACTCCAGCAAAGTTCCAGTCTATCTAGAACTTGACGAACTCGACAGCTACCCAACTCCAGCCACAGTCAAGAAGGAGACTCCTGCTGCTACTAGCTCCAAGCCACTCCCGGCTCCCAAGGCCAATCCAAGAACTCGTGCTTCCACAGCAAAAAAGAGGAAAGGTCTTGAAGTCAGTGCTCCAGGTTCAGAAGGGTTCTCCTATGATGAACTCAGTTTCTCTGATTCTTTAGAACCAATGACATCCTTCCTTAACAAGGTAATATCCTGACGCATATCCTGCACATATATCCTGCACGTATATCCTAATAGGATATCCTGGTCAATATATTCTAACTCATACCTGAAATTGATGTGCAGGGCCTCCAGCATTTGCTTCACTTGTATAATGATGCCTGTGGTACTGTTGCACTCCATGAACCCAGGATCAAACAGCTTGAAAGCACCGTTGCTGACCAAGGTGCCATTGCCGAAGCGAAGACCCGGCACTACGAAAGCCTGCTGAAGAAGGTCACCCAAGACGCTGAGCTCAAACTTTCCACCGTTCAAATGGATCATGATCAAGCCTTGGTCAATATCCGAGAAGGAATCAAGGCTTCCGCTATCATCTCCCTGTTACAAGCACGCATCAAGATGGCCTACGAGGCCAAGGAGACGGGCCTTGTTTGTCCATCTTGGCCAGTTGAATCCTGGGTGGCCAAGCTAAAGGAGCTCGGAGGCAAAGCTGTGCCACTTCCTGTTGAAGCTGGTGAGTCTTCTAAGTCAGCAGAGGTGGTGATCCAGGCTGGAGACAAGAAGTGTTAGTACATTACGTCTGTAGCTTCCGTCAGCATGTAGTCATATTTTGTATTCTGTGTTTATGTATATTGTCTGTATGTATGTTTGTAGTTAGCAGGACAACTCAGAAATAGGTTTTGTATGTAAAAGTGTTGTTTGGGTACAAGATCAACTCGTGCGGATAGCAATACGCACGTATGGCAATACGCACGGATGACATATCCTCACGGATAAGTCATACGCGCGGATGGCCATACGCACGGGTAGCTCATACGTACGGGTAGCCCATACGCACGGGTAGCTCATACGCACGGGTAGCCCACCCGCGCGTACAACACTTATAGTCTTTCTGAGTCTGCCTATAAATAGAAGGTCCGGTGCTATTTTGTTAGAACTTTTTGAGACGCACGGATAGCTTGTATGTTCAACGGAACTTTGTGACTTTTATAACGATTAATAGAATGAACAAAGACAAGCAGTTAAAAGTTGAATTCTCTGTTGTACAAATCTGTGATTCGACTTAGTGGATTCCGCACACTAAGACGAAATCGATTCATCTTGTTCCTACGATCAGATCCTGTATCTACGGGACCAACAAGTGGTATCAGAGCATCCAGGGAGCTGAATCGAGATCAACGACACTGAATTCACCGGAATTCAAGTTCTATTCGCCGATCAAAGTCGAATTTCACCGGAGATTTGACTTCTGTTGCCGATTTGATTCAAATTTCACCGGAAATTTGACTGATTTCATATACATCTACTCAGATTTTACATTTGTTCTTCATTTGTCACCATAAAATCAGAAAAACATAAAATTGAGCAAGAATTTACGGTTAAAATTTGTTAAAATCGATATCAATCAACTCGCAATCATTCAAAGTATAATCCTACTTAGTTTCATAATCAGATTCAACCTAAAACCAGATCAAATTCATCAAAAATCATGTTTAGTTGTTCGTATTTGATGACGTCACCTACCCGTGCGGACAGCTGTCTGAACGGTTTGACTTAGTTAGTTACTGCAAAATTGTTTGCTGACATCATCATCGTTACACGCACGGATTACTACCCGTGCGGATAACCAGAAAAGTCAAAAGGACAAAGCTACCCGTACGCACAACCATCCGAGCGGATCACCGTCCGTGCGGATAGACTGTGTTATCATTCGTATTCCTGTTCGAACGGATAACTATCCGGTTCAACTGTTTGAAATTTTAAAATTTGTTAGAATTGTCTAAGTGTTTGAAAATTGTTTCAGGAACTTAAAAATGGAAGAATTCATGAATCCCTTCAGTGAGATGTATGCTTTCGCGGGAAATTCTGAAGCTGACACTTCAAATCGTTCAAATGATAATCCAACCCCAAAGAAAACTTTATCCGATGCCTTAAGTGTTGAAAGTGCATATGGTACCTACAACAAACCACCAAAGCTAATGGCAATCGAAGATTATAATCGGTGGGCAAAAAGATTCGAAGAATGGCTGAAAGCTTTCGCATATCCAAGCTGGAAGAACTTAAAGAATGGTTATGCTTCAGATAGACAAGATCCTGAGAATTTATCAGCGGGTGATGAAATAGAAAACTTTATAGCTGAACAAAAATGCATTGCTTTGATTCACCAGTCTGTAAGAGACGACATTATTTCACTCATTGAATACAAAAACGCAAACGATCTATGGGAAAAGTTAAATAAAAAATGTGTAGGAAGTGAAGAAATAATCAAAAACAAAAAGAAATTGCTGAGAAAGGAGTTTGATTTGTTCGGATGCTTAAAAGGTGAATCTGTTTGTAAAATGATTGAAAGATTTGGACACTTAAAGTTGGAATTGGCAAGGCATGGAATTCAATATCCTCCAGAAGAGCTAGTTGACAAACTATTTGATTCACTACCAGACGAGATGGATTGGCAATACTATGCACTGATGTTAAAAAATACAATCACAGCTGAAAAACTCACTATCGACTTGCTGATCGAAAGACTAGAAAGTCATGAATTGGAGATAAAGAAAACTCACAAAGTAAATCACTCATCTTACCAACAAAACATGGAGTTGTACTATCCGAAGAGTATGATTCCCAAGAATGTTTCTCCAAGAACTGCTTTCTCAGCTGAAAACACAAACACTTCAAGTAAAGAAAGTCCAAGTTCAAACAGTGGTTTTCATGGAAGTTTCTCATCAAACACTCCAAGTCAAGGATCTTCTTCAAATTCTTCAAGTCAACAACAATCTGTTCCAAAGAATGTATTTTCATGCAACATTGCGGTAGATTTGAAGAATGCTCAGAATTTTGATGAGGAGTCGGCAAAACAGCAGATGATCTTTCTAGCATCTGTGTTGGAGTCATACGAAGGGTTAGTAGCAGGGAAGATAGGAAATACCAATCTGACGAAAGAAGATTATGACCAGATTGATCCCGAGGAAATGGAGCTGATCGATATCCGTTGGGCAATGGCCAGTGCTGTTCGTAGAGCACAACGCTTCATGGAAATTACCGGCAGAAAGACAATCGGTGGTGCTTCTACTAAGCTGGGGTTTGATAAATCGAAGGTGACGTGTTTCAAATGCAAGCAGAAAGGTCACTTCAAACGAGAATGCAGAAATGCATATGCTGATGAGTCAGAAAACCCTTTCAGAGATGATTATTACAAGAGAGCAATCTATCACCAGAATAAATCTGAGCCACCTAGATTGAAGCAAGTTGAAGACAACAAAGAAAAGTCTAGAGCTCTTGCCGTGATTCATGATGACGAAGGGTATGATTGGAGCGAAATATTGCCTGAGGAAGATGCAGTGGGTTATGCATTCGTGACGAAAATTATTCCTTACAAAGACATTAGAACTGATAAAGAAAAACTCGTCAACCGAAGAATGAAAGCCCAAACTAGATTAAACAGAATTTATAACACTTACAAAGAAGCTAAAATAGCAAAAAGGTGGGATGCCGACAGAGAATGTTACCTTGATCCTGAAGGAAACATTGCAGTTGACCCAAATTCCATCAGTATTGATGTTCTTACACAACAAGTTACCGAGGAAGAAGAAGCTAGACAAAGAGAATGGTGGGGAGGTGGTGAAGATAAACAAGTAGAGAAAGATGAAAAAGTCAAAGATCCAGAACAGAAACCAAAGTCAAAGAATGCTGATGATGGGATCATCGACACATCACAAGAGCTAACAGCTGGGAACTTGAGGAAGATGGCTGAAAAAGTTCTTGCAGCAAAAGAACTTGAGGTAGTGTCTAGTTCTGGAACTAAGTCAACAAACAAGGTCAGTTCAAATGATAAAGTTGAATCAGGTAAGAAAGATAAATCTGGAAATGACTGCAAAAATTGCATGAAAGAGTGCAAAGTTTGTAGTACAATCACTTACCTCAGTAGTAAGAAGATTGAAGAGTTGACTAGTAAAGTCAAAAGTGTTGAAAATCAAATCTTAGACCGTGACAAAATGCTGAAAGCTTCGAATAATAGATTAAAAGAATTAGCTGATAAAATTGAAAATGATAAAAATGACATTGAAAGAATAAGAAAAGAAAATGAAAAGTTGATTCTTGAAAGTCGTAAAATTTCTGAAAATTATGAGAAGCTAAAGCGAACGGTTAAAGATTCTGATGAAAGAAATGGTAAAACAACAAAGGAAAACCTTCAATTATCAGGGGTTCTAAGGGTAAAAGAAGAGTTAATCAATAAACAACTTGATGAAATTGCAAAATTGAAGCTTCAGTTTGAAGAAGCTAAAATTGAGAATGAACGTATTAATTTAAAACTAAGCAGTTACAACTCTGCAAGTTTTGTTTTGCAACACATTGTTCCAAAACCCATTGGAAAAACCAAAGCTGGCGAAGATGTATACTGTGATGGAACTGGGGTGGGGTTTCATCAAGTCCCTCCACCGGTTCTAAACAATTTTTCAAAGAAAAAGTCAGGGTTGGTTAATGATGATGTTGAATCAAATGACATAAACCTGCCAGAAACGATTGATGTGACATTTTCTTCATCATCATCTGATGACAGTGTTCAAACTGAAATCATTAAAGGCATGGCTGAAAGTGTCTTGGATAGTGATTCGAATGAAGATGAAGAATGCTTTCTGAACAATTACATTCCGAAACCAAAATCTAAAAACAATTTAAATGAAGAACCGGGTCTTGTGATGTACAAGATGTCTGGATCTGATAAGTTGTATTCGGACTTTGAATTTCCTCTGGAGAATGTTAATGTGAACAAATTGAAAAATGTTTTCAAATTGGTTGAAATTGATTTGTCTGAAGTGGACAGTTTAAAACAGACAAAAAGACAGATGAATTTTGAGAAAGATAAATCTTACTATAAGAAACCTGTTATTCCACCACGTTTTTCTAACAAATATCAAAATAAATGGTCGGGAGGATATCAGGGTGGTAAGAATTATCAGAAAAAGAATGTTCAGAACAAGAAGTTTGCTGTGAAAAAGGTGTTTGTGAACAGTTCAAGTTCACTTTCTGAAGAGGAATCTGAAATCTTTTTAAAATCAAACAAAGAGTTCTTTGAAAAGAAGGCATCACAGCCTCAGTCTGAAGGCTCAGGACGGGTAGTTGACACCCGAACATGCTTCAAATGTAATCAAGTTGGACATATTGCACGAAAGTGTACCAACTTGAAGCCTAAGACTGAAACTGTGAAGAATTCTATCAAGAAAGATGTTGTGAAAGGAAAGGCTCCAATGATTGTTGAGAAAAATGTTTTGAAAAATGAGAAAACCAAGATCAAAACTGAACCTGTTAAGAATTTGGTATCTAAAAATGATAAATTTTACCAACGGGTTGCATCACCTCAACAAACGTGGAAGCCAAAAGTTGTTGAAAAGAAAGTTGATTTACCAAAGGTGTCTGAAACTGAAAAACCATCATCTTCTAACAAAAAGAAGTATATACCTTTGAAGTTTTATGAGAAACAAAAATCGACTTCTGAAAAGAAGTATGTGGTAAAGAAAAATCAACCAACCGCTCAACCTCAAAAGGACGAATTTTTATTATTCAAAGAGGTTGAAGTTGAAACTGCTGAAAGCCTTAAAGTAAATGATAAAAACTTTCCGCCACTTTACACCAAAACAACTCACCTTAATTTCAAATTACCTGAGTCAAAAGAGGCTTGGGTAGCATCAAAATCTCATTAAAATGTTTTTGATATGTGCAGGAGCTTCCAAGATCCATTTCACGTTGGATTATGGATAGTGGAGCTTCTTGGCACATGACAGGAAAGACAGCACTGCTGTATGATGTCAGAAATATCAATGGTGGTTATGAGGGATTTGCTGGTCATGAAGGTGGTAGAATTATTGGTGAAGGAACTTTATCCAACGGGATTGTTACGTTTGAAAGAGTTAACTACATTACTGAGTTGGAGAACAATCTGCTAAGTATCTCGCAGATTTGTGACAATAAGTATACTACTCACTTCACAGACAAAGAATGTTTGATTTTGAAGCCTGGATTTGTTATCCCTGAAGAATGGATTATAATGCGAGCACCAAGAGAAAATGACTTATATGTGTTGGATATGTCTGTAGCAACTACAACAACAGGTCAAGCACACTGTTTTGTTTCGAGAGCAACGGAAAAAGAATCAAAGTTGTGGCATCGTAAGATGGGGCACATTCATCTTAGAAAAATGAATCATTTGGTGCACAATGATCTAGTTCTTGGAGTTAATATCAAAGGTTTTCATCTGGAAGGGGAGTGCATTAGTTGCATGAAAGGCAAGCAAAAGAAAAAGTCACACCCCACAAAGCAATACAATTCAGTCTCAAGACCTTTAGAAAGACTTCATATGGATTTATTTGGTCCTGTGAATGTCAAAAGTATCACTGGAGAAATTTATTGTCTTGTGGTTACTGATGATTATTCCAGATTTTCATGGGTGTTATTCTTAAAGTCAAAAGAAGAAACATTTGACAGATTGAGGGGGTTGTTCAGAAAGATTGAAAATTTGTACCAAAGACGTATTAGAAGAATCAGAAGTGATAATGGTACTGAGTTCAAGAACAACAATATGGAAGAATATTGTGAAGAAAAAGGTATCTTGCATGAGTTCAGTGCTCCGTACACTCCGCAACAGAATGGAGTTGCAGAACGTAAAAATAGGACACTGATTGAAACAGCAGAACAATGCTTGCTGATTCAAAGTTACCGATAAATTTCTGGGCAGAAGCCGTTTCTGCCGCATGCTACACGCTCAACAGAGTTCTCACTGTCAAGAAATTCAACAAAACATGCTTTGAGTTGATCAATAACCGAAAACCAAATCTGAAGTATCTTGAACCGTTCGGGTCACCCTGCACAGTTCTTGAACCTTTTGGAAAGTTTGGAGAGAAGAGTATTGAAGGAATATTTGTAGGCTATGCCAGTCCTTTACGAAGAGTTTTCGTTCCGAGTCTAAAACGGATTATTGAAGCCCAAAATGTTGAATGCCAAGGTCACACAATGCCTCCACAAAATCCTGGCGACTCATGGCGTTTCAATTATGATGTTTTGTGGGAATGCTTCAACATGGAGGAAGAACCAGAATTCTTTGATGAGTTGGATATTCTAAGAGAATATGAAGATGAAAGGTTTCCAGCTGACTCTTATCGAAAACAACAAGCTTCAAATGATGACGAGGCGGGTCCTAGCAATGCTGGAGAACATGATGATGTTGAAAATGATGTTGCTCAAGAAAATCAGACGGTAGAGAATGATGATCAAGAATCTGAAAACAGACCAATCTTCGATCATGATAATTCAGACTCTGAGGGGGAGATAATCCAGTTTTCAAATCAAACTATTCCAGTTAGTGAACAAGTTGCTGATCAAAACGTCACAAATTTGGAGAGCGAAGTAGATGTTTCAGGCGAGATGATGCCAAGAACACTTTCTTATCATCCGGAGGATCTAATAATCGGAGAACTGCAATCAGGCGTCCGCACTCGAAGACAGCTTGATCAAGGGCTTACATGTTTCTACACAACAGTTGCTCCTTTACAAACTGAATTCTCATTAAGTTGTTTTATCTCGCAGATAGAACCAAGGACGTACGAAGAGGCGCTTACTGAAGACTCATGGGTAAATGCAATGCAGGAGGAGTTAAGCCAATTCGAGAAGCTTGGCGTATGGAAATTAGTAGATTTGCCGGATGGTCACCGGAAGATTAATACCAAATGGGTGTTTAAGTGCAAGAGAGATGATCGAGGAGTTATCATTCGAAACAATGCTCGACTCGTTGTTCAAGGTTTCAGTCAGCAGGAGGGGATAGATTTCACCGAAGTATATGCCCCCGTCGCAAGACTTGAAGCTATCAGAATCGTCCTTGCATTTGCATCATGGAAAAGATTTAAAGTTTTTCAGTTAGATGTGAAGTCGGCATTTCTCTATGGCAAGGTGAAAGAGGAGGTTTATGTCGGACAGCCACCGGGCTTCACCGACCCAAGTCATAAAGATAAAGTTTATCTCCTTGACAAAGCGTTGTACGGCTTACATCAGGCCCCGAGAGCCTGGTATGAGACCTTGTCTCAACATCTGTTAGCCAACCACTTCACTCAAGGAAAGATAGACGCCACTCTTTTCACAAAAGAAGTCGACGGACATCTTCTAATTGTCCAAATTTACGTGGACGACATAATTTTCGGGTCTACAAATGAACAACTCTGCAAAGACTTTGAACAAGTTATGAAGCAGAAGTTTGAAATGTCTTCAATGGGTGAGATGAAGTTCTTCTTGGGACTTCAAGTTGATCAACTTCCCGAGGGAACTTTCATACATCAAACAAAATACGTTCATGATGTTCTGGAGAAATTCGGGATGTCAGGAATGTCACCAATGTCCACCCCATTAGCGACGAACCATGGGATACACCCTGATCTCACCGGAGAGAAGGTAGACGAAACACTGTATCGCTCCATGATCGGTTCGTTAATGTATTTGACGGCATCAAGACCGGATATTATGTATCCAACCTGCCTCGCGGCGCGATTTCAGTCAAATCCTAGAGCTTCGCACATGGTAATTGTGAAAAGGATTCTACGCTACCTGAAAGGAACTCCATCTCTGGGGTTGTGGTATCCAAAAGTTGGCGACTTCATGCTCGAAGGATATTCTGATTCTGATTTCGGATGCTGCAAAGTGAATGCTAAATCAACAACAGCGGGGTGCCAGTTTTTCCGACCACGATTGGTCACCTGGCAATGCAAGAAGCAGACCTCTGTCGCTTTATCCACCTGTGAAGCTGAATATGTATCTGCTAGCAGCTGCTGTTCTCAGATCTTGTGGATCCAGCAACAGATGCGAGACTACGGTTTGCAATTTCTTAACTCCCCTATCTTTGTTGATAATGAGGCAGCTATAAACATTACAAAAAATCCTGTTCATCACGCTAAAAACAAAACACATTGAAATTCGTCATCACTTCATCCGAGACTGTTTCGAGAAGAAGTTGATACGAATAGAGAAAATCCACACCGATGAACAAAAAGCTGACTTACATACCAAAGCATTTGATAAAACTCACTTTAAATATCTTTTGAAACTCAATGGTATGAAGTTGCTATCGGATGCGGAAGAAATTGTTGGCGTTGATGAAGGTGCCACTGTAGATGATGTTGAGAAACAATCTGCAATGGTTTGTCGAATTTTTACTTGTTTTGGTTTTTAGGGGGAGATAGTAGTTTTCAGAAAATACAAAAACAATAAAAAATTCGAAAAAGCCAAAAACATTAGAAAATTTCAAAAACCCAAAAACATGATAAAATTTCAAAAAAGAGTTTGTGTAAAAAGGGAAAATGATAGTACATCAGCTAGACAGTTTCAGTACACTAAAGAAATGGAAAGTTTAAAATGCATTAAACAGTCTCACTAATGATGTGTTGATAGGTTTTTACACATTTAGTAGATTTGTTCGGGATATAAACATAAAATCTAACTTGCTTATTTCGTGGGGAACACTACTTGGATATATAGGTAACCCCTGAAATCTCGTTTGAAAGGTCTCTTAATCTGATATACTAGGTCTTTATTCTCAATGATGTCTGGGGTATTATTCCGGGACTTCTGCTGAACGGTAGTTCTGACCTAGTCCCTGGATAATACTTTCTACAATGCTTGAAACATAGCAATAAACCCTCAGCATACTGAAACAATAAAATTGATAAACGCTGCTGTTGTAGCAAAAAGATCCTCTAAAGGGGACACACCTTAAAGTCGAAGCCGATATCTCTCTGCGTATACGGAAGTATCGACCTGAGATCCCTCGGCCCTCGCATACCTAATTTATGTACAGATATCATTGTAGTAATACTCACCTGTAAGACTGATTATTGAGATTCTGGATACGGGAGTATATTCAAGAGGTGGGACACACGTATAAGTTTAAGTCTTTAAAACACTTAATTCGTATCCTGAACAGATTGAAATGTGTGCAAAAATTTAAGATGGATCAGTATATCAACAATCGAGGTGAATTGTTTAATGTTTGGCATGATATCAAGCTTAATGGTACCTGTAACTTGTCGGAAGCTGATATGATTCCCTAACACGCTCACCAAAAATATGTTTGTAAATAGTTTACAGTTACTGTTTTTTATTTTTCTGTCTTTTATAATTCCAAAAAGATTTTATTTTCTGCTTTATTATCCGACAAACCAAAGTGGAAAGTTGATCTTCAGATCCGAAAGTGATAGAAGATGCAGGAAGTTTTCTGGGATGGAAGATGAGTTTGGAGCTAATCTCAACTAATTTGTAATTGGAATGACAAACACAAGTTCATTAATTTGATACTTGTAAATTTTCAGAAAAGTTGTTTAAACAGAATTTTTCAAAAGTCAGTATGTTTTGTCTCAGATCAACCAAGGTCATTAAGTTGGACTTGGTCGACAAATTAAGTAACTTGGGTCATTAATTTGAACTAAGTAACTTAAGTGGATTTCTAAAAACTGGCAAATGATGAGAAAAATCAAAGATTTCATTGAAAAAGTTAAAGTGAGCCTCATTCGGATGTACATCCGGACGGGTAGCCATACGCACGGATGGCAATGCGCCCGGATGACCATACGCATCTGATGATAGTATAAATAGAGGGTCAAAGAGTCAGTCAAAGCTATACGCACGTACGATACTCTTTCTCTTTCACACTTTGACTTTCTGACTTCGAAATTCTTTGCACGGATTCTTGTTCTCGTTGGTTTGCACAACTTAAACAATGGCAAAGGTATGTTTTTCTGATTCAAATCTGCAAAAATTCATTGTTCAATGACTGTTCATCACATATCTGTTCTTTCGGAGCTTTATATCTTAGATTTAGTCTGTGATAGTTCGATTTGTCATGAATAAATGATTAGGTTTTGATCGGAATGCTTAGATCTAAAGACTTACCGGATTAATTTGTGTTATAACATGTTAAAATCTGTTAGATCTGATGTTTGAACGGTACATAGTTTCGGCTAGGTTTTCGTTAAAATGACCTGTGAATAGGATGTTTTAGACATTGTTGAACATAGGGTTTTGATCGTTTTAACATTCTCTGTATGGATCTATGTTCAATTTTAGTTCTTGCCATTAAATTTTTTTTTTCTTCTGTTTTGTTCATAAACTGTTCCTGAGACTTGTATCTGCACGCACAACTTGTACGTGCGTATGGCAATCCGTGGGAAGTAATGTTGTACGCACGTATGGTAGTCCGTAGCTATGTCATGTTATACGCACGCACAGCAATCCGTGGCAAGGACAGGCTGTACGCACGCATGACAATCCGTGGCAATGACATGTTGTACGCACGGATGGCAAACCGGAGATATGATTTGTTGTACGCACGGGTGGCTATACGCGGTGTAGACAAGTTGTCCGCACGGACAACTTATCCGCACGGTCAAGTCATGCGTACGGATATCTTTTCAAGTGTCATACCATTCATCAAGTCTTTTCTAGACAGAATATTTTGAGATCCCAAAATTTTTAAAAAATGAATAAAATATTTGCAGGATTGGGACAAAGCTCATAATGTATATTGTTTGTTGGATGAAGTGTATACTGAAAACACAGTAGTTCAAGATGTTGCAAAATTTTTGAGGGAAAGTAGAATTTCTAAGGCCTTAACTGATAAGACAGTAGCTTATGAATCACATATAAAACGATTTTGGAGTGCTGCAAGATACGAAGAAAGTGATAAGACCATTTATTCTGCAATATCAAAGAAAGATGAGAGTGGAAGAGATGAAGATTTGGAGATGAAAGTGACAGTTGGTGTTATTAGAAGAGTGCTGAATTTAGGAGACAATGATAGTGATCCAACCATAGTTTCTGAACGTTTAGTAAAAGGATTGTGGTGTAGGATGGGTTTTGCTGGCAGTGTGAATGGAAGAATGCAGAAGACAAGTTTTAGCCATGCTTACAAATTCTTGGCTCATTGTGTGCTTCATGCTATGTCACATAGAAAAGGTGGATATGATGAAACTCAAGACTACATCATGAATATCATTGCTTGTCTCGTACTGAATAGACCTTACAATATTTCTCAAGTTATATTTGATCACATGACTGAGAATGCAAAGGATAGAAGCAAGAGGTTTCTTATGTATCCTAGGTTTGTCCAGATGTTGATAGATGATCAGTTTCAAGGTTTAGAAAAGAGTAGTAGTGACATTTTGGGCCTAAGGCACATGACACCTGACACGATCAGCAGGTTGATCAAAGGTCCAAATCCTGGAGCAAAGAGAATGATCTGTAAAATTTCAAATCCAAGCTATGTAGCTCCAGAGAATGATGCGTGGAGACATGAAGACAGCAATTCTGATAATGAAGATGATCAAATGAGTTTGTTCTACAAGAAAGATACAAGATGGTGGTGTATCAAAGATGGAAAGAGGAAGAGAACTCCAAAGTCGTCCCCTGCAGTTTCTATTCCAAAGAATGTGAAAAAGGGGCCTTCTGGAAAACAGAAGCACAAGTTGACAGATGAACCAGTTTTGGAACCATCAACAGTTATTCAAGAAGGTGTTGATTTGTTATCACAATCTCTTCATAGTTTCTTGAAGAAAAATGAGGTTGCTGCTCAAGGAGTTAAAGATCAAGAAGGTGTTAAAGATCAAGAAGGAGTCGTTCAAGATCTTTCAAGTGATGATGATTCTGAAACCACAATATCAGAATCTGAACTTGATCCACTTACTATTGGCAAAGGAAAGGTCCAGTTGAAGAAAAGATCTCCAAAGAAAAGGAAAGGATCAGACGAAGAAGACTCAAATTATGATCCTGAAAATCCAAAGAAACAGATGAAAAAGAAAAGAAAAGCTGTTGTAACAGGCCTCATTCCAAGAAGTGTTCGAGCGAGAAAAGAAGTAAGTCAAGTTCAAAAGGAACATGATGGCAAAGATATTCAACATGTTGAATCTCCACAGCCAGAAGAAACAGAATCAGAAAAGCTGACCAGTCACGATGACTACATTGAAGTTACTGATGCTGAAGTCTTTTACTCACAGTTCCCAAATGTACCAGAAAACATAGAGATTCCAGAATCATCCTCACGTCCAAGAAATTCAGAAGATTTCTTTAGCAATATGCCACCTGCTTCAGGTGATCCTTTAGAAGATCTGAATTTTGATGATGATCTATTCAACAATGACGCAGTAAGAATTCTTGCAAAGAAGGTCAAAGATCTTGAGAAAGAAAAAGAAAAAGCTGAAAAAGAACGTGATCTGTTAAAAGAGCAAGTGAAAAAGTTAATGAAAGCTCATGATCAAATCAGAACGGTGATAATCCAGGATGAATGCGATATGAAGAAGATAAAAGAAGATGGTGAAAGTAACACTAAAGTGATTGAAGCTCTTCTGGCAGAAATTTCTTCACTAAACAAGAATCTCGAAGATGTTAATAAAACACTCAATCAGGTGGTCAGTGATATAAGTGAATCCACTTCAAATGAAATGAAAATAATGAAGTTGGAGATGGAAGCCATGAAAGCTGACAAAGTGATGAAAGATGAACAACTGAAGATGCTATATTATGTTGTTGAAAATCTTTTGAAGAAGGATGTTCATGCTGCTTATAATGAAATTGAAGTAAAGAAAGTTGAAGAGAGAAGACTTGAAAGAGAACGAAGACTGGCTGAGGATGCTATCCAAAAGAACAAAAATGTAATTGAAGATGTTCAAGAAGCTGGTGGTTCTTCTCTTCAAGAAGATGCTGAAATGGTTGATGCTGTACATGCTGAAGATCAACATGTACAAGAACAAGTTGCTCAAGAACAACATGAACAAGTCTTACATGATCAAGATTTTATGCTGATTGGAGAACCTTCTCAAGTCATTGATCCTGAAGAGATCATTCGTAGAGTTGCGGCTGAACAAAAGAAGAAAAAGTCCAAAGAAGTGATGTTACTTGAATGGAAGACAAATCAGTTTGTTCTTGTTGGTAATGCTTATATTGTACCACTCAACGTAAAAGATGGTCTTTACAGAATGAAAGTTATGAAAAGAAGAAAAGATGCAAAGAGAGCTCGGGGAGAAGAGGTTAGTGATTCTGATGAAGAACTTCTTGTAGATGATGATGCAGAAGAGGATGAAGAAAAAGTTGATGATGATGAGAAAGATGATGAGAATAAGAAAGATGATGATAAGAAGAATGATGACGATGATCAAGGATCGTCAGGATTAATTGTGAAGAATCCTATTGATGAACAAAGAATAGAGGAGTTTCTGAATGATCAAATCAACGAAATAGAAGATGATGATCATCAAGAAACTTCTACTTCTGGAAAGCAACACATGGAACAGGTATTTCTCACAAATCCCACTGTCATTTTCTTACAAGATAAAAGTCAAGAGGTGATTGAGGTTAGTAGAACAAGGGCAGAAATGTTAGAGGAATTGGGTTTACAAGAGGGTAAATTTAAATTCGATATTGAAGATGAGATACCTGAAACTTCTGAAGATGTACTGGAGTCAAGATATGCCTTTGAAGCTGATAATTACAATGATGTAATCGTTGAAGATGCTCCAGATTCATCTGATGATGAAGTTCGTTTTCACTATTCTGGGATTGATGCAACATTTCCTTCATTGTCGGAAATGTTTAGAGATCGAAATGAAGATGAAATTAGAAGGAAGATAGTGGAGAAGGTGTCTGCAGAAGGAATTCAAAACACTATTCCAAGAGAAAATTTGGCAGAAGAAAGAAAGAAATGGTACAAAGTCATGCCTAAAGAGAGAAAGAAACTTCGAGCCCTACAATTCTTTACACACGACAAAGAACTCTCTTGGGGTGATATTCTATCATGGGGATATTTGGAAGATTTGAAAGTCTATGCAATCAGAAGAGAACAGGGAGTACAGTACTTTGAGTTCTTATCTGATATAAAAACTTTGCCGTGGTGGGATATCGACGAGCTGGTAAAAACAAAGAATATCAAAGAATTCTACCATGGGTTGGATGTTAAACAACATGATCAGAAGTTATGGAATTATGTGAAGCTGCAAGCTGAGAAAAGATATCCTGATTGGCAACCACACTTTCCACGACGAATTGAAAGAATTTTAGAAAGTGGTGAAAAGGATATTACACTGGATATCAAGCCTCCAAGTTGTTTGAAGAATATGCCTTTAAGGGCAATGGAGCAAGATTTCCATGATGAGTTTGAAAGTTGGCTGTATAATCAATCTACAGCAAAAGCAATAATTTCTTTAAATAACAAGTCCACAGGAGAAGCTAGAAGGATCTGTGTGTTAGATCCTATGTGGCTTGTTAACTGCTCAAAGAAGGATATTGATTGTTTGTTCTATAACAAGATAGTTTACGAAAGACCTGATAGAGAGCAAGCTCTGCAATATCAAAAGGTTGTGGATGTTTGTTACGCAAAAGACATCAACTCTGGAAGATACTGGAAGACTAAATGGAGAGATCTAGAGATTGATGAGTTCTTGAAGGTATACAAGCGTGAACAACGTTCAAAGAAGATTGCTGAAAGAGCTGCTGAACGGGGGAGACGTAATTTGGGAATTGTTCCTCCAACAGATCAGACACCAATAGAATCTGAAGAAAACAAAATTCCAAGGTGGGATCGGAAGCGTGATGGAGATCCTGTATACAGACATTGGTGGTTAACTGAAGGAAGACAAAAGAGAAAAAGGATGTTGGAAGAAAAAGCACAGAAGAGAAGAGAAAAAGCGCGTGAACGAAGACGCAACAGAAGGAATTAAAGACTATGCTGGAAGGAACTACAGCTACATCCGAGGGGGAGTCTGTTAGTACATTACGTCTGTAGCTTCCGTCAGCATGTAGTCATATTTTGTATTCTGTGTTTATGTATATTGTCTGTATGTATGTTTGTAGTTAGCAGGACAACTCAGAAATAGGTTTTGTATGTAAAAGTGTTGTTTGGGTACAAGATCAACTCGTGCGGATAGCAATACGCACGTATGGCAATACGCACGGATGACATATCCTCACGGATAAGTCATACGCGCGGATGGCCATACGCACGGGTAGCTCATACGTACGGGTAGCCCATACGCACGGGTAGCCCATACGCACGGGTAGCCCACCCGCGCGTACAACACTTATAGTCTTTCTGAGTCTGCCTATAAATAGAAGGTCCGGTGCTATTTTGTTAGAACTTTTTGAGACGCACGGATAGCTTGTATGTTCAACGGAACTTTGTGACTTTTATAACGATTAATAGAATGAACAAAGACAAGCAGTTAAAAGTTGAATTCTCTGTTGTACAAATCTGTGATTCGACTTAGTGGATTCCGCACACTAAGACGAAATCGATTCATCTTGTTCCTACGATCAGATCCTGTATCTACGGGACCAACAAGAAGGATGCTGGAGCAGATGCTGGGATGGATACTGGTGAGGATGCTGCTCAGGATGCTGGTGCCGAGAAGTCTGAGAAGGTTGGAGAAGATGCCGCTGTGTGAGGGCATTTAGGTGGGCGATGACGGATATACGTGCCAAGGCCAGAGCCCACCTTTTTTTAAATTTGAATGTTGGTCTGTAATCCCTTAAACAATTTACTTTTCTGCACTTTACTTTTCTGCACCTGAACAATTTACATTTCCTACATGCTTTTTGAACAATACAACAGTTGGAGGTGGATGGGTCTCGGTTTGAGATGAAACCTTCAACTGTTGGGTAAATATGGTAAGGAACTATTAGTGCTCTTAGTGGATGGGCCTTGTTTTGAGGTGAAACTAAGAGCACATCTTTTGGTATGTTAATAATATAACTTCTCTTTTGACTTTATTATTGTTGTCATTGATATGCAAATTTTACTTGTGAAAACAGTTTGGTTTGTACATTTTTAGGAATATATATTATAAACGTATCCTGGAAGATATCCTGAAAGATATCTTGATCAGGATATTGAAATACAACCTATAAATTGTCCAAATAAAAAGGAGAAATCATACCAGAGATTCTTAGAGAATCAATTTCAATCCTCCATCGTAAGTATATGATCCTTCATCTGCAAAATCAAAGTAAACATGTCACTAGTAGTGGGAGTGTAAGAAGCAGAAGAAGTTGGAGGTTTTGAGAAAATGGGAGTTGGTTTCTTCGCAGCATTCTCAGCATTCTTCTGGGATCCAGAAGGTGGTGGAGGCAAAGGGGGAACGCCTTGTGAAGAAGTGAATGAGGGCATCAAATTTGAAGCATTCTTCGCTGAGGAAGCCATTTGCTTGGTTATAGTTAACTGAAATGAGCACAGAAATGCGAATTTTTCTAAGGACGAAGCACCAATTGCCCCACGGTGGGCGCCAAACTGTTTTGGTCAAAAAATCTGTTGAGGATATTGCAACCAAACTCTTTGTTACGGGGTATGATGCTAATAATGTAGAACAATAACAAGGATCACTTCAGTGTAAATTGCACAAATGACACAAGGATTTATACGGGGAAAAAACCCTTGATCAAGAGTTGATCTCCGGCACAAAAAACCCCGGGTGATGGAAACTACCGATCACCAAGCTCAAATAAATGAATAAATGTTTACAACTTCGGATAGTAACGAGCTAGGTACAAGGATCACTATCGTGAAATGTGTAAAAGTGAGTGAAAACGAATGAATGTTCGTCGAGAGCTTCAAGTATGCGAGTGTATGAGAGTGTGTATGACTGAAAAATGACTAAGTGTTTTTCTACTAGCTCGTTACCCCTTTTAAAATAAAACTTAACTACAATAACTAACTATCCGACTTTTGTGCCAAGCTCCCACGTTCTCCACAACGTCCATTTTTGGCCAAGCACGTGCGGGATAGTCTGGGAATATTCCCCAGGAATGTCGCCAAGACTAAGTCCGAGTTGAACTTCCTGCAAAACATTCACGAATTCAAAGTAGACAACCGTTAGTACTGGGATCCTTATAGTGATCCATGATCCTGATCCTGCAACACTTCTGAGGATCACTACTTCAGACAGAGTTGAGGATCACTAAATCCAACAGCAAATAAGGATCACTGGTTATTTAGAAATCCACCCCTAACACTTGGGATAAACCCTTAACATCTTGGGGATAAACCCTGATATCTGGGGATAAACCCTAAATTTCATGCGCTACAGGCGAGAGTGTATAAACTCCAATTCTTAGAAAGGTGAAAACCTTTAAACCTTAGAGAGTATGAAAATACTCTTTCGTGAGAGAGGGTGATCAATCCTCATATACCTTCAGGATCCAGGATATAGCCAACAGTAACGAAATTGTCAGCCACTTTTACATGAACTGGTCCCGCTACCTTGAACTACACCTAGATAACTTGCGCTCCAGGCGAGGTGTTTAAACCCAATTCGAAAGAAAGGTGAATACCTTTAAACCTTTGAAGGGACCAGGATCCCTTAAACGTGAGAGAGGGGGCCAATCTTCTAATCTTTCGAGTTATCCTGAGTACATATCCTGGAGCTATATCCTGAAACATATCCTGCAAAACAATTGTAAACTAAGGTGGGTGTTAGCTTGGCTAACACCCCTCCGATGCTTAAGTCAGTATTGGGTTCAAGATAATAAACAAATATTTTTAAAATAGAATACATACCATTCCGAGATAGAAAATAAATTCTACTCTTACTTGAAATAGAGCTTTAAATGTATTGCATTCCAGGATCTTGGTAGCATATCCCCTTCCATATTCTTGAGTCGATATGCTCATTTCCCTGCTTCTGACTCGACTTCATATGGTCCTTCCCATTTCGGAGCTAACTTGCCATCGGCAGGATTAGTGGTGTTTTGAAAAGCCTTTCTTAGCACCCAATCACCAACTCGAAATCTTCTAGTCCTTATGTTCTTATTATATGCTCTGGATATTCTTTGTTGATATGTTGCTACTCTTAGTCTTGCTGCGTCTCTTTTTTCATCTATAGTATCCAAATCTTGACATAAGACTTCAGGATTCTGTTCAGGATCCTGTAGGATAGATCTTGCAGTAGGTATCGTCATTTCCATTGGAATCACTGCTTCTGCTCCAAATACCAAGGAAAACGGGGTTTGGCCAGTTGCATTCTTTACCGTTGTCCTATCAGCCCACAAAACAAAGGGCAACTCTTCCGCCCATCTTCCTTTTTTGGCTCCAAGCCTCTTCTTTAAGTTATTGACTATTATCTTGTTTGAGGATTCAGCTTGCCCATTCGCTTGAGGATGCACCGAAGTAGACGTGATCATTTTGATTCCCCAACTCTTGCAAAAGTCAGTAGTCCTTTTGCTTATAAACTGGGACCCATTATCACAAATGATCTCAGCTGGTACCCCAAACCTAGTCAGGATATTCCTCTTTATGAAGGATACTACTTCTTGGTCTCTAACTTAAACAAATGCTTCAGCCTCAACCCACTTGGAGAAATAATCCGTCATCGCTAACATAAAGACTTTTCCTCCCGGAGCTTTTGGTAACTTCCCTACTATATCCATCCCCCATTTCATGAATGGCCAAGGGGAAACTACAGGATATAGTGGTTCAGCTGGTTGATGTAGTATGTTACTATGCCTTTGGCATGCATCACATCTTCGAGCATATTCTGCAGCGTCTTTCCTCATCGTTGGCCAATAATATCCTGTCCTTAATACTTTCGAGAACAATGATCTGCCCCCAGTGTGATTACCACAATCCCCTTCATGTATATCCTGAAGTACTTCTTTGGCTTCAGGATCCTCCAAGCACCTCAAATACGGTCCTGCAAGAGATTTCTTGTATAAAACATTATTTATAATAGTGAATCGTGATACCTTCATCCTAAATGCCTTAGGATTTTCATTTCCGGGGATGTGTCCTTCTTTAAGATATCTCACAATTGGAGCCGTCCAGGATTTAGGATCCTGTTCAGGATATTCCGCTCCAGGATCCCGAATACCCGCTACTACTTTATCCTGAGGATTCGTTGCAGGATATAAGACATGTAATATTGGTATTTGGGTCCCTTCAGGTATCCTGATCGATGATCCCAAATTTGCTAAGGCATCCGCTTCAGCATTATCCTCCCTTGGTACCTGTTCAAGTATAAAAACATCGAAATATCCTGCTAATTTTTTGAGAATATCGAGATATTCGATTAATTTCTCACCCTTAACTGCATAGGATCCATTAAAATGGTTAGTAATTAACAAAGAGTCAACATATACTTGCAAATTTTTGATACTCATGCTCTTAGCCAACTCTAATCCTGCAATTAAAGCCTCATACTCTGCTTCATTATTAGTAGCAGGAAATTCACACCTAATAGCCTGGGGTAATATGTCCCCCTGTGGCGATTTTAGTAGTATTCCTAATCCTACTCCTCTTATATTAGATGCACCATCAGTATATAATGTCCAGGATCCTGAGGATTCTCCTAACTGTTGAACTTCTAGGTCTACCTCATCCTGAATGTCACTACTAAAATCAGCCACAAAGTCAGCTAAAGCCTGAGACTTTATGGCATTTCTAGGTTCATATATTAAATCATAAGCACTTAACTTTACCGACCACTTAGCCATTCTGCCTGACATTTCTGGTTTCCTAAGCACACTTTTAACAGGATAATTTGTTTTAACATGAATCCTATGTGTCTCAAAGTAATGTCTAAGTTTCGTTGATGCCATAACTAATGCTAGTATCAATTTTTCTAAATGAGAATATCTAGTTTCAGCATTTAACAAGCTTTTACTAACATAATAAACAGGATATTGCTGACCTTCATGGTCCTTTACAAGGACGGCACTTACAGCATTTCCTAATACTGCGAGGTATAGGGATAATGGTTCACCATTCTCGGGCTTCATCAGTAGAGGTGCGGTTGAAAGATATTGCTTTAAATCCTGTAGGGCCGCTTCATGCTTCTCACCCCATTCGAATTTCTTGTTCTTCTTCAGGATATCATAAAAATCTTTGCATTTTTCTGAGGATCTTGAGATAAATCTGTTTAATGCTGCCACTCGCCCTGTTAATCGTTGAACATCCTTCATATTTGAGGGCGATTTAATATCCAAGATGGCTTTAATCTGCTCCGGGCTCGCTTCTATCCCTCTTTTGGTCACCATATATCCTAGAAATTTTCCTGCCCCCACTCCAAAATGGCACTTAGCAGGATTCAGCTTCATGTTATACTGATCCAGGATATCAAATGCTCCTTTAATATCCTGGAGGTGATCCTGAGCTTTCTTTGATTTTACCACCATATCGTCAATGTACACCTCCATGGTGTCCCCCAGTTTGTCTTTGAACATCATGTTTACCAATCTTTGGTATGTTGCACCTGCATTTTTCAAACCAAAAGGCATAGCTATATAACAATAAATACCTGTTGGTGTCATGAAGGCAGTATCCTCCTGGTCAGAAGGCTCCATTTGGATCTGTTGAAATCCTGAGGATGCGTCCATGAAGGTCAGCATTTCATGCCCGGCAGTGGCATCTACCATTGCATCAATGTGGGGAAGAGGAAATGGGTCTTTAGGACAAGCTTTGTTCAAGTCTGTGTAGTCTACACAAACTCTCCATTTCCCATTTTTCTTCTGTACCACCTTGGGAACTTAACCTCTCTGATCATTCTGGACTTCAATAATCCCTCAACTTCCTCTTGGATAATCGTATTCCGCTCAGGAGAAAACTTCCTTCTTTTTTGTTGAACAGGCTTGAATGATTTATCAATTCCAAGCTTGTGAGTGATAATGTCTTTGGATATGCCTGTCATATCCTCATGCTTCCATGCAAACGTTGACATCCAGCATTTCACAAAGTTAATTAACTGTTCTTCAATATCCTGAGGGATATTGGTTCCTACGAGCACCGAAATATCGGGATTATCCTGGTCCAGGATAATTTTCTTCACATCCTGCTCTGGATCCTCCACGATATCCTGGGCCCGCGTCTTTAATTGCTATGCTGCACTAGGCTTGGTTGAGGATTTCATCGAGGATGAGTAACATTCTTTCGCTTCCTGCTGATCACTATCAACTTTGACAACTCCCCAAGGGGTAGGGATCTTGATGCATTGGTGATACGTTGATGGCACAGCCTTCATATCATGAATCCATGGTCTTCCCAATATGATGTTATAGCAGGATAGAGAATCCATCACACAGAAACGTTGTATCGAGTTGACTCCTTCAACGTATACTGGTAACTTTATCTATCCCACTGTGTTTCTAGCCTCTCCACTGAACCCAACAAGCACGGTAGACTTTGAAGTGATATCCATTGGAGATACATTCATTCTCTTTAGAGTCTCTAGTTGGATTATGTTAACGGAGCTGCCATTATCAACCAATATCCTGCGTACAAAATGGTTAGCCACATATAACGTTATTACCAGAGCATCATGGTGAGGATCCTGGACAGTATCCCTGTCATCAGCATCAAATGTGATCACTTTGTCAGTGGTGAGGGTAGTCATCCTGACAGGTTTGTCTCCCCTTTCGGCCTTAGCTTCTTTTGCATGTCTCTTTGCCGCCGAATACGAAGTCCCACAAATGTCGGATCCTCCCGAAATGAAGTTGATTATCTTGGCATCCGCGGGAGGTGATGCTGTTCGATCAGGATCCTTCTCAGTATCCTGACCCTTATTCTTCTTTCTTCCTAAGAGATCTTTCAGATATCCCTTGCTTAGAAGATAGCTTATTTCTTTCCTTAGAGCAATGCAATCCTCAGTCACATGTCCGAAATCTTCGTGGAAAGCACACCATTTTGACTTATCTTTCCAATCAGCTTTCTGTTGACTCTTTCGAGGCCACCTAGCCTTGTCTCCTAGACCCTGCATGGCATACATCAATTCAGGAATGTTAACAGAAAAGCAATATTCAGACAACTCAGGATACTCTTCAGGATCCTCATCTTCGACAGCATTCACTCTCTTATTTTCATTTCTACCATATGGCTTAGGCCGATATGGCTTAAATGAGGATTCAGACTTCCTGTTGGTCGACTCATAGGTGTTGGATGAGTTCATTCTCTCTTGCATCTTCCTATCATCCTCCAATCGAATATATCTTAGGGCCCTGTTTCGAGCTTCATCCAAGTTTCTGCATGGGTTCATTACAAGATCTTGATAAAATTGAGAATCTTTTTGCAGTCCCATCTTGAAAGCTTGCACAGCTGTTGCAACATCAAGATGTGGAATGTCTAAGGATTCCCGGCTGAACTTGTTCACATAATCCCTAAGGGATTCCTGAGGCCCCTGTGTTATCCTGTAGAGGTCACTTGTTAGTTTCTCAAAGCTTCTACTACAAGAAAACTGACTATTAAATAAATTTACTAAGTGAGCAAAAGATGTAATCGAATGCGGAGGAACATTCAAGAGCCATTTCAAGGCTGATCCTGTTAAGGTAGAACCAAAACCCTTGCACAAGCATGCTTCCTTGAGATCCGGGGGGATAGGGTTAATCTCCATTCTTTCCCTATACTGAGCAATATGCTCCTCAGGATCCGTAGTTCCGTCGTAAAGCTTCATGTTGGGGGTTTGAAATCTCTTTGGGATCTCAGCATCACAGATAGGATATGCAAAACGAGATATCTTATGGCTATCTTGGGACACTTTCGGGATTGGCTGGACCACTCCAGGTACACTAGATATCATATCCTTCAACTTCTGAAGTTCCCTAGTAAGTGCTGATGTTACACATGTATCCTGCAAAGATCCACTATTGTTAGTAGCATGAGTATTATTATTATTATTTGACACGTTACCCGTTGGAGGATTTTGCCCATATCCTGAAGCATATCCTGAGCTCCTCATGGTTGACATCCTGACCGAGGAGGGTATTTCAGGAGTATGATTCTGAGGATGGCTGGGCACAATATTCCCCCTGTTATCCTCAGTGTACACAGCTGAACTAAAGTTCAAAGTTCTGGGATGCAATGGAGTGACAATATCCTCAGCAGATCTGCTCGAGCCAGACTTCAGGAGTTGTATTTCCCTCAATAGCATTTGGTTTGTTTCCTGTTGCTGCCTCATTTGTTCCTGCACACTTCCAAATAAGGTTAGAATTTCATCATTAGAAGCTAAAACGGGAGCAGATTCCTGAACACTGCGAGTAGGGATAATATCCTGAGGTCGTGAAGAGGCTGGCATCCTTGGAGGAGGTGGTGGAAGCACCGAACCGGTAGTGGCAGAAGTCATAGCAGACACAGTGGAGGAACTCATGTTTGATCTTGAAGCCATTATGGACAATGTGGCAAAAAGTTTTGAAAATAGAAAACCGATTAGCGATTTCACAAAGATTTTTAGTAAAGAGAGCACCACTTGCCCCACGGTGGGCGCCAAATTGTTTTGGTCAAAAATTACCGAAGCAATTAAGTGATCAAATTAGTAAAGTGAGGTAGTGTGCTAGAAAGTGTGTTGAAAATATGCCGGTTAAGTTATTTAGAAAATCAGTATTCAGGATACGGCTCAGGATATTGAGTTGTATCTATGATCAAACTATGAGCAAAAAGTAAAGTAAACGACACGAGATGTACGAGGAAAGCCCTTGATCAATCTAGATCGCCGGCATAAAACCTCGGGAGCTGACAATCGCAGCTGCCTTGTTCTTCTTATTGCTTCAAACGTCAGGATACAGTGCAGGATATAGACCAGATCGCTAAGTGTTACAATGCTTTTGTATGAAAGTTAAAATTGCTAGAGAGCGAGTGTTAAAGTGTAGCGAGTGTGAATGTGATGTCCTATTCGATCTGGTGTACCCACCTATTTATAGTTACAAAATAGAAACTAAAATTCCTATAAATATGGGATGCTCCCGAATATTCCATAACTAGCCGTTTGGAACCAAATAAAGCGGGCTTAACGTCTTTCCTCGAACAACTTGGACCGAGTCTTCCGCGGAATGAGTCCTTGTGAACGTTACTAGCTTCTAACCCACGTCCCCGCACATAATCCGTTAGTAATCCTGAGGATACCATTCAGGATGTTACCAATATCCTGAACCAGCATCCCGGATGTAAACAGATACTATATAACCAAGATATAAATCAAGATATTTTCCAGGATATGGGCTCAGAATTTCACCCATAACACTTTTGGTGCAGTAAAGCTGGAAATTGAGTAATGGAAATCTAATATTTAGTTGTAATAGAACACGTAACAGCATAATTTGGGTTTCAAAAGGCTTACAAAGTAGCTACAAAATCATCAGTTTTTCCTCCGGTGCACGATCCGATGTATACTCTGTTTATTCGTTTATTCCTATGAAAGACACAACAGCCGGCCCCATATACCTGTGATGTAACCATGAGGCCCCCCATGAACACAAAATGTATCCACCAAGATGGTTGGTGTTGCCATATCAACTGTGTATACTCCCTGCAATAAGAAGCTATTAAACTAATTACAAAAAAAGAAGTTAGAGTTGGTAATTTACAACCAGTTTTTTTTATAAATAGGTCAATACGGGTTTATGCTTTATCATTAGCACCCCAAACGGTTCAAAAATAACTAAAAAGGATGTGCTGAACAATTAAAAAACTGCCCATAAGTCTATTTTTAATGACAAAAATCCTCATAAATTGTTTTTTCAGAACGAAATTATTATTAATGAAATTATTCAATTTATGTGGTCATAAATGGCACTAGCTATTTATTAATAATCAGAAACTTAGGATGAAAAGTGTTTAATGTCAACCCCACTCATTAGATGATTCAGAAAAAAAAACCGTTTACCCTTTGATAGAAGCTCTTCATTGTAAGGTGGAAGCCCTTGAAACAGACCTGAACAAATGAACCACATGACTCATTTGACCAGCTGCTCCGTTACCCTTTTTGTTTAAAGATCACATATTTATCTGCAGCTGCACCTTCAAAAGTCATCATCGGCTAATCTACACTCTTCTACTGCAGATGCACCTTCAAGATCACCTATATTCTGACTCATGTAGGCTATCTTCTTGTCTTTCCGCAAATGAAAGTACACTTTTAATAACCTCTCATCTTCAATTCATTTTGAATGGTTTTCTAAATTCGTCATTTTGAATTGTCCTTGCTCCTGCTCTGAGAGAGGCACCAGGCTTATGACAGTTCTTGGATTGAAAATAACACCCTACCAGAGAGGGGTGGTTAGGGTGTCACACCCCGATTTCCACGTGTCACCGGTGGGCCCGGTGGGGGAGTATCGTGACGTGGTTGGCAACATAATAGTCAAACAACACAATAATCAATATGCACAGCGGAAGCAATTTAAAAATATGATACAACCGAATTTAATATTGTAATATCAAATGTCACAATATTCGGAAGTTTATCCACAGATGGATCGAAATAAAAATAATATTAATGGTTCAACAGACTTCAGGCATCTTAAGCTTGCGAGGCTTCTAATGATGCTAAGGAGAAATCCCAGCCAATTTCGCTTAGTACCTGCATTTAATCTTTTTGGGAAAATACGCCAGTTTACACTGGTAAATGTAACACCCCGAAAATGGGTTTGGTAATTAACCCATGTTAATACTAAAAGACGGGTAAAATACCGTTAGTGGTAAAAGTAACCCGGTGAATATTAGGATTTTAAATAAATAAACCTAATATTAAATAAAAGTAGAATAAAGGCTTTTGAGGAAATAAAGTTTATAGAAGGCTGACCTAACGGGACTTAAAATAAACTTAGCCATAAATATTCCTGAACCCGCTAAGTTAACTAGGAATATTAAACCTAGTTAATAAGTGGGAATATGGTTAAAAATAAGTAGGTTGTGGCCTACTTAATAACGAACCAAACACGAGGGGTTAAAGTGGGATAACTAGAAAAGTTATTTAACTACACAAAACACAAACACACACACAAATGTGTGTTCTGGATCGATCTCAGGAAAGCTCCCATGGAGCTCAACCCTAAACTTCAACAAAACCCTCAAATTGGAGGATCAAACAAGGGTCAAATTCGGATTTGAACACATAGAAACGGTCACCAAGTCAAGAGGATCGTAAGGTATGTCGAATTTCTAACAATCTTGAAGTTGTAAAAAATTGGATAATCATCCTAATCGCGAATTAGGCATGGATTAGAGAAGCTATGGCTAGATTAGTGATGTATATTTGCTTAGGAACAAAACCCTAAGTGAAAATCATACATAACATGCTATGGATTGAATGATTGAATGATTTACCACACTAGGTTAAGTGGGTTTTAATCATATGATGAATTTGATGATATGATTGTGATTAGGATCATCATGCATGTTAGTAATCGGGAAATACTTAAACAATTTGCAAGTTTGAGTATTTGATCATAAGTGATAGTGGTGAATTTTGATGTTAATCTTGGTAAAAATAACTAGTTATGAACTAGTTGTAAATGTGTAAAAATGTATGCACACCAGGTGTTTGTTAAAATGCCTAAGTGAAAACTAAAGTGTTGAAATTAGAGCGAAAACGCGCATTTGAATGATATGGTGATTACGCGTAATATGAAGTGAGAAGGGTTCTAAATATAATGTTGATTTAGACTTAATGTTGTGAACCTTGTAATTTGAAGTGGTTAACTTTAATAAGCTAAGTTAACTAATCATGAAGTCGAATAGTAGTTTCGACGTATGAAATAAGTGAGATGGAATAGTCGTGAATAATTAAGACTAATCTAACCATCTTACAATTTGCAATGATAGTTTGACGATTAACAAGCTAGGTGAAAGCTTGGGAACAAAGCGGGTCAAACGAAGAAAGAATGACGGAAAAAGCATAATTTGGAATTAAGGTAAGTATAACTTACACTAGTCTTATATTTTAGAGTATTCTCTTATTGTATTAGTTACGAATAAGATAAATACATAATTGAGGTATGATGTTCCGGCGTGTAAACGTACGGAACAAGATAGTCGAGTATGACAAGAAACCATGTTGATGGTTTAAAAGGAGTTAAATCGGTAATTTGATAATTTTATGACAAATGGAAAATAAATTTTTGAATGGTTGCCTTATAGGGTAAACCAAAACAAACAATAAGGGTAAAACGGTAAATTGGTCATGCATCGACCATAACTATTAGCTTTAAAAGACACTTATGAAATAAGCCTTAATAGACCGAAAAGTGTTAAGAAATGAATTATAAGTAAAGCGACCGCACAATGTAAATCGGAGCGAGTCATATAGTCGAGATGAAAATACATGTCATCTCGCCAATATAATCGGTCATTTAGACCAAACGGGTCAAAGGGTGAAGATACCACCTTTTGATAATAGCGACTAATGATTCTTGTCGAGTTATATGATTTCAGGAATAAATGTAGAAATGATATTTGCATCGCTACTATTTAGTGAATATTATAGCAAGGCATTAAATCAGGTCAATACATTGACCCGAGCCAGGTATGTGTAATAGAGTAATGATTCATTGAGAACGTAAGGTTCAATGAGTATTTAATGAAGTCTTAGATAGACAATGGTTACTTAAGTGGGTAAACCGAATGTTTTAAAAGAGGGTAGTGGCGTTTTGAAAAGCATATTAACTTTTCGAGCAAGATCATAATTCAAAAGAAGAATCATGGGTCAAACATGCTCTCAAAAGACCTTGCTGTAATTGAAAGACTAAAAAGGACCAAAACGCCCTTGTTAGCTAATTCGAACAAACAACCTTTAAAGGTTGTTTGGAAACAAGTTTTATGATTAAGTAAATACTTAGATTAAGTATAGAAGTTGAAAGAGGTATTATATTAGTCAAACGGTACTATTTGAGTTTTTGCCGTAAAATAATGATTCGAGAGGTAAATTTGGTTTATATAGATCAACCACATCAAACCCGCCATAAACACAATTGTGGTGGGAGATTATAGGATAAGAAATGTGGTGATGAAATGCTAGAAACAATCGAGAGCGATTTTAGGCTCGAAAGTGCTTAAATACCCTTAACGGGTCAAAATAAGCATACAAGCGAAAACGGGTTTAAATTGTGTAATAAACCTATGATTAGAACCTAATATGGTAGGTAACATTAATTTATAGAAGTGTATGTAATATAGGAATCAAACAAATACGTTTGTTTGATAAAATGCATAAACGGGTTAAAATTCGGTAAAAAGGTAACGAGTCAAAGGCTTAGAAGTCTCAAAATTTCTTATGTTGAATGTAGGATTTTAACTCCATAAGATGGAGGATTAAATTACGGACGCGTAGGAAAAAGAATCGGGTAAAACGGATCAATAACGAAGGAGTTATGGCCGTTTCCGTGAAATCAGATCGTGCTGAGTATGTACAGCATCAGCTGAAGCAAAAGGCTGTGAAAACAGGGGCTAGGCGTGACGCCTAGGCCCTTGGCGTCACACCTAGCCCCCAAACTCCGAAAATTGTTATTTTTTGTCATTTTTAGCCCCTGTACTTGTTTGAACTTAATATTTGACTATCAAAACTAACTTTTAAGTTGGTTTTGATCATAGGTGAATGCCATGAGTGCACGGATGAAGATCAAGCGACGAGCAAGAACCGAACACGATCACGAAATAAGCTTCCGCACTATGTATCGTTATTATGTTAAATGACGAACGTACACATGATATGTTGTATACTTTTAAATTGTAAAAAGTTTTGATAAACCCGAAATTTTCCAATGCATATGTAATCTTAATTACATGATTGTTTTTCGTAAATGATACGTAAAACCTCAATTATTAAGAACGGGTGTTACAGTAAATACATTCAACTGACTCATTTTGGAAAATGATTGAAAATTTATTTGGATGCACGTGGCATAAACATTTTTATTTAACTTGGGAGAATTATTTAATATTATAATCTTGTGAACGAATTACATGTTCCTTGTGCGTTCAGTAGCCCGGATCTTGTCCGGGTTAAAGATCAATAGACACACCACAATATACTTTTGTGCACTGACGGGTGTACGCCTACACCCCGCGCTTAAGTCGTGGCCATTTCGTAAAATGATGCCAAGGATATCCGGGACATGGTCATTAACCCCCCAAAGGCTTTAAGTAACAAGACTGTTTAAACGAGCCGATCAAATTAGTCAATTACCCACTCGACGGTGGAGGATTTGATGCTCGATCAAGCGGTATGCTATATACCGTAACCCAAGCCCATATAGGGAAAATAAGTTAAAAGTATTTACCTGAGCAAAGTATATATCACAATAAGCAAATTGCAAGTAGCTTTTACTGGTCCTCCTAATCTGGAACGAAGGTTTATAATAACCTATTAGAATCCTAACGGGTCTTTAATTAAGCTTAAGCTTAGACCGGCTAGTTTCAAAGATACGGTTCGTACGCACAATTAAGCGAAGACCGGATAGAATGTGATTTAGACCCGACAAGTTCAGAGACTTGTTTAATATGGGAATTTCATACACATTCTGGATTTTGAGATAAAACCGATAAGGTTTGACCCGTTTAGGCTAGTTTATGTAAACTAGTTACATAAACCGAACCGAACGCGTAATAAGCGTAACGGGCATTAATGAGAGCTATTTACAGGTTTCCTAAGTTGATATGCTTCATATATGTTGTGACATCAGTAAGATATCATTTATTATGCCCGAAACGAGTTTAAACACAAACTATGCCCCGTAGGGGTAGTTTGGTCATTTACAAGGTTATAAAAGAGTTTAAGTGTTTAACTGAGTTACAGGTCTGATGAAATCAGCAAACATATTCCAATTAATGAGTTATAACAGTAGGATTAAATATTTATGTGAAATTTAGTAATTATAACCAAACTATTCCCCGTAAGGGTATTTTGGTAATTTCACATAAGCCGAAAAGCTCAAAACTGAAGTCTGAGTTTAACAACCTTTGCTTACTGTTAAAAAATTATAATTTGCCTCAAATATTAGTAGGTATCAACCCTTGTATGTTTAAAATACTTCTAGTACATACTATGCGTTAAAAACGCTTAAAAAGGCGATTAAAGGCCCTTTGCGGGTTTGATACTTAAATCTGATATTTTTATATTTCCATAAGGCTTAAAATAATTTATTTATCATATGTGATCAGTAGCAAAAGGTTTGGAGTCGTTTAGATATGTAAAACTCATTTTATGGCCCGTAAGGGCAAAACCGACAAGTACCGGATTAAGCCTACGACTATGAGTTATGCTCAGCCTAAAATTAATTAAAAATCTTTAAAAATCCCAAAATAATATATTACATCAGTGGGTAAAATATTTGATATCAAAAAGTATGTTTAAGTAGGCTATATGCTAAATACGCCGTTTAATTAACATAAAGCTTTAATTTTACGCTACGAGCATAACTCTTAATCTACACCTCAAACTGATGTCAAATTTTGCATACAAGTTTATATATCAGTAATTAAAGTTTCTACTCTTTTACATTTCCAAAAATCACGTTTTAAGGTGATAAGGGCATAATGGTCAACATATGAGCAATTAACGGAATCATGCATATTAATTGGATAACTAATGATCCGAGGTGTATAATCACAGAGGGTTATACTAGCATGTAACCTGGTCCAAATGAAGCTCTAAGGTATTTCTAAAACATACCATAACGGGTCAGAATTGAAAGTCAAAGTATAAGTAAAACTATGCGACTTTCGGTTCCGAACCGGGTCTAAACAGGAAATTGTCGGGTTGAACATGTTTAGACATGTCCTTACACTAATTACCAAGTTATATTAATGATCAAACAGGTTGTATGTGCTCTACATTGCTAATCATGCATAAATTGCAATTTAGACATTCTGTTGACTTTTTAATTACACGTTTGACCCGACATTAGACCTAGTTAGAGTGGGAATCAGGGGGAACCCTTTTGAGGGTTTATTACCCACATAATTACCAACCTATATCTACTTTTGATTCGAGATTTGACTGAGCCATTATTAATTAATCTCGAAGTCAAACCGTAATTACGACGGTTTGACTTTTAGCTAAATAACTAAGCTAAACTCAATTAAAGAAGGATTAGTAAACTTACAAAAGTCCTAAGCTTGATTAGTGATCACTTGAGAGTGCCTTGGAGCTCCAGAAATGATCAGATTGCAAGAGGAAGGTGTGAAGAACAATGGTGCATATCATGGCCTTTATATAGTGTTTAATCCACCACAATTCTTTGACACATGAGTCTATAACCCACCACAACTGATTAACACATGTTCCTAGTGCTTAGGGGGTGTCTAGGGGTCAAGCATGAAGAGGCAAAGTCGATTAAAGGAGGTTACAAGGGCTGTGGCAGACAAAGATCAAAGAAAATCAAAAATTTGTCCAGACATGGCAGTCGCGTAGCGGGACTGCATGAGCTGTTAAGCTCGCGCTACGCAGCATGTGGTAACATCCAACAACATTTTCATTAATTGCAGTTTTGGTCCTTGGCTCTTCAAACTTTGTAGAGACCTTATTTTCTTGCATTTTGAGCCCTCGTAATTGACGTATAAGGGCTTCAAGACATATACCCACTTTGTTAAGTCCCCGGTTAACCTTATTGTTACCCGAAAAGTCCTAACTTTCAACGTTGACGCTTTAACCCTTCGCACACGAATTCAATCATAACTTTCTCATACGATAACGAAACTTTACTAAATTTATATCATGCATTCTAGTGAGCATAATTTACAGTTACAAAGCTTCGGGTTTGTCAAAAGGTCACTCAGAGGTATAACTTAAACATGTTGACACATTTAACCCCTGTAGTTTGTAATCTCTCACTTTTAGCTTCGCATGATCCATGATTTATTCGTTTGACGTTATAAACATCATGTAGGGTTAATGTACAATACATTTATTCACTATTGACACTTAGAATACGTATATTCACATACTTTCCATGTTTTGTCAACTTTAGTCCTTTCATAATATTATTTCACACGTTTAAACATATGACACGTGTCTACACATTATAGGACGTGAATTTTCGAGGTGTTACATAGGGGCTGGTTGGATACAGGTTAAACCTGGTCTACTTAATGTATTAAATCAGATTACAAAATCTGTTTTACTTAATCAAATAGTTAATTAATCAATTTAGAAGTTAGGACATTGTCATTAATATACAAACTGAAGTGACAAGTTTCAAAATGTTAAACCCATCCTACCCATTATCATTTAAATACAAACCCATTAACAAGAGAATCAAGAGTTGGATCTTGACCATTGTCAACCGGCAAGCACACCTGCACCAGCCACAGCTCCGAGGATGTTAGCACCTCCACCCTTGAACAATGATTTGACACCCTCCTTTTTCACGATTTGGTTGAACGCGTCAAATGTGTTCTTGTACTTGGCGGCTTCCCCAGATGTCATTATCATTCTTCTTCACACTGTGTCAATCGGGTACGAGGCTAGACCAGCTCCGTTTGTGATCAACCAACCGAGCGCAAAGCTAGCAATGAAATTATCCTGCAGTAAAATTGACAACAAACCGCTCCCAAATCAGCTTATGTATGTATACACACACACATATATATGACAAAACTAACCTGCAATGATCTGGTGAGGAGAATTGGTTTGAGAGAGTCATACATTCCGAAATACAGACCACGGTAAACAAAAATACCGGCAGCTGAAAGAGGGAACCCACGGTATAACCCAGCAATGCCGTCTGATGCGTATGTCTTCTTGTAAACGTCGATTAAACCGTTGAACTGCCTCTCACCACCCTTCTTCGCTGCCTTAGCGTCAGTGTCTAAACAAGTTCTAGCATAATCTAGAGAGAATACAAAGACAAGAGAGGAAGCACCAGCAAAACCACCAGACGCGATGTTACTACCGAACACTTTCCAGTAAGGATCGCGGTCTTTCTTAAAGTTGAACAAACTCTTGAAGTAATCCTTAAACGCAAAGTTAAGTGCCTGTGGGGTTCAACAATACCACAAATTCAGAAAACTTGAATACAAACTGAATACAAAATGCCATTAAAAAGATATTGAAATGAACCTGTGTAGGAAAGTAACGGATAACATTCGCAACATTTCCTCTCCACAAAGACATGACACCTCCATCCCTGATTGTTCTTTTGAAACATTCTCCAATGCCCTTGTATGGTTCAGAAAGACGGCCGGTCTTAAACATCTCATCTTGGTTTTGGATCAAAAGTTTGACACGCTCGATTGGAGCAGCAGCAGTTTTAGATACAGCAGCTGAAACCTCACCCATAAAAAAGTCAATATCGAAACCAGTAAGCCCTTTCTCTGATGGCGCTTGAACAAAAATGGGAGAAGCATTTTCATCCACCAATGATTGTCACTGGATAGCTGAACCCTGCGTTTGTGTAGTTCCGGTAAATGAATTGCTTCTGAGTTAAAGCGGGTTTGTTGAGGCCGCCATACGCAGCTAAAGCGTGTTGCGAAAGGTGTAGCTGGCTAGCTACCCTCCTGACAGTTAGATGATGGTTTTGATCTGCCATTGAGTTTCAAATGATATTCCTACAAGCATCAACAAATTATTAAAATGGATTTTTTTTCATGTCAAATTCAATTTATGAAAAAAAAAAACGGATCAATCAGAATACTAACAGGTATCATGCATCATTAAGGATACAAAAATAGACCATAGAAAAATAATCACTACTCTATATTTAAAGAAGTTAAAACAAATATGATCAATGAAAACAAAAGGCAACCATCTAATGTATATAAAAAAAGTAACAATAAACAGAGCACCGTCTAATGGAAATTAATCTAGCCACATAGTAAAAACAGAAGATAAAAATAAGCAAGAGCATAACTCAACAAGAAACAAAAAAATCTGCACTATTGTTAAAAATTACATAAAATCCAATCCACACATAATAGCTAGTCGGTACCCCAACGCACAACTAGCATCTAACTATTTTTACAATAATGAAAAAAAAAACTAAATGGCAATCACTGTGATCTTTGCAACTTTGTGAAGCAGATCAACACACATGAGACCATAAGGTGTGGTTTGGTTAGTCCCCAAAGAGACTACCCACCACGTAGGCGCCACCTCACCAAGGGTGGAGGACCATCCCCTTGGGGACTACCCAAGGGTGTTGAGAACTACCCAACCCATAATAAAAACCAATAAAATATAATATATAATAAAGGGGAGAGAGAGAGAGAAGTCAGAGGGGGGCCCACTTGTTTGCCTCGTCTCCAATGTCTTGGAGAGGCCGGCAGTGACGCGACGACCCCAGGAGAGGCGGTGTGCGACGTGGGGGACTGACCGGGACGGGGAGGGGACGACCCCCATACCCCATGGTCTTACATACATACATTCATAATAGTGTCAGTGGACCATCATCAATGAAATTATATTCAAACTATAACGTGTTGCTAGTACTATTAAAAAATAATACCCAACAAGGCAAGACGACTAAATCCTTTTTAACACATTTTAGATCATTATTTGGAAACTTTTCACCCACTAAATATGAATTATAATGAAGTTTATAACCTGAAATTAATAAACAGAACTGATAAGCAAAACCACCAGCATTTTCAACCAATAAAGACAATGCAAATTAATCAAAATGGGAAAAAAAACAGAAGGCGAAATGACCAAATCCATGTAAAAGCATGGGAGATTTCTACTATATAATCATCATTGAAAGAGTTTTCACCCACAAAAAATAATTATAATAAGAAACTGTCCCTTAAGAGAACCGACAAGCAAACTGACTCTCTGATTTCTGCAATTTTTTCCACTAGAGATTTGGAATGACTGGGTAACAGCTGAGCTGATATGATCTTTGGAGAGATTCAATCCCGATAGAAGAGATTCTGCATTCCTGGGAGGAACTTGCCGTACTCATATTGTGAGTGTTGTTTAGATATTTGGTTGGTTGTATAGCAGCAGCTTGCTAGCTAGCTAGTGTTAATATTTGGTGATAATAAAATCAAAACAATAATGAATGTGTAACGAACAATACCCACTTAAGACATTCATTCCCAAGAAGCTTAAAACAGATGACAACAATAATAGATTGCAACTTACTTAGTAAACAGAACACGCAAAATTAACACCACCCCCAACCCAACCCAACCCAACCCAACCCAATACTATTGAGAGTCAGCCTGTCATATCATACAGGTTGGTTGTAGGAGAACGCTAAAAACGTGTTATAACACCTCGAAAATTCACGTCCTATAATGTATTGACACGTGTCATAAGCTTGAACGTGTGAAAGAATACTCTAGAGGGACTAAAGTTGACAAATAAAGAAACTATGTGAATACAAGGGTTCAAAATGTCAACAATGGATAAATATGCCTTACAATAACCCTACAAGATGTTTATACATTCACACGAATGAATCATGGATCATACGAAGCTAAATATAAAAGAAAATGAGATATTACAAACTACAGGGGTTAAATGTGTCAACATGTTTAAAGTATACCTCTGAGTGACCTTTTAGCAAACCCGAAGCTTTGTAACGATTAAATATGCTCACTAGAATACATGATAAAATATCATCAAATTTCGTTATCGTATGAAAAAGTTATGATCAAATTCATATACGAGGGGTTAAAAGCGTCAACGTAGGAAATTATGGCTTTTCGGGTGATTACAAAGTTAACCAAGGACTTAACAAAGTTTGTATAAGTCTTGGAACCCTCAAAAGTAAATTTAGAAGGCTTATAATGGAAGAAATAATGTGAAAACGACGTTTGGAAGGTCCAGGGGTCAAACTGTAAACATTTGAAAGTTGTGTTGTGCTGGCATGTTCCTTGCGCACCTCAACACTGTGGACGTTGCGGTGCGCAAGCAGGTCCCAGATGCAAAATTCTTGACAGCTGCCTGTTATTTCCGGTTACACCGACTTAAAAGCTGGTTTTTCGATTCAAGGGGCTCCTATATCTGGTTTTTAGCATCCTAGGCCACCTGGGATGATCTTATAACATCACTAGAGTTACATGGCATGATCTACTTGAATTTAAAAGCCTATATAAGAGATGCAAAGTTGCAACATTTGGGTATTTGCATTTGCAACATTCACAACTTACTTTCTGGAGCTCTCTGGTCAGCAAGCAACCTTCCTAGTGATCCCTAATTATAATTAGGACCCTTGTAAGTATATTTAACCTTTCTAAATTTGTTTTAGCTTAGTTAATTAGCTAAAAGTCAAACCGTCGTAATTAAGTTTTGACTTCGTGATTAATTAATATGTGCTCAGTCTAATCCCGAATTAAAAGTACCTTTAAGTAGGTATTTAGGTGGGTAATAAACCCTTAAAAGGGTACTCTCTGATTCCCACTCTAACTATGTTAATTGTCGAGTCAAAGCTTACTTGAAAAAGTCAACAGAATGTTTATTTCCAAATTAAAGCATAATTAGCAATGTAGGATACATGTAACCTATTTGATCATTAATGTAACTTGGTAATTAATGTAAGAACATGTCCCAACATGTTCAACTCGACAATTTTCAGTTTAGGCTCGGTTCGGGACCGAAAGTCGCATAGTTTGACTTATGCTTTGACTTTCAGTTCTGACCCGTTTAAGCATAGTTTAGAAATTCCTTAGAGCTTTATTGGGACCAAGTTACCTATAAGTATAACCCTCTGTGATTATACAACTTGGTTCATTAGTTATCTGATTCATATGCGTGATTCCGTTAAATGCTTAAATGTTGACTATTCTGCCCTTTTGACCTTAAAACATGATTTTTGAAAAAGTAAAAGAGTAGAAACCTTAGTTACTGATTTATAAACTTGCACCTAAAATTTGACATCAGTTTGAGGTCTAGATTAAGAGTTATGCTCATTAGCGTAATTTGAAAGCTTTTTAGTAATTAAATGGCGTAATTAGCATATAACCTATCTAAACCCACTTTTTGATACCAATATTTTTACCCACTGATATAAAATAATATTTTAGGATTTTTGGAGATTTTTAATTATTTTTAGGCTGAGCATAACTTAGAGTTCTAAGTATGATTCGGTTAATGACGGTTTTGCCCTTTTAAGCCATAAAATGAGTTTTACAAATCCTTTTGACCCCAAACCTTTTTCTACTGATCTAATATAATAAATAAACTATTTTGAGCCTTCTGGAATTATAAAAATATCAGCTTTCCTTTGAAAACCCGGAAATGGCTCCAAATCGCATTTTTAAGCATTTTTAACGCATAGTATGTATAAAAAATATCTTATACACATAAGGTTTGATACCTACTGAGATTTTAAGAAAATTATTATACTTTTACAGTAAGCTAAAGTCTTACACTCAGGTTTCCAGTTTTGACCTTTTAAGCCTATGTGAAATTACCAAAATACCCTTAAGAGGCATTGTTTGGTTATAAAGGATAGATTTCACATATATATGATACCCTACTGATATAACCTAGTAAATTGAGTAATTCCACTGATTACATCAGACCCGAAACTCAGATTCATATTTAAACTCTTTTATAACCTTTTTAATGACCAAAATACCCCTACGGGGCGTAATGAGAGTCTAAATCCGTTTTGGGCATAATATAAGATATCTTTCTGATGTCACAACATAATTAAAGCATAATAACTTAGGAAACTCGCATATGACTCTTTTGGTTACTCGTTACGTACTTGTCGCGTTCGGATCGGCTTATGTGGCTAGTTTGCATATATTAGCCGAGACGGGTCAAACCATATCATTTTTGTCTCAAAATCTAGAATGTGTTTAAGTTACCCATATTAAACAAGCATACGAGCTTGCCGGGTCAAAACCACATTCTAATCCGGTCTTTGCTTTATCTTGCGTTTGAACCGTATCTTCCTTTTGAAAACTAACCGGTCTAAGCATAGGCTTAATTAAAGACCCGTTAGGAATCTAATAGGTTATTAAAAACCTTCGTTCCAGATTTAGGAGCCCAGTAAAAGCTATCTGTGCTTGCTTGGTGGTATACGGCTGGGATAAATTGAATTTAAATTTGCTCAGGTAAATACTTTTAACTTATTTTCCCTATACGGGCTTGGGGTACGGTATATAAAATACCGCTTGGTCCGGCATTGAATCTTTAATCGAATAATGGTTAAATCCTTGAAATGCTACGTTTTGAAATGTTTTGTTTGCTTAAAGCCTTTGGGGGGTTAATGACCATGTCCCGGATATCCTTGGCATCATCTTACGAGATGGCCACGACCAAAGCACGGAGTGTAGGCGTACACTCGTCAGTGCCGAACCAAATAATGTGGTGTGTCTATTAATCTTTAACCCGGTCTACGGATCGGGCTACTGAACGCATAAGTAACATGTAATTCATTTACAAGTATTATATTCAAATAATTATCCCAAGTTATAAGAAGTTTGTGCCGTTTGCACTCAAATCAATTTTCTTAAACATTTTCAAAATGAGTCAGTTAAATTGTATTTACCAGTGTAAACTGACGTATTTTCCAAAAAGATTAAGTGCAGGTACTAATCGGAATAGGCTGGCTACTTCTAGCATCAATAAAGAGTCTCGCAAGCTTAGATGCCTAAAGTCTGTTGAACAATGTTTCATTTTATTTTCGATCCGCCTGTAGATCCTTTACATTCCGTTTGTAATACTTGATATTACTTTATATCGGTTTGTAATATATTTATTTTTTTGCTTCCGCTGTGCATTTAAATATTGTGTTGTTTGACTATGATGACATCAACTACGTCATGATACTCCCCACCGGGCCCACCGGTAATACGTGGAAATATCGGGGTGTGACAGGTTGGTATCAGAGCCAACGCTGAGTGAATTGAACACTAGCTTTTGTGTTCAATCTCAGTTACACGGTTGCACATTCTCGAGTCTAGACAAGAACATAGGACTAATCCTAATTTGTTTCATTGTCTTTTAATTGCTTCTTTTGTTATTTTCTGATTAGCCCTTGCAGGGGTGAGTCATTTCGGTTAGAAGTCCCGTTTTGGGCAACCATATACTTGTTTAAATTTTAAAGGAACGATTATGTTTAAAAATATCATTCCTTTTATAAGATCTACCATTATAATAAAATGGCAAAATCTAAAAAGGACAAGACCTAGCCTCGTGTCATTATTAAGACCCGGCCAAGATGGCAGTTCCTCAATTTAGGTTCAGATCCTTATTAACATCCCGAGTTAGGATTGTTCTGCGATAATTATTAAAAAGGAATCTTAAAGGTAAACCTAGCCTATATGACGAGGCCAAGATGGTAGGACCTATTCAAGAGATTCACATCCTTGTTAAACATCTATAACATATTAACTTTTCTGGCAGACGTGGTTCGATAAAGTCACATAAATCATCCTCATACTGGATTCTCCCAAAATCCTTTCTTATTTTGTGATTTAAACATCCATTAGGGATATAATGCCTACAGGCTATAATTAACGTCCTATGAGACTAAAGACAGTCGTAGCCTACAACTCCCTGTCAAGAAAAGGTGTGAACACGTTCAAGCCTAAATACCTTGATTCTACAAAATCATGGTTTATAATTTAAAGTTGCCCTTGTGACTTGACTTTTTGTGCTATAGTTATATTTTAATTCAATCCAGGATAATTATGATAAAAATCCTGAATAAAAATAAATATCATTCCTTTCCTGCCAGTATAAATATTAAAAGAGAATCTTGAAAGGGTTGACCTAGCTTGAATGTCATTGAAGACCTAGCTAAGATGGTAAAACCTGTTTAAAAGAGATTCAAATCCTTATTAACACTTGAAAACATGTTAACACTCCCGACAACAGTGATGCGATAAAATCACGCTTGTCATCTTTATATTAGGAACTTCCAACCCCTTATTTAGCCTAAATAATCAATAGGAATCATGGATAATAAACGTCGAACATGATGTACACATCTAAACATCCATCTGGGATGTATACCTACGGGCAAAGATGTATACATGAAAAAGATAGTTTTATTTCATAACTTCTTGTCAAGACAATGAACTATGAAATTTTCCGACCCAAAGGAATCATCGATTATGTTTTAAAATTTTCCCTAGTGACAAGGCTTCTGTGCCATCAAGCGTCCTTTGGAACAAGCCTTAGTGCTATATATAAAATGTCGGTACGACATTGACAGTCGTGATTTATATCCCATGTCTAATAAATATGAAGGATTACATTCCGTTTAAGCGCCAAAGATGGATTATTTAAAAAACCTAGGCAAAACATAATCAAATAAATTTAATACTATCTATTGGCCTATATGGTTAAATTGCACCATGGCTATTTAATCATCAAGTTCGACAATTCACTCTAATTAAACAAACTATTACTACTTGGTTTGTAGCCTTCAAAACTTCACCATGGCTGACTCCTCTGAAGCTCACAACCATCCAGTTGATCAGAATAATGATGCAAGACTAAACTTAACGGGCGCTGAGTTACAGGCTATGTTAGATACAGCCGTAAACAAGGCCGTGGACCGAGCGTTAAAGGATCATAAATGAAAGTGCGATAATACCCCGAAGAAGGGATCCAAAAAGGGTAAGACTGGTTCAAGCTATAACCAGCCCAAGCCAAAGGAGGCAAAACCCGAATGTAAAACCTGCGGGAAGAAGCACTTCGGAAAATGTTTCTATGATCAAACCAGGGGATGTGTCATCTGTAAAAAGATGGATCATAAGACCCATGAATGCAAAGACTTGAAGGTCAACCAGCAGTCAGGTGAAAAGACCAGATGCAAAACCTGTCGGAAATACCACCTCGGGAAATGTAGATATGAATCTCAGCCTCTACCCTGTGGAATCTGCAAGTCCAAGGATCATAAGACCTTGGATTGCAAGAGATTGGGGGACGCAACCTGCTATGGTTGCAATGAAAAAGGGCACATTAAGACCAACTGCCCTAAATACGCTAAAAAGCTTGAGGAAGTTGAGAAGACCAAAGCTGGAAGCACTCAGATGAATGCTCAAAAGGCTATTCAGGGTGACAATGTCACAACAGGTACTTTCTCTATCAATAACGCTCATGCTAGAGTATTAATTGATTCAGGTTCAGATAAGTCTCTCATAGACAATAGATTTTGTAAATTATTAATCTGCCTGTTAAAACTCTAAACGTTAAGAATAAAGTAGAATTTGGCCGATAGTACCTCAGAGACTGCTTCAACAATATTAGATGGATGTTTTATGTCCATTAGGAATTTTCTTTTCCGCTATCCTTGTTTCCGTTAAAATAAAGGAATTCGATATGGTGAGAAGAATGAATTGGTTGTCTTAAAAGTCAAGCCCATATTAAGTATGATAAGGAGCAAGTAGTTATCAAGACCCCTTATGGTGAGCCTTTGACAATTCAAGGAAACACTAGGTATGGGTTACCTAAGCACTTGTTGAAATTGGTATTTAACAACAAAGCTTCGAGTATGGAAAACTCAGAAGAAACAAACAACAGTCGCGATGCTAGAAATGCAACAAATATTAATGGTGCATCAGATGTGAACCTCAATATTAATGGAATTAATCTCCAAAACTGAAGTTAACCCAGTTGTTAGAAAGGTTATAAGAAAAGTCACGAGAAGATTCAAGAAGCCAAATGGTGTTTGCTCTAAAACACATGTCGCTACTCATGATAAGAGCTTTATTCATACTTCATATGCGAAGAATAACCCAAACAAAATCCTATATGGCAAGGAGCCCCATTCCTTTTCAGGATGTACTTAAAAGTACTTCGTCCCTTGGAAGTCAAGAGACTTCAATTGTAAAAAAGGGGCCATCGATTGCAGGAAACCGTGGGATGAAGTAGAAACCATTAGGTGTATCAGCAATTATGCTGGAAAGGACACGGTGAGGTATACATCACTGTCATTCGATGGCCATACCCTTAATTAGTGGGGACATTAATGAAGTCCACAAGAAAGATCTTCTTATGTCTTATGGGATGGTCCAAGTTTTAAGGACCTTATTAGAAAACCTATTAGTCGCCTCACGAAAGGGAAAAAGATGGAATAAGAATTTTCCGACTCCCCCCTTAAGAGTTATAAACTATCGGCAGTGTGCTGCAAACCTTGGCTCATTGTGTGAAATAGTGCCCTTATTCGGTTAATCTAGAATTTAAGCATAATGCACTATATAAATATTATGATTTAGCGTCGGCAATAAGAGGGCACATTAAGGTTTCAAGGCCTGCTCATTATAAATCCATCATGGATCTGCCTCAGCTACTCACATTTTATAGATTAAGAAATGAACAGTCAAAGCTGAGACTGCCCTAAAGTTTGTCAAAGATTTTACGGCTAAGTTTAAAAGGATTAAGAATGTGTAACACCCCGAAAACGGGTTTGGTAATTAACCCACGTTAATACTAAAAGACGGGTAAAGTACCGTTAGTGGTAAAAGTAACCCGGTGAATATTAGGATTTTAAATAAATAAACCTAATATTAAATAAAAGTAGTATAAAGGCTTTTGAGGAAATAAAGTTTATAGAAGGCCCGACCTAACGGGACTTAAAATAAACTTAGTTATAAATTTCCCCAAACCCACTAATTTAACTAGGAATGTTTAACCTAGTTAATAGATGGGAATATTGTTAGGAATAAGTAGGTTGTGGCCTACTTAATAACGAACCAAACACGATGGGTTAAAATGGGATAACTTAACAAAGTTATTTAATAAAAGAAAATCAAAATAAAACACACACTTTAAGTGTGTGTTCTGGATCGACATCAGGGAGCTCCCCATGGAGCCAAACCCTAACCTTTAACAAATCCAGCAAATTGAAGGTCAAAATGAAGCTCAAATTCACAACCAAACATGAATAAACGATTACCAAGTCAGGGGGATCGTAAGGTATGTCGAATTTCTAACATTCATGAAGTTGTGAAAATTAGTTAATCTTGCATGATACGATCTATGCATGAATCATAGAATTTATGGCTGAATTTGAGATATAGGATTGCTTAGAAACAAACCCTAAGTGAAGATTTAGAATAAATTGCTAGGATTTGGGTGTTTGGTTGAATCACCACACCTAGCTAAGTGGGTTTTATTGTTATGATGAAATTGATGATAAGACTATGTTTAGAATCATCATGCATGAGAATGAATGGAAGGTGTTTGATTAAACCATGAAATTTGGGTACATGATCATACTTTCATGAAAGGGTTTAGTAAATTATGATGAAATTAGTGATTTGGCTTCATATAAATAGGGTTTGGAATCATGATGTCTACTAATTAATATGTAGAACTTGATTGTATTGATGTTCGGATGAATGTCTAATGCTATGATGAAACGGGTTTTTACATGGAGATGGAAACCTTTAGTTCTTGCTTAACAAATGAATAATTAACTTTGATAATCAAGAGATAAGTTAAATTGATATTGATAATAGCATGAACTTAGATTTGGAAAGTAGTTAAAAAGGTGGCGTAAGAATAATGCCAATCGGATACTTGACAAAGTGCTTAAATGAATTGTCGGGGTTTATGATATAATCACTTATGTTAATAGGCAGTTTGACCTTTGAAAGTCAAACTGACCAAAATGAAATCAAATGGTGAATTTTGATGTAAAACCCGTAAGATAGAATAGTCATAATTAATGATGGCTAATTTAACCGTCTTACGAATTATGATTATAGTTTGACGCTTGACAAGCTAGGTGGAGGCTTGGAAAGGAAGCGGGTCAAACAAAGCAAGAATGAAGGAAAAGCGTAATTCGGATGCAAGGTAAGTATATCTTACACTAGTCATATATTTCAGAATATCCTTTTGTAGTATTACGAAAAAGATAATTATGACGTAAGCCATAGTAGGCCAAAAAGTGTTAAGAAATGGAATTATAAGTAAGTGACCGCACGGTGTAAATCGGAGCGAGTCATATATATACGAGGTAGTAATAAATATCATCTCGCTAATATAATCGGTCAATTCGGCCAAACGGGTCAAAAAGTTGTAGACATCACCTTTTTGACAATATCGACTAATGATTCTTTTGTCGAGTTATATGCTTACAGGATTAGATAACCAATGGATACTCGCATCGTTCTTAATTAGCGATTATAAAGCAAGGTGTTAAAACCGGGTTAATAAGTTGATTCGGGCCAGGTATGAATAATAGATTAACTCCTCATTTAGAACTTAGAGATCTATGAGAGTTAGGCAAAGTAAAAAGGGACATTCGGTTACCTTAAAAGGTAAACCGAAGGATTTAAATTATACACAGTGTGTTTTGAAAACAAGATTCGGTTAAAAATGAGAGTTTGGGCGTGCATGGCTTAAGCAAGCCCTTCGTCGTAAAAGAAGGGTTAAAAGTGACCAAAACGCCCTTGTAAGCAAAAGTAAGCAAACAACCCTTAGAAGTCGCTTGAAACCGAGTTTTATAATCAAGTCAATACTTAGAATAAGTATAAAAGCAAAAGATGTAAAATATTGGTCAAAAGACTCTATAAAGAGTCCTTGCCGTAAAATAACGTTTTGAAGGGTAAAATTTGTAATATATAAATCACCACATTGAATCCACCACAATTATAGTTGTGGTGGAAGATCCTTTGATAAGAAACGTGGACATATGTATTTGGAAATGAATGAAAGCAATTGGTGCTTAAAATATGCTTAAATACCTCAAACGGGTCAAAATAAGCATATGAGTGAAAATGGGTTAAAGAAGGTATATGATTCTGTAATTGGAACCTATTATGTTAGACATCATTGAATTTAATAGGTTTATGAGAAATAAGGGTCAAACAAACTTGTTTGTTTGATAAAATCACGAACGGGTCAAATTTGGTAAAAAGGGTAATAAGCCGAAGACTTAAAAGTCTTAAATTTTGTTAATCCGGATGTTGGATTCTGACTCCATATGATGACGGGTCAAATTAAAATCATGTAGGAAGAAACGGTGGGTTAAACGGATAAGCGGTTTGAAAGATACGAAAGTTTTCGTGTCAATAAACGGCAAAATGGAAAGCTGGAATGCAGGGGCCACCGTAACTTACGGTGCCACCGTAAGTTACGGTGGAGCTGAAGGTCTTACGGCAACCCCCTACTGATTTACGGTAGGGGCATGTCACACCAGGGGCCACCGTAACTTACGGTGCCACCGTAAGTTACGGTGGAGGCCAGTTGGAAATCCATGTTTTGAGATCAAGAGTTTAACGTTGGGATTCTTTACTTCCATTATCATTACCGGATTTGTTTAGACACATTTTAATCCCCATATGACTAAAACATTTCATGTTTATGAAATGTAGGTACATTTTGGATGCCAAAAGACGATCAAGCTCAACGAAGAACCGAACACAATAAAGACTCATGCTTCCGCACATTGCCTTGTCGTAAATCTATACGACGAATCTGATTACGTTATGCCAAATAACTTATGATTTGTAAAAGTTTTAATAAACTCGAGTTTTTAATAATATGTGCAGTCTTAACTACACATCTAATTGTTGGTATTTACATGTAAAACCGTTAAATAGAAACTAGGGTGTTACAGAATGGAGGCGTTTACCCCTCCTGATGCATGATTAGAGGCAATTCACATTAATAATGACACTAGATAAATCCCTTATTGTGATTTCATTGCTAAGAGTTATAGTTATAGGTACTGCTAAGTCTCTCATAAGACCATAAGCTTAGCAAACTTTTAGAAACTTTCCGTAAGAACCCCAGATGTTAGGTGTAAGGTAAGACTTACAGGCGAAATCATAAAAACCATTTCTTCTGTTCCTGCTAGAAATCACTAATCATGGAATTCTAGAAGCACCCTCTCTCTAGAAGAAGTGCGTCAGCATGTATAGTTGATATCTCTTTGATCTCTAACGATTGCGAATACCAGATGGTATGATAAAAGCGCCACATGAGGATTGGTGTATCTTAATATGTTCCATAGATTGCTTCCATGCCTGATCAGTATGGAGGTTTAATGCATGGAACCACAAAGATATTCCGATGGTCATATGGTACTAAAATCAGCTAAAGGTATTCAAAGAGGATATCCAGAATGGAATTGTCCAGGTAAATGTCTTCGATTAAGGAATTCATGGACTCGTAACATAAATGTGTCACTTATCTGATACATAATATTATTGATGAACTGAAGCCCGAGATTTGGAAATCTCTGTAACCTCCTTGTACCTTAATTATCTTCTCCTAAGATTACCCTGTTTACCCCTGAGAGGCAAGTAGAGTTAAGATTAACATCACACTTTGGGTCGGAGTGTTGTAGAACTCCATGATTGATTATGGAATAATCGAAACCCTGATTAAGTAAACTTTTAGATAAGAGATTCATATAGTCTAACTCGATATTCCAAGAGTTAAATAAGAAAGACGGTTCATTTTGCTTATGCATTGATTACCGCAACCCTAATTAGACAACAATTAAGAATTGTCATTAGCTGCCCAGGATCGTCGATTTGATCGACTAACGCAAGGATTAACTATTCCTTGGGATTAGTTCTAAGCAGTGGTTGGAATAACCATTTCGCCTTAAGATAAGCTTTTTATAATAGTTGTTATATAAGTATCAAGGTTGCTCCTTTGGAGACCTTATATAGATAAAATATCAAAACGTCCGTTTGATGGATGAGACTTTGGGAAGTCCAATTATCAGGATCAGAAGGTTGCCTTGGAAACAACAGATGAGATCATACAAATCCATAATCGATTGTAAGTTGCCAGTATACGGCAGGAAGTCAAGGATTTATGAAAGTAGCAACCCTCCTAAGTTCTTGTGAAGGAATAAGGTTCAACAAAGATATCACCCTGGAAGGGTGTGCCAATTTGTTAATTATCAGGCTAGTTGAGCTCTGAATATATTGAATCATTCGAAGGAATCGAATGTATCAGGATCAAATAGCTTATAAGCTAAAACCTATTTAAGGAGTTCGACGGAGCTCGCAATACATTTCACACTAATGATTTAAGGATGTGTTTCGCGAATAAGTCAAGAAGCACGATCACATAATGATATGCAGATTTATGATATAATGAGCAACCTATGTCGATTAAGGATCGACAGGTGAAGAAGCTCCAAAAGGATACATGTGCCTATTCTAGAGGTCAACTGTGGGAGCTTGGAAAGACTCCAGATATGTTATAGGAGTTAGGTCCATTATGCGACAAAAAGTACTTCCAGCATTTTAACAAATCTTGAGGTCGAGATTTCTTTTAAGGGGGTGAGGATGTAACACCTCAAAAATTCACGTCCTATAATGTATTGACACGTGTCATAAGCTTGAAAGTGTGAAAGAATACTCTAGAGGGGCTAAAGTTGACAAATAAAGAAACTGTGTGAATACAAGGGTTCAAAATGTCAACAATGGATAAATATGCCTTACAATAACCCTACAAGATGTTTATACATTCACACGAATGAATCATGGATCACACGAAGCTAAATATAAAAGAAAATGAGAGATTACAAACTACAGGGGTTAAATGTGTCAACATGTTTAAAGTATACCTCTGAGTGACCTATTAGCAAACCCGAAGCTTTGTATACCTCTGAGTATACCTCTGAGTGACCTTTTAGAATACATGATAAAAATATCATCAAATTTCGTTATCGTATGAGAAAGTTATGATCAAATTCATATACGAGGGGTTAAAAGCGTCAACGTAGGAAATTATTGCTTTTCGGGTGATTACAAAGTTAACCAAGGACTTAACAAAGTTTGTATAAGTCTTGGAACCCTCAAAAGAAAATTTAGAAGGCTTATAATGCAAGAAATAATGTGAAAACGACGTTTGGAAGGTCCAGGGGTCAAACTGTAAACATTTGAAAGTTGTGTTGTGCTGGCATGTTCCTTGCGCACCTCAACACTGTGGACGTTGCGGTGCGCAAGCAGGTCCCAGATGCAAAATTCTTGACAGCTGCCTGTTATTTCCGGTTACACCGACTTAAAAGCTGGTTTTTCGATTCAAGGGGCTCCTATATCTGGTTTTTAGCATCCTAGGCCACCTGGGATGATCTTATAACATCACTAGAGTTACATGGCATGATCTACTTGACTTTAAAAGCCTATATAAGAGATGCAAAGTTGCAACATTTGGGTATTTGCATTTGCAACATTCACAACTTACTTTCTGGAGCTCTCTGGTTAGCAAGCAACCTTCCTAGTGATCCCTAATTATAATTAGGACCCTTGTAAGTATACTTAACCTTTCTAAATTCGTTTTAGCTTAGTTAATTAGCTAAAAGTCAAACCATCGTAATTAAGGTTTGACTTCATGATTAATTAATACGTGCTCAGTCTAATCCCGAATTAAAAGTACCTTTAAGTAGGTATTTAGGTGGGTAATAAACCCTTAAAAGGGTACTCTCTGATTCCCACTCTAACTATGTTAATTGTCGAGTCAAAGCTTACTTTAAAAAGTCAACAGAATGTTTATTTCCAAATTAAAGCATAATTAGCAATGTAGGATACATGTAACCTATTTGATCATTAATGTAACTTGGTAATTAATGTAAGAACATGCCCCAACATGTTCAACTCGACAATTTTCAGTTTAGGCTCGGTTCGGGACCGAAAGTCGCATAGTTTGACTTATGCTTTGACTTTCAGTTCTGACCCATTGAAGCATAGTTTAGAAATGCCTTAGAGCTTTATTGGGACCAAGTTACCTATAAGTATAACCCTCTGTGATTATACAACTTGGTTCATTAGTTATCCGATTCATATGCGTGATTCCGTTAAATGCTTAAATGTTGACTATTATGCCCTTTTAACCTTAAAACATGATTTTTGAAAAAGTAAAAGAGTAGAAACCTTAGTTACTGATTTATAAACTTGCACCTAAAATTTGACATCAGTTTGAGGTCTAGATTAAGAGTTATGCTCATTAGCGTAATTTGAAAGCTTTTTAGTAATTAAATGGCGTAATTAGCATATAACCTATCTAAACCCACTTTTTGATAACAATCTTTTTACCCACTGATATAAAATAATATTTTAGGATTTTTGGAGATTTTTATTTATTTTTAGGCTGAGCATAACTTAGAGTTCTAAGTATGATTCGGTTAATGACGGTTTTGCCCTTTTAAGCCATAAAATGAGTTTTACAAATCCTTTTGACCCCAAACTTTTTTCTACTGATCTAATATAATAAATAAACTATTTTGAGCCTTCTGGAATTATAAAAATATCAGCTTTCCTTTGAAAACCCGGAAATGGCTCCAAATCGCATTTTTAAGCATTTTTAACGCATAGTATGTATAAAAATTATCTTATACACATAAGGTTTGATACCTACTGAGATTTTAAGAAAATTATTATACTTTTACAGTAAGCTAAAGTCTTACACTCAGGTTTCCAGTTTTGACCTTTTAAGCCTATGTGAAATTACCAAAATACCCTTAAGAGGCATAGTTTGGTTATAAAGGATAGATTTCACATATATATGATACCCTACTGATATAACCTAGTAAATTGAGTAATTCCACTGATTACATCAGACCCGAAACTCAGATTCATATTTAAACTCTTTTATAACCTTTTTAATGACCAAAATACCCCTACGAGGCGTAATGAGAGTCTAAATCCGTTTTGGGCATAATATAAGATATCTTTCTGATGTCACAACATAATTAAAGCATAATAACTTAGGAAACTCGCATATGACTCTTTTGGTTACTCGTTACGTACTTGTCGCGTTCGGATCGGCTTATGTGGCTAGTTTGCATATATTAGCCGAGACGGGTCAAACCATATCATTTTTGTCTCAAAATCCAGAATGTGTTTAAGTTACCCATATTAAACAAGCATACGAGCTTGCCGGGTCAAAACCACATTCTAATCCGGTCTTCGCTTTATCTTGCGTTTGAACCGTATCTTCCTTTTGAAAACTAACCGGTCTAAGCATAGGCTTAATTAAAGACCCGTTAGGAATCTAATAGGTTATTAAAAACCTTCGTTCCAGATTTAGGAGCCCAGTAAAAGCTATATGTGCTTGCTTGGTGGTATACGGCTGGGATAAATTGAATTTAAATTTGCTCAGGTAAATACTTTTAACTTATTTTCCCTATACGGGCTTGGGGTACGGTATATAAAATACCGCTTGGTCCGGCATTGAATCTTTAATCGAATAGTGGTTAAATCCTTGATATGCTACGTTTTGAAATGTTTTGTTTGCTTAAAGCCTTTGGGGGGTTAATGACCATGTCCCGGATATCCTTGGCATCATCTTACGAGATGGCCACGACCAAAGCACGGAGTGTAGGCGTACACTCGTCAGTGCCGAACCAAATAATGTGGTGTGTCTATTAATCTTTAACCCGGTCTACGGATCGGGCTACTGAACGCATAAGTAACATGTAATTCATTTACAAGTATTATATTCAAATAATTATCCCAAGTTATAAGAAGTTTGTGCCGTTTGCACTCAAATCAATTTTCTTAAACATTTTCAAAATGAGTCAGTTAAATTGTATTTACCAGTGTAAACTGACGTATTTTCCAAAAAGGTTAAGTGCAGGTACTAATCGGAATAGGCTGGCTACTCCTAGCATCAATAAAGAGTCTCGCAAGCTTAGATGCCTAAAGTCTGTTGAACAATGTTTCATTTTATTTTCGATCCGCCTGTGGATCCTTTACATTCCGTTTGTAATACTTGATATTACTTTATATCGGTTTGTAATATATTTATTTTTTTGCTTCCGCTGTGCATTTAAATATTGTGTTGTTTGACTATGATGACATCAACTACGTCACGATACTCCCCACCGGGCCCACCGGTAATACGTGGAAATATCGGGGTGTGACACGTGTTGTATCTCACTCACAATAGTCATTTCTGAAACACAAACCGCATGATGATTTGGCGTCATATCTTATGGCCCACTTAACCTCTTATTATATAAACATATTGCAAATTACTTAAATAAGGCAAGATGACCAAAGAGGATCATAAGGGAAAAGAAAGCAAACCCAGGATCCATATTAATAACATCACACAAATCAATATTAATAGCCCAATCTGGACCGATCAGCATATCACTTGTTGCCCTTTCTGCTGCTGCGTTATTCGACATCTCTTGATTCAACAAACCCTAAAAGTCCAACACACAAATATGAGCCATCAAAACCCTCAATCAAGAACATAAATTCATTGCTTACCCGTGAATAAGAATTATGTCACAAATGAAGTGAAGAAGCAAAAAAGCTAGATTTCAGAACCCAAAATCGGATACAAGAGGTTTTTCTTCAGTCTGCGTCAACGTTTTTGGCTTTTTTATTAATTTTAACGCTCATAATGTCTAATATATATACCTCCTCCAACATCCCAAAATGCCTTGATATCCCTTAAGACAAGCTCAGTATCTGCATGTTTACATTTAATTAGTGTACTGTTAGATGTAATGGGAACTTAAAAACCATATCATGAATAAAAAATATAAGGTGATGCAACACATCCGAGAAACAATTACACAACCAGGGCTGAACCCAACCCGGTTTGAATTTTTTAAGCTTCACTCCAAACCATTTTGAACCCAGTTCGGATTTAAACCCTAACCCGATTTGTGCACCTCCAACTTCAACTACTCTAACCTGTTTATCAAAAATTGCAGCAATTAACCTCTAATTTAAGTCAAGAACAACACAATAACCTGCTATACTACATATAACTCAAGAAATTTGACATTTCAACTCAAAAAATTTGTAAAGATAATACAAATTAGAGACAATCGAACGCAACAAAAACACCTGGTGGTTCGGCGGCGTTGCAGGGGTGGTTTGGCAAGGTGCTGCGGCGGCGCAGAGGAGGTTGTCCGGCGTGGTGTGCGGCGTGAGTCTAGGGTTTGGGGGAGTAAGCAGTCTGGGGAAATCAGTAATGGCGATGGTGTTGGGCAAGGTGGGTGTTCTTCGTGGGTTGATTTCGAAGCAGATGGGGGTTTGACGTAGGGTAATTGGGAAGCAGTTGAAGGTATCGTGGTATCCTTTTTTTTTTGTTGCGGTAATTGGGGTTTTGGGGGGAGAAAAGCAAAGGTGAGGGAGGGAAATAGCCCGCCTTTTTTTAGGTATTAAAGTGTAGGTAAGATAGAAGCCTGATCGTTGGATAGTACCACTTATCAATGGTTAGATTGAAAGTGCACATGGATCAACCCATGTCGGTCCTATTGCTTTTAGGGGTGATAAACAGGTCGGGTTCGCGGGTTGACGGGTCCAACCCGAACTCGAAAATCGTCTCAATCATATGAATCCTAACACGACACAAAATTTCATGGGTTTACCCGAACACGACCCGTTCAACCCGAATTTTTTAATTTTTAATTTTTTTTATTTAAAATTAGAATATTAAAATAAAATTTTACTTAAAAAAACAGAAATGTATATATTACAATTATATTTGAATTATAAAATCTTATCCTAATTTCTCTTTTTAAATTATACTTATAACATAAAATACACACCTCATTTAATTTATGGCATAAAACACATTGTACAAAAATATAATATAATATAAATGTATTAAACGGGTCAACCCGCCAACCCGACCCCCGTTAACCTAAACGGGTTCAACTTGAAAGTGACCCGAACCCCTTTATATTAAACTTAACACGCAAATTTCGTGTTAGGTTCGTGTCATGTTTTTTGGTCGCGACTGAATTTATCACCCCTAATTGCTCTTGTCCCCTCTAAAGAAGTCGTCCCTAAAGGAGAGATTTCTTGTAGTGGATGTCTTCAATTCGTCGAATCTGAGTTGTTGAATCACTCGTTGTCGTCTATGGTCAGCATGACAGTGCCTACCACCACTGCCAGAGCAAGGCAGCAAGCTGTCACTGATGTTGTTACTACTGGATCATCGTGCACCCGTCACACCACCATTACGACTCCACAATTTCGTATCAGTTGTGCTAATTACGATCAATCCTAAGCACGCCACTTTCTCTTCGAGAGAAGCAAAAAAGGTTGTATCAAACGTGTACCAACCAAAGTCTGCCATGTGGATGAAGGGTAGTATTATCAAGTCCCGTCCGGTACTAAAGATAGGATCTAAGTGAAATGTTATATTTAGTAATATATATGTAACACCCTTAATATTTTGACGGAATTTAACTAATAATTATATGAACTTTATAAAAATCAGAGTTTACAAAAAGTTTTCGTGTTTAAATCATACACACTTGAGATAATACCAAACACATCTCAAGATAATCCATAACAAGTTTAAAAGTTAACCCTTGTTAGTAAACTAACCACTAGTTTAAGGGATTTAAAACATGATTAACAAAAGTGTTTACAACATATTTATGTCTAGACAAGATTAAGATTATTGCGGAAGCTTCAAAATGCGTGTTCGGTTCTTGACATTGTACTTGATCACCATCCGGGAGGGCTTCATGCATACCTAGGCTCAAACACTAAAATATTAGTTTTGACATTAATACATTACGTATAAACAAATTTTAACAACACAAAGCATCAAACAAATATAAATTTTCTGGGTTCCACCGTAACTTACGGTGTCACCGTAAGTTACGGTGAACCTGGAATGTCCCTGGTTCTACCGTAAACCAGGGGCTTCCTACCGTACACTTTTGATGTCCACCGTAACTTACGGTCCCACCGTAAGTTACGGTGGGTTCTGCATCCTTGCCCCTTAACTATTTTTCAACTTTATAAGTTCATAACTTTTTACTCATTAGTCCGATTTAGTCGATTCTTTTACCTACGAGTCTGTAATAAGATTACGGATCCAACCATATAAATTACACATCACGGAAACCGAGATACCGACGTTCGGCTCACAATTTCTTTATTTCAAAGATTTCAACCCATTAACAAAATACATGATTCCATATTTCCATCCTAATGACACATTAGACATAGTTACCCAACTTCCCGGGCTTATGACCTTGGAGTATACGCGCCATACCATGGCTTCGTGTTTTCTCCGAACTAAACACTTGTTTTCTCGGAATTCTAGCATCCCGTTTCAAACGACACCTTCTATTAACTTCTATTGTTTGACCCGATATACCGGATACCGGGTTCGTAGACTTAAAATATCATAACCAATTTATTGGTGTATTACCATCTATCACCTAGCAAGATATGAGACTTTTAAGTCTCTACTCATGTGATTCGTATTCAAGCAACATTTTGACCCGTTTGGCTATCTAGTGAAGACCATCACTTTGTTAACATACCAAACCAAATTTCTAATGTTTATTTTGACCCGTTTGATGATCTAGTGAACTTCGCCACTTTAACGATACATCAACGCATCAATTACAATCCGACATCGTTTGTACACTAAAACCAAACACTATTACATAATACAACGAGACTAAAGTCACGTACCTTTAAAGCACACCTTTTCCGCGAGTATCACCTCCGGCGTGTCCACTTGACGTTCCGGATTCTTTGCCTAAAGAGTTCAATTCATAACAAGATTAGAACTCTTTCATAAGCTTTAACGCATAAATTTATAACATATACAAATCTGCGTTTTTAGCAATCTTTAACATTTTAACCCTCATTTAGGCGTTTTATCAAACACCTTGTGGGTCAGATTTCTACATGATCTAAACCAAGTTCATAACTTGAATTCATTACTCAAATTAACTTCAATTAGACAATATACACATATTTTAACATCAACAATTTCAGAGATTATCTCAAAATTTCAGTTTTCACTAGAACAAGAGTCTTAATCCTAGTGTTTATCAAGTTCTACTAACTTACTAATCACCCACTATAGTGATTTTGATCCTTACAACTAACATGCAATATTTTGACAAGAAATCATCTAGGGTTTGTCCCTAGACTTCACATTACATCCAATTTCATGTTTTACAACACATAATCAAGCTCAACCTTCGATTTCAATCACATGCAAGAATTTGAGTTGTATCAAAACAACCTAATTTGACATACCTTATGACCTCCTTGACGAGGAGATCACGATTCTATGCTCAGATTTCGATTATGACATGATTTGAGCCTTCAATTTGAGATTTTAGTAGAATTTAGGGTTGTGAAGGAGTGGGTGTCGCCCCCTGTGTTTCTTTGATCGACCAGGAACTCCAAATGGAGTGTTTGGTTTCTATTTTACTAATTATTAGTAATAAAAGTTTCAATTTTGACAACCTAAACCCCTCCACTCTTATTTAGTTTGTATTTTTGGCTTTTTAACTCATTCCTGTGTTACTACAAGACTTCTAACTAACAGGGTTATTTATCCTAGTTAGTTTATTCTTGTTTATTATACACTTTATAATTTTAATATAAAGTTTTGTGTTTTCGGGATGTTACAAGTCCACCCCCCTTAAAAGGGTTTCGTCCCCGAAACCGAGATACGTACCAAATAGTTTTGGGTAGAGCCGTTGCATCTCTTCTTCGGATTCCCATGTGGTATCCGCACCCTTCCTGTGCTCCCATTTAACCTTCACTTGGTTAATTACTTTGTTCCTCAGACTCTTCTCTTTTCGATCTAAAATTGCAATTGGCCTCACTACATAGTTGAGGCTGTTATCCACCTCGATGTCATCATAGCGGATACGATCGGTTTCATCTGCTAAGCATTTTCGGAGATGCGACACATGGAAGGTGTTATGAATTCCACTCAACTCCTCGGGTAGTTCAAGGCGATATGATACCTTACCAACCCGTTCGATGATCCTGAATGGCCCGATGAACCTCGGACTCAACTTTCCTCTTTTTCTGAACCTTATAATTCCTTTCCATGGCGATACTTTTAGCATTACTTTATCGCCAACTTGAAATTCAATAGGTCTATTTCGCTTATCCGCATACGACTTTTGTCGATCCTGAGCTTCTTTTAGGTGAGCTCGAACCACATCAATTTTCTCATTCGTAGTTCGGATTATGTCAGTAGGTGCTAAACCTCGTGGTCCCACTTCTCCCCAACACACTGGGGTTCGACACTTTCTACCATATAACATTTCATACGGGGCCATTTTAATGCTCGACTGATAGCTATTGTTATATGAAAATTAGACCAAGGGTAGATGGACATCCCAACTGCCCCCGAAGTCGATGATGCAAGCCCGCAACATATCTTCCAATGTTTGTATTGTTCTTTCACTTTGCCCATCCGTTTGTGGATGGTAAGCAGTGCTAATGAACAATTTAGTTCCCATTTGCTCTTGGAATTCGCGCCAAAATTTTGAAGTAAACCGAGTATCTCTGTCTGAAACAATGGATATCGGCACTCCATGACGTGCTATTATTTCATTGGTGTACACCTCCGACATCTTCTCTGATGTATAAGTCTCACGAATCGGAATGAAGTGAGCACTTTTTGTCAATCTATCCACAACTACCCATATAGCATCAAATCCGCGATTGGTTTTGGGCAATTTGGTTAACAAATCCATCGTGATTTGTTCCCATTTCCAAACTGGGATATCCAGCGGTTGCAACCTACCATATGGCTTTTGGTGCTCAGCTTTGACTTGTAAACAAGTCAGACACTTCTCCACATACTTCACAATATCTCTTTTCATTCCGGACCACCAGTAGTTTTGTTTTAAGTCATTATACATTTTGGTCGCCCCCGGATGAATTGAATAATGAGATTTATGGGCCTCGTCAAGTAGACGCACCTTGGCCCCACACGTATTTGGAACCCAAATTCTCCCAAATCGAGTTTTCAATCCTTGATTACCATCCTCCAGGTCTTTTAGTTGCCCAACTATCCTTTCCTTCTTCACATTTTCTTCCTTGATTGCTTCAATTTGAGATTTTCGGATTTGTTCAAGCAAACCCGATGTCACAATTAATTGCATCGATCGTACTCGAATAGGCATATAATCCGTCTTTCGGCTCAACGCGTCTGCCACTACGTTAGCCTTCCCGGGGTGGTAATGTATTTCACAATCAAAGTCTTTGACAGTTTCTAGCCACCGCCTCTGCCTCATATTTAATTCCTTCTGATAGAAGAAATACTTTAAGCTTTTGTGGTCGGTAAAGATAGTGCACTTCACCCCATACAAGTAATGCTTCCATATCTTCAAGGCAAACACCACTGCTGCCAACTCGAGGTCATGGGTAGGATATCTTTTCTCATGAGTCTTTAGCTGTCTCGAGGCATAGGCTATAACTTTGCCCCGCTGCATCAAAACGCAACCAAGTCCCGAATGCGATGCATCCGAGTAAACTACCATATCCTCTGTTCCGTCCGGTAATGTCAACACCGGCGCATGGGTCAATTTTTCCTTGAGCGTTTGGAACGCCCTTTCTTGATCCTCGGCCCAAATAAACTTTTCATCCTTACGGGTTAATTTGGTCAACGGAGTAGCAATTTTGGAGAAATCTTGTATGAATCTCCGATAATAACCCGCAAGCCCCAAGAAGCTTCTGATTTCCGAAGGATTCTTCGGTGGAGTCCATCTTGACACAGCTTCTATTTTTGAAGGATCTACTAGCACCCCGTTTGCACTAATGATGTGCCCAAGAAATTGCACCTCTCGTAACCAGAAGGCACATTTTGAGAATTTCGCATACAATTTCTCTTTCCTGAGCGTCTCCAACACTTCACGCAAGTGACTTGCGTGTTCTGCTTCATTCTTGGAGTATATCAAGATATCATCGATAAACATTATCACTGGCTTGTCTAGCATGGGTTTGCAAACCCGGTTCATGAGATCCATGAAAGTCGCGGGTGCATTAGTTAACCCAAAGGACATCACGAGAAACTCGTAATGTCCGTACCGTGTACGAAAAGCCGTTTTCGGTACATCCTCCTCTTTGACTTTCAACTGATGATACCCAGATCTGAGGTCGATTTTTGAGAACCAACTTGCACCTTGTAATTGGTCGAATATGTCATCAATTCTTGGAAGCGGATATCGATTCTTTACCGTGAGTTTATTCAACTCCCGGTAATCAATGCACATACGCATACTCTCGTCCTTCTTTCTCACGAATAATACCGGTGCGCCCCATGGAGAAACGCTTGGCCGAATAAATCCCTTGTCGAGCAATTCTTGGATTTGTGACATCAATTCTTGCAATTCTGTTGGTGCGAGTCGATACGGCGCCTTGGCCACAGGTTTTGCGCCCGGAACCAATTCGATCCCGAACTCTACCTCCCGTACTGGCGGTATTCCCAGTAAATCTTCCGGAAATACATCAGCGTATTCACGTACCACTGGTACGTCTTCCATCTTTGGCGTCTCTTTATTAGGTTCGTTTGCGTATATCATGAATGCTTTACATCCGCGCCTCATAAGTTTGTGGGCTTTTAGTATTGAGCACATAACGGGACTGCCCCATTTTTCGCCATAAATGGTGATTTTCTTTCCACTTGGAGATGTCAACTGTATCTCCTTGCGGAAACATATCACCTTTGCATGATGTCGGGATAACCAATCCATCCCTACCACTACTTGAAATTCTCCCATTGACATAGGGATCAAGTCTATCGAATATTCCTCATCATCAACGTTTATTTTGCAATCTCGACATACATCACATACAAGAAAACTTTTGTTATCACCTATTTCTACCTCTAATGGCATAGGCAATTTTGTTAGTACAAAAGAAGGATGTCGAATAAATCCATATGAAACAAAAGATTTATTCGCACCCGTATCAAATAACACATGTGCAGGAATTGAATTTATGGCAAATATACCTGAGACCACATCGGGCTCTGTTTTTGCCTCCATTGCTGTCAACTGGAAAGATCTCGCCTTTGCTCTTGGTGTCTCAGTATGTGTATTCTTGTCATCTTTCTTTCCAACCAACTCCGGGCACTCAGATTTCTTGTGACCCGGTTGGTAGCATTTGTAACACACCGACACCTTTCCCGGGCACAATGCAGCCGTGTGTCCCGTCTTCCCACATATAGGACACGGTTTGTCCTTGAACCGGCACTCACCTTTGTGCCCCTTCCCGCATATCTTGCAGTTTGATGACCCGCCTTTACCTTCTGGTTTCTTTGAGGATTCTGTTGTGCGCGCCTTTTTCGTTGGGCTTGGATTGACTATCTAAGCCCTTCTTTCACCTCTTTCAATCTGTTTCTTCAACTCTATCTCCCGTTCCCGAGCAACGTTTATAATTTCGGTGAGAGTCTCATACTTTGAAGGAGTCATAAACTCCCTATACTCAGCGCTCAACATATTATAATAATAATATATTTTCTGCTCCTCATTCGTTATCAATTCATCACAAAACTTCATCTTATCCATGAATATTCCCGTGATTTTGTCAATAGATTCACCCTTGTGTCGAAGCTGCATGAATTCTTCCTTGATCTTGTTAATGACTGCCTTGGGACTGTGATGTTTAAGAAACGGTGTCTTAGACTCGTCCCATGTCATAGCTTTAGCCGCTTCGCTTCCAATTTCTTTCTTCTTGTTATCCCACCAGTCTTTCGCTTGACCCCTTAACTGACCCGTGCCATAGGCTACGTAGTCATCCGGATCACAATGAGTCCTTTCGAACACCCCATCCATATCACTTAACCATCGCTGACATATGATCGGGTCAACCTCCCCATTGTAAATGGGCGGTTTACACGCCATGAACTCTTTATAAGAACAAGATTTTCGTCCTCCCGACTTCTCCTTTGCTAAATTGGTATTATCCTCCAATTTCTTGATTCTTTCTTCCACCACTGATAATACCGTGGTTTGGATTTTGTCGATGAAACCCGACAAACTGTTTTCGATTGCTTTTCCTACCTCTTCAGCAATCACTTCTCTCGTTTGCTCGGTGACTCTTGGCACCGCATCATCATTGCCTTTATCCGTCATCTTTAACTGAAATGTTTACATTAAGCGTTAAACATTTCACCTATGACGTATGATTTATTTACTTCGGTTTATTCAAGTTCATGACTTGTTTTCACCGTTCTTATTTAATGCACTTTCCGGGTTTGAGTGTGTTAACACGCTCTTCCCATGCATTTCCATTCATTACTTCCATTTTTATACTTAGTAACTCTACTTTAGAACAATTAACTCTTACCGGATGTTTGATCAAGCTTGAACCGAACACTTGTTAACAACCTTGGGCTCTGATACCAACTTGTAACACCCTTAATATTTTGACGGAATTTAACTAATAATTATATGAACTTTATAAAAATCAGAGTTTACAAAAAGTTTTCGTGTTTAAATCATACACACTTGAGATAATACCAAACACATCTCAAGATAATCCATAACAAGTTTAAAAGTTAACCCTTGTTAGTAAACTAACCACTAGTTTAAGGGATTTAAAACATGATTAACAAAAGTATTTACAACATATTTATGTCTAGACAAGATTAAGATTATTGCGGAAGCTTCAAAATGCGTGTTCGGTTCTTGACATTGTACTTGATCACCATCAGGGAGGGCTTCATGCATACCTAGGGTCAAACACTAAAATATTAGTTTTGACATTAATACATTATGTATAAACAAATTTTAACAACGCAAAGCATCAAACAAATATAAATTTTCTGGGTTCCACCGTAACTTACGGTGTCACCGTAAGTTACGGTGAACCTGGAATGTCCCTGGTTCTACCGTAAATCAGGGGCTTCCTACCGTACACTTTTGATGTCCACCGTAAGTTACGGTGGGACCGTAAGTTACGGTGGGTTCTGCATCCTTGCCCCTTAACTATTTTTCAACTTTATAAGTTCATAACTTTTTACTCATTAGTCCGATTTAGTCGATTCTTTTACCTACGAGTCTGTAATAAGATTACGGATCCAACCATATAAATTACACATCACGGAAACCGAGATACCGACGTTCGGCTCACAATTTCTTTATTTCAAAGATTTCAACCCATTAACAAAATACATGATTCCATATTTCCATCCGAATGACACATTATACATAGTTACCCAACTTCCCGGGCTTATGACCTTGGAGTATACGCGCCATACCATGGCTTCGCGTTTTCTCCGAACTAAACACTTGTTTTCTCGGAATTCTAGCATCCCGTTTCAAACGACACCTTCTATTAACTTCTATTGTTTGACCCGATATACCGGATACCGGGTTCGTAGACTTAAAATATCATAACCAATTTATTGGTGTATTACCATCTATCACCTAGCAAGATATGAGACTTTTAAGTCTCTATTCATGTGATTCGTATTCAAGCAACATTTTGACCCGTTTGGCTATCTAGTGAAGACCATCACTTTGTTAACATACCAAACCAAATTTCTAATGTTTATTTTGACCCGTTTGATGATCTAGTGAACTTCGCCACTTTAACGATACATCAACGCATCAATTACAATCCGACATCGTTTGTACACTAAAACCAAACATTATTACATAATACAACGAGACTAAAGTCACGTCCCTTTAAAGCACACCTTTTCCGTGAGTATCACCTCCGACGTGTCCACTTGACGTTCCGGATTCTTTGCCTAAAGAGTTCAATTCATAACAAGATTAGAACTCTTTCATAAGCTTTAACGCATAAATTCATAACATATACAAATCTGCGTTTTTAGCAATCTTTAACATTTTAACCCTTATTTAGGCGTTTTATCAAACACCTTGTGGGTCAGATTTCTACATGATCTAAACCAAGTTCATAACTTGAATTCATTACTCAAATTAACTTCAATTAGACAATATACACATATTTTAACATCAACAATTTCAGAGATTATCTCAAAATTTCAGTTTTCACTAGAACAAGAGTCTTAATCCTAGTGTTTATCAAGTTCTACTAACTTACTAATCACCCACTATAGTGATTTTGATCCTTACAACTAACATGCAAGATTTTGACAAGAAATCATCTAGGGTTTGTCCCTAGACTTCACATTACATCCAATTTCATGTTTTACAACACATAATCAAGCTCAACCTTCGATTTCAATCACATGCAAGAATTTGAGTTGTATCAAAACAACCTAATTTGACATACCTTATGACCTCCTTGACGAGGAGATCACGATTCTATGCTCAGATTTCGATTATGACATGATTTGAGCCTTCAATTTGAGATTTTAGTAGAATTTAGGGTTGTGAAGGAGTGGGTGTCGCCCCCTGTGTTTCTTTGATCGACCAGGAACTCCAAATGGAGTGTTTGGTTTCTATTTTACTAATTATTAGTAATGAAAGTTTCAATTTTGACAACCTAAACCCCTCCACTCTTATTTAGTTTGTATTTTTGGCTTTTTAACTCATTCCTGTGTTACTACAAGACTTCTAACTACCAGGGTTATTTATCCTAGTTAGTTTATTCTTGTTTATTATACACTTTATAATTTTAATATAAAGTTTTGTGTTTTCGGGATGTTACAATATATATATATATATATATATATATATATATATATATATATATATATATATATATATATATATATATATATATATATATATATATATATATATATATAGGGTTGAGTTCATTTCAGAACTCCAAATAACTACAGAACTTTCAGAACTCCTAATAAACAATCATTTTATATATAAGTTTTTGTATTTAGGATCTTTTTATCATCTATCATATGTATTTCTTTGATTACATACATGTTAAAAGTAGTTTACATATGTTTAATTGCCAAAATTATATATATGTGTCATAACTAATTACATATATGTAAAAAACTAGTTTACATATGTGTAATTATAAAATTACATATAAAAAATGATAAAATTACTCTTAACATGTATGTAATCGTAAAAATACACATAATAAATGATAAAATTGTCCTAAACATAAAAATATATAAATAAAAAGATTGTTTATTAGGAGTTCTGCAAGTTCTGTAAATATTTCTGGTTCTGAAATGATCCTGGCCCTATATATATATATATTATGTTATATATAAAAGTTTGAAAAATATATAATTATAATTAATATAAATTAATAAATCAAATAGGAGCCAAGTCGGAGCCTAGCTTGAAAAATTACCAACAAACCAAGCTTGAGCTTTAGATGGAGCTTGGAGCCGTCATAAGTTATTTTATATTTATCCAATATCTATACATATTGTACATTTCTAAATATGTGTAGGTATTTGTTTTGCCACATCACCTTATAAAAAAATTTAAATATGTATTTTATATGCATTCAATATGTACACATATTGTACATTTCTAAATATGTGTAGATATTTATTTTGCCACGTCATCAAAAAATATATATTTACTTATTTTATATATATCTAATATCTACACATATTGTACATTTAAACATGTGTAGGCATTTAATTTGCCACGTCATTTAAAAAAAATAGAATAAATACATATCAACTTAGTTTATCTACATATTTTTAAAAAAAAAATTATGTGTGCGCAAACATAGGTTATTTACCTACACATATATTAGTTTTTTACATATGTGTAGATAATTTACCTACACATGAAGAAAATTTGCCACATGTGTAGGTAATTAAATATTTAATCGATTGCCAATTTTGGGGGGAAATTTTCCCACCAACACAAGTGTGGCTAAAATCCATTACCAACACATATTAAGTGTTAATCATTATGAAAATATATTATCAACCATTAACCACACATATACAAACATGTGTAGGTAAATACCCATACATTTACATGTGTAGGTAAATTATGTGTGGGTAAACACCCTAATTTCTTGTAGTGGTGGTGGTGGTAAAAAGGATGCTTCTTTTCCTCGTTCACATCGTCCCAAACTATGGTTCTCGATTCGCTTTCTTAATATGATCCACACACCCTTCAGCCTTATTAACAGCCGCAACAACAGGAGAGGCAGCAGCCTCAACAGAATTAGGGAAATCGAAAGGGGTGCTTTCTGTTTGGTGATGAGGGTCATTTTAAGCGGGATTGCTCTCAGCTTAATCAGAATGCTGGCAACAACAACAATACTGGGAATAACAACAATGGGAACAATGGTGGGAACGGGGCACATGGAAGAGTATTTACTATTGGCGCTGGGGAAGCTCGCAATGATGGCAATGTTGCGACCAATACGTTTTCAGTGAACGATCTTTTTGCTTCTGTTTTATTCGACTCTGGTGCCGATTGGAGTTATGTGTCTTTGGGGTTCAGTCGTCAGTTAGGGTTGACTCCCATACCTCTTGTAAATAAGCATGTAGTAGAATTAGCTGATGGTAAATCGATTGAAGCTTCTCATGTTCTGTTTGGTTGTAAACTTGATCTCATGGGTCAAGTGTTCGACATTGACCTACTCCCCGTTACCCTTGGAAGTTTTGATGTGGTCATTGGCATGGACTGGTTGTCCAAGCATCAAGTGGAAATTCTCTGTAAAGAGAAAATCGTGCGTATCCCTCTTCCCAGTGGGGAATCTTTGTCGGTTCAGGGTCATCGTAGTGATGCCATGGTCGGCATCATCTCAGCTATGAAAGCCCAGAAGTGTCTACGAAAGGGCTACCCTGCTATTCTAGCTCTTGTTACCGATTCGCAACCTGAAGAAAGGAAGATAGAGGACCTTCCAGTTGTTCGTGAGTTTTCTGACGTGTTTCCTGAAGAATTACCTGGTTTACCTCCGCATCTTCAGGTGGAATTTCAGATTGACCTTATGCCAGGAGCAGCTCCGATTGCTCGTGCTCCTAACCGTCTTGCACCAGGGGAGTTGCAAGAGTTGTCAAACCAACTCCAAGAACTGTTGGATAGAGGTTTTATCCGACCTAGTTCTTCGCCTTGGGGAGCCCCGGTTTTGTTTGTGAAGAAGAAAGACGGGTCCTTTCGTATGTGTATAGATTATCAGGAACTCAACAAGGTGACAGTCAAGAACCGTCATCCATTACCACGTATCGACGACCTGTTCGACCAGTTGCAAGGGTCAAGTTTCTACTCGAAGATCGATTTAAGATCGGGCTATCATCAGATGAGAGTCCGAGAGGAGGATGTACCAAAGACATCTTTTTTAACACGATATGGACATTATGAGTTTTTGGTTATGCCATTCGGGTTGACAAACGCACCAGCAGTCTTCATGGACCTCATGAATCGTGTGTGCAAGCCGTATCTTGACGACTTCGTTATTGTGTTTATTGATGACATCTTGATCTACTCAAAGAGCAAGGAGGATCACGAGCGGCACTTACGTCTTATTTTGGAGCTCTTGAGGAAGGAGCAACTCTACGTGAAGTTTTCCAAGTGTGACTTCTGGATTCGAGAGGTACACTTCCTTGGCCATGTTGTTAATGAATTAGGGATACACGTGGACCCTGCTAAGGTTGATGCTGTCAGGAATTGGGCGGCACCGAAGAACCCTTCGGAGGTGCGACAATTTCTTGGTCTCGCTGGGTATTATCGAAGATTTATCAAGGATTTTTCGAAGATCGCTCAACCTCTTACTTCGTTAACACGGAAAGGCGTGGTATATTCTTGGGGAACAAAGCAGGAGGATGCTTTCCAACTTTTGAAACAGAAACTCTACAGTGCACCGATCTTATCTCTACCTGAAGGCACCGAGGATTTTGTGGTTTACTGTGATGCTTCTATTTAGGGTCTGGGTTGCGTGCCGATGCAATGCAACAATGTGATAGCTTATACTTCTCGACAACTGAAGGTTCATGAGAAGAATTACACGACCCACGACTTGGAGTTGGGGGCCGTGGTTTTCGCGTTGAAGATCTGGACGCACTATCTGTACGGTACCAAATGCACCATCTACACCGATCAAAGAAGCCTTCAGCATATCTTCGACCAGAAGGAATTGAATATGCGACAGCGTCACTGGGTAGAACTATTGAACGACTACGATTGTTCCATCAAGTGTCACCCAGGTAAAGCTAACGTTGTAGCTGATCCCCTTAGTCGAAAGGAGACGAAACCTAAGCGTGTGCGAGCCTTGCAGCTCACTATTCACTCAAACCTTCCTGATCAGATCCGTTCGGCTCAGACAGAAGCATTGAAGGAAGAAAACTATGAAGCTGAATATTTGCGGGGCATGGAAAAACGACTTATAAAGAGATCTGATAGTATTCTCTACTGCATGGAACGGATATGGATCCCCTTATTCGATAACCCTAGAGAGCTTGTGATGGGCGAAGCGCACAAGTCTCGATACTATGTTCACCCGGGTTCGGATAAGATGTATCAGGATCTTAAAGTCTTGTATTGGTGGCCGAAGATGAAAGCTCACATCGCGACCTATGTGAGTAAGTGTTTGACTTGTGCGAAATTTAAGGTAGAGTACCAGAAACCGTCTGGGTTGCTGCAACAACCAGAAATACCCATGTGGAAATGGGAGCAGATTGTTATGGATTTCGTCACTGGTTTACTGAGAACTCAAAACAGGAACGATACCATTTGGGTGATCGTCGATCATGGACAGGGAGGTCAAGGTACGTAAACATAGTCGAATCCCGTTTGTGAGAGTTCGTTGGAACTCAAGACGTGGACCGGAGTTCACGTGGGAGCGCGAGGATCAGATAAAGCTTAAGTATCCTCAACTTTTTCCTGATGACCAATCTAATTCTGGTGCAACTGGCGAATTTCGGGATGAAATTCTACTTCAAGTTGGGGATGATGTGGCACCTGAGGAAAACCTGTAGTAATCTTAATTTATCACTTCACTCCTCTGTGCTTATTTGTCAAGTTTCGGGACGAAATTTCTTTCAAGTTGGGGATGATGTGACAACCCGAACACTATCGAATGAACTTGATCGTATGGGCCACATAATATGGGCTTCGAATGGACTCAACTCTATACTCCGATTTTTAATTGGGCCACACTAACAAATCACAATGCACACTTGATTATTTGGGCCGCCACAATCACATGGGTTGATCAAATGATAACTATGTCTAACAATGCAATCTGATCAACATGGGCCGCCAATTTTATTCAATTGATAACACACTATATATGACTTTCAAATTCACAAACCCAAATTATGATTGGACCAAAATTCTAAGTGGGCCGTTGACTTTGGTAGATGAAATAAATGGACTAGATTTGGACCGATGACAACTATGAATTTTGTTAAATGTGGCCGACAATCTTGTAATAATCACATATTCACATGCAATTTCTAATTCCAATCCCACTGAGCCGACAATATTAATGCACTTCTGAATGATTATTATATTGAGGCGCACAACATTAATCACATGAATTCTGATAAGTTTCTTGGGCCGAGAATTAAAGTTGGCTGACACTACTATGACTTGATCCAAAACTCATGAGCCCACACTATGTTTTGAGATTTCGAAATTGTATATTAGAGAATTGGGGGTTACGTAAACTAGAATTAGATAATATAAGAAAACCCTAACTACCTCCCTCCTACTTCTCCTTAACCCGACGACAGTAGGCCTCTTCGACGTCTCTTTCTTCTCGGAACTGATCCCTTGTGCTTAATACATCGTCGGGTAAGTGTAATCCTAATGACTGAAACTTTGTTTGACTAGTATCTATTGTATGTGAAGAGTTATTGTTATGTGAATACATGTCGAGTCGCATGAGTATGAGTAGGGTTAAATCATGGTTTGAGTCTTGATTATAACTGAGTTGTTAAAGTCGAACATCAGCATGTAATGAATGATTAATATGAACGAATAATAATGATTCTTGGTGATTGTTTGCTGGAATTATGAACCATAAATGAATTAGGATGAATTGATTTAGATTATATTATGCTAGGGTCATAATAATAATTAGGATTTAGTTTCATTTAAACAATTGAAACTGTTGTTTGATAAGGATGATGGACCGAAGGTGGTACATGAAGTTTAAATCACAATTGCAAGTGCATGGAGATGGATGTTCGATAGACTAATTTAGTCACTAGGGGATAATCTTGTTTTGTTAACCGGAATGAGGGATGGGTGGTATTATACATTCATGATGCCCACTATGTGATAAAGTGAAATTGTTTTGATAATTGAATACCTGGTACATGATTAGCAAATTCATAGCTGATATAGGTTGACCCTAGTTTGTTAAATTGAATTGATATAATCTAGTGATTTATTCTGTTGGATTCTACTAATGGGCCGCACACGTTCGGATGAGGATTGGGCCACACGGTTGAAAGATGTTACGTGTTGGACCTGGAAAATCAATTAGGTTACACGATTATTGTGGGCCGGGGATCTCGTGAGTTGGGCTGGGAAACGCTGGGCCATAGATTGGCAGTGGAGTCACAGACCCATTGATACTGGGCCAATAGCCTTCGGGCTAGGTGTTACGGGCTCCGACTGGGTCACCCACACACACATCAACTGGGCGGCATCATGTTTGATTTCCGGAGTGGGCTGCCAAGTATGGCGGGCCTTATACAGTGTTGGTACAAGATTTTTGTAACCAAAATGATTATTGAATGTTATGAGTTATTGTTAATATATGCATGTTCATTGGGTTGAGGTGTGAGCTGTCAATGTGTGTCATTATGATGTATGGACTTGTAATGTGGAAAATACATACGACCCGAATATGCGTTATAACTTGTGTGATAATATGTGCCATACTTGCTTACCACATGTGGAATATATACAATGAATAAGTGAATTCTATGTAAATGAAACTGATTATCATTGGAACCATATTAGGGTTTGGGGTGTCCAACGATAAAACAAGTAATTAGACATACCGAGCAAATCAAAGGTGAGTTCATTCCTCTTGAGCATGCGTCCCGGTGGTTGGGACAGTCTTTGGGTAACCCAGAGAGGGATTGGTTTTGGGTAAATCATGGGTATTCCTAAAAGGAATATGTCTTTTGGGTAAATCTGGAATGTTGGATAATATACTCATCCTATCACCATTAAAGTCCCTCCGTGTTGTTTGGTTACCTGAGAGGTAACAAGGTATTAGTTGGTAGCGCTACTTAGGTTTGGCACCCTCACCCCGTACCTGAGAGGACGGGTGTGAACTAATGACCTAGTCATGACCAATGCTTTGATAGGAGCATTGGAGAAAGGGAAAAATAATCTGGAGTCGTCTTGTATTCGGGGTATTATCAACACTAAATTCAATGGACTAAACTAAACACTTGGTAACCAACGTTTTCGTAAAACTATGAACTCACCAGCGTTGTCTGATACACTTGTTGCATGCTCGCAGGTCGTTAGGTACTTTGGATGGGAACTTGCTATCTGGATGGCTGGAGTGGTCATGGGTCGCAGTGTTGGGCTATGCATGTCTTGTCTACTAAATTCATATACATTTGGTTTTGAAACACTTAAACAATGGATTATTATTTGCTCCCGCTGTCACTATTTAACTTGGGTTATGTTCTATGGGTGTTTTATTTATTGAATGGGAATTTTGTTAAACATATTATGGTTAGTTCAATGTGATTGGTGGCTAGATCCTGGTACGTGACATGCCTAGCGGGGTTACCGCATGTGGTATTTTGGGGGTGTGACATAAAACATTAAAAAAACACCGTCGATTGCCCATGACATTATAGCCTAGTGGCATATTAGAGGTGGAATAAGGCTTATGACCATTAGGTCATGGGTGGTCAATCCGTGATCCAAATTTGCCGTTAAAAAAAAATCGATTCAGCACTAATTGCAAACAATATTCAAAACACTTGCAAACAACAGTGTGTTTGCTCATCTAATGAGCTAGAACAACAATATAAAAGGAATTATACTAAAAGGAATTACATATATCTCTCAGGCAGATCCATACATGATACTAGCATGTCTGCCTTAATTAAAACACACATTAGGGATTAGGGGACTGGGGGTGGTGCGTGATGGAACTCCCATCACTCGTGGAAAACTTTAGCACACCGCCGTCACCACCTCCCATCACTCGTGAACTTTACCACTCGTGGAGTTTTCCACGCGTTGATGTCCATTCCGTGATAATTGATGTGAGGGGGTGTGGGGGTTTATTGTTGGGTGTTGTGAGTGATGACCACCGCCACTAAAAAAACTTGTGAGTGATGAAATAATGGTTGATGACATGGCGGAACTTGATTGGATACTGTGAGTGATGGAATTTGTACCACCCCGAGTCCCCTTATACATGTAGAACTTCATTAATTCCCTTCTTGTTTTCATATTTGATTAGAATTATTTAACATATATATAGCATTGTTATGGGCATCCAAATCCCTGATAAGATTGCACATGTTAGGGGTGTGTACGGTTCAGTTAGGTTATTAGCATTATCCGTAACCGTAACCGAAGTCATCGGTTAATGGGTTCGGTTAATTCGGTTATTTTGTCGGTTTTCGGTTCGATTTGGTTAATTTTCGGTTAATAACCAATTCAAACAAGAGCTATTTTTTTTCTTAGAAATATATGTAATGGAGGTATAAATACATGAAATAGATGTATAAATACATGAAATAAATGTATAAATAAATGAAATAGGGGTATAAATGCATGAATAGATGTTTAGATATATAAAATGGAGGTATAAATAAATGAAATAGAGGTATTATTACATGAAATGAAAGTATAAAACATGAAATAGAGGTATAAAAGCTATAAATATATAAAAACTAAATGATTCGGTTCGGTTCGGTTCGGTTAATTTCGGTTAACTGATGGTAAAAAAAGTTATCCGTTAACCAACTTTCGGTTAATTCGGTTTCGGTTAATTTTGGTTCGGTTTTATCGGTTTTCAGTTCGGTTTCGATTAACGGTTCGGTTATTGCACACCCATAGCACTAGCACATGTACCATCTCGATAGATGGATAGGGTACACTTGTACTAAAAGAACCCTTCGGAAAAAGTTTCTGAATCAGTCATGTCATAAAAATATCATTAAGTAATACGTCACCCAACATTTATGAATTATGGGTGGCAATTAAAACCTGAAACCAGTAGTATTTAGGATGGGTATGGGATATCTTTTTTTTCGATTATGGGACGAGTATGAGATTTGATGATAAAACCGTTTACCCATCAATCGATAATATACACCTGTTTACCTGAATATGCGCCGAAATAATTTCCGTTTTTTTATTATGTCATACGTGTGTGTATGCCATATCCCTTAATTACATAGTTTTCTTTTTTTTTTTCTTTTTATTGGCACCTAATCATTATTCAACACCCCAATATCCCTATTTTTTCAAAGATATATTCCTAATACCTTATAAAGTGCTTACGATCGGTCTTTATGATATGCCAAAAACTTTTTATTGGTCTTCAAGATTGTCATTTCTTTGTAATCCTTTGGTAACATCCTGATTGTAATTGATTAATATCTATCCGACATGTTTTAGGTTGGATATACCCAACATATATTTTTAAGAAACTAACGGTATACTCAATACCTGATGCGTACTTACCTAATAAAAACTCGACGGGTTTTAGGCTATGTATGGGACAAACTTTTATAATCGAGTATAAGGTTAAGATTACTCAAACCCGGCCTCCTCCATTGAACCGTAGAGCGAAATTGACGTCAAAATCAAACCCCAACCAGAAGTTGCCACTCATACACCAACTACTACCATAATCCTCATTACATTATTGTAAGTTGTTTTCTGGTTATGTTGATCAACAAGGATGTTAATTTAAGAAGAAGGCCGGAATGTGGAGATATCCTTGGTCATGTGCCTTTTTTGTGATGATTACGAGGAAACAGTGGAGCATTTATTCACTGCATGCTCGGTGGCTATCCGGGTGTGATCGGCTTTCAGTGATTGATGCAACATCCCACCGATATTCTTCTTCGAATTTAAAGACATATTAGACATCCACAAGGTCATAAAGTGCGGTAAGAAGGCGGAGAAGATCATTTACGGGCTGGTAATTATAGCTTGTTGGTGCTTATGGAAAGGAATGAACGATGTGGTTTTCAATCAGATTAAATGCAGTCCGCTAGACATCATAGGGGAGATAAAATCACGGGGTTATACTTGGATTAAGAATAGACCATCCTGCAATTATATTAATTTGGCGGACTGGTGTAAATATCCTTTGTACATGTTGTAATTTATTGCCCTTTACCCGTTTGGGTCGGGGGTGTTCTTTGTATGTTTGATCTTTTGCCCGTTTGGATCAGAGATGTGTTTTAATGAAGTTTATTTAAAAAAAAAACAAAGATCTTTGACTTTAGTGTGTAAAAGTGTTAGGTATAGTTGGATAAGGTGATCTTTTTTTTTTTTTTTTTTTTGAACGGCAAATTTGGATCACTGACGGACCACTGGAGTATCATCGTGCCACCAGAGGAACCATCCGATCATATCCATCTCCACTAGGTATAATGCCACACCAATTCAGGAGAAACCCAATAAATATGGGAAAACCCCCCTTGTGGGAATCGAACCCAGGACCTATTGGTCCCAAAGCCTTATCCCACCACCAAGATGCCACTAGGCTACTAGGCTATAAAGTCATGGGCGATATGGTGATCTTAAAGGGTGAATTATTGGCATTAATTATCTCTATTTTGATTTGGCTCCACTAGAACACGTTTCATTAAAACCTCATTCAATATCCCATCACCATGATTACGTTTCATTAAAACCTCATTCAATATCCCATCATCATGATTTGGCTCCACTAGAACACGTTTCATTAAAACCTCATTCAATATCCCATTCAATATCCCATCACCATAACAGTATTGATTAAAGATACTACAAGTGCATAAACTCGATTTTGCAAACAATGCTAAAAACACGTACAAACAACAGTTTATTGCTCATACAGGAGCTAGAACAATAATATAATGACCATCACATATATCCCATGATCACGTACTAAAAGGAATTATTTAAAAAGCCATTTCTACATCGTACACACGTACTTATTTCAATCGAAAATTACAACACACGTTATAATGTAGAACTTCATTAATTCCCCTTTGATTATAATCATTTAGCATAGTTATGGGCATCCAAATCCTTGATAAGATGGCAAAGGTAATCCATCTCGACAGTCGGATAGGGTACACTTGTATCCACCTTCTCAAACTCAAAGGTCCAGGTAGCCACTTTCCCATCACCCTTGGGTTCAACATGGAAAGTGTTTGTGAAGCTCTGGTATTGCCCATCCACAAGCTCTCCTCCAATCACCTTGAGCACAATCGTGTGGTTTTCCTCGTTCACTTATTCAATTATTTGTTTTGATGTTTTCCTCTTTCCGTCTTAGTTTTTGCATAAAAATATCAATACGTTAAACAAGATTCAGAAGAAACAACTAACAACTAAATAGTCATGTTAGACGTACCATGAGTAGTATAGTGCCAAGTGATGACTGATCCAACGGCCCCCCTCTCACCCTCGTGCAGCTCACAGTCATGAACCTTATCGGGGGCAATTGTAACTATCTCATGCGGTTTGTGTCTAAGGAGATCATGGAAGACATCACCGCTCTTGCTGATCTCTACGTAACCGATTAACTTTCCTGATAGAGCCATTTCTTAATTATTCTCACAAACAACTTTTTACCACTATAGGTGATCCTGAGTTCCTACAAATATAGGCAGACAGAGATGTCTTTATATAGAACAATATTTGACTATCACGCACGTGCATTAAAACATATAATAATTGATTAATTTTGAGTTTGTGTATTATATTTAAAATTTTTATATATGAATTTACATCGAGATAGTTGATAAACGAGCAACAAGTTGCGCCGCTACCCCTATATGTTACTACACATTTTTTAACTGAGGACCGGTGGAGGAAAAATAGGTGAAAAGTGAGACTGGCATGGGGAATATTCAAAGATAGAACTGACAATTGCCAATAAACTCTAGTTGAAATTATTACAAACCAATTCCTTTTTTAATCAAACAATGATAAAAATAGATACATGTATGGGCAAGGATATAGATGGTTGATATGATTTAGGGTATTGATAATTTCATCCACAAATTTCAGCTTTAAATAACAATAAAAAGGTGTAGTGACAATCTATAATGTTGCACACATGTTACAGTATTTTTTTAGACTCGTATCTTCTTTCTGATTAAAAGCCTTAATACGTCAGTTTGTAATTCAAGAAAAACTTAACTACCTTAAGTTTTTTTAACTAAGGACCGGTGGAGAAAAATAGGTGAAAGATGAGACTGGCATAGGAAATATTCAAAGGTGGGAGACCAATTCCCCTAAAAAAATACATGTATCTATTTTTATCATCGTTAAATTTCTTTTCAACTTAAAAATACTTAGGCATGACTATTGTTTGTTTTTCCTTTTCGAGTAGTTATTATGTCATAGGGATTACTCAACATATTTCGGAGGATAAAACACATGGATTAGGATCAAATACAAAGGATCCTAATTGTAAGAAGTGTAAGAAGGATTTATAGAGTGACAAGTGTCCAATAACCTAAAAAAACTCACTATACAAAAAAACCCCACTACAAAAAAAAAACAAAAAAAAAATCTTAAACATCCACCACCACAAAAAACCTAAACTCCCACCCCACCCCCCCCCAATATATATATATATATATATATTTTTTTTTTTTTTTTTTTTTTTTTTTTTTTTTTTTGCCAAGGGGATGGGGGGTGAGGGTTTAGGTTTTTGGGTGGGGGTGGGGGTGGGTGATTAGTTTTTTTTAGATTTTTTTTAGGTTTTTGGGGGGTGGGGAGGAGGGGGTTAGGTTTTTTTAGGTTTTTGGGGGGTGGGGTGGGGGGGGTTAGGTTTTTTGGGGTTTTTTTTTTAGTGAGGCATAGTTTTTTTTTTGTTTTTTATTGCCCCGGGGTAGGGCTATAAACGAGTCGAGCCAGAGTGGGGTCGAGCTCAAGCTCGAAATTAATTCAGGCGGTTAAACTTGGCTTGAGCCTTACGTCGGAGTAAAACGAGCCTAAGAATGAGCCAACGAGCCGAGCCAAGCTTAGCTCGAGCTGGGCTTGGTTACAAAATGAGCCAGCTTGGTTCACGTCATCTCAAATTGAGTTTTTTTAGCTAGTTTTTCTCGAGCTTCTTTCGAGCGAGCTACGAGTCGCGAGCTTTTTGAACAGCCCTACCCCGGAGGGGGGGGGGGGGGGGGGGGGGGGGGGTTAGGTTTTTTTTTAGGTTTTTGGGGGGTGGGGGATTAGGTTTTTTGGGGTTTTTTTGGTGAGGTATAGTTTTATTTTATTTTTTTTATTTTTTTTTGCCGGGGGGTGGGGGGTTTAGGTTTTTGGGTGGTGTGGGAGGGGGGGGGGGGTTAGGTTTTTGGTGGTGATGTAGTGGGTTTAGTTTTAGGTTATTAGACACTTGTCACTCTATAAATTCTTCTTACACTTCTTACAATTAGAAGCTTTTTTAAAATAACTTGACCCTCAAACACATATAATCATGTGGGTTACTCCCTGTATTGTTAATTATAATGAATAATGATGAGCCCCATTGGTTTTAGATTCTAAAAATATGGATCAAATCAAGCAGATTACATTTCGGCTGGATCAATTCTAGCAATTTGGATTGTTATCATTACTTAAATCTTGGAGGTGGATAAGATTTAGGGACCATTAGGTCATAGGTTCGATTCTTACAAGGGTTTTTTTTCCTAGATTTATTGGATTTCCTACTGAATTAGTGTATAGGCATTATAGCTTAGGGGAGATGGATATGATCGGGTGGTTCCGCTGGTGACACGATGATACTCCAATTGTCCGTCAGTGATCCAATTTTGCCAAAAAAAAACCTTAAGATAATTAATCAAGGAGAAAAATGCCCGGATAGTCCCTGTGGTTTCACCTTTTTTCACCTATAGTCCCTATCTTTCTAAAACTACTTGAATAGTCCCTGTGGTTTTCCGTTTTGTTCTCGGATAGTCTCTGGGTCTAACTTCAGTTACTTTTCTCTGTTAAGTGAGTGTTGAAATGACCAAAATGCCCTTTCCTTAAAAGGCCAAACCATAGGGACTATCCGAGCATCTTTTTCATTTTTATTTATAAAACCCCACCACCACACTTCATCTTCAACCTCCACCCACCATCACCCTCCTCCACCCTCCACCATCACCGGCCGCCGCCGGTCTCCGCCGTGCAGAACCACCATCGTTGTCGTCGTCCTCTTTGCCACCACCTTTCAAACCATAAACAGGAATGAAAACACAAAAAGCCGTACCAATATCAAACCATCTTTCACCACCAATCATTTGCCAGCCAAAAGCCGTACCAATATCAAACCATAAACAGGAATGAAAACACAAAAAACAGACAAAACAGTGGTGAACACTCTATTCACAAACTAAAAAGCCACCTTTCTTAATGTTAGGCATACATACAAAACAATAGCAACAAACACAATCTCAAAGAAAACACACGTAAAACCCTAACCTATTCTTGCCAGAACGGAAACAAAACCAGTTATAACGACCGGAAAACCGAGCATCAATCTGCTCCACAAGCACCGACTGAGAAATATTATGCGGCAAGTGCCGAAGCACAACCTTGGTTCGATCCAATGCACCTTTCATCCGTACGACACAATCAGAAACCACCAAACCCTAAATGAAGTATACAATCAGAGAATTCAAACCCTAGGCGGATGCAATTCGTCAAATCTCTCGGTCAATTACATCTTTTCCCCAATGATTGCTCGATCTGTGCCCTAATTGTTCAATTTTGAAGGAAAACAAGTGTCGTCGTCCTCTCTTTCTGGTTCCATTAACCGACGTATGGGGGGTTTGATTGTTTGTCGATGAAGGGGTGTGGTGTGGTTTGTTGTCTGGTCGGGTTACGCAACACCGGAGCGCCGGTTAATCGGCTCCGGCAGCTGTCTATCGGGGTGGGAATGAGGAATCGAGAGGGGGGAAAGGCTTGTTGTGGTCTGTGTTTGTGTTGTTTGCTGTTTTCAGGCGGTGACAAAGAGGACGACGACAACGACGGTGGTTCTGCACGGCGGAGACCGGCGGCGGCCGGTGATGGTGGAGGGTGGAGGAGGGTGATGGTGGGTGGAGGTTGAAGATGAAGTGTGGTGGTGGGGTTTTATAAATAAAAATGAAGAAGATGCCCGGATAGTCCCTATGGTTTGGCCTTTTAAGGAAAGGGTATTTTGGTCATTTCAACACCCACTTAACAGAGAAAAGTAACTGAAGTTAGACCCAGGGACTATCCGAGAACAAAACGGAAAACCACAGGGACTATTCAAGTAGTTTTAGAAAGATAGGGACTATAGGTGAAAAAAGGTGAAACCACAGGGACTATCCGGGCATTTTTCTCTTAATCAAGATATGCCAATGAGGTAGTGGTGGAGTTGTTGTGGAAACACTTGGTGTTGTGACCCAGGTTCGACTCTCACTCTCCCCATTATTTTCTGCGGCATCCAGGTGACGGGCAAATACGGCTGGCGCCGATTCGTCTTGGATGAGAGGCGAGGTTTTACCAATTATTCCACTGCCGTGCCTTCGGGCGGGTGTAGGTCGGGTTTCCGCGCATTTGGGAGATCCAAGGGGCTGGCGGCGGTCGAGTAGTCGACCTTGGCCATAACGCCCGGTGTCACGGTAGTTGGCACGTCGCTCCTTGCCGTTCAAAAAAAAAATTTAATCAAGATATGATAATTGGTAAAATCATACAACATCAATAATATTTGAGTGATTTGAGTATGATGATGATGATACAACATCAATAACATTTGAGTGATTTGAGTTTATATCTACAACCAATAGCAACTTTGACATATTACACTATTAGAAAACAAACCTTCAGAAAATTCATGGATCAAACAGAAAACCAAATAGAAAACGAAATTAGATATGAAGATTTTAGGTGATCCTAGAATATCACTGACGTGTGTATTTATTTGACGTAACGTAACCTTACTAAATCTGCTTACTTTATTAAATTTGTTTTTAAAATACTTTTTTTATCTGATTCCAGTCAAATTGAAAATGTAAAATAACTAGGATTTTGACCCGCCGCGCGTTGCGGCGGCGTCGAAAGTTAAAGTAACTCGTATTTATACTGTATATTTGACCCGACTCTTTATTTCTTATTATATAACTATTGTTTTTTTCAGTTTTTTACATCGAAATAGAATTCTCAATCAAAACTCTACAATTTCAGTTCAATCACCAAACTAAGGCACTAATCTAGCAAACAAACTTAATCGATTCTTAATTTCTGAACCTAATTGCAGAACAAACTAACTACACACTGAATTGATCTAAAACATGTTAACTTAATGCCAACAAAACGATCTCTAATCATAACTGAAGCAACAAATATCTAATCATAATCAATGTGGAATTAGAACGGTAATTTAATAAAAAGAAAAAATAGAAGTTTGTTATATAATGGGTACCTGTTAATGGAAGCAATGAACAGACATGGAGAATAATCAGGGCTTCACAGATCCTGATTGAGTAGAAGAGCGGAGACTTTTAACAGCCCACGGATGACGGGAGAGGAAGAAAACCGCGGGTGTGAGTTGTGAGACGAATTCTGCGGTTCAGTCAAAAGTCACATGAGAAAGGCATCGTCGGAACCACCGACATTTATTTTTCATATTATATTATATAGTAAAATGAAAATTAGCTAAAAAAAGAAACGGGTCAAACAGGTTAACATGTTGAAACTTGTTGCTTAAAAACAATAACAATCATCATTTTAAAATGGTTACCTTCGGTCAAATTGAGGTAGAGGTTATACGTTTGAGCGTTGCGATTCCTCTTTATAAAACACTGTGTTAGTGATCCCACTGAACCAGGCTGTAAACATAAGCAACTTTGACAAATAAACAGGTCATTAAATATTTAAACTATTCCATAAATGACGGTTTAACATCCATTATTGGCGGCTCAATATAATGAAAACAATAAAAGCGAAACGCATATGTTTGCTTTTTAAATACTACCAAATTCGTAAATTACCGAAAACAAACTGTCAAGCGTCAGCTATACACATTCACACCATGCGTTTCCTTCAACTTATATTTTGTACCTATATGCATAAAATTAAATATGTCTAGTGTGAAAAAGAAATTGATTAATTTTTTAATTTGTAGCAAAAACAAAATTTAATGATAACTATAATTTGTTGTCGACTGACCTATGGGTACATTGGGTTGCTAAATCTGTATCATTAAACTCTTTTCTCCAATCCTGTAATTTTTTGACAAAATAAAATGAAATTAATTAACTATTTAAACTTTTTTCCTATTACTCAACTTGATGAATAAATATTGCTCTTGGAAAGAGAATATATAGATTTATATATCTGTGAAGGGTGACTTAGAGTTTTCTTCCGTTAAAATAATGGTTATAGATGATGGATAACACTAATGATAGAAGTAATAGCAATATTCTTATCATTAATATAATTTCTTCATGACGTTTTCCATCCGTTAACAATAAAGTAATGACTTTAACTAAGGAAAATATTTTTGTATTGATCATGATTCAAGTCACCAATTGGGTTCATTTTATTTAATATTTTAGCAAATGGAAAAAGAAACAACTAATATTCGTTTGATTTTTTTTTCAAACAGCAATTATTCGTTTGATGATATATATTATGGCGAATTTCTTTTCACTTTAACTAGAAATTAGCATCGTAAAGTTATAGTGATTAAAATAATACAGCATAGGTTTCGTTTTCAGTGATTTCCTACTTTAAGTTTCCATAATTTACTATATATGTAATCAAGATTAAGCTTGAAATATGAAGCTCGGGTTCAAGCTTGAGCTTTGTTTATTGAATGAGATCCGACTTAGACAATTAGACGAAATAAATAAATCACCAAATACTAACAAAATCTCACAATAACAAACAAAAAAACATAACAATTGCACATCTAAATCAATAACATATACATCAATCTTAAGAGTATACATCCAGTTACACAAATAATCCCTAACCCCTGATGATCATGCTTATACAAATAACTAACCGCAATCCACTCGCAAAAGAAAGCCGAATCGAAAAACCTAATCAACCAGGCACTCTCTCCTCCACTCTCACTCAACAAATTGTTGCGCGTGATCTCCCTCGGCGACTCGTCCTCTCCGCGAGTCAACCCTAGAATCCTCACCACCATTATTATGACATTAATTTAACATACTCCTAAACCTAGTTCACAAAACGACACCGTTTCTGTAATCTAAAAACCCTAGGGTTCTCGAAACAACTTCAATTACACAATCAGTGACAGAGTGAGCCGAAATTGGATTAAAACCCTAAGGTGAGAGAGGTGTATCGATCTAAGCTATAGAGGCTATAGTTGAAGATGAGAGATTTGAAATTGAGATCAAGATCTGATGAAGAATCTTACAATCGGAGTTGGTTATGCTGGAGATTTGATCGGAATGAGCTATGGCGGTGTAGGTGATCGTCGTCGTCGTCGTCGGCCACAGAGGAGTGAAAGCACAAACTCCCGATTCCTAGCCCAATCGGAGAGGCTCGTACATCCATCACCGTCGTATGTCACCTGCCACCGTCTACGGAGGCGCTGCCGCCGTCATCAACCTCCACCGTCTCCCCTCCTCGGTCTCTCCCTCTCTTACGCCACTCTCTCCCCTCTCTCTCTTCGTCTATCTCTGAGTCTCTCTCTCCTCGTCGCCGCGCCGCCACCAGACGGTGGTGGTGGCCAGCCGTTTCATTTAGAGAGGGTAACCAGGTGTGTGGGGGGGTGATGCTGGTGGGTGTTTGTCGGGCCAACATGTCGTCGGAGACGGAGTTCCAGTGGTCGGATTTGGCGTGAGGGAGAAGAGATAGGTCAGTGGGTGAGTCTCATTTGTTAATGTGTTTGAGATGTGAGAGAGCTTCCTAAGAAGCTATTGAGGGAAGAAAGGGAATACACCAGTGGTGATGACCGGCAAATGTAGGTAGTCAAAACCTGGAAACCTACACTGTTCCTAAGAACTTCATCAATTGTATATATATATAAATAAGACTAAAGGGTATGGTTTGGCCCATCCCCACGGGGATGAGCCTCCACGTAGGCGCCACGTAGGCGGCTCGTGGGGGATGGGCCAAATTGATAATTGAAGGGGATGGAGGATGGGGCCCCACCTTATTATTTTATAATTTCCTAAGCTTTAATTTTATAAAGTTAATAAAAACTTTATAAAAATTAAAAAATACAACATAAAACAACATAAATAATTTCATTTCATAACATAAAAAAAATTACATTTCCTAAAAAAAAAAAATTACATTTCCTAAAAAAAATTACCGAAAAATAAAAATAAAAAATTACATTTCCTAAAAATGAAAAAAAACCTACGACGTCCACTTTTTCTTCACCTCTTCCTTCATCCTTCGATACACCTCTCGTTCCTCCTCCGGAACCGAGTCGAGATCCAACCTCATTATCCTAAAATCCTCCGCTCGAGCATAGTCGGCCGACACGTTTTTCTTGTGACTATATTTTTCGGCCGCAAATTCTTGGAACGAACGGAATTGGGAAATTAAGTCGTCCATTTTCGAAGACGCCTTCGAGCCGCCACCTCCACCCGAGCCGCCACCTCCACCCGAGCCGCCCCCTCCACTCGAGCCGGCCCCTTTGCGCTTTGCGGCCGCCTCTTTTTTTGCTTTGTCCCTTCCGGTGGGACGTTCCGGTTTGTAATATTGTTGTTCGTCATATTCCGGTTCGTCGTTTATGTCGATTTGACAACGAGCGGTGGAGCCTCCCGCGCTATAACTTCCGGACTCGGAAGTTTTAGTCCGTTTGGCGGTTGCGACCTCATTTGGAATCGGCGCCCATTTAGGGTCTTTCTTTAAAACGTTCCATGCTCGGAGGTGCGGGAAAGGCGGATTTTTTGTTTCCCATTTAGCAATCGCAAGGTTAAGAACGTCCTCGTCGCTACTCTCACTAGGACGATGGATGTAAAGTGGGTTATAAACCCCGATAAAATCATTCACGCACTTGTTCATTTTCCGCCACTTGCCCGATACGGATTCGAGATCACGGTAGGGGCCTTCCCCCATAAGGTTATTAAATCTTTCCGTACATTTTTTCCAAAAACCACTACCCGTTTGATTGTTCCCTAAAATTAAAAAAAATGGATTAGTAAAACTAAGAAATAATTCTTTTAAAATTTATATAAAAAAATTAACTTTGGTTCATACCGACAATCGGGCAATCTGGGACCTTAAGAAACGCAATAGCTAGCGCCTCCTCCTCTACTTTTGTCCACGTTCTCGCCTTTGCTCTCGAACCGCTTTTTTTTCGGTGTCGGGTTCGGTTTCAACCGCCTTCCCCTTCCCCCTGTTTTTTTTGCGCTTGAGTTCTTTAGGTGGCGATTCGGGGACGACTTCATCATCATCGTCAAGGTGAACCGAGGGTTGTGGTTGGGAAGTTGGCGGTTGCGATTGGAATTGATCAAGTTGAAGCGAGCCGCGTTGCATGAATTGTTGGAATGCTTGGTATTGTTGCATTTGTTGAAGTTGGGACATTTGATTGAAGGCGTTAGGTGATTGTTGGAAACCCGAGAACGCAAATGGTGGAGACCCCCACGAAGAATCCATAGTCGGAGTGTAAGCGGGACTAGAAAAAAAGTTTGGATTGTTCGGGTTGGGATTGTTCGGGTTGGGATTGTTCGGGTTGGGGTCGTTTGGGTTGAATGGATTCATGATGGTAAAAAAAAATGAGAGTGTTTTTAAAAAAAAAATGGATGATAGAAGGAGAAGATTAGGAGAAAAGGATGTGAAATGGTATAAAAAGATGGAAGAGGTTGATAAATATTTAAAGTGGAAAAAGAATTTTTTTTTTTTTAATAAATCTATCCGTTACAAACGGATATATATTTGAAATAGGGGCGGCAAGATCGGCGAGGGATTGCTGGTGAAGCCGGGCCGGGATGGAGGGGGGCGGTGTGGGGGACCGGCGCCGGTCCTTGCCGGGCCTAGCCGGCCCCCATACCTTCCAGTCTAAAGCAACTTTAATTAAACATGTCGATATATTTTTTTTTCTTGATATTATAACCATCTAAAAACCATTACTGTTTTAATTTTCTAATAAGATACACGAAAGTGGTTGCATTAAATATTGATTGAATTATTGGCATCTTTTTTTTTAACGGCAAGGTGTCACAATTTTTTGGGTGCGAGACACCCCACACCCCCCGCATTGGGGAGGCCCGTCGTCCCTCTCCGGCCAGACGTGAGTGTCTTAACCGTGCCCCAGCTAGCATCAGAGAGTGACCGGCGTCCAAAGGAAAAACCCCACAGGTGCCTCGCCCATCGTATGGCTTGACGGATTGAGAGCCGCCACAGAGGGGAATAAACCGCCTCAAGTGGGGATCGAACCCGGGCATCATGGGTAAAACCCTGGTGCATCAACCAGTTGGACTGGCATCATTTGCAATTATTGGCATCTATCCCATAATCCCAACTACTACTGTCGGCATAATTTACGAGGGATTTATATTTATTAAGGATATAGTCCCAACCATTTGGTGGAGTGACAAAGGCAATGAAGATAAGATATAGGCCTTCTTAATCGATAGGAACTCAGTTGATGCTAAAGGTTCCTATTAGGTTGTATGGTTTGGGATAAAGCTTCTGGGAGGTTTGTTACGTCACATCAATGCCACGTCTCCGTCACATAGAAAGGGGGCTTTATATAGCTCTTCACCTTTAAGACTTCACGGAGTGGGGGTGTGGAAAGGGGTGGGCAAGCCCTTCACGCCACCTGCATCATCCCACCAACATACTTTATGGGAGTTGCACTTCTCCGTTGTGGAGATCTCCATGGGCGTTACCCTCATCTTCACTCTCACCCACTTGACTTTTTACCCCCTTTACCTCTGCCCCTTTGTCTTTCACAACACTTTCTATTTTGTGCTGTGGAAGGCAAAACCATCAAAGTCGATGTGACGCCGACGTGACAGGGCTTTGCCCTCTTACCCTTGCGCACCACTTCTTATAGTTTAACTACCATGTAATTAGATAAAGCCCCTTTCATCATTAATCAATCATTAATTTTAGGGTTATTGGATTTTTATAATCCTAAGTTTAACCTGTTAGGTGTTAGCCGATAATAATCACAACTTTAAAAATTCTCTCCAACGATCCCAACTTGTAAGAATTTGGCCCTCATTGATCATTTTCTAACATAGATGCACTTAAATCAATTAAGGAGTTTGGAGGTGCACTTGAATCTATTGAGTAGGCCAAATTCTTATAAGTTTGAAAACGATCATTAGGGGCCAAACTTTTACAAGTTGGGATCGTTGAAGAGAATTTTCAAAATTGGGATTATCATCGGCCAACAGGTGAAACTTAGGATTATTAAAATCTAATAACCCTTAATTTTATTTTTATTTAAATATATTTTAAATTAATAGACATTATAAATTTAAATAAAACTTTATAAGTAAAAAATAATAATTAAGATAAAGCATAAAAAGTACCATTAAACTAGAATTTAAGAAAAATGACTTAATTCCATTTATCACAGTCTCTCAAAATTCTCCAACCCGAAACGTGACCAAAACTAGTGTGTTAAGACGTTCAAATTCTCCACGGGCTACGCCAATCGCTTGGTCTTCAGTTAAACCCCCTCTTCGTCATTCAGCGCATCGCTAAAAAGCCTCTCAAATGCTCCACACTTTGTTCGGATAACCAAAAACCTTGAAGTTATTTGATGAACATTACGTTGGTTTTCACCCACTTGTTGACATCATAGTTTGAGAACATTCCAAAACGAGAACAAACCTTGAGGCTGCCCTTGCTCGACGACATGCACCGAACCCGTAGCCAAAGCAATGTCGTCTGTCTCAGTTTAACGGTGTGCCATTTGAAATTTGATGAACAAATAATGTAGAGGATAGAAGAATATACAGTGAGTTGTATGAAAGTTTTGGAAAGAGTTGTGATTTAAAGGTGTATTTAAAAAGGTTTTAAAATAAAAAAAAAATTACCTTTTAAAGAGATATTGGATTTAAATAACACCAACTTTCAACAATTGACCGATAACACTCCCAACTTTTGATTTGTACCACACCACTCACAGCTTTCAACTTATTGGCCGATAGCACTCCCAAACTAGCTGGACTCTAACCAAGTTAGTTTTTTGCTAATGTGGCACCTGTATGGTAACGTGGTATCTGACGTGGAATTTTTTATGACGTGACGTCTGACTCGATTTTTTTGATGACGTGATGTCTGACTCGACTTTTTTGATAACGTGACATCTGATTTGGCTTTTTTGATGACATGACAGTTAACTTTTGATGTCTTGGCTGAACGGTAAAAAATAGAAAGGGCCCTACTTTTGCTCTGCTGGCGATAGGTTTGGCGAAGGGGTGTTCTATTTACACCCCCCCTCTTTACTAATTTCACCCCCCTATAAAAACATCACATTCATCAATAACTTTTATTTTGTTTTTAGTGTTTTTTTGTCTTTAAGTTGGTTTTTTTTAATTATTACTTATTTATTGTTTGTTTGTTTATTAGTTATTATTATAACTAAATAGTAAAAGAAGCATGCACTTTTTATTTATTTATTTATTATTATTATTAGTAATAGTAGTAGTAATGATATATTATTTATTATTACTCTTTAGTTGTTATAATTTATCAAATTATACTTATAGTTGTAACAAAAGCTATATAAAAATAAGTACTTTTTTACAAAATTAATATCATTTAATAATTTACATACCGATCTTTAATCCATAACAGAAAATGTAGCAGGTTGTGCTATCCAAGAATTATACATATTTTGACGTGATTCAAATATATTCTCCTAGCCAGCCAGTTGCATCATTTTCTCTCATTAATTTCCATAGGTTGTTTGTGCTGGCAATTGGATACTCTCCTTGCAATTCTACCATTATAAAATGGTTACCATTCACGTGTGCAATTGTAATTATTTTTTTTTCTAAGAACTCGTGAGGGCCTCTCCAAAGCGAAAAACAAGTAGAACTGTTTCTTTTTTTCTTGAGATAAAAAATGAGCGATCACATTAAACTTGTTCGCAATCAAGAATCCTGCATCTGACATAATCATCCAGTGTTTTTCAGGTGCAACCCCCGATCCTGACCAAGCCAAGTACGTGAACACATATTCGAATGAGCCTAAGAAAGCCTTAGTGTACATATTTCTAAACTCGAGTAGCTCTTCCATCAGTGATCTCCGGATAAATAACCATTCATCTTCATCACCCACAAGTAATATCCTCACAATATACTGGTAACTCGAGTTTCCTCCAAAATTCATTGACCGAATCTAAAGGAACAGATTGACCTGCATTGAAGCATAAGTTGTCAGCTTTTAAATATTATCAAAAAAAAACTTTTTGATAATTTATATTTTCTTAGTTTAATTTACTGACCTGCTTTCTTATACTTTGGTTGAAATTTCAAAAGTATACCCTTTATCTTGTAAAAGAGACATTAGCATCTCCATCAGAGATTTCCATTTATGCTCCTTTGCTCGAATTTTATCACGTGCGTTATATATGTTTTTAATCGTAGAGACATTATTTTCATCACGCTCCTTCATAGTACCTAAAATATCTTTTGGCAACACATGCTTCCCCGTCAACTCTACGACCAGTTGGTGTTCATTAGGTTTGAAAACGATCATTAGGGGCCAAACTTTTACAAGTTGGGATCGTTGAAGAGAATTTTCAAAATTGGGATTATCATCGGCCAACAGGTGAAACTTAGGATTATTAAAATCTAATAACCCTTAATTTTATTTTTATTTAAATATATTTTAAATTAATAGACATTATAAATTTAAATAAAATTTTATAAGTAAAAAATAATAATTAAGATAAAGCATAAAAAGTACCATTAAACTAGAATTTAAGAAAAATGACTTAATTCCATTTATCACAGTCTCTCAAAATTCTCCAACCCGAAACGTGACCAAAACTAGTGTGTTAAGACGTTCAAATTCTCCACGGGCTACGCCAATCGCTTGGTCTTCAGTTAAACCCCCTCTTCGTCATTCAGCGCATCGCTAAAAAGCCTCTCAAATGCTCCACACTTTGTTCGGATAACCAAAAACCTTGAAGTTATTTGATGAACATTACGTTGGTTTTCACCCACTTGTTGACATCATAGTTTGAGAACATTCCAAAACGAGAACAAACCTTGAGGCTGCCCTTGCTCGACGACATGCACCGAACCCGTAGCCAAAGCAATGTCGTCTGTCTCAGTTTAACAGTGTGCCATTTGAAATTTGATGAACAAATAATGTAGAGGATAGAAGAATATACAGTGAGTTGTATGAAAGTTTTGGAAAGAGTTGTGATTTAAAGGTGTATTTAAAAAGGTTTTAAAATAAAAAAAAATTACCTTTTAAAGAGATATTGGATTTAAATAACACCAACTTTCAACAATTGACCGATAACACTCCCAACTTTTGATTTGTACCACACCACTCACAGCTTTCAACTTATTGGCCGATAGCACTCCCAAACTAGCTGGACTCTAACCAAGTTAGTTTTTTGCTAATGTGGCACCTGTATGGTAACGTGGTATCTGACGTGGAATTTTTTATGACGTGACGTCTGACTCGATTTTTTTGATGACGTGATGTCTGACTCGACTTTTTTGATAACGTGACATCTGATTTGGCTTTTTTGATGACATGACAGTTAACTTTTGATGTCTTGGCTGAACGGTAAAAAATAGAAAGGGCCCTACTTTTGCTCTGCTGGCGATAGGTTTGGCGAAGGGGTGTTCTATTTACACCCCCCCTCTTTACTAATTTCACCCCCCTATAAAAACATCACATTCATCAATAACTTTTATTTTGTTTTTAGTGTTTTTTTGTCTTTAAGTTGGTTTTTTTTAATTATTACTTATTTATTGTTTGTTTGTTTATTAGTTATTATTATAACTAAATAGTAAAAGAAGCATGCACTTTTTATTTATTTATTTATTATTATTATTAGTAATAGTAGTAGTAATGATATATTATTTATTATTACTCTTTAGTTGTTATAATTTATCAAATTATACTTATAGTTGTAACAAAAGCTATATAAAAATAAGTACTTTTTTACAAAATTAATATCATTTAATAATTTACATACCGATCTTTAATCCATAACAGAAAATGTAGCAGGTTGTGCTATCCAAGAATTATACATATTTTGACGTGATTCAAATATATTCTCCTAGCCAGCCAGTTGCATCATTTTCTCTCATTAATTTCCATAGGTTGTTTGTGCTGGCAATTGGATACTCTCCTTGCAATTCTACCATTATAAAATGGTTACCATTCACGTGTGCAATTGTAATTATTTTTTTTTCTAAGAACTCGTGAGGGCCTCTCCAAAGCGAAAAACAAGTAGAACTGTTTCTTTTTTTCTTGAGATAAAAAATGAGCGATCACATTAAACTTGTTCGCAATCAAGAATCCTGCATCTGACATAATCATCCAGTGTTTTTCAGGTGCAACCCCCGATCCTGACCAAGCCAAGTACGTGAACACATATTCGAATGAGCCTAAGAAAGCCTTAGTGTACATATTTCTAAACTCGAGTAGCTCTTCCATCAGTGATCTCCGGATAAATAACCATTCATCTTCATCACCCACAAGTAATATCCTCACAATATACTGGTAACTCGAGTTTCCTCCAAAATTCATTGACCGAATCTAAAGGAACAGATTGACCTGCATTGAAGCATAAGTTGTCAGCTTTTAAATATTATCAAAAAAAAAAACTTTTTGATAATTTATATTTTCTTAGTTTAATTTACTGACCTGCTTTCTTATACTTTGGTTGAAATTTCAAAAGTATACCCTTTATCTTGTAAAAGAGACATTAGCATCTCCATCAGAGATTTCCATTTATGCTCCTTTGCTCGAATTTTATCACGTGCGTTATATATGTTTTTAATCGTAGAGACATTATTTTCATCACGCTCCTTCATAGTACCTAAAATATCTTTTGGCAACACATGCTTCCCCGTCAACTCTACGACCAGTTGGTGTTCATTAGGTGTCAATCGTTTGAAGATTGGGTGTCCCTCCATATATTCTCCGGGTGGATGATTATGTTCACCAGGTTTGACTTTTAACATCCAATAACCATTCTCTTTTTAATATTTCCCTACCATTTCAAACGGGCAGTTAATCTTTCTAGTGTCGGTTGCTTTACTTGACTCTTTAACTGATTTATACACACCACCACGATCACACATAAGTACAACTTTAGACACGTAGCCATGTTTCGTTTTCGATCTTTTAGTCACAATAGCGTAACCAAGGCTACGTCCGGTGTTTCTAACCCATTCCATCAACTCTTCATGAGACTTTAACACCTAAAAGTGAACTAATATTAGTTACAAAATATTAGGTGAATAAGCTTGAGTAGTTACAAAATAAAAATAAAACCTTCATAAGTTTATTAGGCTTTAGGGATGTTACATTATTGTTATGAGCTAATAAGTAGTTGATATTGACAAGTGACAACTGGTTATCATTCGTATATTTTAACGGTTACAAATCAAAAAATTTCCGTATGGATTATAATGAAATGAAATTTGGTATGTCAAACGAACTCATTTAAACTATACAATATAGTTATTTTCCAAACAAACTCATTTAAACTAAAACAAGACCATTAACCTAACTAGATTATATAACTAAGTTGAAACTTGAAACATGGGAATTAAAAATTATTCCTGATTCGTTGAAAACCCAGACATCTCTTTAGCTTTTCTGAATGATATGATGAAGCATAAGTAGATCACTCTTTTAACAAGTAAATTTATGGATACATAAATTTATGATGCAGCTCTTTGAATGGCTTTCTGGAGTATATGTTAAAGAACAAGAGTAAAAGCCTCTGTTTGAATTTAATATGATGAAATAAAAATAGTGATAGGTAACAATATAAGAATCTTGCAGGTAACAAATAGGGAAATAAAAAAAGAATATAACGATGTATCTTTTGAATGCAGTTTGATATGAAAGACACTAAAAAACAAATTAAATATATCTTACGAAATATAAATTTGATATGAAATGCACTAGAAAACAAATTAAATTATCTTTTGAATATAATAATGTTTGTTGTTCAAAAGTATATAATAATAATAACAATAATAATAATAATAAAACATTACTATTACTAATTGTAAATAATAGTAATAACAAAAACACAAAAGGACAATAAAATATAATAATAAAAAGACAAAAAAAAATAATAAAATATGAGAGGTTGGTATAATTAGTAAGAGGGGGGGGGGGGGGGTGTATTTAATTGCACCCAAAATTTTCTTAAAAACTCTCAAATAATCATCAAAAATATTATTTTAAATACAACTGATACGTGAATAGCTTGACCCATCTAATTATTTCCGGTTTATATTTATTAAAGCGCTTGTTGTTTCTATGGCAAACACATGCAACATGACCATGTCCTCCACTACTATGTTATTTCCCTTTTTTTTAGCACCAAGTTCTTCCGTTGTCGGTAAATGGTAATTTCCTTTATTTTGTTTATATAAGTGTAGGTAATTTGCATGAATGAAAGTAGAAAAAAATTGCTTCAAAATAGTATTCTATTTCTTATCTTGTACTCTTTGTAGATTAACTCGCTAAATAGGTCTTGGGAGATTGATCATCTCGAATCGGGTGTAACAATAATACATATAGTTTTTTAATTAAAAAAATTAAAAAAGCATTTAGAAAAAAATTGTGTGTATATAAAAAAAACTGTTAGTATATAACGTATAATATAATTAATTAATGTTGCAATTTTCCAACATTTAAAATCCATGTAGATATTGGTTGAATCATTGCCATAGCATCCCAACTACAAGTGTTTGAACTATATTTTCTAAGAGCACCTGTAGTGGCAGGGCACTATATGCCCTAAAAAGACACCCATAGTGCCCAATGGCGTCCTCAACACCGCGACGAGGGGCTTTATCAAGCAAAAAAGAGATGGCAGCGCCATCATCTTCGCGGCGCCATGTGTGTTTGGTTTTCAAACTTTGACCAATCAAAATTAGTTAAGGGTTTTTATAATTAATTAATAAAATTGAAAATTAATAATTAGGTAATGATAGGTAGGGGCTTTATGATTACGGGCTCTAGTGATATAACGCCCCATAAAGCCCCTGTGTGATGTGACATAACACGTGTTGCATGTAACACCTCGAAAATTCACGTCCTATAATGTGTTGACACGTGTCATAAAGTTTGAACGTGTGAAAGAATGTTATAAAAGGACTAAAGTTGACAAACATGGAAAGTATGTGAATATACGGATTCTAAGTGTCAACAGTGAATAAATATACTTCATAATAACCCTACATGATGTTTATAACATCAAACGAATAAATCATGGATCATACGAAGCTAAAAGTGAGAGATTACAAACTACAGGGGTTAAATGTGTCAACATGTTAAAGATATACCTCTGAGTGACCTTTTGACAAACCCGAAGCTTTGTAAATGTAAATTATGCTCACTAGAATGCATGATTAAAATTTCATAAAGTTTCGTTATCGTATGAGCAAGTTGTGATCAAATTCGTTTACAAGGGTTAAAAGCGTTAACGTTGAAAGTTTGGACTTTTCGGGTTAACCGGAAATGTCCAGGGACTTGGTAAAGTGGGTACAAGTCCTAAAGCCCTTGTAAATAAATAAGAAGGGGTCATATTGCAATATATAAAGGTTACTTGACCTTTCGGAAGAGCCAAGAGTCAATTGTGCAAAGAATGGAAAATGTGAAGGCTGATCAGAAGCCTAGCGGGGCGCTACACCAGAAGTGTAGCGGTGCGCTAGCCATGCCCAGATGCAGCAGATTGGCTGTTGGCTGTGTTAAAGGTTGCAACTGATCTTTAATCGATTTTCCTCATCACCCTTGGCCCCTAAACAACCCCTAAACACTTAGGGACACTTGTTAATCAGTTGTGGACACTTGTAGACTTGTGTGTCAATTTCTTATGGTGATTACATTCACTATATAAGGCCATGAGTTGCAACTCATTCCTCACAACTTCTTTCTGCAATTGAGGAGCCTTCTGGAGCTTCAAAGCAGACCCAAGTCCTTCCTAATCAAGCTTAGGACTTAAGTAAGTTTGCTAAACCTTTCTTGATTAAGTTTTAGCTTAGTTTTAGCTTAAAAGTCAAACCGTCGTAATTAACGGTTGACTTAACGATTAATCACTAATGGTCCAGTGATTAGTCGAATTAAAAGTAGTTATAAGTTGGTAATTAGGTGGGTAATAAACCCCTAAAAAGGTTCCCCCTGATTCCCATTCTAACCAGGTCAAATGTCGGGTCAAACGTTTAATTAAAAAGTCAACATATTGCTTAAAATGTCATTTATGCATAATTAGCTATCTAGAACATTTGTAACCTGTTTGAACATTGTTATAACTTAGAAATAAGTGTAAGAACATGTCCCGACATGTTCAACCCGACTATTTCCTGTTTAGACCCGGTTCGGAACCGAAAGTCACATAGTTTGACTTTTCGGTTGACTTTCAGTTCTGACCCGTTTGGGCATATTTTAAAAATGCCTCAGAGCTTAAATTGGATTAGGATACATGTTAGAACAACCCTCTGTGATCATACACCTTGGTTCACTAGTTGTCCAATTAATATGCAAGTTTCCGTTAAATGCTCATACGTGGACCGTTATGCCCTTATTGCCTTAAATCATGATCTATGAAAATGTAAAAGTGTAGAAACCTTAGTTACTGATATAAAGACTTGTTTGCAAAGTTTGACATCAGTTTGACTTTTAGATTAATAGTTATGCTCATTGTCGCTAAATTAAGGCTTTATGTTAACAACATGGCGTAATTAGCGTAAAGCCTAGTTAAACATACTTTTTGACACCAAATCTTTTACCCACTGATGTTATATATTATTATGGGATTTTTAAAGATTTTTAATTAATTTTAGGACGAGCATAACTAGTAGTCGTAGGCTTAACCCGGTAATTGACGGTTTTGCCCTTACGGGCCATAAAATGAGTTTTACACATCTAAACGTTTCCAAACCTTTTGCTACTGATTAGTTATGATAAATAAATTATTTTAAGCCTTCTAGAAATGTAAAAATATCAGATTTAAGTATCGAACCCGGTAATGGCTTTTAATCGCCAAAATTAGCGTTTTTAACGCATAGTATGTCTTAGAATCATATTGGACATACCCGGGTTGATACCTACTGATATATGAAGCAAATTATGATATTTCAACAGTAAGCAAAGGTTGATAAACTCAGACTTCGTTTTTGAGCTTTCCGGCTTATGTGAAATTACCAAAATACCCCTACGGGGCATAGTTTGGTTAAATATGATAAATTTCACATATGTGCCTTAGCCTACTGTTATAACACATCAAAATGAGTATGTTTGCTGTTTACATCAGACCTGTAACTCAGTTTAACATATAAACACTTTTACAAACTTTAAATTGACCAAACTACCCCTACGGGGCATAGTTTGTGTTTAAATTAGTTCGGGGCATAACGAAAGACATCCTACTGATGTTACAACATATTTGAAGCATATTAACTTAGGAAACCTGTATATGGCTCTTACGGATACCCGTTACGCATATTACGCGTTCGGCTCGGTTTATGTAACAAGTTTACATAAATTAGCCGAAGCGGGTCAACCCTTATCCGTTTTATCTCAAAATCCAGAATGTGATTAATAAACCCATATTAAACAAGTCTTCAAACTTGTCGGGTCAGAATCACATTCTATCCGGTCATCGCTTAATCGTGCGTACGAACCGTATCTTCGAAACTAGCCGGTCTAAGCTTAAGCATAATTAAAGACCCGCTAGGATTCTAATAGGTTATATTTAACCTTCGTTCCAGATTAGGAGGAACAGTAAAAGCTACCTGCTATTTGATTATTTGTGAACTATACTTGCATCAAGGTAAATACTTTTAACTTATTTTCCCTATACGGGCTTGGGTTACGGTGCATAGCGTACCGCTTGATCGGGCGTCAAATCTTCCATCGCTGAGGTGGTTAATTGAATAATTTGAACGGCTCGTTTAAACAGTATTGTTTACTTTACCGCCTTTGGGGGGGTTAATGACCATGTCCCGGATATCCTTGGCATTATCTTACGAGATAGCCACGACCTGAGCACGGGGTGTAGGCGTACACCTGTCGTGTATAACTCTAGAATTGTGGTGTGTCTATTGATCCTTAAACCGGATACGTTCCGGCTACTGAACGCATAAGTAACATGTAATTCGTTAACAAGATTATAATATTTAATAATTCTCCCAAGTTAATAAAAATGTTTATGCCATGTGCATCCAAACCAATTTTCAATCATTTTATAAAATGAGTCAGTTGAATGTATTTACCAGTGTAAACTGACGTATTTTCCCAAAAAGATTAAATGCAGGTACTAGGCGAAATAGGCTGGGAGCCTCCTAAGCATCACTAGAAGTCTCGCAAACTTAAGATGCCAAAGTCTGTTGAACCATAAACAATATTTTTATATTTGATCCTACTGTGGATGAACACCGGATAATTGTGACTTTGTTTACAATAAATAAATTCGGTTGTATCTTATTTAAATTGCTTCCGCTGTGCATTATTATATTGTGTTGTTTGACTATTACGTTGCCAACCACGTCACGATACTCCCCCACCGGGCCCACCGGTGACACGTGGAAATCGGGGTGTTACATTGCATAACGCCTACAAAGGGGCTTTATGATTACGGATGGCCTAAGGATATATATTTTCTAAGATCTATTATCAACTTGGAAAATTATCAAACACCAGCTAGGGAGAACAACAATAATGATCAATAGTTACACATCTCATGATCACAAAGATCCCTGCATGACCGTACTTAAACGAAATATATTACAAATACAAGCAAGCCATCTTTTAGTGTACACACATAATGAGGCATATAACATATCTACCTCTTAACTTTATTCTTTAAACTACCATCTTCATTTTATTCTTTTAATAGGAAAAACACACATTACGCAGAACATTCAATTCCCATCATTTTCATCTTTGATGTTCGGAACTATATATTAAGCTTTGTCATGGGCATCCAAATCCTTAACAAGCTTGCAAAGGAAATCCATCATTGAAGTTGGATAGGGTACACTTGTGTCCGGCTTCTCAAACTCAAAGGTCCATGTAGCCACCTTCCCATCACCCTTTGGTTCAACATGAAAAGTGATCTTAAAGCTCTTGTATATCTCCACAAGCTCCCCTCCGATTACATTGAACACAATCATGTGGTTTTCCTCGTTGGCGTGCTCAATTATCTGCTTCGATATTTTCCTCTTTCCCCCTTTTTGCATATGGAAATGCAAAAAAAAAAAAAAAATCATTAATCTATAAGTTACATGCACAAGATTGAAAAGAACCAAGTAAGTTATGTGATATGCACCTTCAGTGTAGTGCCAAGTGATGACTGATCCAACAGCCCCTCTATCACCCTCATGCAACTCACAGTCATGAACCATGTCAGGAGCTATTGCAACCATCTTGTGCGGGTTGTGCCTAAAGAGATCGTGGAGGAAATCGCCGTTTTTACTGATCTCAACGTAACCAATTAACTTTCCTGATAGAGCCATATCTTGATTTTATCACACAGGCTAGCTTCTAAGATATGGTTGGTGAGTTTGTGGAATATATAAGCAGACATCATTGGCTTTATATAGAAAATTTTGGCTGCATGCCAAACAGCACATTAGATAATAAAATAATATATGATTGCTTAGTTTACTTACTATATTCAGGAAAACTTGTCAGCGTCATATCTTTTGTTTTGAACGGCAAGGAACGATGTGCCAACCACTGTGACACCGGGACCGGGTGTTGTGGCCAAGGTCGACTACTCGACCGCCGCCAGCCCCTTGGCTCTCCCAGATGCGCGGAAACCCGACCTCCACCCGCCCTAAGGCACGACAGTGAAATAATCGGTAAAACCTCGCCTCCCATCCGAGACGAACCGGCGCCACCCGTATTTGCCCTTCACCTGGATGCCGTAGAAAATAACGGGGAGAGTGAGAATAGAACCTGGGTCACAAGGAACATCAATTCTTTCCCCAACCACTCTAACACTACCTCATTGACGTCTGCGTCGTATCTTATTTGCAAAAAAAGTTGAACAAAAACAAGATCTCACTTTATCAATAAAAATAGAACAAGTTGTCCATATGCATACATCAACATCCCATTCATGAAGATTTTGATCAGAAACCCTTTTATACGTAAAATATATTACTTCTTTTAACATGCAAAAGTTTCAAAGATTTTGATATTAAGAACATAAATAATGAGCATTATAGGGACGTGAAGACGCATGATAACGCCCTCAACACCGTCTAATGCATGGCCATGAATCATGAGGTATCATGGAAATCATATAGCAATTAAGATACCATCTACCATTTTTTTATGAGTAACAACTACATTTAAATACCATATATTAATCTTACACTTTAAAGGATTTGAACTCATACTCCATTGATGAGGGGCAACCATAATACAACCATGTCATGGATATTTTATCAGTTTTATCTAATACATCGATTTGGGTACAACTTTTAAGATAGTGATAATGTATGGAGACAACATGAAAAACATATTCAAGTACAACAACTTTCGTAAAAGAGATCCCTTCATATTGTATTTTCCAGTTTTTCTCGCGTATTTATTAATTTTGCCATAAATTAAAGCCACTACTTATCGTTTTTCACTAAACTATGTGTAATTGAGCATCTGACTTATGTCTAGACAGTGTTATTAATGCCCTAATTAGATGGTAAATTGGTGTAACTAGATGTAAACAACCATTCCATGTCTAACCAAACTAGATAATCACCATCAAGGGACGTGTTTGATTATTATATTGTTGCTTTTCACCAAACCCTCCCATGCTTGCCTTGTTTTCGGCCGTAACCCAATCCCATAGCCACCTAAATTTTTATGGAAGCTTATTTGACTAGCCAAAATGCATGCTTGATCTTGAAAGTTGTGGTGCAACAATTGCTTGTTGGATGAACATGATTTAAACCCTTGCAAGACATCATTTGGACCTTTCAACTTTGCAAGACACCAATTCATTTCTCTCTTCTCCCTCCCTATGGTTCCAAACATCCATTTTCATCTTCACTTTTCAAACAAATCACCTAAAATAAGCTTAGAACAAACATGTTTTGAGGTATAATTGACGTCTTGGAGCTTAAACAAGGAGCTATACCTCAAAACCCAAGCTAAACTCCATCATCCATACTTGTGAAACATTCCCTAGCTTGTCTATTGGTGAAAATCTAATCTCATGTTTGTTTATCTTGTAATTATGTCTATAATGTGCAAGAAGAGGAAACAAAGTTGTTATTTGTGTATGAACAAGTAGAGGAAACTAAATCTTTGTATCAAATGCATTCATGATATGCTTGTAGATCCAATAATTAAAGGTCTATTGCCCACAAGTATTATGTAAGTGCTTATAATAATGATGAGTTTAGTGATGGTCATTTAAAACTACATATCGCACTATGAATAATCAAATTTTATTTTTTTCTTCATCCGTTTAGATTTGTTTGTCTCTAAATATGTTCCTGCTAGCCTAAATGACATATAGATAATTATTGTACAAATCAACGTTACGGGCTTATACATCAATTGATCCTAACTACTTAGGTTTGAAATTTAGGATTGTAGCATGAGTAATGGGGTTCTTGAGTTGAATATCGATTCAATAACTGTATTTCTCTGTACACTTTTGGTTTGAAGCTAAAATGAGCATTAAATTCTGATCAGACTTTTCTAATGCTCAAAATAAATAATAACTCGGGCAAATGGGAGAATGTAAGATTAAAATCACCATTTAAAACATAACGAGCTTATAGAATACCCGCTCGAAATTGAAATCATCATTTAAAACAATACGAACAGAAAAAAATACCTGCTTGAAATTGAAATCATTATTTACAACATAAAGAACATAGAAAATACTCGCTCGAAATTGAAATCATCATTTAAAACATAACGAACTTTGAAAATATCCGATCAAAACTAAAATCATCATTTAAAACATAACGAAATCTAAACCATCATTTAGAACATAACGAGCTTAGAAATACGTACCCGATATTGAATTCATCATTTTAAACATAATCATCTTAGAAATACCCGCTCGAAATTGATTTAGAAATTAATTTCGGGTTGTCCCCGTTTAATTTGGGACTACCTTTTGAATACTTTAGCTGTGTATTACATGATTGTTTGTTTAAGAACGGTTCGCTTTACATATATACTTAGGAGTTAAGAAGTAATGTTGCTGAATTTTACTTAAACAAACAATCATGTTATACACATTCATATATGAGATAAAGTATTCAAAAAGTGGGTTTAGCAGTCTACCTTGTCTTGTAAACCCTAATTTAAATTATCTTTCAGTTGCATAATGTCTATCGATAAAAGCTGGTTTGTATATATGGCGGACCAACCCGTTCGATAAAATGGGTTGGGACAAAGTTTCAAAAACCCATAAGGATGCCATCATAAACCACCTAAAGGTAAATAAGTTATACGTATATAACACAATTACCCGGTAGAAAATATGTTATTAACAACCGTGAGGAAGTCAGTCTTTCCAAGCACTTATCTAAGAACACTAGACAACTGTAAGGAAATCTAGTAAATCGGTAATCAAAATAAATCTTTAAAGTCACATAGTTGCCTTCCCGAGAATGATTGGGAATCCTATACGTCGTCTTTTAGGGTTTAATATCTAAAGATCCCGGTTTCATATAACACAATTACCCGGTAGAAAATATGTTATTAACAAGTGGGATTCCAACCTAGATAGTCCTTTATCATTATAAAATCAAACATTTGTCTTAATTTGTTTTTAATTCATTTTTATTAATTAGTTTTTAATTAATTTACTTTTCAAGTAAAACCCCCCTTTAAATCAAAAATACAAAAATATAAAAATGTTTAGTGTGGTGTCATTTTTTAGTGTAAATAAATTAATTAACGTAATTCAACAGAGTCCCTTGGGTTCGATACTCGGACTTACATCAGCTATACTACACTGATCGGTACACTTGCCGGATGTGTGGTTTAGGTTTAGATCGAGTCTAAGTTTACAAATTTAAAGCTTAGAGTGTCTAGTTTAAGGTTATTTTTAAAGTTTGTCTTTTGTACATTATTTGTAAAAATGTGTTTTTCGTGTCGGACATGTAGTAACTGGAAGGGTTAAGTACCGTTAGTTGGGAACTCCTGTCTAGGCTGGCATTCGTACAAATCCAATTATAAGGACCCGTTGCCTACCTGGGGACAATCCCAATGAGAGTACCGATACCTATTAGGCCAAAGCATGTCTAAAGTTTAAGTTTTCGAGTCAATCTTTATTTAACCATCATTTTTACAAGTTTTTAACATGCCGCTCCTAGCATACATCAACTAGAAAACAAATTAAATTATCTTTTGAATATAATAATGTTTGCTGTTCAAAAAAATATAAAAATAAATAACAATAATAATACATTACTATTACTAATTGTAAATAATAGTAATAACAAAAACACAAAAGGACAATAAAATATAATAATAAAAAGACAACAAAAAGACAAAAAAATAATAAAATATGAGAGGGGGTATAATTAGTAAAAGGGGGGGGGGGGGTGTATTTAGTAGCACCCTAAATATTTTCTTAAAAACTCTCAAATAATCATCAAAAATATTATTTTAAATACAACTGATACGTGAATAGCTTGACCCATCTAATTTTTTCCGGTTTATATTTATTAAAGCGCTTGTTGTTTCTATGTCAAACACATGCAAAATGACCATGTCCTCCACTACTATGTGATTTCCCTTTTTTTAGCACCAAGTTCTTCCGTTGCTGGTAATTTCCTTTATTTTGTTTAGGCTAAATTGCACTTTTCGTTCTTTATGTGTTAGGGTTTCTGCAGACGCTGTCCTTTAAGTTTAAAAATTACACTCTATGTCCTTTATGTTTGCAACCTTTATCGGGCGGTGTCCTTTCTCATAAACTCAGTTATCTTTTAATGTTAAAACCCCTTGTCTCTCTCAACTTCAAACATGGGGGACCTTTTATGTAAAAAAGTGAAACATTTAAAAACAAAACAAAAGCCGGCATCTTCTACGTTTATCCGGCCGGCAATTCGCCGGATTCCGGCAACTCGCCGGATTCCGGCAACTCCGGAACCCCATTTCTACGCTTTTTCGGTCCGTTTCTTTCGTGATAAACATAGATAGAAATATAGATTTGAGGATCAAAACACACACCTTTGCTAGTGATTGTGGTTTGGCAGACACGTCTACAAACAAAGAGCTGCTGCTAGATTTGAGGATACAGAGGGTTGGGATTTTTCGTATGTTTGTTTTTAGATATTGGCAAATGCCAGCAAAGAGACCTATATGGAACTTCCAATTTGAATAATGTGTGTTCGTTTGAACAGTTGTAATATTTCTCACTTCTTTATCTTAGCAATTGCATCAAATATTAAAAACTTTATTTGTTATTGCTTCTACTATTGTTAGCTTCAATTAGCCAGCACAGATGATGGTTCAGCTCCCATATTATTTATATTGAAAGCCTTACCATACATAATATGTATATATTTTAGTTCTTCAGTCTATTTCACACTACTCTAGCAATGCCCCTGTTTTGTGATTATAACAGAGACAAAAAAAAATCGGAATCAAAACAATAACACAAGACGTTATTGTAGTGTAAAAGATTACTGCCCCTATCAATTGATCAAAGGAGAATCAATTAAAGAACCCAGAACCGTTACAGAAGATCAGAATCGGACAAACCGTTTTCCGGTGAAGGATTCCGGCGAAACAGAAAATCAAACAGTAGACTATAGAATCACGATTAACGGTTCTAAAATCTCAACCCCTTAAATTTTACAAATCGAATACACAAGAATCATTGTGTGAAATCAAATCATATATATTTTCTTGAATCTCTGTTTCGAATCAAAACCGTTCGAAGAATACAAATTGGAAACAAAAGTTTAATTTGTTTAAGCCTGCTGATTCGAAACAACAAAATAGACAGAAAGATTTTGATTTCAAGAACAAACAAGACGTTCAAAATTCCGAAGATCAGTGGATCCATAATTCAAAACGACACTGAAGTTTTCCGTTAAAACCATATTCGATAAAGAGAATTAAATCGTAAACGAATCTGATTAAAGGAATCAGAAACGATCAGAATTATAAGAAAAATCGGATTAGGTCCCTCATGTTTGAATGTTTCACTTTTTTACATAAAAGGTCCCTCATGTTTGAAGTTGAGAGAGACAAGGGGTTTTAACATTAAAAGATAACTGGGTTTATGAGAAAGGACACCGCCTGTTATAGGTTGCAAACATAAAGGACATAGAGTGTAATTTTTAAACTTAAAGGACGGCGCCTGCAGAAACCCTAGAACATAAAGGACGAAAAGTGCAATTTAGCCTTTTGTTTATATAAGTGTACGTAATTTGCATGAATGAAAGTAGAAAAAAAATTGGTTCAAAATAGTATTCTATTTCTTATCTTGTACTCTTTGTAGATTAACTCGCTAAATAGGTCTTGGGAGATTGATCATCTCGAATCGGACGTAACAATAAACATATAGTTTTTTAATTAAAAAAATTAAAAACCATTTAAAAAAAATTGTGTCTAGGAAAGAGGGAGAGATAGAGACGGTGGTCGAATATTAACTAATGGTTATAAGACACTAGGTTAGAACCCCGTGTATTACACGGGTTTACTAAATGTAATTTTATATACTAAATAATAAAAATAATACATCCTTAAAAAAACTCGTGTATTGTATGGATTTAACAAATGTAATTTATATACCAAATAATAAAAATAAAGTTATATCTTTAAAAATCTTGTGTAATACATGTGTTAAAAAATGTAACTTTGTATAGTAAATAATAAAAACAGTTATTTTTTAAAAACCCTATATATTACACGGGTTAAATAAACCTAATTTTATGTACCAAATAAGAAAAAAAAAAGTTGTATCATAAAAAACTAATGATAACATATTAATACAAAGTTTGGTTTTCGTGATAATAAGAAAAAGTTATAGCATAAAAAAACAAAAGATTTCGTTATAGGGAGGCATTCTGTTCCAAAATGGGTAATGAAGAAACTTAGTTATATGAAAAATATATCTATCTATAAAGACACCAAGTACGTAGACTTAATATAATAATATGTTTAAGTTTTTTAAAAGATATGAGAACTTATGCGTATCTGTAAACACAAAAAGTAACATTCGCCATTGAAAAAATTAATAAAGAAAGTGAATCAACATAATAGCATGGATAGATTAGGATCTATTTGGTGTAATTTAGAAGTAAAGTTATTATAACATTCGCCATTGAGAAATTAATAAAGAGTAAGTAAATCAACATAATATACGGTAGAATAAATTAAACAAAAGGAAAGATATTATAATTAGAAATAAAAAAAAATTGAGAATTGATTTTGTTGACCACATTGACACAATTCATTTCCAATGAAGATTTCTTCAAATAAAGTGACAATGCAATCGCTTGTCAGTTGAATCATTTATCCTAATATTGAATAAATAATTCAAAACCCAACACCAATATTAGATAAAATTTGAATGTAAGATTTAAAAATTTTAATAGATTAAATTATCTTTAAATCATTAGGCAACAAACAATCATGAATTATTCAAATATTGAATAAAAGATATTATCACATTTAAATAATATTTATAAAAAACTCAAAATTTTATAGCCTCGTTGATTGACACGTGTCCTAAAACAGGTTTCTTTTATTATATCTATAGATTGTATTTAACTTATTATAAACAGGGGTGTTAAACGGATCGTGTTCGTGAGTTGGCGGGTTCAACCCGACCCGAACCCGAAAATTTTAGACGAACCCGAACCTGAACCCGAAAATCGTTTCATACATATGAACCCAAACCTGACCCAAATAATCGTAGGCTGACCCGAACCCGACCCGTTCAACCCGAATTTTTTTTTATTTTTTTCTGCAATTTAATATATTAAAATTAGCATCTACTAAAAAAACACAAATTAGATAATAAAATTACATTAAAATCATAGAATCTTATATCAATTTCTATTTTTAAGTTATAAGTATAGCATAAAATACACACCAAATTTAATTTATAGGGGAATTGGCATGTAATATTCCCACCTAGAACTTATTGGCCATTAATAATTCCACCTCAGAATATTCCCCCCACCAGTCCCACCTTTCACATATTTTTCCTACAATGGTCCCCCGTTAAAAAAACTTAACGGAGTTTTTTAACGGGGGACCATTGTAGGAAAAATATGTGAAAGGTGGGACTGGTGGGAGGAATATTCTGAGGTGGGATTATTAATGGCCAATAACATCTAGGTGAGATTATTACAGGCCAATTTCCCTAATTTATAATATAAAACATATTGTAAAAAATATAATATTATAGAAATGGGTTAAACGGGTCAACCCGTCAACCCGACCGGGTTGACCCGAACCTGACCCGTTTAGCTAAACGGGTTGGCGGGTTTAACCTGAAACTGACCCGAACCTGTTAGTATATAACGTCTAATAATTAATTAATGTTGCAATTTTCCAACATTTAAAATCCATGTAGGTAGATATTGGTTGAATCATTGCCATAGCATCCCAACTACAAGTGTTTGAACTATATTTTCTAAGGATATATATTTTCTAAGATCTCTCATCAACTTGGAAAATTATCAAACACCAGCTAGGGAGAACAACAATAATGATCAATAGTTACACATCTCATGATCACAAAGATCCCTGCATGACACTACTTAAACGAAATATATTACAAATACAAGCAAGCCATCTTTCAGTGTACACACATAATGAGGCATATAACATATCTACCTCTAACTTTATTCTTTAAACTACCATCTTCATTTTATTCTTTTAATAGGAAAAACACACACATCTTCATTTTATTCTTTTAATAGGAAAAACACACGTTACGCAGAACATCCAATTCCCATCATTTTCATCTTTGATGTTCGGAACTATTAAGCTTTGTCATGGGCATCCAAATCCTTAACAAGCTTGCAAAGGAAATCCATCATTGAAGTTGGATAGGGTACACTTGTGTCCGGCTTCTCAAACTCAAAGGTCCATGTAGCCACCTTCCCATCACCCTTTGGTTCAACATGAAAAGTGATCTTAAAGCTCTTGTATATCTCCACAAGCTCCCCTCCGATTACATTGAACACAAGCATGTGGTTTTCCTCGTTGGCGTGCTCAATTATCTGCTTCGATATTTTCCTCTTTCCCCCTTTTTGCATATGGAAATGCAAAAAAAAAAAAATCATTAATCTATAAGTTACATGCACAAGATTGAAAAGAAACAAGTAAGTTATGTGATATGCACCTTCAGTGTAGTGCCAAGTGATGACTGATCCAACAGCCCCTCTATCACCCTCATGCAACTCACAGTCATGAGCCCTGTCAGGAGCTATTGCAACCATCTTGTGCGGGTTGTGCCTAAAGAGATCGTGGAGGAAATCGCCGTTTTTACTGATCACAACGTAACCAATTAACTTTCCTGATAGAGCCATATCTTGATTTTTATCACACAGGCTAGCTTCTAAGATATGGTTGGTGAGTTTGTGGAATATATAAGCAGACATCATTGGCTTTATATAGAAAATTTTGGCTGCATGCCAAACAGCACATTAGATAATAAAATAATATATGATTGCTTAGTTTACTTACTATATTCAGGAAAAGTTGTCTGCGTCATATCTTTTGTTTTTAACGGCAAGGAACGACGTGCCAACCACTGTGACACCGGGACCGGGTGTTGTGGCCAAGGTCGACTACTCGACCGCCGCCAGCCCCTTGGCTCTCCCAGATGCGCGGAAACCCGGCCTCCACCCGCCCTAAGGCACGACAGTGGAATAATCGGTAAAACCTCGCCTCCCATCCGAGACGAACCGGCGCCACCCGTATTTGCCCTTCACCTAGATGCCGTAGAAAATAACGGGGAGAGTGAGAATAGAACCTGGGTCACAAGGAACATCAATTCTTTCCCCAACCACTCTACCACTACCTCATTGACGTATGCGTCATATCTTATTTGCAAAAAAAGTTGAACAAAAACAAGATCTCACTTTATCAATAAAAATAGAACAAGTTGTCCATATGTATACATCAACATCCCATTCATGAAGATTTTGATTAGAAACCCTTTTATACGTAAAATATATTACTTCTTTTAACATGCAAAAGTTTCAAAGATTTTGATATTAAGAACATAAGTAACGAGCATTATAGGGACGTGAAGAGGCATGATAACGCCCTCAACACCGTCTAATGCATGGCCATGAATCATGAGGTATCATGGAAATCATATAGCAATTAAGATACCATCTACCATTTTTTTTATGAGTAACAACTACATTTAAATACCATATATTTATCTTACACTTTAAAGGATTTGAACTCATACTCCATTGATGAGGGGCAACCATAATACAACCATGTCATGGATATTTTATCACTTTTATCTAACACATCGATTTGGGTACAACTTTTAAGAAAGTGATAATGTATGGAGACAACATGAAAAACATATTCAAGTACAACAACTTTCGTGAAAGAGATCCCTTCATATTGTATTTTCCGGTTTTTCTCGCGAATTTATTAATTTTGCCATAAATTAAAGCCACTACTTATCATTTTTCACTAAACTGAGCATCTGACTTATGTCTAGACAGTGTTATTAATGCCCTAATTAGATGGTAAATTGGTGTAACTAGATGTAAACTACCATTCCATGTCTAACCAAACTAGATAATCACCATCAAGGGACGTGTTTGATTATTATATTGTTGCTTTTCACCAAACCCTCCCATGCTTGCCTTGTTTTCGGCCGTAACCCAATCCCATAGCCACCTAAATTTTTATGGAAGCTTATTTGACTAGCCAAAATGCATGCTTGATCTTGAAAGTTGTGGTGCAACAATTGCTTGTTGGATGAACATGATTTAAACCCTTGCAAGACATCATTTGGACCTTTCAACTTTGCAAGACACCAATTCATTTCTCTCTTCTCCCTCCCTATGGTTCCAAACATCCATTTTCATCTTCACTTTTCAAACAAATCACCTAAAATAAGCTTAGAACAAACATGTTTTGAGGTATAATTGACGTCTTGGAGCTTAAACAAGGAGCTATACCTCAAAACCCAAGCTAAACTCCATCATCCATACTTGTGAAACATTCCCTAGCTTGTCTATTGGTGAAAATCTAATCTCATGTTTGTTTATCTTGTAATTATGTCTATAATGTGCAAGAAGAGGAAACAAAGTTGTTATTTGTGTATGAACAAGTAGAGGAAACTAAATCTTTGTATCAAATGCATTCATGATATGCTTGTAGATCCAATAATTAAAGGTCTATTGCCCACAAGTATTATGTAAGTGCTTATAATAATGATGAGTTTAGTGATGGTCATTTAAAACTACATATCGTACTATGAATAATCAAATTTTATTTTTTTCTTCATCCGTTTAGATTTGTTTCTCTCTAAATATGTTCCTGCTAGCCTAAATGACATATAGATAATTATTGTACAAATCAACGTTACGGGCTTATACATCAATTGATCCTAACTACTTAGGTTTGAAATTTAGGATTGTAGCATAAGTAATGGGGTTCTTGAGTTGAATATCGATTCAATAACTGTATTTCTCTGTACACTTTTGGTTTGAAGCTAAAATGAGCATTAAATTCTGATCAGACTTTTCTAATGCTCAAAATAAATAATAACTCGGGCAAATGGGAGAATGTAAGATTAAAATCACCATTTAAAACATAACGAGCTTATAGAATACCCGCTCGAATATGAAATCATCATTTAAAACAATACGAACACAAAAAAATACCTGCTTGAAATTGAAATCATTATTTACAACATAAAGAACATAGAAAATACTCGCTCGAAATTGAAATCATCATTTAAAACATAACGAACTTTGAAAATATCCGATCAAAACTAAAATCATCATTTAAAACATAACGAAATCTAAACCCTCATTTAGAACATAACGAGCTTAGAAATACGTGCCCGATATTGAATTCATCATTTTAAACATAATCATCTTAGAAATACCCGCTCGAAATTGATTTAGAAATTAATTTCGGGTTGTCCCCGTTTAATTTGGGACTACCTTTTGAATACTTTAGCTGTGTATTACATGATTGTTTGTTTAAGAACGGTTCGCTTTACATATATACTTAGGAGTTAAGAAGTAATGTTGCTGAATTTTACTTAAACAAACAATCATGTTATACACATTCATATATGAGATAAAGTATTCAAAAAGTGGGTTTAGCAGTCTACCCTTGTCTTGTAAACCCTAATTTAAATTATCTTTCAGTTGCATAATGTCTATCGATAAAAGCTGGTTTGTATATATGGCGGACCAACCCGTTCGATAAAATGGGTTGGGACAAAGTTTCAAAAACCCATAAGGATGCCATCATAAACCACCTAAAGGTAAATAAGTTATACGTATATAACACAATTACCCGGTAGAAAATATGTTATTAACAACCGTGAGGAAGTCAGTCTTTCCAAGCACTTATCTAAGAACACTAGACAACTGTAAGGAAATCTAGTAAATCGGTAATCAAAATAAATCTTTAAAGTCACATAGTTGCCTTCCCGAGAATGATTGGGAATCCTATACGTCGTCTTTTAGGGTTTAATATCTAAAGATCCCGGTTTCATATAACACAATTACCCGGTAGAAAATATGTTATTAACAAGTGGGATTCCAACCTAGATAGTCCTTTATCATTATAAAATCAAACATTTGTCTTAATTTGTTTTTAATTCATTTTTATTAATTAGTTTTTAATTAATTTACTTTTCAAGTAAAACCCCCCTTTAAATCAAAAATACAAAAATATAAAAATGTTTAGTGTGGTGTCATTTTTTAGTGTAAATAAATTAATTAACGTAATTCAACAGAGTCCCTTGGGTTCGATACTCGGACTTACATCAGCTATACTACACTGATCGGTACACTTGCCGGATGTGTGGTTTAGGTTTAGATCGAGTCTAAGTTTACAAATTTAAAGCTTAGAGTGTCTAGTTTAAGGTTATTTTTAAAGTTTGTCTTTTGTACATTATTTGTAAAAATGTGTTTTTCGTGTCGGACATGTAGTAACTGGAAGGGTTAAGTACCGTTAGTTGGGAACTCCTGTCTAGGCTGGCATTCGTACAAATCCAATTATAAGGACCCGTTGCCTACCTGGGGACAATCCCAATGAGAGTACCGATACCTATTAGGCCAAAGCATGTCTAAAGTTTAAGTTTTCGAGTCAATCTTTATTTAACCATCATTTTTACAAGTTTTTAACATGCCGCTCCTAGCATACATCAACTAGAAAACAAATTAAATTATCTTTTGAATATAATAATGTTTGCTATTCAAAAAAATATAAAAATAAATAACAATAATAATACATTACTATTACTAATTGTAAATAATAGTAATAACAAAAACACAAAAGGACAATAAAATATAATAATAAAAAGACAACAAAAAGACAAAAAAATAATAAAATATGAGAGGGGGTATAATTAGTAAAAAAGGGGGGGGGGGGGTGTATTTAGTAGCACCCTAAATATTTTCTTAAAAACTCTCAAATAATCATCAAAAATATTATTTTAAATACAACTGATACGTGAATAGCTTGACCCATCTAATTTTTTCCGGTTTATATTTATTAAAGCGCTTGTTGTTTCTATGTCAAACACATGCAACATGACCATGTCCTCCACTACTATGTGATTTCCCTTTTTTTAGCACCAAGTTCTTCCGTTGCTGGTAATTTCCTTTATTTTGTTTAGGCTAAATTGCACTTTTCGTTCTTTATGTGTTAGGGTTTCTGCAGACGCTGTCCTTTAAGTTTAAAAATTACACTCTATGTCCTTTATGTTTGCAACCTTTATCGGGCGGTGTCCTTTCTCATAAACTCAGTTATCTTTTAATGTTAAAACCCCTTGTCTCTCTCAACTTCAAACATGGGGGACCTTTTATGTAAAAAAGTGAAACATTTAAAAACAAAACAAAAGCCGGCATCTTCTACGTTTATCCGGCCGGCAATTCGCCGGATTCCGGCAACTCGCCGGATTCCGGCAACTCCGGAACCCCATTTCTACGCTTTTTCGGTCCGTTTCTTTCGTGATAAACATAGATAGAAATATAGATTTGAGGATCAAAACACACACCTTTGCTAGTGATTGTGGTTTGGCAGACACGTCTACAAACAAAGAGCTGCTGCTAGATTTGAGGATACAGAGGGTTGGGATTTTTCGTATGTTTGTTTTTAGATATTGGCAAATGCCAGCAAAGAGACCTATATGGAACTTCCAATTTGAATAATGTGTGTTCGTTTGAACAGTTGTAATATTTCTCACTTCTTTATCTTAGCAATTGCATCAAATATTAAAAACTTTATTTGTTATTGCTTCTACTATTGTTAGCTTCAATTAGCCAGCACAGATGATGGTTCAGCTCCCATATTATTTATATTGAAAGCCTTACCATACATAATATGTATATATTTTAGTTCTTCAGTCTATTTCACACTACTCTAGCAATGCCCCTGTTTTGTGATTATAACAGAGACAAAAAAAAATCGGAATCAAAACAATAACACAAGACGTTATTGTAGTGTAAAAGATTACTGCCCCTATCAATTGATCAAAGGAGAATCAATTAAAGAACCCAGAACCGTTACAGAAGATCAGAATCGGACAAACCGTTTTCCGGTGAAGGATTCCGGCGAAACAGAAAATCAAACAGTAGACTATAGAATCACGATTAACGGTTCTAAAATCTCAACCCCTTAAATTTTACAAATCGAATACACAAGAATCATTGTGTGAAATCAAATCATATATATTTTCTTGAATCTCTGTTTCGAATCAAAACCGTTCGAAGAATACAAATTGGAAACAAAAGTTTAATTTGTTTAAGCCTGCTGATTCGAAACAACAAAATAGACAGAAAGATTTTGATTTCAAGAACAAACAAGACGTTCAAAATTCCGAAGATCAGTGGATCCATAATTCAAAACGACACTGAAGTTTTCCGTTAAAACCATATTCGATAAAGAGAATTAAATCGTAAACGAATCTGATTAAAGGAATCAGAAACGATCAGAATTATAAGAAAAATCGGATTAGGTCCCTCATGTTTGAATGTTTCACTTTTTTACATAAAAGGTCCCTCATGTTTGAAGTTGAGAGAGACAAGGGGTTTTAACATTAAAAGATAACTGGGTTTATGAGAAAGGACACCGCCTGTTATAGGTTGCAAACATAAAGGACATAGAGTGTAATTTTTAAACTTAAAGGACGGCGCCTGCAGAAACCCTAGAACATAAAGGACGAAAAGTGCAATTTAGCCTTTTGTTTATATAAGTGTACGTAATTTGCATGAATGAAAGTAGAAAAAAAATTGGTTCAAAATAGTATTCTATTTCTTATCTTGTACTCTTTGTAGATTAACTCGCTAAATAGGTCTTGGGAGATTTATCATCTCGAATCGGACGTAACAATAAACATATAGTTTTTTAATTAAAAAAATTAAAAACCATTTAAAAAAAATTGTGTCTAGGAAAGAGGGAGAGATAGAGACGGTGGTCGAATATTAACTAATGGTTATAAGACACTAGGTTAGAACCCCGTGTATTACACGGGTTTACTAAATGTAATTTTATATACTAAATAATAAAAATAATACATCCTTAAAAAAACTCGTGTATTGTATGGATTTAACAAATGTAATTTATATACCAAATAATAAAAATAAAGTTATATCTTTAAAAATCTTGTGTAATACATGTGTTAAAAAATGTAACTTTGTATAGTAAATAATAAAAACAGTTATTTTTTAAAAACCCTATATATTACACGGGTTAAATAAACCTAATTTTATGTACCAAATAAGAAAAAAAAAAGTTGTATCATAAAAAACTAATGATAACATATTAATACAAAGTTTGGTTTTCGTGATAATAAGAAAAAGTTATAGCATAAAAAAACAAAAGATTTCGTTATAGGGAGGCATTCTGTTCCAAAATGGGTAATGAAGAAACTTAGTTATATGAAAAATATATCTATCTATAAAGACACCAAGTACGTAGACTTAATATAATAATATGTTTAAGTTTTTTAAAAGATATGAGAACTTATGCGTATCTGTAAACACAAAAAGTAACATTCGCCATTGAAAAAATTAATAAAGAAAGTGAATCAACATAATAGCATGGATAGATTAGGATCTATTTGGTGTAATTTAGAAGTAAAGTTATTATAACATTCGCCATTGAGAAATTAATAGAGAGTAAGTAAATCAACATAATTTACGGTAGAATAAATTAAACAAAAGGAAAGATATTATAATTAGAAATAAAAAAAATTGTGAATTGATTTTGTTGACCACATTGACACAATTCATTTCCAATGAAGATTTCTTCAAATAAAGTGTCGATGCAATCGCTTGTCAGTTGAATCTTTTATCCTAATATTGAATAAATAATTCAAAACCCAACACCAATATTAGATAAAATTTGAATGGAAGATTTAAAAATTTTAATAGATTAAATTATCTTTAAATCATTAGGCAACAAACAATCATGAATTATTCAAATATTGAATAAAATATATTATCACATTTAAATAATATTTATAAAAAACTCAAAATTTTATAGCCTCGTTGATTGACACGTGTCCTAAAACAGGTTTCTTTTATTATATCTATAGATTGTATTTAACTTATTATAAACAGTGGTGTTAAACGGGTCGTGTTCGTGAGTTGGCGGGTTCAACCCGACCCGAACCCGAAAATTTTAGACGAACCCGAACCCGAACCCGAAAATCGTTTCATACATATGAACCCAAACCTGACCCAAATAATCGTAGGCTGACCCGAACCCGACCCGTTCAACCCGAATTTTTTTTTATTTTTTTCTGCAATTTAATATATTAAAATTAGCATCTACTAAAAAAACACAAATTAGATAATAAAATTACATTAAAATTATAGAATCTTATATCAATTTCTATTTTTAAGTTATAAGTATAGCATAAAATACACACCAAATTTAATTTATAGGGGAATTGGCATGTAATATTCTCACCTAGAACTTATTGGCCATTAATAATTCCACCTCAGAATATTCCCCCCACCAGTCTCACCTTTCACATATTTTTCCTACAATGGTCCCCCGTTAAAAAAACTTAACGGAGTTTTTTAACGGGGGACCATTGTAGGAAAAATATGTGAAAGGTGGGACTGGTGGGGGGAATATACTGAGGTGGGATTATTAATGGCCAATAACATCTAGGTGAGATTATTACAGGCCAATTTCCCTAATTTATAATATAAAACATATTGTAAAAAAATATAATATTATAGAAATGGGTTAAACGGGTCAACCCGTCAACCCGACCGGGTTGACCCGAACCTGACCCGTTTAGCTAAACGGGTTGGCGGGTTTAACCTGAAACTGACCCGAACCTGTTAGTATATAACGTCTAATAATTAATTAATGTTGCAATTTTCCAACATTTAAAATCCATGTAGGTAGATATTGGTTGAATCATTGCCATAGCATCCCAACTACAAGTGTTTGAACTATATTTTCTAAGGATATATATTTTCTAAGATCTCTCATCAACTTGGAAAATTATCAAACACCAGCTAGGGAGAACAACAATAATGATCAATAGTTACACATCTCATGATCACAAAGATCCCTGCATGACACTACTTAAACGAAATATATTACAAATACAAGCAAGCCATCTTTCAGTGTACACACATAATGAGGCATATAACATATCTACCTCTAACTTTATTCTTTAAACTACCATCTTCATTTTATTCTTTTAATAGGAAAAACACACACATCTTCATTTTATTCTTTTAATAGGAAAAACACACGTTACGCAGAACATCCAATTCCCATCATTTTCATCTTTGATGTTCGGAACTATTAAGCTTTGTCATGGGCATCCAAATCCTTAACAAGCTTGCAAAGGAAATCCATCATTGAAGTTGGATAGGGTACACTTGTGTCCGGCTTCTCAAACTCAAAGGTCCATGTAGCCACCTTCCCATCACCCTTTGGTTCAACATGAAAAGTGATCTTAAAGCTCTTGTATATCTCCACAAGCTCCCCTCCTATTACATTGAACACAATCATGTGGTTTTCCTCGTTGGCGTGCTCAATTATCTGCTTCGATATTTTCCTCTTTCCCCCTTTTTGCATATGGAAATGCAAAAAAAAAAAAAAAAAAAAATCATTAATCTATAAGTTACATGCACAAGATTGAAAAGAAACAAGTAAGTTATGTGATATGCACCTTCAGTGTAGTGCCAAGTGATGACTGATCCAACAGCCCCTCTATCACCCTCATGCAACTCACAGTCATGAGCCCTGTCAGGAGCTATTGCAACCATCTTGTGCGGGTTGTGCCTAAAGAGATCGTGGAGGAAATCGCCTACTGATCACAACGTAACCAATTAACTTTCCTGATAGAGCCATATCTTGATTTTTATCACACAGGCTAGCTTCTAAGATATGGTTGGTGAGTTTGTGGAATATATAAGCAGACATCATTGGCTTTATATAGAAAATTTTGGCTGCATGCCAAACAGCACATTAGATAATAAAATAATATATGATTGCTTAGTTTACTTACTATATTCAGGAAAAGTTGTCTGCGTCATATCTTTTGTTTTTAACGGCAACGAACGACGTGCCAACCACTGTGACACCGGGACCGGGTGTTGTGGCCAAGGTCGACTACTCGACCGCCGCCAGCCCCTTGGCTCTCCCAGATGCGCGGAAACCCGACCTCCACCCGCCCTAAGGCACGACAGTGGAATAATCGGTAAAACCTCGCCTCCCATCCGAGACGAACCGGCGCCACCCGTATTTGCCCTTCACCTGGATGCCGTAGAAAATAACGGGGAGAGTGAGAATAGAACCTGGGTCACAAGGAACATCAATTATTTCCCCAACCACTCTACCACTACCTCATTGACGTATGCGTCATATCTTATTTGCAAAAAAAGTTGAACAAAAACAAGATCTCACTTTATCAATAAAAATAGAACAAGTTGTCCATATGTATACATCAACATCCCATTCATGAAGATTTTGATTAGAAACCCTTTTATACGTAAAATATATTACTTCTTTTAACATGCAAAAGTTTCAAAGATTTTGATATTAAGAACATAAGTAACGAGCATTATAGGGACGTGAAGAGGCATGATAACGCCCTCAACACCGTCTAATGCATGGCCATGAATCATGAGGTATCATGGAAATCATATAGCAATTAAGATACCATCTACCATTTTTTTTATGAGTAACAACTACATTTAAATACCATATATTAATCTTACACTTTAAAGGATTTGAACTCATACTCCATTGATGAGGGGCAACCATAATACAACCATGTCATGGATATTTTATCACTTTTATCTAACACATCGATTTGGGTACAACTTTTAAGATAGTGATAATGTATGGAGACAACATGAAAAACATATTCAAGTACAACAACTTTCGTGAAAGAGATCCCTTCATATTGTATTTTCCGGTTTTTCTCGCGTATTTATTAATTTTGCCATAAATTAAAGCCACTACTTATCATTTTTCACTAAACTGAGCATCTGACTTATGTCTAGACAGTGTTATTAATGCCCTAATTAGATGGTAAATTGGTGTAACTAGATGTAAACTACCATTCCATGTCTAACCAAACTAGATAATCACCATCAAGGGACGTGTTTGATTATTATATTGTTGCTTTTCACCAAACCCTCCCATGCTTGCCTTGTTTTCGGCCGTAACCCAATCCCATAGCCACCTAAATTTTTATGGAAGCTTATTTGACTAGCCAAAATGCATGCTTGATCTTGAAAGTTGTGGTGCAACAATTGCTTGTTGGATGAACATGATTTAAACCCTTGCAAGACATCATTTGGACCTTTCAACTTTGCAAGACACCAATTCATTTCTCTCTTCTCCCTCCCTATGGTTCCAAACATCCATTTTCATCTTCACTTTTCAAACAAATCACCTAAAATAAGCTTAGAACAAACATGTTTTGAGGTATAATTGACGTCTTGGAGCTTAAACAAGGAGCTATACCTCAAAACCCAAGCTAAACTCCATCATCCATACTTGTGAAATATTCCCTAGCTTGTCTATTGGTGAAAATCTAATCTCATGTTTGTTTATCTTGTAATTATGTCTATAATGTGCAAGAAGAGGAAAAAAAGTTGTTATTTGTTTATGAACAAGTAGAGGAAACTAAATCTTTGTATCAAATGCATTCATGATATGCTTGTAGATCCAATAATTAAAGGTCTATTGCCCACAAGTATTATGTAAGTGCTTATAATAATGATGAGTTTAGTGATGGTCATTTAAAACTACATATCTTACTATGAATAATCAAATTTTATTTTTTTCTTCATCCGTTTAGATTTGTTTCTCTCTAAATATGTTCCTGCTAGCCTAAATGACATATAGATAATTATTGTACAAATCAACGTTACGGGCTTATACATCAATTGATCCTAACTACTTAGGTTTGAAATTTAGGATTGTAGCATGAGTAATGGGGTTCTTGAGTTGAATATCGATTCAATAACTGTATTTCTCTGTACACTTTTGGTTTGAAGCTAAAATGAGCATTAAATTCTGATCAGACTTTTATAATGCTCAAAATAAATAATAACTCGGGCAAATGGGAGAATGTAAGATTAAAATCACCATTTAAAACATAACGAGCTTATAGAATACCCGCTCGAAATTGAAATCATCATTTAAAACAATACGAACATAAAAAATACCTGCTTGAAATTGAAATCATTATTTACAACATAAAGAACATAGAAAATACTCGCTCGAAATTGAAATCATCATTTAAAACATAATGAACTTTGAAAGTATCCGATCAAAACTAAAATCATCATTTAAAACATAACGAAATCTAAACCATCATTTAGAACATAACGAGCTTAGAAATACGTGCCCGATATTGAATTCATCATTTTAAACATAATCATCTTAGAAATACCCGCTCGAAATTGATTTAGAAATTAATTTCGGGTTGTCCCCGTTTAATTTGGGACTACTTTTTGAATACTTTATCTATGTATTACATGATTGTTTGTTTAAGAACTATTCGCTTTACATATATATTTAGGAGTTAAGAAGTAATGTTGCTGAATTTTACTTAAACAAACAATCATGTTATACACATTCATATATGAGATAAAGTATTCAAAAAGTGGGTTTAGCAGTCTACCATTGTCTTGTAAACCCTAATTTAAATTATCTTTCAGTTGCATAATGTCTATCGATAAAAGTTGGTTTGTATATATGGCGGACCAACCCGTTCGATAAAATGGGTTGGGACAAAGTTTCAAAACCCATAAGGATGCCATCATAAACCACCTAAAGGTAAATAAGTTATACGTATATATTGTAACGCCACCGTGACACCAGGTGCTGTGGCCAAGATCGACTACTCGACCGCCGCCAGCCCCTTGGCTCTCCCAGATGCGCGGAAACCCGACCTCCACCCGCCCGAGGGCACGACAGTGGAATAATCGGTAAAACCTCGCCTCCCATCCAAAACAAACCGGCGCCACCCTTATTCGCCCTTCACCTGGATGCCGTAGAAAATAACCGGGAGAGTGAGAGTCGAACCTGGGTCACAAGGAACACCAATTATTTCCCCAACCACTCCACCACTATCTCATTGACATCTGCGGCGTATCTTATTTGCAAAAAAAGTTGAACAAAAACAAAATCTCAATCAATAAAAATAGAACAAGTTGTCCATATGTATACATCAAAATCCCATTCATGAAGATTTTGATTAGCAACCCTTTTAGACGCAAAATATATTACTTCTCTTAACATGCAAGGGATTATAACAAAAGTTTCAAAGATTTTGATATTAAGACTATGAGTAACCAGGGGCGAAGTATAGTGGGTGCCCGGGGGTGCACCCGCCCACTCCAATGTTTCGGTTAGAAGTGTATAAGTTCCGATTTTTCGTCCGAAAATTTTAAAATGAGTTAAATGCCAAAATAGTCCCTGTGGTTTGGATTTTTTTGCCTGTATCGTCCAAAGGTTTCATTTTTCACATCTGGATCCAAAAAGTTTTCATCGTTGCCATTTTGGTCCAACTGACTTATCTCCATCCATGCTCCTCAGTTAGTCAAGGGGTATTTTTGTCATTTTTTTTTCATAAAATCAAAGTTTTCTATCTTCGTAAACCAAGGACCAAAGTACAAATAAAGTCCAAATTCAAAATGTCTACATCTTCATAAACCAAGAACCAAAGTGCAAATTCTATTTTTGAAATCCTGAAACAAGCTCTCCATCCTGTTTGTTTCTCTGGAAAATCAGTTTTTCGACGTGAACTCCGGTTAGTCGTTTGTCTGTTTCTTGACCGATTTACTTAGATTTAAAGGCACGTTACTGCTAATGATCATTCCATGCTTGTAACCGAATGATATTATCGAATAATCCTCCGCATACTGAGGGCAGAGGAGGCTTATGGTGTTCGCCTGGTTGGTTTGAAGTGTAGAAGGGTCATCGGTAATGAGTTGCAGGTTGCCGGAATGCATGTGTAGTCGCCGGAAACACGATATGAGCATGAAGGTTCACCGCCTTCGTTGCATATTTAACCCGTCTCTGTCTCTAAACCCCAATCACCACCTTAACAGATCTGACCATTGCTTAATCTTTGTTAAAATCCCCCACCTTCACCGTCTCAATTGTACACCACCACCACTACTACCGCAAGGCCATCACAAGCCACCACCGTCTCTGACAGTTGCAAAAACCTGCATTGAGACCCTGAACAGTAACTAGACCAGAACTTTGAGCAATTTTGGAGGAATTGAGAGATGGGTTTGGTGGGTTTGCATTGTGGGGATGTTTGGAAGAAATTGGGAGTAATTTAAGTGGGGGTTTGTTAGGGAGATAGTTGCAGGAAACAATGGAGTTGGGTCTGTCTTGTTGTTGTTGGTGTTGGTGTTGATGTTCAACATCGTTGTAGGTGTAGATGTTGCAGGTAGAGAGAGAGAGAGAGAGGTGTTAGGGTGGGTGGGTAAGGCATGATTATTTATATATTTATGAAATGACTAAAATGCCTTTGGCAGACTTAACACATTTGGATAGAGTTAAGTCAGTTGGATTAAAATGGCAACGATGAAACCTTTTTGGATCCAAATGTTAAAAATGAAACCTTTTGACTAAACTGGCAAAATGACTCAAACCACAGAGACTAAAATGGCATTTAACTCTTTTAAAATTATATAGGATCCCCCCCCCCCCCGATTATTTTTCCTAAATTCTATAACCTAAATATTTATAAACTTTGTATATAAATGATGGGTAGTTTGGTAAATATACACTTTGTTTTATTTGGAACTGTTATTATTTGACCCGACTTGAATCGAATAGCCAACCCGACCCGAAACATAACGAAAGAAAATTGTTTTTTGGTGCTATCACTTTACGCCCCCTCGAAACTTTTGGTCAAGCTCCGCCACTGTGAGTAATGGCGAAGAGGCAAGCATGTGAAGAGGCATGATAACGCCCTCAACACCGTCTAAGAAGGAAAGTAATTGGAAACGAAGGCAAGCATGTTATGTTCAAGAACTTCTTAAAGTTATGCTTAATTAAGAAACTGTTTCTTCTAGTTCTAATCTCGTTTTTCAAAAATCCACTTCCTCTAGCTGTTCTTCCTTCATATATAAAATAAAAGTTCTTGAAACTTGTATATTGTGAATTTGTGATTATCATATGTGACGTATGGGTCACCTTGATAGTTATGTACGCATATATGAAGGCATAAATAGTCACAAATTTCCTTAAGTTTTATAACGCATAGCGTGTCAAGTCTTCGATAAAGACACCATCTACCATTTTTTTATACGAGTAACAACTACATTTAAATACCATATATTGATCTTACACTTTAAAGGATTTGAACTCATACTCCATTGATGAGGGGCAACCATAATACAACAATGTCATGGATATTTTATCAGTTTTATCTAATACACAGATTTGGGTACGCCGATAGTGATAATGTATGGAGACAACATGAAAAACATATACAAGTACAACAACTTTCGTGAAAGAGATCCCTTGATATTGTATTTTCCGGTTTTTCTCGCGTATTTATTAATTTTGTCATAATTAAATTAACACCACTACTTATCGTTTTTCACTAAACTATGTGTAATTGAGCATCTGACTTATGTCTAGACAGTGTTATTAATGCCCTAATTAGATATATTGTTACATAATCTACACTTGACCACAGAAAAATTAGATTATTGTTGAAATGTATAACATACTGACATTCACACTCTATAGTTATGTAAAAAGTTCAACAAGTTTTTTGAAGCTGGCCAAAATTATATCTGCTTTGATGATAAAAAAAATATATATATAAATATGCCATGTCTATCTCTTACATTTAAAATTATTGTGTAAACCATGTTGGCGATCTTGGATATGCATCTCTGCTTGGGAACTATGCTGATTACAGTGGTGCACCAAATGAAGAGGAGGTTTTGTAGTATTCTCGAGTTGTCATTGATGTAAGCTCTCTCTCTCTCTCTATCAATGGTGCAATTATGTTAGAAACAAGGGTACTATAATCATCAAAATTCATAAAACCTTCATGATATATTCATATATTAGAATTGGCAAAACTATACTTGGCAAAGCGGGATTGCCAAGTGGGTTGTGCAATGAGTCCAGTCAGCTTGATCATACTGAGTTGAACCGGAACATGTTTTATCCAATAAAAATAATGCATAAACATGTATTAGATACAATTAAAAAAATACATCGCTCTAGTGATAATTTAATTTTATGAAAATTTGATTTAGAAGGGTTTATGCATTAAAAATACAGATTGGGGATTTGGGCTACTTTCCACCCGTTTTCCTTTAAGCAATTTTTGTTTGAGATGTAACATAATCTGTATTGACTCACTTAGTAAATGAGCCAAAGTTGCTACTTTTAGTAAACATTAAACACAAGGGTTTGATCAAAATATTATGTACAGTGTGCAACTGCTAATCGAGATGGTCAAAGGCGAGCTTTCATAGCAGGTGGTAGATTTGCAACCTTCACTGATGTTGCAAGTGTTTTGTGTGAATCAAGTGAGGGCTGTGCAACGGTTCAGAACCGGACCGAACCGATCCAGGACCTAACCGGAACCGTTTAATTCTAAATATATAAGAACCGGAACCGAACCGTATTCTAACTGTTGCGGTTCGGTTCGGAACCGGGTTAAACGGTTCTCGCCTAAATGGTTCTTGCTAGAACCGGTTGTCAATTAAATCCTGAAACTAACAACAAAATAAAAAACAATTAAAACAATAAACCGTTGTTTTTATGTGAAATAAGAGTTGCAACATCCAAAATTCAAACCAATCAGAGTAAAAGTAGCAACAATAAAATGTTTTAAACCGAAAGTATACAATAAAATCTTTTTGTGTGGAGAGCGATGAAGAAAAGGATTGCGGTAAAGGTGGAATTAGCAAGGAGAGGTATTCAGTTGGGAGATCGGACGTGTTCAAGATGCAATAACGAGGAGGAAACGGTAGACCATCTTCTATTAAATTGGTTGAAGTCTCGGGCAATTTGGTGGAATATAATGTTGTGGTTAAAGCTTCCGGTACAAGTAGATATTGACTCTTGTGAATAAATATTGGATCGGATAGATAACTTCAATGGATCGAAGGTATGGAAGACGCTGATCAAGGCCATCGTCATGACATCAATGTGGCAGATTTGGAAGTCTCGGAATGAGGTTGAGTTTAATAGAAAGGAAGGAATAATAACGAATATAGTGGACAGCATAAAAGAATTATCGTATCTATGGGCCAAAGAAAGAGCAAGAATGAAGAACTTGGTATGGGAGAGATGGAAGGATTTCAACGTAAGAGATATGATAAAGTAGGGTAGTTTTTGTTTCGTTTGTATTTTGTTTCCTGTTTTATTTTGCTTTCTGTCCTTTGGGTTTTACAGCTTGCTGGCCATCGTTCTATAATCATAGAATTTTCGCCGTTCAAAAAAAAAAAAAACCAAAAAACTTTTAGTTAACCATCACAAAAACTTTATTCTATGTCAAAACTACTTTTATATTCGTTAATACTAGATACGTTTTTTAAATATAGTATTAAAGTTTAAATGAATTAATAGGGTTTTTAAATATATTATTTAAATTTAAATCCAAACCGGTTCTAGTGGTTCTTTAAACGAAATCGTCGGTTATAACCGGAACCGAACTGGGAACCGCTTTCTCCCAAACTTAAGAACTGGAACCGGACCCTCAATACAACAATACGACTCGGATCTGACGGTTTTGGTTCGGTTCCCCGGTTCTTGCGGTTCAGAACCGTAAATTGCTCAGCCCTACAAGTGATGGTTGCAAGTGTTGTTTACAAAGAAACAACTTAGTATTGATTACAAGAAGGTTTACAAGAGTGAGCTACGAGTACACTGTACAAGTATGCAAACTTGCTAAGTTGTTGGGTGATCTCCAAATGAGACCCTATCACCTATTTATACTAGTTCATTACTAGTTCTAAAGAATTCTCTAACTAGAGAATTCCAAACAAAATATCTTTGATATTTATGAGCTGATTTCTAGAGCATTCCTCCACAGGGCGGAGATACAATAGGAAGTTTATTTGGTTAGGAAGGCTAGGAAGTGATCTTGACCATCCATTTAGTTAATCAAGGGCTAAAATTAAATCAGGGAATTGAAAGGAAGAAAAGAGTCGCGTGAGTTTGTTTAGGGGCATTCTAGTCAATCCAGCCAATAGTTTCTCTCTTCTCCAATTCCCCCCTATTTTTTAAATGTTAATAACTCTTTCATATGACATTATTTTTTTATAAAAATTGCACAAAAAAAACGAGCGTTTTTTTATCTTTAAAACGAGTATACTATTGCTATATTTTCAAAAAAAAAAAAAAAAAAACCCAGTTGCGTAAAACGCAATAGAAAAACCCCCAGTTACGTAAAACGCAATGAAAAAAAAACCTAAAAAATGACATTTTTCTAAAACGCAATGCACCAAAAACACAAAGAAATGACTTATTTGTAAAACGCAATGGCCAGAAAACACAAAGAAATGTCTTATTTCTAAAACGCAATAGCCTAAAAACTCAAAAGAAAATGTACTTTCTAAAACGCAATGGACTAAAAACACATAAAAATTTGTTTTACCTAAAACGCAATGCACCAAAAACACAAACAAATGTCTTATTTCTAAAACGCAATGGCCAGAAAACACTTAAAATGTCTGTTTTCTAAAACGCAATGGACTGAAAACACATAAAAAAGTGTTTTACCTAAAACGCAATGCACCCAAAATACTTAAAAATGCCTTATTTCTAAAACGCAATGGCCAGAAAACACTTAAAAATGTCTTATTTCTAAAACGCAATGGCCAGAAAACACTTAAAAATGTCTTATTTCTAAAACGCAAGGCCTAGAAAACACATAAAAATGTCTTATTTCTAAAACGCAATGGATTGAAGCCAAAAACATGAAGTTCTTCAAGATCCGAGTTGTTCTCGGTGGATTGAAGCCAAAACATGAAGTTCTTCAAGAACACATGATGACATCATCCTAGAACACCTCAAATCTAGCGATTTCACGGTTAAAAGTTAAGATTCAAAAGATAGAAAGGTGTAGGAGTGCGTGTAGATCGAAAAAGTACAAGATTTAGGGCGAGATCTTACCAGGATTGAGAGAAATCGAAGAAAAGGTGAGCTGTGCTGGTCGGACAGAGGTTTCCAAAAGTAGAAAGTTTGAGAGTGACATGGGTATTTGTAGGATTCCAAAAGGGGAAAGTGTGGGTCGGTCGGATGGCATCACGCCCGAATGACTATCCGGTCGGATGTCATCTCATTCGGATGGCATCTTGACACCATGGCCAAGTGGCAGCCTGGTCGGATGGCTATCCGGTCGGATGGCACTTGATTCGTATGCTCGACGCGACGACTTTCGCTGATTCGGTTTCGTTTACGATTGCGCATCGCTCGCAATAGAGTTTCCTATTCAAATTACTTTTAATCCCAACTACTATCATAGTTCGATTTCGATTGAGTTCGATTGCGTTTCGAGTTCGATTGCGATTCGATTGATTACCACACATAACATAAATGAACATGCACAAGTAACACATAAGGCACACACACACGTATAACAGTAACTAAAATGCATAGTTCGAGTTGCGATTTGATGTCGATTCGATTAGCATAGTTTGATTATCGTTTATTTAGCTTTATCGCATTGTTACTTCCTATAGTTCACAGTCGTGAGTCGAGTAGATTGCGAGTAACATACGTCGATTATTGTAATTATTGACACTTACTCCACATAATACAACTAAAATAAACATACAAAAGACATCTACTACAAGTCAAGTCGCGCGAAATCGGTCGTTGACTTTGACCTTGACTTTAACTTTGACTTCTCAGAAACACGGGGTGTTACACCTATGAATTTAGCTGGATTCGATGTTGTGCTAGGAATGGATTGGTTGATAGCCAACCATGCTCGAATCCTTTGTGATAAGAATTCCATAGAAATTCAGACACCCACATGAGAAGTAATTATGATTACAGGAGATAAGCCGCGTAAACCATTAAAGTTCATTTCAGTAATGAAAGTTGCTAGTTATGAGCGAAAACAAGGAATAGTGTATATGATTTCGGTAATCATTAACACTAAAAGTAGGGAACTTAAGGAAATCCCTGTAGTATCGGATTACCTAGATGTATTTCCAGAAGAGTTACCAGGATTGCCACCAGATCGGGAAGTAGAATTTAGAATTCATTTAATTCCCGGAACTACACCAATAGCTAAGACACCCTATCGGTTAGCACCCACCGAAATGTTAGAAGTGAAAAAGCAATTAGACGAATTGCTATCATACAACCTAGTTCATCCCCTTGGGGAGCACCAGTGTTGTTTGTGAAAAAGAAGGATGGTTCAATGCGAATGTGTATCGATTATAGGGAGCTGAATAAGGTTACAATTAAGAATCGATACCCATTACCTAGGATTGATGATCTTTTTGATCAACTTCAAGGAGCTAGATACTTCTCTAAGATAGATTTGCGCTCAGGATAACACCAGTTAAAGGTACAAGAAGAAGAGATACCTAAAACCGCTTTCAGAACTAGGTATGGTCATTACGAGTTTACAGTCATGCCCTTTGGATTAACGAATGCTCCTGCAGCATTCATAGACATGATGAATAGAATCTGTAAGCCGTAATTGGATAAATTTGTAATTGTCTTCATCGACGATATACTTATTTATTCCAAAATCCAGGACGAGCATTGTGAACACCTACATGCACTTTTAACCCTATTAAGGAAAGAAAAGCTTTACGCCAAATTCTCGAAGTGTGAATTTTGGCTGCAGAAGGTGCAATTTTTAGGACACATGGTGAATCACGAAGGTATTCACGTAGATCCCTCCAAGATAGAAGCAATCACGAACTGGAAAGTCCCGCAATCAGCTACGGAAGTTAGAAGTTTTCTAGGATTAGCCAGGTACTATAGGCGCTTCATTAAGGACTTCTCTAAGATAGCAGTACCATTAACTAAGCTAACCTGTAAAACAGTTAAGTTTGAATGGGGACCTAGGCAAGAAGAGGCTTTTAAGATTTTAAAGCAAAGGTTAACAAATACTCCAATTCTAGCCTTGCCAGAAGGAACAGAAGATTTTGAAGTTTACTGTGACGCTTCTAAGCTAGGATTAGGATGTGTGTTAATGCAACGCAAAAAGGTATTGCATATGCATCAAGGCAATTGAAGAAGCACGAAGAAAATTATACGACTCACGACTTAGAATTAGGAGCAATAATTTTTGCCCTTAAGATTTGGAGACAATATCTGTATGGAAGTAAGTTTACAGTCTATACAGATCATAAGAGTTTAAGGTACATATTTGGGCAAAAAGAATTAAACATGAGGAAAAGAAGATGGATGGAAATTCTAAGTGACTACGACTGTGATATTCAATATCACGAAGGAAAAGAAAATGTAGTATCAGACGCCTTAAGTCGTAAGTATCATGAAAAACAAAGACGAATCCGTGCTCTTAGATTAAATCTTCAAGTAGATTTAATGGAATAACTGAAAAACGTTCAAGAAACAGAAATCAAGGATGATGCTGAAGGAATGAAAGGAAGGATAAAAGAATTAGAGCAAGGGACTGATGGAATCTGGAGATTCCACCAGAAAAGAATTTGGGTACCTAAGCAAGAAAATTTAAGAGATAAGATTTTAGAGGAAGCCCATAAATCTAGATATACCATGCACCCTGGTAATAATAAAATGTACCAAGATTTAAGAAATAACTTCTGGTGGATAGGAATGAAAAATGACATAGCTAGATATGTATCTAAATGTCTAACTTGTTCGCAAGTTAAGGCAGAACACCAAAAACCTTCAGGTTTACTTCAACAATTAGAAATGCCTGTATGGAAATGGGAACTCATAACAATGGACTTTGTTACTAAGTTACCCAAAACCAGAAAAGGTAATGACGCGATTTGGGTAATTGTGGATCGATTAACCAAATCAGCTCATTTTCTGCCCATGAAGGAAACTTTTAGCATGGAAAGATTAGCAAAGTTATATGTAGACGAGGTAGTATCCTTACATGGAGTTCCACTCTCCATCGTATCGGATAGGGATAGTCGTTTCACTTCACATTTCTGGACAAGTTTCTAAGAAGCAATGGGGACCCGACTGAATTTAAGTACTGCTTATCATCCCCAAACAGACGGACAGAGTGAAAGAACGATTCAAACCCTGGAAGACATGCCCAGGGCATGTGTGATAGATTTTGGTGGACACTGGGATAACCACCTGCCCTTAATTGAATTCTCATATAACAATAGTTATCATGCAAGCATTGAAGTTGGCCCGTTCGAAGCACTGTACGGACGAAAGTGTAGAACTCCAGTTTGTTGGGCAAAAATAGGAGAGAGCCAATTATCAGGTCCCGAGATCGTACAAGAAACCACCGACAAGATAACTCAGATCAAGGAAAGATTGAAAACAGCTCAGGATCGCCAGAAGAGTTATGCAGACAATCGACGCAAGCCGTTGGAATTCCAAGTTATGGACAAGGTGCTCCTAAAAGTTAATCTTTGGAAAGGAGTAGTTCGGTTCGGAAAAAGGGGAAAGCTGAATCCAAGGTATATAGGACCATTCACCGTTACCCAACGAATAAGACCAGTTGCCTATCGATTACAACTCCCAGAAGAGCTAGCCGGAGTACATGATGTATTTCATGTATCCAATCTTAGGAAATTTTTATCTGACGAGTCCCTGGTAGTACCTCTTCAAGATATAGAGGTAAATAAAAAGTTAAAATTTGTTGAGAAACCACTCCAAATAGAAGACAGAAAGATCAAGTTGGGAACTGGAATCGGAAATGAAGCGAAAATATCCTCACCTGTTCCAGTAAATCTCGAGGACGAGATTTTAAATAAGGTAGGGAGGATGTAAGGACCTGCAAAAATGTCCCAAAACAACCCGTAAGTAGAAACCCGGTCCCCTGAAACCCTAATCCTTGTTGAAATTCAAGAAAATCAAAATTTAAGGGTCTCTCGAGGGCCGCGTAAGACTTAAGGGAAGCTTACGCGGGCCGCGACAGCTTGAAGGTCTCCGGATAAGCGTTCAGGCCACGTGTCAGACACGTTGCGGACCTACGCGTGACACGCTAGCCCTAATCGTAGAATAGGTGGCCCTCGCGGGCCACGCAAGATCTTGAGAGGGTTTACGCGGGCCGTGTAAAACCCAAATTTCTGCTATAAATTGCCTGTGCATGGGACTTGCTTCTGTGTTCGAAATTTTTGGTTTAAAACGTCCATTTTCTGCTTAAAAACGAGTGATAAGGTGTCGAGACGCTGCTACGATAATAACTCGATCACTTCTACGATACAATGTCCGATCGATTGAAACCGATCCGATGGATGTTTAAGTGTTGCCCTAATCCGAGCTATACTTTCTGATTCGTCGTGAGGGTTTTGATTTCGTGAGTTTATCGTAAATGTTATATTAAGTTACTGACCTAGTTTCGTGTGCATTGTTAATTAACTCGGTTACAAGGCTAAATCAGTAGGCAAGGTTCTGTCCAATTAAACTTGCAATGTGAGTCATTCTCTTTTTATAAAATTGTTTTGCAAAACCCTAAATGTTTTCGAGTTATATTTTGCAGTGATTAAGTCTTTGCTAATCTTTAATTACTGGCAGTATGTGGGGGTTTTGTGCACATTACTACTAATGATTTATCACTCTTAGGTGGGCGAGCCTAATTAGTGATATGTCCACAGTCATAGATCCGAACGAGTGACAACTGAACCAGATAATTAATAGATAGAGGCAAATGTAAAAACTCTTAATGCTGTAAATTGTAACACGGTGTCGTTTTGTGCAAATTGAATGACTCGCCAGTATTTCCCCGCTGATAAAATCTTTTTAAAGATGTTTCAGGTGATTTACTGTGAACCAGGAAAGAGTGCCGCGTAGCACTACGGCTTGAAGAATGTGGCTCAGTAAATAAAATAAATAAACATGTTTTTGTGAAACAGGAAATTTCCCCGTGAAATTCCTTTATTATAAATTATGGGATTTATCCCAAAAATGTGAAATAAAATAATTGGGTATTTTCAGTTTAAACGATCCTGTTAATATTTCCGCTGCCAAATTAAATACAAATACCACGGGTTTCTGTCCCGCGGCTTCTGGACCGGATAAAACCAAGCAGGGGGCCGTGACAACATCCTTATTGCATCTTAACAAGTCAGCATATGTCCGCCCCTCTCGAACAAACGACGGACCAGGCTTGCCGATTTCAGGCGGCTGTTCCTCCATAAAAGACTGTCCACTGTTGTTAACGCCAGTCGGTTGGTAGTTATTATCCTGATGATTGTCCTTAGGTCTCCAAACGCTACGGCCAAGATTCTCCGGTGCATAATTGATCCTTCTATGATCCTTATCATACTTGGCTAATGAAACTGAAACTTTCATGTCAAACATCTTTATCGTATTGAGTTTCACTAGTGTCCCCTTCATATCCTCTACCCCCACAAATCGGACGAAACCAAAGCAACGTCGGCTAGTATCCCGCTTCCGAGCCACATACACATCAGAAATGAAGCCAAACGGCTGAAAAGACCTCCATAATACGTTTCTTGTAAATCGGTCTGAGATATTCTGCACCAAGAACGTCCATTCTATGCATTCACCTTTGCTTTTACGATTCTTCCGGTATTGCACGTTTGACCACGGACCTCCATTGTCATACTCCCCCCCCCCCCAATCATTCCGGGAAGCCATTTAAGAAACCAAAGCAGCGAATGGATGCCACCGGAACCCAGATAGGGAACACGGTTAGATCTAGATGGCCACAAAGAACCGATCGACTAAACCCCACTCACTATCCAGATTCAAGCGAACATCGTCGAGCACACTTTACGAATTCCGAGCGGCGAGAAGAAGGGAGAGAGAGAGACGCTCAGTTTATAGAAAAAAGAGAGAGTGTAATCTCTTGGTTTTATTCACAATATTACAAAGCAATATATAATACAATGGTCAAGGATAAATATGGAAACAACATTAATACAATTAACAACAATAGTAATGAGGGCCGATTATCAATGCTTGATTATCGGCTAACATGTTTTTCATGCAGTCTATACTATATAATAAAAGAAACCATTTGAGGGACACATGTCGCTCTATGAGATGGTCTCAATTTTATTTTCCCGTTTAAATATTATTAAATTTAAAATTTAAAATTTATAGATGAGATTTTATTAATAATATTAAATTTAAATTTTATTATGGAAAGTCAATTATTAATAATATTAAATTTAAAATTTAAAGAAGAGATTTAAGATATTTTTTTTAAACTAGATCCACGATATAATCTTATTGATTGTATCAATATAAATATTATATTCATGTTCAATTAAAAATTAAGTTTACCTATAATATCATAATATTTTATTAAGAGTAAATTAAGATTTTGGTCATGTGGTTATATCACTTTTGCTCTTTTAGCCCAAAAAATAATGTTTTAACATCTGAGCTCCCAACGTCTTTTTTTCTAACCTTTTTGGCCCTAAAGTCTTTTTTAAACTCTTTCGGGCCCTAACATTTAATGGATGGGGTTAGTGTTATGGGCCAAAAGGGTTAGAAAATAATGGAAGTCATGACAGTGGAATAATCCGTAAAACTTGGCCTCCCATTCAAGACGAACCGGCGCCACCCATATTCGCCCTTCACCTAGATGCCGCAGAAAATAATGGGGAGAGTGAGAGTCAAACCTGAGTCACAAGGAACACCAAGTCTTTCCCCAGCCACTCCACCACTACCTCATTTGAACCTACTTCACCCCATAAAATATATAACATAAAATATACAAATAAAATGATTGTTTGTTTGGAGTTCTGAAATTCCTGTAATTATTTATAGTTTTAAAATAAACACAGACGAATAAAACTAAAGTTAGACGTTCTTAATTAACTAGTGTTTCATATCATGATTAGTAACATATATGGCATTTATGTAATAGACCTATAAATGTTGGTCATTGTAAGGATATTGAATGAACAAAGAAAATTGGTTTGGTTTGAAAATTTTATTTAACAATTTAACATAATAATAAATAAAAAAAACAAAGTAAAATGTTATAACAAGTGTATAGTACATCAAAGTTCATTTTTTTAGAAAACACATCTTGACGACTAAATGTGTTAATAAATTACATTATACGTGTAATACATGTGTTTATTCAACTCGTGCAATACACGACTTTTTAAAAGATGTAACCATTTTATTACTTAGTATATAGAATCATATTTATTCAACCCGTATATTACACGGGGTTCTAACCTAGTTTTATTTTAAAAGAAAACAAGGATCTTTGACTTTAATTGTCTCTTATTGGCATTAATTGTCTCTTATTTGATTTGGCTCCACTAGAACACGTTTCATTAAAACCTCATTCAATATCCCATCACCATAACAGTACTCCAGCTACCAAACCTAAACTCGATTAAAATAATACAAGTGCATAAACTCGATTTTGCAAACAAATGTTAAAAACACGTACAAACAACAGTTTATTGCTCATACAGGAGCTAGAACAATAATATAATGATCATCACATATATCCCATGATCACGTACTAAAAGGAAAAGACATTTCTACATCGTACACACGTACTTATTTCAATCAAAAATTACAACACACGTTATATATGTAGAACTTCATTAATTCCCCTTTGATTATAATCATTTAGCATGGTTATGGGCATCCAAATCCTTGATAAGATGGCAAAGGTAATCCATCTCGATAGTCGGATAGGGTACACTTGTATCCACCTTCTCAAACTCAAAGGTCCAGGTAGCCACTTTCCCATCACCCTTTGGTTCAACATGGAAAGTGTTGGTGAAGCTCTTGTATTGCCCATCCACAAGCTCTCCTCCAATCACCTTGAGCACAATCGTGTGGTTTTCCTCGTTCACTGATTCAATTATTTGTTTCGATGTTTTCCTCTTTCCGTCTTAGTTTTTGCATAAAAATATCAATACGTTACACAAGATTCAGAAGAAACAAGTAAAAACTAAATAGTCATGTTAGACGTACCATGAGTAGTATAGTGCCAAGTGATGACTGATCCAACGGCCCCCCTCTCACCCTCGTGCAGCTCACAGTCATGAACCTTATCAGGGGCAATTGTAACCATCTCATGCGGTTTGTGTCTAAGGAGATCATGGAAGATATCACCACTCTTGCTGATCTCTACGTAACCGATTAACTTTCCTGATAGAGCCATTTGTTAATTATTCTCACAAAAAACTTTTTACCACTATAGGTGATCCTGAGTTCCTACAAATATAGGCAGACAGAGATGTCTTTATATAGAACAATATTTGCCTATCACGCACGTGCATTAAAAAAATATAATAATTGATTAATTGGTATTGAGGAAAAAAAATACTGTAACATGTGCAACATTATAGATTGTCACTACACGTTTTTTTTTTTTTTTGATGTGTTTATGTGGATCAAATCAAGCAGATTACATTTCGGCTGGATCAATTCTAGCAAAATTTGGATTGTTATCATTTCGCCTAGTGGAGATGGATATGATCGGGTGGTTTCCGCTGGTGGCATGATGATACTCCAGTGGTCCGTCAGTGATCCAATTTTGCTGAATATAAAACTTAGAGTTAATTGCCAAAATCGTCCCTGAGGTTTGGGCACATTTGCCATTTTCGTACAAAATGATACTTTTGTACCATTTTGCCCCCCACATTTGTAACTTTTTGTCATTTTCATCCAAACCACTAACTTAGTTTATTTTTTCTGTTGAGTTGAAGGATATTTGGATGAAACTGGCAAATATAAACCACAGGGACGATTTTGGCAATTTAACCAAACTCTTTTTAATTTCTTTTATTTAATTAATTTTGTCACATATATAATAAAAAAGAATATACATGCAATTTTTATATGAAAAAAAATAATAGTTTTGTAACATATTTTTTATAAATTTTTATCCAACCACTAACTAAGTTAATTTTTTTTCTATTAAGGTGAATGATGTTTTAAATTTTATAAATTAATAGAATTAATTTCTAATTGTTTATATAAATCAGTTTTATAAAAATAACGTACCGTTAATCTTTTTTCTAACAAACAACGTACTGTTACCAAACCTTAAAATTACCCACCAAATAGTAAGTATAATGCCATGAACAAAAAATTTCTTTACTCAAACCACTCAGAATAAATATTAGTTAGTTCCTCTCATAATCTTAATTAATTCCTGCCAAACAAATTTCCTAAGTGCTCAACACATTTTAAAAATATGTAACGTTTTACAATTTTTTTTATATCTTTACAATTGATTAAATACTAAAAGTTGTAATCGATTGTTATGTGTTGCAAGCAAATGATATTTATTTTATATATCTTTTTCTCTTAATAAAACTAATTATATGACGATATATAAAATAAATATCAGTTTTAATTTTTGGTAGCGGTACGTTGTTTGATGGGGGGCACTGGCTTTTGTTTTTCGTTATGAGCGAATTTAAAAGAGTAGAAGATGAATTACAAATTTGGTACATATGATAATATTTGTTTATTTGACATTTATCTATAAGGTCGCAAGCATTTTAGTTTTATAAAAATTAGAGGTTTAAGTAGATTTATTTTTATAAAACTGATCTATATAAACAATTAGAAATTAATTTCTGTATTAATTTATAAAATTTAAAACATCCTTCGCATTAATAGAAAAAAATTAACTTAGTTAGTAGTTGTATGAAAATTTATAAAAAATATGTGACAAAACTATTATTTTTTTTCATATAAAAATTGCATGTATATTTTTTTTTATTATATAAGTGACAAAATTAATTAACTAAAAGAAATTAAAAATAGTTTGAGTAAATTGCCAAAATCGTCCCTGTGGTTTATATTTGCCAGTTGCATCCAAATATCATTCAACTTAACAGAAAAAATAAACTAAGTTAGTGGTTTGGATGAAAATGGCAAAAAGTTACAAACGTGGGGGGTAAAATGGTACAAAAGTGTCATTTTGGACGAAAATGACAAATGTGCCCAAACCTCGAGGACAATTTTGGCAATTAACTCTAAAACTTAAGATAATTAATCAAGATATGATAATTGGTAAAATCATACAACATCAGTAATATTTGAGTGATTTGAGTTTATATCTACAACCAATAATTAATCAAGGCGTAGGTTCCTATGGGGGGCGGGGGGGGGGGGGGTGTACGAATAAGAATAAGATGAGTTGGGTACCTTGGTTTAAAGTGGTGGCTCCAAAGAAACAAGGGGGTTTGGGTATCGGCAGTTTGATGTCAATGAATAAAGCCATGATGGTAAAGTGGATCGTGAAATTCCGAAACGAAATAACTCATCTCTGGACGAGAGTTATTATGGCAATACATGGGAAGAGGCGGAATTATTCGGTAATTCCTATAAAAAACTCAATTAGTGGTGTGTGGAAAAATATTGTACAGATGGGGAAAGGATCAAACCTGAAATTTTCTGATGTCGAGAGGAGGCTGGAGCTGCAAATTGGTTGTGGAGACAAGACTTATTTTTGGTTAGACAATTGGGCCGGTGAGTTTGCAATAAAAGATCGATTTCCCAGCCTATTTGCACTTCAAACGGATAAATTCAGTTTGGTTCAGCATCGCTACAGCATATCTAATGGTCAAGTCACTTGGTTATGGGGTGGAGATGCATCGGTTACTCAACTGGAGGTGGCGGATTTATGGGACGAATGTAAAAATTTGCTACAAAAGGTTGAAGTAAAAAAGAAAGATGATAGGTGGATGTGGAAACAGGAGGACGAGCGAGAAGAGTTCACCGTTTGCAATCTGAGATCAGAGCTGGATAGTATGACTTTGATACCAGAAACGCAGGTTCTCAAGTGGCTTAGCTGGATTCCAAAGAAAATTAATTGCTTCCTTTGGCGAGCGGTGCTAGATCGAATTCCTACAAGAGACGCGCTAGCTATTAGAAATATACAAATCCCCTCGGTCGTATGTGCATTATGTAGTATATGCATCGAATCGGTTGATCATCTACTGATTTCCTGTCAATATGCTCAACTGGTTTGGACGGCAATCTCGTTATGGGTCAAAATTCCTCTCCCGAGATATGTGCTCAGTTTGGTGGGATTATTGGAGTACATTCAATCTCATTGCTCATCACAAGAAAAAAAGAAGGCGGTATACATGATCATTGCGGCAACATGTTGGACGTTATGGCGTATTAGAAACAACGTAATTTTTAACGGCAAAACAACGAATGTTTCAAGGGCATTCGGTGACATCAAAGCACTGTCGTTTGTATGGATAAGAGAAAGGGCTGGAAAAAGAGATCTAAATTGGGAGGCTTGGGGAGATTTTAGTTGTTTGAATTGAACTTTCTGTAATTTCATTCTGTGCTTTTTTGGTTGCTGTATCTGTACTCTAATGCCTTAGCACCTTGCTAAGGTTTCTGTTTGTTTGTTTGGTTTACTTAATAATATTACCGCCTTCATTCCAAAAAAAAAAATCTACAACCAATAGCAACTTTGACATATTACACGAAAGTGGTTGCATTAAATATTGATTGAATTATTGGCATCTATCCCGTAATCCCAACTACTGCTGTCGGCATAATTTACTAGGGATTTATATTTATGAAGGATATATAGTCCCAACCATTGGTAGAGTGAAAAAGGCAATGAAGATAAAAAAAAGGCCTTCTTAATCGATAGGAACTCAGTTGGTGGTAAAGGTTTCTATTAGATTGTATGATTTGGGATAAAGCTTCTAAAAGATTTATCACATCGCATGCCACGTCTCCGTCACGTAGAAAGGGGCCTTTATAGCTCCCCCACTCTTAAGACTTTACGGAGTGGGGGCGTGGAAAGGGGTGGGCAAATCCTTCACGCCACCCACATCACCCCACCAACATACTTTAGGGTGTAAGGGGCACTCCTCTAAGGGGGGAGTGACCTCTCTTACACACACCCAATCAGCACGCGCCACGTCAACTCTCCCCTTAACTCGCCCCACACCCTCAATTTGATGGCGGCACTCCTCTCTTGGGGGACTTGCTTTTTTTTATAACAAACCTTGTGCGGGTTGTGCCTAAAGAGATCGTGGAGGAAATCGCCGTTTTTACTGATCTCAACGTAACCGATTAACTTTCCTGATAGAGCCATATCTTGATTTTTATCACACAGCTTCTAAGATATGGTTGGTGAGTTTGTGGAATATATAAGCAGACATCATTGGCTTTATATAGAAGATTTTGGCTGCCAAACAGCACATTAGATATTAGATAATAAAATAATATATGATTGCTTAGTTTACTTACTATATTCAGGAAAAGTTGTCTGCGTCATATCTTTTGTTTTTAACGGCAAGGAACGACGTGCCAACCATCGTGACACCGGGACCGGGTGTTGTGGCCAAGGTCGACTACTCGACCGCCGCCAGCCCCTTGGCTCTCCCAGATGCGCGGAAACCCGACCTCCACCCGCCCGAAGGCACGACAGTGGAATAATCGGTAAAACCTCGCCTCCCATCCAAGACGAACCGGCGCCACCCGTATTCGCCCTTCATCTGGATACCGTAGAAAATAACGGGGAGAGTGAGAGTCGAACCTGAGTCACAAGAAACACCAATTCTTTCTCCAACCACTCCACCACTACCTCATTGACGTCTGCGTCATATCTTATTTGCAAAAAAAGTTGAACAAAAACAAAATCTCACTTAACCAATAAAAATAGAACAAGTTGTCCATATGTATAGATCAACATCCCATTCATGAAGATTTTGATTAAAAACCCTTTTATACGTAAAATATATTACTTCTTTTAACATGCAAGGGATTATAACAAAAGTTTCAAAGATTTTGATATTAAGAACATGAGTAATGAGCATTATAGGGACGTGAAGAGGCATGATCAATGTTTTAAAAACCGGTATTTAAATCAAACCGGATTAGGCTAAAAAATGGTTCAACTGGTTGAACCAGGTTGTACCGAGCGGTTCAACCGGGTTGAGTAGCTAACTCTATAATTTCATAAATTACATCAACTCAAAAGTTAATCCAAAAATGCATGATTACATATTACAAAGGAAGAAACAATCCACTCGAAAGGCCTACCGACCAAACGGACTGACAACCGAACGGTCAACAACTTGATTTACTTAAAGGAGGAGCCATCCGAATGGCCCATATTCTACCTTCTAGACACCATAGTCCAGTATTCCTCCCACATGCAACTTGCATAAGGAAGAAACACTAGACTGGGGGACTTGAAGGGGTATGGTCCCAGATCTTGCGTCAGCATGACCGTGAATGACCATTACCTTTATCAAAAACCCCCACCAGCAATAACTTACATGTGTTCGTGCGGGCACGCGCGAACACAGCGGTCCAATCTGTCCATTGATGAGAAGACTTACCTTAAGGACGGAAACAAATGTTACGCATAGCGATGCGGCCTGACACCGCATCCTTTGAACATTTTCGTCACGACAAGAGATCTGGACAATAGTAACAGTCAATAAGCGGCGATGCGGCATGGCACCGCATCCCGCATGCATCTTGGATAGAACAAAGAACGCGGGAACAACATCAGTGACCGCAAGCAGCGATGCGGCCTGGCACCGCATCCTGCCTACAAGGCAAGTGGGTCTGACACTCAGTGCAAGTGGCACTGAGAACAGTCGCCTACTAACCCACATATGTGCAACAGTCTGACACCACAGCAGGACGTGGCATCACCACCGTAACTGACAGGTCTGACACACCTACAGAAGACTGTGCGATGTCAGACTAGCTACTCAACTACCCTCCTTCACTCCTCGGCTATAAATACCCATCCTAAACCAGGTTTGAGGTATCACTTCTCAACTCTCTCACTACTACTACTATCACACTTTGCTTCCCAAGCAAACGACTGATTCTCACGCCGGAGAGTGGTAACAAGGAGCACCCCCCCCCACCCCATCCTCCTTGTTACGAGTCACGGCTTGTTTCCTTATGCAGGGAACCAACCAGCGGACGATCCAGCCAGCGATCCTCGGAAAGAAGGGATTAACCCTACTTGACGAGACCAGTGAGTTAACCCCACCCGGTTAACCATTGTTTCATCAGTATGGGATATCTTTTTTTTCGATTATGGGACGAGTATGAGATTTGATGATAAAACCGTTTACCCGATCAGATCAATCGATAATATACACCTATTTACCTGAATATGCGCCCGAAATAATTTCCGTTTTTTTATTATGTCATACGTGTGTGTATGCCATATCCCTTAATTACATAGTTTTCTTTTTTTTTTTCTTTTTATTGGCACCTAATCATTATTTAACACCCCAATATCCCTATTTTTTCAAAGATATATTCCTAATACCTTATAAGGGGAGGGGGTGGTTAGTAGTGATAGAATTCTATCACTCCCACTATCCAATCAAATCATGTCATGTCAGCACCCAATATTCTATCACTAGTGATAGAAATGTAGTGGGGGTGGTATCACTAGTGATGGGATTCCAATGTACAAGTATTAATGCACAATGTACAAGATACTCATTCATCACCCAATATCTTCAACGTGTTATATATATAACGAGTTATACTCTATCACTCGTTATTGAAGTGGACGGGGCGGTGTTCCACGAGTGATACTATTGTATCACGGTAAATAACGTATCCACCCCGTGTGGTCTAAAGTGCTTACGATCGGTCTTTATGATATGCCAAAAACCTTTTATTGGTCTTCAAGATTGTCATTTCTTTGTAATCCTTTGGTAACATCCTGATTGTAATTGATTAATATCTATCCGACATGTTTTAGGTTGGATATACCCAACATATATTTTTAAGAAACTAACGGTATACTCAATACCTGATGCGTACTTACCTAATAAAAACTCGACGGGTTTTAGGCTATGTATGGGACAAACTTTTATAAACGAGTATAAGGTTAAGATTACTCAAACCCAGCCTCCTCCATTGAACCGTAGAGCGAAATTGACGTCAAAATCAAACCCCAACCAGAAGTTGCCACTCATACACCAACTACTACCATAATCCTCATTACATTATTCTAAGTTGTTTTCTGGTTATGTTGATCAACAAGGATGTTAATATAAGAAGAAGGAATGTGGAGATATCCTTGGTCATGTGCCTTTTTTGTGATGATTACGAGGAAATAGTGGAGCATTTATTCACTGCATGCTCGGTGGCTATCCGGGTGTGATCGGCTTTCAGTGATTGATGCAACATCCCACCGATATTCTTCTTCGAATTTAAAGACATATTAGACATCCACAAGGTCATAAAGTGCGGTAAGAAGGCGGAGAAGATCATTTACGGGCTGGTAATTATAGCTTGTTGGTGCTTATGAAAAGGAATGAACGATGTGGTTTTCAATCAGATTAAATGCAGTCCGCTAGACATCATAGGGGAGATAAAATCACGGGGTTATACTTGGATTAAGAATAGATCATCCTGCAATTATATTAATTTGACGGATTGGTGTAAATATCATTTATACATGTTGTAATTTATTGCCCTTTACCCGTTTGGGTCGGGGGTGTTCTTTGTATGTTTGGCGTTTTGTCTGTTTGGCTCGGAGGTGTGTTTTAATGAAGTTTATTTAAAAAAAAACAAAGATCTTTGACTTTAGTGTGTAAAAGTGTTAGGTATAGTTGGATAAGGTGATTTAAAGGGTGAATTATTGGCATTAATTATCTCTATTTTGATTTGGCTCCACTAGAACACGTTTCATTAAAACCTCATTCAATATCCCATCACCATGATTTGGCTCCACTAGAACACGTTTCATTAAAACCTCATAAACCTCATTCAATATCCCATCACCATGATTTGGCTCCACTAGAACACGTTTCATTAAAACCTCATTCAATATCCCATCACCATAACAGTATTGATTAAAGATACTACAAGTGCATAAACTCGATTTTGCAAACAATGCTAAAAACACGTACAAACAACAGTTTATTGCTCATACAGGAGCTAGAACAATAATATAATGACCATCACATATATCCCATGATCACGTACTAAAAGGAATTATTTAAAAAGCCATTTCTACATCGTACACACGTACTTATTTCAATCGAAAATTACAACACACGTTATAATGTAGAACTTCATTAATTCCCCTTTGATTATAATCATTTAGCATGGTTATGGGCATCCAAATCCTTGATAAGATTGCAAAGGTAATCCATCTCGATAGTCGGATAGGGTACACTTGTATCCACCTTCTCAAACTCAAATGTCCAGGTAGCCACTTTCCCATCACTCTTTGGTTCAACATGGAAAGTGTTGGTGAAGCTCTTGTATTGCCCATCCACAAGCTCTCCTCCAATCACCTTGAGCACAATCGTGTGGTTTTCCTCGTTCACTGATTCAATTATTTGTTTCGACGTTTTCCTCTTTCCGTCTTAGTTTTTGCATAAAAATATCAATACGTTACACAAGATAAACAAGTAACAACTAAATAGTCATGTTAGACGTACCATGAGTAGTATAGTGCCAAGTGATGACTGATCCAACGGCCCCCCTCTCACCCTCATGTAGCTCACAGTCATGAACCTTATCGGGGGCAATTGTAACCATTTCGTGCGGTTTGTGTCTAAGGAGATCATGGAAGACATCACCGGTCTTGCTGATCTCTACGTAACCGATTAACTTTCCTGATAGAGCCATTTCTTAATTATTATTCTCACAAACAACTTTTTACCACTATAGGTGATCCTGAGTTCCTACAAATATAGGCAGACAGAGATGTCTTTATATAGAACAATATTTGACTATCACGCACGTGCATTAAAACATATAATAATTGATTAATTTTGAGTTTGTGTATTATATTTAAAATTTTCATATATGAATTTACATCGAGATAGTTGATAAACGAGCAACAAGTTGCGCCGCTACCCCTATATGTTACTACACATTTTTTAACTGAGGAGCGGTGGAGGAAAAATAGATGAAAAGTGAGACTGGCATGGGGAATATTCAAAGATAGAACTGGCAATGGCCAATAAAGTCTAGTTGAAATTATTACAGACCAATTCATTTTTTAATCAAACAATGATAAAAATAGATACATGTATTTTTTTATTAACGGGCAAGGATATAGATGGTTGATATGATTTAGGGTATTGATAATTTCATCCACAAATTTCAGCTTTAAATAACAATAAAAAGGTGCAGTGACAATCTATAATGTTGCACACATGTTACAGTATTTTTTTAAGAGTCGTATCTTATTCTGATTAAAAGCCTTAATACGTCAGTTTGTAATTCAAGAAAACTTAACTACGTTAAGTTTTTTTAACTGAGGATCGGTAAAGAAAAATAGGTGAAAGATGAGACTGACATGGGAAATATTCAAAGGTGGGAGACCAATTCCCCTAAAAAAATACATGTATCTATTTTTATCATCGTTAAAATTTTTTTCAACTTAAAAATACTTAGGCATGACTATTGTTTGTTTTTCCTTTTCGAGTAGTTATTATGTCATAGGGATTACTCAACATATTTCGGAGGATCAAACACATATAATCATGTGGGTTACTCCCCGTATTGTTAATTATAATGAATAATGATGAGCCCCATTGGTTTTAGATTCTAAAAATATGGATCAAATCAAGCAGATTACATTTCGGCTGGATCAATTCTAGCAATTTGGATTGTTATCATTACTTAAATCTTGGAGGTGGATAAGATTTATGGACCATTAGGTCCTAGGTTCGATTCTCACAAGGGGTTTTCTTTCAGATTTATTGGTTTTTTTTTTTCCTGAATTTGTGTATAGGCATTATAGCCTAGTGGAGATGGTTATGACCGGATGTTCCGCTCGTGACACGATGATACTCCAGTGGTCCGTCAGTGATCCAATTTTTGAGTGATTTGAGTTTATATCTACAAACCTTCAGAAAATTGATGGATCAAACAGAAAACCAAATAGAAAACGAAATTAGATATGAAAGATTTTAGGTGATCCTAGAATATCACTGACGTGTGCATTTAGTTGACGTAACGTAACCTTACTAAATCTGCTTACTTTATTAAATTTGTTTTTAAAATACCTTTTTTTATCTGATTCCAGTCAAATTGAAAATGTAAAATAATAAAGCAACTTTAATTAAACATGTCGATATATTTTTTTTTTTTTGATAATAGGGAGAAAGCCCGTGCGATGCACGACATGCATAATAGCTATTGTTTGTTCGTGGTAAGATGTCTGACACGGCCGGTGCATAACATGTAAGACAATACGCCTACAAAGGGGCGTGATTAAAGTTTATTAAACCATGGGCCATAAGTTGTTTCCTTGGCAAAACTTGCCGGCCAAAAAGAAGTGAAAAAATATGTCTTCCAAGGGAAAAAAAAAATGAAACAGAAAAAGGGAAAACGCATAAACTCTCGCACGCCTTCCTATCTTATTGGATAACACATAGACCAAACTTTAGCTAACACATGCCACCGTCATCCCCAATCCCATCACCAGTCAACTGACTGCAGTGAAATAACGAAAAGAAAACTATTAAAAATGGTATACTATGTTTACGTATATATGCATCGAAAAGTAGTACGGGTTTTCATTACTAACGCTAAGTGCAGACGGTATACCTTTCATGTGGGTCACTGTCAACTGTTTCTTCTGAATCCGAATCTGCATAAGCAGGCCTGCGAAGGAAAAGCACTAAACATTTATGTAGACGGTTATCCAAAAATAAATATGCACAATTACATTGTTTATGGAAATCAATCAATTATAGTTGAAAGTTTTTTTGTTGCCTTTCCATTTATAACGATACCAAGTTTATTTTTTTCAAAAGCCAACTCCTCCCCTTATATGTCTTTACACATTCGAAGTGATGCGTTACCAAGTTTTTTTATTCCTGTTTTTTTTAATGTAGAGCAATGCACTTTTAAATTTACGAACTCAAGTTTCCGACTGTTGTAGCCTCCTAATTTTAAAATAGAGTAAACATATACCAGGTATGTAAATAGCATTTCAGATCGAGTAGAAAGGTAAATAGCACATCTTTAATTAAAATGGTTTATTAAACAGGGCACGAATAAAGTGTAAGCCGATATATACCTTACGATCGCTTCAACGCGCTTAACTGGTGTCGGTATGGGTAGCACCCCCTTGTCTTTAGCTGGGATCGATGGAGGTGTGGAAGAACCAAAGGGCTTACAACCATCCCCATCTAGCAGGACATTCTTGCAGTTGAAGGATTCAAAATGGCCATGATCATAATACGTACACGAATCAAGCTGGAGGGTCTGAGTGCTGCCCACAAGAGAGTGCAAACAATTCGGCAGTGTTGAAATGCTTCCATCAGCGTTCCTTACCATCACCGGAGTGAACTTATCCTGTATGTCAGTGGAATAAAGGCTGTAGACGCGTGACAGGCCAGACTCTGCTGTGAGTATACTGTGAGCAGTGGCCTTTGTCAAGCGTTGGGCGGTGTCATCAAAGCAGACAACGACAGCTTCGGCTGTTGAGTCAAACACCTCGAGTTCTAGCCTGAAACTGTGCAAGGTTTGTAATTTATTTTCAGTTATAAGCCTGCATGAGAATGGCTACAAATTAATACAACTAAACATTTTTAGAAACAAACCTTGCTCTCGGGAAGACAACGGGGTTTTCGCACCCATCACACCACATATCGTTGTCTTCACGCCCCACACCTTTCATGCAATTCCCACCGCCACATGTCAGCCTGAACCACTCTTGGCTATTGCGCATGCGTTTGACTTCAACACGACAGGTGAATTCAGCACTCTGCATATATTACCAACATAACTATAAACTTTAACCATTTGATTCAAAAATGATAACCAATATTGTGCTTATCCAAAATGACATATCCTAAGTGTATATTACATTCTAATGCAAACCTGATTTGACCTTAACCAAAATGACCAACGTTTACATATGCTTGGTTCGCCACGAACTACGTACACTCTTTATCTACCCAATATTTAAATTACATTTTATGTTTTCAATAAATATTTATAAACGTGAATTCGGTATTAAAAAAAAACATTACTTTTTTTTCGGTATTAAAAATGTGAATTCGGTATTAAAAAATATTTATAAATATTTATAACTGTTAAAAAATATTTATAAATATCTATTTTAAAAAGGGGAAAGTGAATATAGGGTTGTTACACACCTAAGCTTAGGTGCGAAACCCTTAAAACTACGTAGTTTTGTTAAACAAAACTAAAATAAGTTAATATTCTTTTTCTTTTTATTCCCTTTTTCCATTCCAATTTCACAGCATTCATCTTTATAATCTGGGACGATGAATTCAAAAACAACCCTCGAAGCTCATAAATCAAAATCCAAATGGCTGGCAACTTCTAATCGAGATGGATAGAATTAACATTAAAGTCAAACACTGAAAAGTAATTTGATTATGTAAGAAATTTACCTGGATTATAAATTGGCTGAAATATTGGATAATGATAATCTTGAAAACCTAGTAAAAAAATATGGTGGAATTACGCAGCTATTGTAATCTTCATATTTTAATCTCAAATTTAATTTTGAGATATTAGAATGACTATATTAGAATTTAATTTTAAGTTGAAAATTCAATAGACATATATTCTGGTTTAACAGAGGAGCAATTCAACATAATGAATTCACTGATGTCACATAGATATTTTGTGGAAACCCTAAACTTATTTTGATTCAATGGTTTGTATTAGATGCACTTAATCATGAAATACCACTATAATACATAAAATTGTAATCATGTGGAAATTCAGTCAAATCGTAAAATGAACATAAGAAGATTACAAAAAATTGTTAGTTGGGCAAGAGCCATAAATATAGACTGAAACTCGTTTAACACAAAACACTACTCAGTTTCATACTAATATTTCAAAGATGAATCGTGAACGCTCTGAAATTGGAACCGAAAAAGGGAATAAAAAGAAAAATAGTAGTTTTTTTAATTTTACTACCCAAAACTACGTAGTTTTAAGGGTTTCGCACCTAAGCTTACGTGTGTAACAGCCCCATATTCACTTTCCCCTTTTAAAAATACATATTTGTATATATATATATATATATATATATATATATATATATAGATATATATATATATATATATATATATAGATATATATATATATATATATATATATATAATCTATTTTATAGTTAAACGAAGGAACCTAAATGGGTGAATATATAAAAAGAATTTGAACACTGTAACAAACTTACACTTTCTGTTTCGTTTTTTTTATGTTGCCAAGTCGTCGGAAATAAAACAAAATTCACAGTCGTTCATTCCACTTTCGGTTTGTTACGGTTTGTGTTTTTTTTCCTTAACACTAAGAATGAGTGTGCACATATAACTTAATAATCAAAGGAAAAAAGGATTACCGGAGCTTAAAGCTTTACGATCGGACAAAGCCCATTTACCGGAAGAAGGAGTGGTGTGAGACGGAACCTTCATCGGCTATGGGACCCGACCAGAACCTCATAAAAGCCAAGCATACTCGCGACTCAGTCATGGTTCATCTTGATGTCCAATTAAGTGGAACAAAGGTGGTAGCAACCGATGACATGTAAAGGGCCGGCTGCGTAAGTCACATAATCAGCACTCCGACACTATGCAAAACCTTAGTCGGTAGTATGGCACTGCATCAACTTAATCAGAAGGATGGATGTAGCAACAGTCGGTAGTTGCGGCCAACGACGGTATAAATGATGACTAACGGTTGCGACAAATGATAGGGTATGTATTGCGTAATGTAGTGTCGGTTTGTAAGCAAAAGAATTATGTGTTCAAAGGATGTTAAATATAGGCTTTAAAGAATTCTCCTTATCAACCGTTTCTACTCTTAAATAATCAAGTATATATGATGAATTAAATAACCAAATTATATGCGATGAAGGTTACAAAAGTTGGTGTAAACGAAAAGGCTAATGTTATGAATAATTACATTATGGCTTGTCATAATAATTGTTTTTTTCATTTATGTATTTTTAATGATCAATTATTAATAATAATAGTGATCGAAAAGACACAAATGTATTTAAGAGGCTCAATAATGAAGGTTGTAAAAAATTGATATAACTAAATTTTTAAGTGTATATAGATATATAGATTATTTTAATCAATATTATTTTAAGTACTGCATTTAAAACATCATAAATGTTGATTTTAAAACAGAACATGTAACTAAATTTTAGATTATATATAGATTATAACCATCTAAAAACCATTACTGTTTCAATTTTCTAATAAGATACACGAAAGTGGTTGCATTAAATATTGATTGAATTATTGGAATTTTTTTTAACGGCAAAGGTGTCACAATTTTTTGGGTGCGAGACACCCCACTTGATGACTGTCGTAAGGGTCAATCAAAAACCTAAATAAGCTACGTAGATAGCGTAAGTAGGGTATCGTATCCACGGGGAATTTGTGGTCAGTGTTAAAGAAATTAATTAAAACTAAACTATCTAAATCGGGGGTTTGTTTGTTTGATTATAAAGAAAACACAATTTGTCACGAAAAGTGTTATCAAGATGAGAAGAAGTAACCTCCACCCGGAATCCCGAATTCCCATTTTAATATAAAAATCCGTTTTCTGATTCAAAACACCACCTAGACATGGCATCGGAATTAATGAATTTGATTAGTTAATAGGGATAGTTTTTAAGATTCACTATGCAACCTAATAACCCGTTTGATTATATCAATTACCCACCGATTTACCAACCCGCTAACAACGCAAGAAAGTTGTCAATACGCTTAATAAACGACAAGTAATTCAAACACAAGAAACGTTTACCAATAATCCAACACAAGTGGTCAAGCTGTACCAGTTTACAAGAATCAGAAAAACAAATAATTATGTCAAACCGTGTAAACGTTCATCCGGGCAGAAGTCACGAAGAGTTTAGCCGCTCATGGTGATCTTTGCCGCTTCGGTTGTCATCCCGATTAAGTTAGACTTCATGGGTTGGCTAGATGTCATTGATTGGCTGAAGAGAATGATGAAATTCGTCCCTGATGTTAGATGTTGACGGCTGTTCTCTCCCCCAAAACCTATATTGGCTCGATCCCCTTATATTGATTCCTTTCATCATCGCCGACCTAACTTCTATTGGGCCCCTCTTTGTCTTGTAACCCAAGTTGTAATCCCTATGCAGCTTTTCCTTCTGGTTTCTTTTTAATTCACGCCTACTTTGTTGTATGTACATGTTCTGCTGGGCGTCAACAGCTTCACGGCCCACTCCTCCTGATTATAATTTGCTTCCAATATTCCTTCACATCCAGTATTGCCACTTTTCTCAATTAATTCCATCCATGATGATTTTTCACAAACACACGTGCAATTCTTTTTTTTAATGTTGGACTTTGTGAAAATAATGATCCTCTAAAATTGATGCCCACTATCGTCCAAGAGATGTCATCAAAATTATTTGTTTAAGCTTGATGGATTTTTTTCTTTTTCATGTCTTGCATTAACCCGTCAAACCCACTTTGTGTTTGTTTTCCTTCATTAAACATCTTTAGAGCACCTGTTACACACAAAACACCCATACGCAACAAATATATAATACTTAATATGCTCAACACGCTAAAAACTGACGCGAACTAATATAAAATATGACTTATTTTGACCCGACATCACCACTCCCCTCGCATTGGGGAGGCCCGTCGCCCCTCTCCGGCCAGACGTGAGTGTCTTAACCGTGCCCCAGCTGGCATCAGAGGGTGACCGGCGTCCAAAGGAAAAACCCCACAGGTGCCTCGCCCATCGTAGGGCTTGACGGATTGAGAGCCGCCACAGAGGGGAATAAACCGCCTCAAGTGGGGATCGAACCCGGGCATCATGGGTAAAACCCTGGTGCATCAACCAGTTGGACTGGCATCATTTGCAATTATTGACATCTATCCCACAATCCCAACTACTACTGTCGGCATAATTTACGAGGGATTTATATTTATTAAGGATATAGTCCCAACCATTTGGTGGAGTGACAAAGGCAATGAAGATAAGATATAGGCCTTCTTAATCGATAGGAACTCAGTTGATGCTAAAGGTTTCTATTAGGTTGTTGTAACACCCCGAAAAAAAAAATATAAAACCTTAAACTGGAATTAGTAAGGTTTAAATAAACGAGAATTTACTAACTAGGAATTTTAACCTAATTAGTTAAAATTCTAGAAATAACCATAAAGTAGAGTTAAAATTTACTAAAATCAATGTTGATCAAAGTGGAGGGGTTTAAGTTGTCAAAATTGAAACTTTAATTCTAATAAACACATAAAACATAAACTTAACACCCCACTTGAAATCCCTGGTCGACCAGAAACATCAGGGGCGACACCCACCTTCAATCAAACCTAGAATTCTACTAAAATCCACAAATTGAAGGAGCAAATCTGGTCCAAACGAAAATCCGAGCATAGAATCGTGATCCTCATCACAAGAGGATTACAAGGTATGTAAAATTTAAGGATTTCTCTCAACTTGAAATTTTCATGAATTGGGAAAAATCTGGAATTAGGGTTGCATGTGTATGTTATGATGATTGTGGAACAACTATAGTGTCTAAGGACAAACCCTAGATCAATAGAAGTTGAAATCATATGAAATTTTGGGTGAATCCATAATCACCATAGTAGGTGATTAGTGGGTCATGTGTATTTGGATGAACACTAGAAAGTAGATTGTTAATCTAGTATAATTTAGCAATCTGGAAGTGATTTCAGCAATTAGAAGCTAACATTCATGTAAATTGGTTGATTTATATGAAAATAGGGTTAAATGATAAACTAAAGATGTGATGTTTGATCATGTAAAAATCTGCTTATAAAGTGTTTGTTGAAATGCCTCTATGAAGGCTTAAAAACTGAAATTTCGAGTTTAAACGCATAATCGTGATGTTCGGTGTATTATGCGAATCATGATATGAAGAGAGTTCTAAACATGTCTTGAATTGAACTCTATAGGACAAGATACCGGAACGTCGAGTGGACAAGCCGGTGGCGACTCACGGTTGAAGGGCGTGCGCTAAGGTATGTAACTTGACCCGTTACATTTATTAGACTTGATGATTCTAATGTGTATTTGAATCCTTGAATAAGATTTGTTTGAATTAAGCGATGAAACTGTTATATTGATTGATTGATTAAATTTGGTTGGTACCCGTTGGTAGTCGTCATAGAGGAGGATTCCGTAGACGAGCCAAACGGGTCAAATAATCAAGTAAAACATGATTAAGGCTCCGGACTATGATGGATTGTTCTTTGATATTGCTCAATATACAACATGTTAGAATTGCTAGAATTTGATGTAGCAGTTGTTAGAAAAGTAAATTCCAAGAGTTGGGTTTGAGTGAAATGAATAAAACAAACAAGACATGAAATTTCCAGGTACCACCGTAAATTATATGTTACGGTGTAGATCCCCTGGTTTACGGTGATCAAACAATTCCAGGACTCACCGTAAATTACGGTGATACCGTAATTTACGGTGGACCCAGAAGAAGCTTTTATATTTTGTTATTTCAAATTCGATGTTAAATCCTTGGAATTATATTATATAATAACATCAAAACTAATGTTTTCAACGGTTTTGATCATAGGTAAATTGGTGGATCTTACGGGTGGCGATCAAGTGATAAAATGAAGAACCGAACACTCCATTTTGAAGCTTCCGCAATGTCTTAGATCTTTTGTAATCTTTGTGTATGGGTTATAAACACATGATAAACGATTTTTGAAATGATGTAACTTAGTCAGTAGTTGACTAAGGTCTTGGTTACTTATGAACTTTGTTAATGAAAGTCATGTACTTAAACTATATTTTGTTAAAAATCAAGGGTAAAAATTTAGGGTGTTAGAGTTGTATGGTTTGGGATAAAGCTTCTGGGAGGTTTGTTACGTCACATCAATGCCACATCTCCGTCACATAGAAAGGGGGCTTTATATAGCTCTTCACCCTTAAGACTTCACGGGGTGGGGGTGTGGAATAGGGATGAGCATATCGGTATCCGATACCGAACCGATACCGATACCGCCAAATACCGATCCCGAATTTCACCCAAACTAGGTACCGATACCGATACCGAAACATGTCGGTTAGGTATCGGTACGGTACGGTATCGGTATTATACCGTATTTTGAGGGTCGGTATCGGTATAATACCGATACCGTACCGTACCGATACCGAAAACGCCAAAAAGTGGATACCGATCCAGATACCGATCGGGATCGGGATCGGTACGGGATCGGTACGGGATCGGTACGGGATCGGTACGGGATCGGTATGGGATCGGTATTCGGTGGCATATGCTCATCCCTAGTGTGGAAAGGGGTGGGCAAGCCCTTCACGCCACCTGCATCATGTAACGCCCTAACACGTTTTAACCCAAGATTCGCAGCGGAAAACACATAATTTAAAATCTCTTTAATGATATTCTTTCTTTCACTTAAATACATTAATCCCTTTTTATAAATTAATTAAAAACTAACATACTTATATAAAATTAATTGACCACATTCACACCCACGTACAATCCATGCATTGACTCGATCTTCAACCGCGTACACTTCTTGATGAAACATCCATAAACCTGTACAACCTGCAGACACCGCATTCAATCACATCATTAGTAACCGGTGACATAATACAAAATCTTAACACATGTATAAATAGGCGTCAACATATCATGCTTTCTCTTATACTAGCCCCTTCATCCATCCATTCGATCACTCGCATCGGATTGCGGAGTCAACCTTCACTTCCATTGTTAACATGCCTATACTTCACATTAATTCTCAATAGAAAAATGGTTAGTATCATTAGCTTCTCTTCTTATGAACATGTCCTCGAATACACATAACTCATCTTATTCATTCAAGCATATAATTAAATACTCACTTAAACATGTATTCACTTTCTATTCGTACACGTATTTACAACTTACATCCAACATGTATAACTCCTTAATTCATCTTTATGCATAATTCAATATGTAAGTTCCCTTTTCTTACCCAAACTTAATCGAATCTCCTTCTTAACCACTTCCGACCCATTTGCACTAAAACTTAACTTAGTAATCAGATCGATTCATATCTTCTCACATTACATTCAATAATTACCATATATCATAAATACATTACCAAACAAAAGGGTAAGTTCGGAGTTCACTTACCTCATGCGTCCGAGTTCGAGCATAGCTTCCGTGTTTATCCTTGGCCCGTTGCCCTTCCACGCTTGTGTCCATGTTGACATGACTCCTATCCATACATGTCATCACATTTATCATAACATGATTAGCATACATGAGCATACATACCTTTTAATGAAGGTTCTTGCCATATCATCTTATCAAACTAATTTCTCACTTGTAATCCATTCAAAACACATTCCTTATACAATTCTATTATTTTAATACATCATCATCACATTCTACATACATTTATTCATTATTAGCATTCAATCTCACTTATCATTTTCTCCTAAGCATTTCATCAAACACTTGGTGTGCATATCACTTTCTAAGCATAATGTACAAGTGCTTTAAGCATGTTCTTCCCTATTTCATCTTATGAACCATCACATTCAATCAAAATCTCATAATCATAAATTCCTCATCAAGTCTATCTATCTCAGTCTATCATATAACACCTTATACATCACAAGATCACACTATAACATCTACAAGTTCATCATGATCATCATCTTCACACTCATGCAATGGGTTTCATTCTAAATCACCCAATAACTTGAAATTAATCATAACACAAGTTCTATTTGGTGTTTCTAACACCTCTACATGCTTAATTTCATACAAATTCATGGATTGATCATAACCCACTTCAAACAAGATCATCAAATCTAAGTTTTAAGACATACCTTATGATCCCCTTGTGAAGGTGATCGTTAATTCACGTTCGGTTGTGAATTTGGGCTTCGTTTAGCCTTTCAATTTGGAGAAGTTGTGAAGTTTAGGGTTTTGGCTCCAAGGGAGCCTTCCCTGCTCGTTGATGAACACACACACACGATGTGTGTTTGTGTGTGTGTTGTTCTCTTTTTTAATAAAACAACTTTCAAGTTGTTTACTTAGGTCCCTCATGTTTCGTTTTAGTTAAATAAGGTTACAACCCTTCGTTTAATGCCAACGATACTAATATTCAACTAGGTTAATTATTCCTATTTAATATTCATTTACGGGTTCACTTTTACCCTTAACAGTATTTTTACCCGTTCCTTTGTATTAACCGGGTTTAAATTACCAAACCCATTTTTGGGGTGTTACAAGTCTACCCCCCTTAAAAGAGGTTTCGTCCCCGAAACCTTGCTCATACCCACGGAAGCTTGGAAAAATTTTATTCAGGACAATAATCCTTTATCAAAAATGCATCAGAAACCTAATTTCGGCCCATTCGGAAGCTTAACGGAGCACCGGGACGCGTTACGTATCATTTGGAAATGCAAAACTAAGAAAATCGGAGAAGTGGGCTAGACAGCCCGTCGGCGACGGGGTGGGTACCCGTCGGCGACGACCTCTTAATAATGCCCGTCGGCCGAAATGTCCCGTATCCAGTCAGTTAGGCCGTCGGCCAGTTTTGCGATTTTGAGAGCCCGTCGGCGACGGGGTGGGAACCCGTCGGCGACGACCTGCAGAAAACCCATTTTTCTGCAGTTCCGTTCCGTCGTTCGTACGCACTAAAACGCGCATAACTTTTGAACCGTTTACCCGTTTAACCTCTCGTTTCTTCCTACATGCTTGTAAATTCACATTCTATCATACGAACTTAAAATCCCACCTCTGGATTAAGAAAATTCTTATCTTACAAGCTTTTGGCTTAATATTCATTTAAGAATTATTCGACCCGTTCATGCATTTATCAAACAAACACGTTTGTTTGATCCCCATTTCTCATGAACTCCATAATTTCAAGGTTGTCTATCATACTAGGTTCATATAACGGGTTTATATACGTTCTTAAACCCATTTTCGCTCATATGCTTATTTTGACCCGTTAAGGGTATTTAAGTCTATTTTAAGCACGTATCACCTTCATTCGCTTCTAGCTTCATATTTTCATATTTCTTATCAATTGATTTCCCACCACAACTACATTTGTGGTGGATCTAATGTGGTGATCTATATAATCCGAATTTTACCCTTCGGATCCTCCTATTACGGCAAAACCCAAAAGCTTATACCTTTAACCTTTACACCTTTCAAATGACTTACTCGATCATAATACTTGTTTCCAAATAGCCCATAAGGGTTGTTTACCCGCTTTGTCATTCGAGGGCGTTTTGGTAAACAGATGCTCCGGTTCTTACGACAAAGGACCTTAATACATAATTGACCAAAAGTCACACTTTTTAACTACAATCTTATTCGTACATACCTGGCTTGGATCAAGCTGTGACCCGTTTAATACTTCATTAAGTAACTTGCTAATTAATAGCAACGCAATTCCCATACGCTATCCATCCTGTGAGCATAAAACTCAACAAACATCCATTAGTCATCATCATCAAATGATCCTATCATCATTAATTGACCCATTTGGTCTAAACGCCCCAAACCTTTTACATTTTAAATAAAATGGTATCGATTTACCATTTCGCTCATTTGACTCATTGCGGATTTTCACCGTATGGTCATAATCTTTAAACCTTTCTTCCACACATTTAACCTATCATCGCTTACGCCATAGGGTATTCTTTAAACTTTATTTTCATTCGTCCATGTAACTAAATTACCGTTTTACCCTTATTACTTATCATGGCATACATCATAACAAAATCTTTCAAAACTCATTATACTTTCATCATTTCATGACCAAATTACCATTTTACCCTTTTTACCATCCAATATGGTTTACTTCCAGTTTTAACATGTTCCGACCCGTATCGATTCGTTTCGGAACATCTTATTTCGAAATCTCTTTTCGAATAGTAACATCTCTTATTTCTAGTCAAATACATAAGTAGTTGTACTAATTTAAATGCCGTAAGCTTTACTTACCTTCCATCCAACTACGCTTTTCCGCGTACTTGATTCGTTTACTGCTTGCGGCTCAAGCCTTTCATTCTTCTTTTCTTCCTTACATGTGTTGAATCCGCCTCGCGAATTCAAACAGGTAATTCATACTTTATCCCTTTCATGTTTCGAATCCATCTCGTGGATTCTAACACATCATTCATACTTTAACTTCTTTCATGTTTCGAATCCGTCTCGCGGATTCTAACATAGCATTCATACTTTAACTTCTTTCATGTTTCGAATCCGTCTCGCGGATTCTAACATAGCATTCATACTTTAACTTCTTTCATGTTTCGAATCCGTCTCGCGGATTCTAACATAGAATTCATACTTTGACTTCTTTTCATTTTTATCTTTCTTTCTCATGTTTGACCCGATTCTTACAGAATCGAGGAACCCCTTTCCATCCCACACGACCCCTATTCCCGATTCGTCCGGACATACATGTGATGATCCTCATGATCCCACGAGTGTCCTATGCTTCTTGCACACTGGCCAGGCATGCAATCCACATACTAGTCTCGTGTCCTCATAAGAATTATCACTTTATGTCTAGGGAACCGGTCTTAAGTTCGTGCCACTCCCATTTGAATCCTTCAAGGATTTTACCCTCGTATACAAGGGTATGCTATATACTAATGCTCGCCAAATTTAAAATTTGTGTACCTGGGGTCCATTTTCCTGACATATCTCACACCTTAGCTTTCGTACTAGCCCGCGACTGCGGAACATCCTCATTATCCATCAAGCTCACCTTTCAATATTCATCATTATTAGTAACCTCTCGCATACTTACTTATATTAAATCTTACCTTTCGGTCTTGATCGAGTTTTGGATTGTACGGGTCATTAATCACAAGAGCACACAGGTTTGAGTCCAAGTACTCACTCATCTGTACTTGATTTCGCTCAAACTTAGGCTCTGATACCAACTTGTAACGCCCTAACACGTTTTAACCCAAGATTCGCAGCGGAAAACACATAATTTAAAATCTCTTTAATGATATTCTTTCTTTCACTTAAATACATTAATCCCTTTTTATAAATTAATTAAAAACTAACATACTTATATAAAATTAATTGACCACATTCACACCCACGTACAATCCATGCATTGACTCGATCTTCAACCGCGTACACTTCTTGATGAAACATCCATAAACCTGTACAACCTGCAGACACCGCATTCAATCACATCATTAGTAACCGGTGACATAATACAAAATCTTAACACATGTATAAATAGGCGTCAACATATCATGCTTTCTCTTATACTAGCCCCTTCATCCATCCATTCGATCACTCGCATCGGATTACGGAGTCAACCTTCACTTCCATTGTTAACATGCCTATACTTCACATTAATTTTCAATAGAAAAATGGTTAGTATCATTAGCTTCTCTTCATATGAACATGTCCTCGAATACACATAACTCATCTTATTCATTCAAGCATATAATTAAATACTCACTCAAGCATGTATTCACTTTCTATTCGTACACGTATTTACAACTTACATCCTACATGTATAACTCCTTAATTCATCTTTATGCATAATTCAATATGTAAGTTCCCTTTTCTTACCCAAACTTAATCGAATCTCCTTCTTAACCACTTCCAACCCATTTGCACTAAAACTTAACTTAGTAATCAGATCGATTCATATCTTCTCACATTACATTCAATAATTACCATATATCATAAATGCGTTACCAAACAAAAGGGTAAGTTCGGAGTTCACTTACCTCATGCGTCCGAGTTCGAGCATAGCTTCCGTGTTTATCCTTGGCCCGTTGCCCTTCCACGCTTGTGTCCATGTTGACATGACTCCTATCCATACATGTCATCACATTTATCATAACATGATTAGCATACATGAGCATACATACCTTTTAATGAAGGTTCTTGCCATATCATCTTATCAAACTAATTTCTCACTTGTAATCCATTCAAAACACATTCCTTATACAATTCTATTATTTTAATACATCATCATCACATTCTACATACATTTATTCATTATTAGCATACAATCTCACTTATCATTTTCTCCTAAGCATTTCATCAAACACTTGGTGTGCATATCACTTTCTAAGCATAATGTACAAATGCTTTAAGCATGTTCTTCCCTATTTCATCTTATGAACCATCACATTCAATCAAAATCTCATAATCATAAATTCCTCATCAAGTCTATCTATCTCAGTCTATCATATAACACCTTATACATCACAAGATCACACTATAACATCTACAAGTTCATCATGATCATCATCTTCACACTCATGCAATGGGTTTCATTCTAAATCACCCAATAACTTGAAATTAATCATAACACAAGTTCTATTTGGTGTTTCTAACACCTCTACATGCTTAATTTCATACAAATTCATGGATTGATCATAACCCACTTCAAACAAGATCATCAAATCTAAGTTTTAAGACATACCTTATGATCCCCTTGTGAAGGTGATCGTTAATTCACGTTCGGTTGTGAATTTGGGCTTCGTTTAGCCTTTCAATTTGGAGAAGTTGTGAAGTTTAGGGTTTTGGCTCCAAGGGAGCCTTCCCTGCTCGTTGATGAACACACACACACGATGTGTGTTTGTGTGTGTGTTGTTCTCTTTTTTAATAAAACAACTTTCAAGTTGTTTACTTAGGTCCCTCATGTTTCGTTTTAGTTAAATAAGGTTGCAACCCTTCGTTTAATGCCAACGATACTAATATTCAACTAGTTTAATTATTCCTAGTTAATATTCATTTACGGGTTCACTTTTACCCTTAACAGTATTTTTACCCGTTCCTTTGTATTAACCGGGTTTAAATTACCAAACCCATTTTTTGGGTGTTACACATCATCCCACCAACAGACTTTATGGGAGTTGCACTTCTCCGTTGTGGAGATCTCCATGGGCGTTACCTCATCTTCACTCTCACCCACTTGACTTTTTACCCCCTTTACCTATGCCCCTTTGTCTTTCACAACCCTTTCTATTTTGTGCTGTGTAAGGCAAAACTATCAAAGTCGATGTGACGCCCACGTGACAGGGCTTTGCCCTCTTACCCTTGCGCACCACTTCTTATAGTTTAACTACCATGTAATTAGATAAAGCCCCATAAAGCCCCTTTCATCATTAATCAATCATTAATTTTAGGGTTATTGGATTTTTATAATCCTAAGTTTAACCTGTTATGTGTTAGCCGATAATAATCACAACTTTAAAAATTATCTCCAACGATCCCAACTTGTAAGAATTTGGTCCTCATTGATCATTTTCTAACATAGATGCACTTAAATCAATTAAGGAGTTTGGAGGTCCACTTGAATCTATTGAGGATGCCAAATTCTTATAACTTTGAAAACGATCATTAGGGGCCAAACTTTTACAAGTTGGGATCGTTGAAGAGAATTTTCAAAATTGGGATTATCATCGGCCAACAGGTGAAACTTAGGATTATTAAAATCTAATAACCCTTAATTTTATTTTTATTTAAATATATTTTAAATTAATAGACATTATAAATTTAAATAAAATTTTATAAGTAAAAAATAATAATTAAGATAAAGCATAGAAAGTACCATAAAACTAGAATTTAAGAAAAATGACTTAATTCCATTTATCACAGTCTCTCAAAATTCTCCAACCCGAAACGTGACCAAAACTAGTGTGTTAAGACGTTCAAATTCTCCATGGGCTACGCCAATCGCTTGGTCTTCAGTTAAACCCCCTCTTCGTCATCCAACGCATCGCTAAAAAGCCTCTCAAATGCTCCACACTTTGTTCGGATAACCAAAAACCTTGAAGTTATTTGATGAACATTATGTTGGTTTTCACCCACTTGTTGACATCATAGTTTGAGAACAACATTCCAAAACGAGAACAAACCTTGAGGCTGCCCTTGGTCGACGACATGCACCGAACCCGTAGCCAAAGCAATGTCGTCTATCTCATTTTAACGGTGTGCCATTTGAAATTTGATGAACAAATAATGTAGAGGATAGAAGAATATACCGTGAGTTGTGTGAAAGTTTTGGAAAGAGTTGTGATTTAAAGGTGTATTTAAAAAGGTTTTAAAATAAAAAAAAAATACCTTTTAAAGAGATATTGGATTTAAATAACACCAACTTTCAACAATTGACCGATAACACTCCCAACTTTTGATTTGTACCACATCACTCACAGCTTTCAACTTATTGGCCGATAGCACTCCCAAACTAGCTGTACTCTAACCAAGTTAGTTTTTTGCTAATGTGGCACCTGTATGGTAACGTGGTATCTGACGTGGATTTTTTTATGACGTGACGTCTGACTCGATTTTTTTGATGACGTGATGTCTGACTCGACTTTTTTGATAACGTGACATCTGATTTGGCTTTTTTGATGACATGACAGTTAACTTTTGATGTATTGGCTGAACGGTAAAAAATAGAAAGGGCCCTACTTTTGATCCGTTGGCGATAGGTTTCGCGAAAGGGTGTTCTATTTACACCCCCCCCCTCTTTACTAATTACACCCCCCTACAAAAACATCACATTCATCAACAACTTTTATTTTGTTTTTAGTGTTTTTTGTCTTTTAGTTGGGTTTTTTTTAATTATTACTTATTTATTGTTTGTTTATTAGTTATTATTATAACTAAATAGTAAAAAGAAGCATGCACTTTTTATTTATTTATTTATTTATTTATTATTATTATTATTAGTAGTAATAGTAGGAGTAATGATATATTATTTATTATTACTCTTTAGTTGTTATAATTTATCAAATTATACTTATAGTTGTAACAAAAGCTATATAAAAATAAGTACTTTTTTACAAAATTAATATCATTTAATAATTTACATACCGATCTTTAATCTATAACAGAAAATGTAGCAGGTTGTGCTATCCAAGAATTATACATATTTGACGTGATTCAAATATATTCTCCCAGCCAGCTGCATCATTTTCTCTCATTAATTCCCTTATGTTGTTTGTGCTGGCAATTGGATACTCTTCTTGCAATTCTACCATTATAAAATGGTTACCATTCACGTGTGCAATTGTAATTATTTTTTTCTGAGAACTCGTGAGGGCATCTCCAAAGCGAAAAACAAGTAGAACTGTTTCTTTTTTTTCTTGAGATAAAAAATGAACGAACACATTAAACTTGTTCGCAATCAAGAATCCTGTATCTGACATAATCATCCAGTGTTTTTCAGGTGCAACCCCCGATCCTGACCAAGCCAAGTACGTGAACACATCTTCGAATGAGCCTAAGAAAGCCTTAGTGTACATATTTCTAAACTCGAGTAGCTCTTCCATCAGTGATCTCCGGATAAATAACCATTCATCTTCATCGTACCCGAGAGCAGAAGCTGTCGCCCGAAACCCACAAGTAATATCCTCACAATATACTAGTAACTCGAGTTTCCTCCAAAATTCATCGACCGAATCTAAAGGAATAGATTGACCTGCATTGAAGCATAAGTTGTCAGCTTTTAAATATTACCAAAAAAACTTTTTGATAATTTATATTTTCTTAGTTTAATATACTGACCTGCTTTCTTATACTTTGGTAGAAATTTCAAAAGTATACCCTTTATCTTGTAAAAGAGACATTAGCATCTCCATCAGAGATTTCCCTTTATGCTCCTTTGCTCGAATTTTATCACATGCGTTATATATGTTTTTAATCGTAGAGACATTATTTTCATCACGCTCCTTCATAATACCTAAAATATCTTTTGGCAACACATGCTTCCCCGTCAACTCTGCGACCAGTTGGTGTTCATTAGGTGTCAATCGTTTGAAGGTGTCCCTCCATATATTCTCCGGGTGGAAGATTATGTTCACCAGGTTTGACTTTTAACGTCCAATAACCATTCTCTTTTGAATATTTCCCTACCATTTCAAACGGGCAGTTAATCTTTCTAGTGCCGGTTGCTTTACTTGACTCTTTAACTGATTTATACACACCACCACGATCACACATAAGTACAACTTTAGACACGTAGCCATTATTCGTTTTCGATCTTTTAGTCACAATAGCGTAACCAAGGCTACGTCCGGTGTTTCTAACCCATTCCATCAACTCTTCATGAGACTTGAACACCTAAAAGTGAACTAATATTAGTTACAAAATATTAGGTGAATAAGCTTGAGTAGTTACAAAATAAAAATAAAACCGTCATAAGTTTAGTAGGTTTTATGGATGTTACATTATTGTTATGAGCTAATAAGTAGTTGATATTGACAAGTGACAACTGGTTATCATTTGTATATTTTAACGGTTACAAATCAAAGAATTTCCGTATGGATTATAATGAAATGAAATTTGGTATGCCAAACGAACTCATTTAAACTATACAATATAGTTATTTTCCAAACAAACTCATTTAAACTAAAACAAGACCATTAACCTAACTAGATTATATAACTAAGTTAAAACTTGAAACATGGGAATTAAAAACTATACCTGATTCGTTGAAAACCCAGACATCTCTTTAGCTTTTCTAAATGATATGATGAAGCATAAGTAGATCACTCTTTTAACAAGTAAATTTATGAATACATAAATTTATGATGCAGCTCTTTGAATGGCTTTCTGGAGTATATGTTAAAGAACAAGAGTAAAAGCCTCTGTTTGAATTTAATATGATGAAATAAAAATAGTGATAGGTAACAATATAAGAATCTTGCAGGTAACAAATATGGAAATAAAAAAAAGAATATAATGATATATCTTTTGAATGCAGTTTGATATGAAAGGCACTAAAAAACAAATTAAATATATCTTACGAAATATAAATTTGATATGAAATGCACTAGAAAACAAATTAAATTATCTTTTGAATATAATAATGTTTGCTGTTCAAAAAAATATAAAAATAAATAATAATAATAATAATAATAATAATAAGAGTAAAATGCACGGATAGTCCCTGTGGTTTTGTAAAATAACACATATAGTCCCTAACTTTTGGAAATTACATCGATACTCCCTGTGGTTTGACAGTTTGTTACTCAGATAGTCCCTAGAGTGGATGTCCGTTAGTTTTCTCCGTTAAATCTATGTAAAATGACAAAATTACCCCTTTCTTTTATTAAAATATAAGAAAAAACTAATTAATCATTAAAATATCAATTGGGTCCCATAATTAATTATTAATTATAAAATACAATATATAACACTTGTTAAATATCCACATATTTTTTAAAATAATTTAAATAGTTAAGATATCATCATCATCATCATCATCAAACCACCATGAACACCTGCACATTCCGAGCTCCATTTTTCAACTACTTCAGCCCTTCAATCAAACACCAATCCTCCAATTCACTCTCCATCTTCCAATACTTAACCAACAATTCATTCAAAATGAACAACAGCAAGAATAATCCCCAACTTTCCTTCGATTAATCCGCGTACGAGGCGGAGAGGCTTCGTCTGGACGCAAAAGCACGAGAATCAATGGTGATTGAAGCGGCTGAAATAGAGGATGATCCAAAGGGTTGGAAATGGGTGATTCGTAAGAGGATTTGGGATTTAATGGAGGCGAGTAATATTGCGCAGTTTCCGAGACCTGTTCATCATCGGATTCCTAATTTTTTTGTTGCTCCAGCTGCTGCTAATAAAATGAGAGAGAACGATGATGATTTTTTCAGATCTGAGTCGATTTGTGTTGGTATTTTCGTTTTGCTTTCTGAGATTGATTAGATGATTGTGTTAGTAGTGTTGGTCATGATATTGGCGGTTAACGATTGAAGAACCAAAGAATCGTGTTAAGGCCGGAGCCTGTAAACGAGGGTTTGGATCTTGTAAGTGAACTTGGAGAACAGTCCTGCAAAACAGAAAACCGTTAGGCTCGCCGCAGAGATGGGAGGGCCCCTCTGCGACCACCCTCCGGCGTGAGGATAAGTATTTGTAGAGAGAGAAAATAGAGAGATAAAGTATGGACGAAGGTTCAGAAAATCGTACTTGGCTTTGTACTTGATGGGGTATTTATAGTAGTCAACTGAGATGACGTCATTCGTCCAGACGCACTTAAATGGAGGTTCGTCTCCGGAGGTGCTTGGTAAGGAACGGACATATTTCAGATGCCCGTTCAAGTGGAGTCCGGTTCGTCCCAAGGGACATGTCCGGCTTTGGATATGTATCTTCAAGTCCCCCAGTTTGTTAAGTCTCGGTAGAGACTTAGCAAACTGTTGCTTCAAGTTTTTGTCTTATTCGGATGACGTGTCACTGCTGGAGTGGTCCGAGTAAATGACGTGGCGTGTTTTGAATGGTGATGATGTGGCGTGGGTGTCTTTTGTGACTTGACTGTCGGTCACCCACCTGTGACGGTAGTAACTCCTTGTGTTGGAATTCGTGGGAGGTGACGGTTTGATATGACCGCCCCTGACCGACTTAAATCTCTATAAAACCACTTTTTACCATTTCACTTTTACTCTTTTTTCCTCTCATCTTTTTCATCTTCTCTACTGTTACCCTCCTTTATCTCTTCTTCTTCTTCAGAGAAAGGTGCGTCCCTTTCCTTTTATCTTTAAAGTATGGCCCCTGGTAAGGAGAATCTTGCGGAGAGTGTGAGTGTGCTTACCCAACGTCAGTTGGATAAGTTCATTAGAGAATACAGGATTCCTCTAGATCTTCACCCGGTCCTTCCCTCCAAAAATGAAACCGTATACCCACTCCGTCAAGGGAAGTTTCCCTTTTATACTCGCGTCTGTAATTTCGCAAATTATAGGGTCCCTTTTTCTCGCTTCTTGATTAAGGTTCTTCAGTTTTTTAGGGTCCATATTAGCCAGGTTAACCCGTTCGGTCTTAGCCGTATCAACCATTTTGAAATTTCTTGTCGAGCCCTAGACCAGAAACCGGACCTGAATGTTTTCCGATATTTTTATGAGTTTATCACGGCCGGAGACTGGTATACCTTCGCGCACCGGAAGGGTATACCTTCCCCATCCTCTAGCGAGCGGTCTAGCTTAAAAAATTGGAAAGATAATTTTTTCTGGCTGGATGACCGCTGCCTTCCGGAGGATATGAGGTGGCGTTTCAAAGACCAGACGATGTCTTTCGATCTTGGTGAAGACTTCGTCTTTAACGAAAGTCTAGTCCGTGCTCTGATTGAGCACAAGTCCCCAATTCGTCCCCTTCCCGAGCATTTCCTTTGGTTAGGTCGAGTCAGTTTTTCCTTTGGTTACATCCCATTCGGCACCATTATTTTGTTGTTTTGCTAACTTTTTTCATTCCGATTTGAAAATGTAGGTGTCATAATGTCTCTTCTGGATGCTCTGAAGGTTCCCAGTTTGGACGTTTTTTATTTCGATTTTGCAGATCAAGGCGAGGGCGAGGTTCCTCTTATGCAGCAAGTGGCTTCTTCGGCTCAGGAGATTCGGCCTGTGATTCCTCAAAATGTTTTTGATCAACCTACTGCGGAGACCACTTCTTCTATCCCTCCGGGTACCCGTGATCAAGCTGCTGTGGATGTTACTTCTTTTATTCCGATATCTTTGAAGGATGCCGCTGGTTCATCCGGATCGCGAGCTGGTAAGAAATTTGTTCTTGATGACATGGATAGTGACCCGGAGGTTCGTAACTTAGATGAAGCCCTTCAATACCGCCTTTTTTCTGCTTCTTTGAAAAGCAAGGGTATTATTCATGAAGTGGATCAGCCTCTTGTTCGGAAGAGGAAAACTAAGTCCGTACAAATCCGATCTTCTGATCCCCTTCCCATGCCGAAGATGAAAAAGACTAAGAAAGGTGCCTCACGCTCCAGTGGTGACGTGATGGAAGAGTTGGATGAACATCTTACTGGTGGTAAGTTTTCAAGAGAGGAGGCCGCACGGGCTAGATCCGAACCCACTCCTGCATATTCAGGTAGTTTTGTTCCGGACAGCGAAGTTAAGAGCATGGAGGTGGAGAATCCGGAGGGCGTGGATAAGGGAAAAGCTCATAGCGGACCGAAGATGCTCACTTTTTCAGGTACTTTTTTGGACTCACCCTTAGGTCCGGACTATTTTATAGATGATGAGGAAGATCAAGTGTCTTCGCTTCCTTCATCTTGGTTCGGACCTGAGTTGATGTCCTTCTTTCGTTATGCAGATACTTTCTCGGATGAGATGGACATTGATCCGGCGACGGCCGATGAAAAGTTTATTCCGGATTGGGATATCCGAAACAAAGACTCGGTGATGAACGAGCTTGTTGCAAGAACCATGCTTTTTAACATCAATACCCCTCTGGACCATGCCAAGAGTCGGAAGATGAAGAGCCAGGATCTGGCTGCGGCTGTCTTGACTAATCAAGCCCAGTCAAATGTTTTTGTAACGGAGGTTTATCGGAGGTGGGTAGAGGCGGAGTCGGTTAAGGAGGATCTGGAGAAAGAGACCCGCTCTTTGAAGCGGAAGGTTCTGAAGGCTCCGGATATGGAGAAGAAGGTTATTCAGCTTACTCAGGATCTTCAAGCTCAGCAGGAGAAGGTTAAGTCCTTAACTGCTCAAAACCAATCGTCTCAGGCGGCTGCCGCTTCAGCTGCTGAGGACCGTGATAGAATAGCGGCCGAGCTGAAGAACTTTTCTGAGTCTATGAAGCAGAAGGATGATCAGCATAAAGAAGTCATGGCAAAGATGGAGGCGTCCTTCGAGAATGCTCGCATAGCTTATGCAAACATGGTGGCTGGTGCGTTCCTTCTTACCTTTTTTTTGGCTCATGCCTTTATTCTTGCTATATTTTCTAATACTTTTGGCAGAACGGGACGTGCTTAAATCAGAAGAAGCCGATTTGAAGGCTCAAATTGAGGAGATGAAGGGGCGCGAAGAGGAGATCGAAGCGGAAAATGTCTCTTTGAAAGCTAAAGTGGAAGAGCTTCAGGCAACCAAAACCTAGATGCTTTCGGAAGGAGCCAAACTTCTGGCCAAAAACATCCATAAAGGACCGGAGATGACTGCAGCCGTGGCCGCAGTTAACAATGCGATGAGCTCTGTTGGTGTTAATTCTGGTCTTCATCAGGGATACGTTCATGCTTTGAAGAAGAAGACCCCTTATGCAGATGTTCCATTGCTGAATCGTAATGCTGCGGAGGAACTGAATGCGGCGGTAGCTTGCTTTGATACTCTCAAGTTTCCGGTGGTGGAGGACCTTCCGAAGCTCATCAGCGCGCCACTTTTTGAGATTAAGAAAGCTCTGTTTTTCGCTAACGATGATTCTCCGAAGGAATGAGGTGGACATGCCCGGCTCTTTGGGGTATGCACCTTGGAAGTTTTTAGTTTAACTCTTTTAGAGGGTGGACATGTCCGGTTGTTTGGGATATGCACCTTGTTTTTGGAATTTGGAACGGTTGTAATGATGTTCTTACCAGTGTTTGACAATTATCCTTTGTAAATGGTTTTGTAATTTCCGGTTTATATAAGTCCGGTCAATTTTTGATGTAATCACTTGTTTATACATGCGTCCATGTTTTGTGTTTTACATTTTCTATTTTCTAGAACGTTCATTTTAAGGCACGGATCCGATTTGTTTTAATTTTCTAGGATAACTTCTAAGTGAAGGGAAGGATACGAACGGAACCAGTTCATTCCTACCTTTTAGGGTTAGCATCCCTAGTTCGGCCGAAGGTGTAGTTGTGTTGCAACTTTGTTGATAGAAAGATTTTATTAATCTATTTATTTAATCCGGAGTTAAACTTCTCCGGTTAACGTATGGTAAAAACATTTTATATAATCCGTGGGTAAAACCCTCCACGGTTCTTGGAATTATAAGTTGTTCGGTGCGGGCAAAAACCATCCGCGTTACAAGGAAAAAAGAGTGACGGAGGACTTAGCAGTCATGGAAACTGGGTGGTATGGCTTGGTAAGCTCCGGATCGTTAATTATTTCAGCTTCATTTCGTATCATCATAGATGGAGATGGTCCGGAGGATCCCTGCACATACCCACTATAAGTTTCCGAAGTAACAGCTGTGGAGAAAGTAGGAGGGGTGAATATTGTAGGACCCATAGTCCTTACCGGAGTTTCTTCCTGAAATAACCTGGTTCGTAAACCGAGGATTTGTTCATCTCTAGCCTGTTGTGCTTTCAATCTTCGTAGAAGACTTGCATTTTTGGAGAGAAACTCCGCATCAAACTCTGATGTTTGCGAAGTAGGAAGTAGAATAAATGGCAAGGTTGTTCCCGGTCCCGAGCTTAAAGGAGCTGAGATTGCAGAAACAGTGCTTGCTGGTGCTGTAGTTTGTGTGCTAAAAGCCATGGATCCCAGATTCTCAGAACCTGAGGCCGCCATTTGTCAGTTCTTTGCTCAAGAAATTCACCAAAGTGAAGGACTAAGAGCTTTGAGATCGGATGGCGCCAATTGAAGAACCAAAGAATCGTGTTAAGGCCGGAGCCTGTAAACGAGGGTTTGGATCTTGTAAGTGAACTTGGAGAACAGTCCTGCAAAACAGAAAACCGTTAGGCTCGCCGCAGAGATGGGAGGGCCCCTCTGCGACCACCCTCCGGCGTGAGAATAAGTATTTGTAGAGAGAAAAAATAGAGAGAGAAAGTATGGACGAAGGTTCAGAAAATCGTACTTGGCTTTGTACTTGATGGGGTATTTATAGTAGTCAACTGAGATGACGTCATTCGTCCAGACGCACTTAAATGGAGGTTCGTCTCCGGAGGTGCTTGGTAAGGAACGGACATATTTCAGATGCCCGTTCAAGTGGAGTCTGGTTCGTCCCAAGGGACATGTCCGGCTTCGGATATGTATCTTCAACGATTGTGGTGTAAGGATGGTAGTGGGTTGTGGAGGTTGTAGGTGGATGGAGAGGAAGGTGCAGGTGGATGGAGAAGAAGGGTAGGGTGGGGGTGGTTTTTTATACTTAAAATAAAAAGTGGGCCCCATTTACCACTCTTTTAATTTAATATTTTCAATTTTTTTTCTCTTTTAGTAAGGGTAATTATGTCATTTCACACCCACTTAACTGAGATAACTAACGCCCATCCAATCTAAGGACTATCCGAGTAACAACTTGTTAAACCACAGGGAGCACGAGTGTAATTTTGAAAAGTTGAGGACTATAGGTGTTACTTTGACAAACCACATAGACTATCCATGCATTTTACTCTAATAATAATACATTACTATTACTAATTGTAAATAATAGTAATAACAAAAACACAAAAGGACAATAAAATATAATAATAAAAAGACAACAAAAACACAAAAAAAAATAATAAAATATGAGAGGGGGTATAATTAGTAAAAAGGGGGGTGTATTTAGTAGCACCCAAAATTTTCTTAAAAACTCTCAAATAATCATCAAAAATATTATTTTAAATACAACTGATACGTGAATAGCTTGACCCATCTAATTATTTCCGGTTTATATTTATTAAAGCGCTTGTTGTTTCTATGTCAAACACATGCAACATGACCATGTCCTCCACTACTACGTTATTTCCCTTTTTTTAGCACCAAGTTCTTCCGTTGTTGGTAAATGGTAATTTCCTTTATTTTGTTTATATAAGTGTACGTAATTTGCATGAATGAAGTAGAAAAAAACTGGTTCAAAATAGTATTCTGTTTCTTATCTTGTACTCTTTGTAGATTAACTCGCTAAATAGGTCTTGGGAGATTGATCATCTCGAATCGAACGTAACAATAACACATAGAGTTTTTTAATTAAAAAAATTAAAAACCATTTAAAAAAAATTGTATGTAGGAAAGAGGGAGAGATAGAGACGGTGGTCGAATATTAACTAATGGTTATAAGACATTGTATTTAACTTATTATAAATAGGGGTGTTAAATGGGTCGTGTTTGTGAGTTGGCGGGTTCAACCCAACCCGAACCCGAAAATTTTAGACAAACCTGAACCCGAAAATCGTTTTATACATATGAACCCAAACCTGACCCAAATATTCGTATGTTGACCCGAACCCGACCGGTTCAACCCGATTTTTTTTATTTTTTTCTACAAATTAATATATTAAAATTAACATCTACTAAAAAACACAAATTAAATAATAAAATTACATTAAAATCATAGAATCTTATGTCAATTTCTATTTTTAAGTTATAAGTATAGCATAAAATACACACCAAAATTAATTTATAAGGCCAGGCGGGGCGGTCATAAAATAACGCGTGATACATCAAAATAACGCGTGGAACAAACAATATTCCCACCGCCACTCGAAAGATCAACGCGTGATAGTTTAACGAAAACCGATTTCGTGATTTTTTCAACGCCGTGATGATATTATTTTGTGAGGGTAGTTGTTGGTTGGGGGGGAAATTGTTGGGTGTGGTGGTGAGTGATGACCACCCCCACTAAAAAAGGTTGTGAGTGATGGAAAAATGGTTGCTGACATGACGGAACATTATTGGATATTGTGAGTGATGAAATTTTATCACTGGTGACCACCCCCCTCCCCTAATATAAAACATATTGTAAAAAATATAATATTATAGAAATGGGTTAAACGGGTCAACCCGCCAACCCGACCGGGTTGACCCGAACCTGACCCGTTTAGCTAAACGGGTTGGCGAGTTTAACCTGAAACTGACCCGAACCCGTTTAGACTAAACCTAAATCTACGAATTTCGTGTTAGGTTCGTGTCGTGTTTTCGGGTCGTGTCAGAAATTCACACCCCTAATTATAAATACTATTTATTTGATTACAATCAATATAAAAAAAAAAAAAAAAACTGTTAGTATATAATGTCTAATAATTAATTAATGTTGCAATTTTCCAACATTTAAAATCCATGTAGGTAGATATTGGTTGAATCATTGCCATAGCATCCCAACTACAAGTGTTTGAACTATATTTTCTAAGATCTCTCATCAACTTGGAAAATTATCAAACACCAGCTAGGGAGAACAACAATAATGATCAATAGTTACACATCTCATGATCACAAAGATCCCTGCATGACACTACTTAAACGAAATATATTACAAATACAAGCAAGCCATCTTTCAGTGTATACACATAATGAGGCATATGACATATATATCTACCTCTAACTTTATTCTTTAAACACACATCTTCATTTTATTCTTTTAATAGGAAAAACACACATTACGCAGAACATCCAATTCCCATCATTTTCATCGTTCGGAACTATTAAGCTTTGTCATGGGCATCCAAATCCTTAACAAGCTTGCAAAGGAAATCCATCATTGAAGTTGGATAGGGTACACTTGTGTCCGGCTTCTCAAACTCAAAGGTCCATGTAGCCACCTTCCCATCACCCTTTGGTTCAACATGCAAAGTGATCTTAAAGCTCTTGTATATCTCCACAAGCTCCCCTCCGATACAATTGAACACAATCATGTAGTTTTCCTCGTTGGCGTACTCAATTATCTGTTTCGATATCTTCCTCTTTCCCCCTTTTGCATATGGAAATGCGAAAAAAACAAAAAAAAGACATTAATCTATATGTTACATGCACAAGATTGAAAAGAAACAAGTAAGTTATGTGATATGCACCTTCAGTGTAGTGCCAAGTGATGACTGATCCAACAGCCCCTCTATCACCCTCATGCAACTCACAGTCATGAGCCCTGTCAGGAGCTATTGCAACCATCTTGTGCGGGTTGTGCCTAAAGAGATCGTCTAAGAAATCGCCGTTTTTACTGATCTCAACGTAACCGATTAACTTTCCTGATAGAGCCATATCTTGATTTTTATCACACAGGCAGCAAACAACTATTTGAAAGATATGGTTGGTGAGCTTGTGGAAAATATAAGCAGACATCGTTGGCTTTATATAGAAAATTTTGGCTGCATGCCAAACAGCACATTAGATAATAAAATAATATACGATTGCTTAGTTTACTTACTATATTCAGGAAAAGTTGTCTGCGTCATATCTTTTGTTTTGAACGGCAAGGAACGACGTGCCAACCACCGTGACACCGGATGCTGTGGCCAAGATCGACTACTCGACCGCTGCCAGCCCCTTGGCTCTCCCAGATGCGCGGAAACCCGACCTCCACCCGCCCGAAGGCACGACAGTGGAATAATCGGTAAAACCTCGCCTCTCATCCAAAACTAACCGACGCCACCTGTATTCGCCCTTCACCTGGATGCCGTAGAATATAATGGAGAGAGTGTGAGTCGAACCCTGACTCACAAAAAACACCAATTCTTTCCCTAACCACCCCACCACTACCTCATTGACGTCTGTGTCATATCTTATTTGCAAAAAAAGTTGAACAAAAACAAAATCTCACTTAACCAATAAAAATAGAACAAGTTGTCCATATGTATACATCAACATCCCATTCATGAAGATTTTGATTAGAAACCCTTTTATACGTAAAATATATTACTTCTTTTAACATGCAAGGGATTATAACAAAACTTTCAAAGATTTTGATATTAAGACCATGAGTAACGAGCATTATAGGGACGTGAAGAGGCATGATAACACCCTCAACACCGTCTAATGCATGGCCATGAATCATGAGGTATCATGAGTAACAACTACATTTAAATACCATATATTAATCTTACACTTTAAAGGATTTGAACTCATACTCGATCATTGATGAGGGGCAACCATAATACAACCATGTCATGGATATTTTATCAGTTTTATCTAATACATCGATTTGGGTACAACTTTTAAGATAGTGATAATGTATGGAGACAACATGAAAAACATACACAAGTACAACAACTTTCGTGAAAGAGATCCCTTGATATTGTATTTTCCGGTTTTTCTCGCGTATTTTATTAATTTTGTCATAAATTAACGCCACTACTTATCATTTTTCACTAAACTATGTGTAATTGAGCATCTGACTTATGTCTAGACAGTGTTATTAATGCCCTAATTAGATGGTAAATTGGTGTAACTAGATGTAAACTACCATTCCATGTCTAACCAAACTAGATAATCACCCTCAAGGGACGTGTTTGATTATTATATTGTTGCTTTTCACCAAACCCTCCCATGCTTGCCTTGTTTTCGGCCATAACCCAATCCCATAGCCACCTAAATTTTTATGGAAGCTTATTTGACTAGCCAAAATGCATGCTTGATCTTGAAAGTTGTGGTGCAACAATTGCTTGTTGGATGAACATGATTTAAACCCTTGCAAGACATCATTTGGACCTTTCAACTTTGCAAGACACCAATTCATTTCTCTCTTCTCCCTCGGTCCTATGGTTCCAAACATCCATTTTCATCTTCACTTTTCTAACAAATCACCTAAAATAAGCTTAGAACAAACATGTTTTGAGGTATAATTGACGTCTTGGAGCTTAAACAAGGAGCTATACCTCAAAACCCAAGCTAAACTCCATCATCCATACTTGTGAAATATTCCCTAGCTTGTCTATTGGTGAAAATCTAATCTCATGTTTGTTTATCTTGTAATTATGTCTATAATGTGCAAGAAGAGAAAACAAAGTTGTTATTTGTTTATGAACAAGTAGAGGAAACTAAATCTTTGTATCAAATGCATTCATGATATGCTTGTAGATCCAATAATTAAAGGTCTATTGCCCACAAGTATTATGTAAGTGCTTATAATAATGATGAGTTTAGTGATGGTCATTTAAAACTACATATCGTACTATGAATAATCAAATTGTATTTTTTTCTTCATCCGTTTAGATTTGTTTGTCACTAAATATGTTCATGCTAGCCTAAATGACATATAGATAATTATTGTACAAATCAACGTTACGGGTTTATACATCAATTGATCCTAACTACTTAGGTTTGAAATTTAGGATTGTAGTATGAGTAATGGGGTTCTTGAGTTGAATATCAATTCAATAACTGTATTTCTCTGCACACTTTTGGTTTGAAGCTAAAATGAGCATTAAATTCTGATCAGACTTTTCTAATGCTCAAAATAAATAATAACTCGGGCAAATGGGAGAATGTAAGATTAAAATCACCATTTAAAACATAACGAGCTTATAGAATACCCGCTCGAAATCGAAATCATCATTTAAAACAATACGAACATAAAAAATACCTGCTTGAAATTGAAATCATTATTTACAACATAAAGAACATAGAAAATACTCGCTCGAAATTGAAATCATAATTTAAAACATAACGAACTTTGAAAATATCTGATCAAAACTAAAATCATCATTTAAAACATAACGAAATCTAAACCATCATTTAGAACATAACAAGCTTAGAAATACGTGCCCGATATTGAATTCATCATTTTAAACATAATCATCTTAGAAATACCCGCTCGAAATTGATTTAGAAATTAATTTCGGGTTGTCCCCGTTTAATTTGGGACTACTTTTTGAATACTTTATATGTGTATTACATGATTGTTTGTTTAAGAATGATTCGCTTTACATATATACTTAGGAGTTAAGAAGTAATGTTGCTGAATTTTACTTAAACAAACAATCATGTTATACACATTCATATATGAGATAAAGTATTCAAAAAGTGGGTTTAGCAGTCTACCCTTGTCTTGTAAACCCTAATTTAAATTATCTTTCAGTTGCATAATGTCTATCGATAAAAGTTGGTTTGTATATATGGCGGACCAACCCGTTCGATAAAATGGGTTGGGACAAAGTTTCAAAAACCCATAAGGATGCCATCATAAACCACCTAAAGGTAAATAAGTTATACGTATATATTTTAACGCCACCGTGACACCGGGTGCTGTGGCCAAGATCGACTACTCGACCGCCTCCAGCCCCTTGGCTTTCCCAGATGCGCGGAAACCCGACCTTCACCCGCCCGAAGGCACGACAGTGGAATAATCGGTAAAACCTTGCCTCCCATCCATAACAAACCGGCGCCACCCGTATTCGCCCTTCACCTGGATGCCGTAGAAAATAACCAGGGGAGTGAGAGTCGAACCTGGGTCACAAGGAACACCAATTCTTTCCCCAACCACTCCACCACTACCTCGTTGACATCTGCGTCGTATCTTATTTGCAAAAACAGTTGAACAAAAACAAAATCTCAATCAATAAAAATAGAACAAGTTGTCCATATGTATATATCAAAATCCCATTCATGAAGATTTTGATTAGCAACCCTTTTAGACGCAAAATATATTACTTCTCTTAACATGCAAGGGATTATAACAAAAGTTTCAAAGATTTTGATATTAAGACTATGAGTAACGGGCATTATAGCGACGTGAAGAGGCATGATAACGCCCTCAACACCGTCTAAGAAGGAAAGTAGTTGGAAATGAAGGCAAGCATGTGATGTTCAAGAACTTCTTAAAGTTGTGCTTAATTAAGAAACTGTTTCTTCTAGTTCTAATCTCGTTTTTCAAAAATCCACTTCCTCTAGCTGATCTTCATATATAAAATAAAAGTTCTTGAAACTTGTATATTGTGAATTTGTGATTATCATATGTGACGTATGGGTCACCTTGATAGTTATGTACGCATATATGAAGGCATAAATAGTCACAAATTTCCTTAAGTTTTATAAAGCATAGCGTGTCAAGTCTTCGATAAAGACACCATCTACCATTTTTATACGAGTAACAACTACATTTAAATACCATATATTGATCTTACACTTTAAAGGATTTGAACTCATACTCCATTGATGAGGGGCAACCATAATACAACCATGTCATGGATATTTTATCAGTTTTATCTAATACATCGATTTGGGTACGACGATAGTGATAATGTATGGAGACAACATGAAAAACATATACAAGTACAACAACTTTCGTGAAAGAGATCCCTTGATATTGTATTTTCCGATTTTTCTCGCGTATTTATTAATTTTGTCATAAATTAACACCACTACTTATCGTTTTTCACTAAACTATGTGTAATTGAGCATCTGACTTATGTCTAGACAGTGTTATTAGTGCCCTAATTAGATATATTGTTACATAATCTACACTTGACCACAGAAAAATTAGATTATTGATGAAATGTATAACATACTGACATTCACACTCTATAGTTATGTAAAAAGTTCAACAAGTTTTTTGAAGCTGGCCAAAATTATATCTGCTTTGATGATAAAAAAAAATATATATATATATGCCATGTCTATCTCTTACATTTAAAATTATTGTATAAACCATGTTGGCGATCTTGGATATGCATCTCTGCTTGGGAACTATGCTGATTACAGTGGTGCACCAAATGAAGAGGAGGTTTTGTAGTATTCTCGAGTTGTCATTGATGTAAGCTCTCTCTCTCTCTATCAGTGGTGCAATTATGTTAGAAACAAGGGTACTATAATCATCAAAATTCATAAAACCTTCATGTTATATTCATATATTAGAACTGGCAAAACTATAACTGGCAAAGCGGGATTGCCAAGTGGGTTGTGCAATGAGTCCAGTCAGCTTGATCATACTGAGTTGAACCAGAACATGTTTTATCCAATAAAAATAATGCATAAACATGTATTAGATACAATTAAAAAAAATACATCGCTCTAGTGATAATTTAATTTTATGAAAATTTGATTTAGAAGGGTTTATGCATTAAAAATACAAATTGGGGATTTGGGCTACTTTCCACCCGTTTTCCTTTAAGCAATTTTTGATTGAGATGTAACATAATCTGTATTGACTCACTTAGTAAATGAGCCAAAGTTGCTACTTTTAGTAAACATTAAACACAAGGGTTTGATCAAAATATTATGTACAGTGTGCAACTGCTAATCGAGATGGTCAAAGGCGAGCTTTTATAGCAGGTGGTAGATTTGCAACCTTCACTGATGTTGCAAGTGTTTTGTGTGAATCAAGTGAGGGTTGTGCAACGGTTCAGAATCGGACCGAACCAAACCGAACCGGAACCGTTTAATTCTAAATATATAAGAACCGGAACCGAACCGTATTCTAACGGTTGCGGTTCGGTTCGGAACCGGGTTAAACGGTTCTCGCCTAAATGGTTCTTACCAGAACCGGTAGTCAATTAAATCCTGAAACTAACAACAAAATAAAAAACAATTAAAACAATAAACCGTTGTTTTTATGTGAAATAAGAGTTGCAACATCCAAAATTCAAACCAATCGGAGTAAAAGTAGCAACTGTCACACCCCAACCGATGGCGGAAACATCTGGATGAGACGAAGTGTGTATAGATTGCTAGAGACTTCATAACACTATGTGACAATATTTAATTAGATTCAAATTTCATTGCAAGTGCTAAATTGTCATACAACATATAAAATAGAAATAACAACATTGTTCAAATTTCAACATAACATCAAAAGAAAAATGGATTAAAGGTGTGTATCTAGTCCACCCTAAACTCGTTTCATCATTCATCCATACTTCAACAATCAACCTGCAACATGTATTAAAATAGAGTTTCAATGCAAAAGCAATGGCGAGTATACAAGTTTGTTTACATAGCATAATAGAATAAAAACTCAAGTCCAACATGATTCATAATATGTGATTACTAGTATGCAATTTTGGCGTACAATATGATCAAACCCTAGAATACAACGCATGAAATAGCCTAATCCCAATAGTTTAGCGGGGTGGTGATGTTTAACTTAACAATACCCAAAAGTATAACGGGCGGGGCGTTAATCCAATAGCGCTATAATTGTTAAGGTGGGCGAGCAAAGTTAATGAGCATATAACGTTCCAAATCATTCACATAGCATACGAGAATAACAAGTCACATTAGTTTCATGCTTGATCAAGGATTGAGTATGTTTAGTTTAAAAGTTGTTTGCATAATTATACATGTTGCATCCCAAAGTAAAAAGGGGAAAAAGGGATCGAGTATACTCACAGTGGTTGCGTTGCGATTTCTTGTAAATAACGTACAAGTAAGATTGGGAAACCCAAGAGAATGATCAGGAAACGTTTACCCTAAATAATCATAACACGGTCTCATTATTATTTATAAGTTAAATAAATTAATTATTAGATAATTTATCTAAGTATTAACGTTTAGTGTTATAACAAGATTATAATGAATTATCATTATTTAAAGATTAATAAAACCTTATTAATTATTGTCTAACCTTTCGTTAACTATCCTTATTACTTGTTTGGTATAAGTCTTATTCTTGCATTAGGTTTATATCAAGATTTAGAAATAAATCATTAACAGACCATTAATAAATTGGGTTTCAAAAATATATCTTAAATTATACTCAAAAGAAAATTAAAACTACAAAAAAAAAAATAACCAACTAGTCTGCTACAACATATTTGAAAAGGTCTTGTTTTTAATTCCTCCATACATTTGTAATAGTTGTAGCCTTCTTCATCATTAAAAATTTAAAAGAATTCGATAGGAACTGTACAACCACCAATCACTATACTTTTATAATCTGCTTTCTTCATTTAATAAAGACAAAATTACAGAAAACAACCTTTATGTTTACCCCAAACTGCACTTTATACCTTTCACTATGAAATCCGCCAAAACCAACCTTTACGTTCATGTTTTGTTACACATCACAACCTTTACACCAAACCTAGTCAAAAAAGTCAGTTAAGTTGCCCCACGTGAGATGCACGTGAGGGCATATCTGTCTTTTCCTTTTACCCTTTTACAATGTTTGTCTATATTTAAAGCTTTTTATTTAATTCCTTCAACTAACCTAAATATCATCAGATTCCCCCCCCCCCCCCCCCCCAATTTGTAAACCCTGATCAAATTCCCCCCATTCGTAAACCCTCATCAAATTCCCCCCATTCATCACAATCGATTATAACCAAGTTGAAATGGATCCTGTTCCGATTCAAGTACGTGGTCCTGATGATGATTTTGCACTAGACCTCATATACGGTAATACTTCTTCACTCCAAATTTGTGTATTAGGTCAAAATTAAGCTGTTATTGATCACTGATTATGTTCTGTAACTTGCATTGTAGGTGATTATCCAACGTTGTTCTCTATACACTTGTATCATGCAGGGTATTTTACTGATCCTCCAGGACGAATCTATAAGAATGATGACCTAGATTTCTTTGATTTTCTTGACAGTGACAGGTTTGGGTTTGCACAATTAGAGTCGATTAGGGATAAGCTAGGTTATAACGATGATGTGCCTCATTACTTTCACTTTTCTGATCCATCAATGAATGACCTTGATAATGGACTTACATTATTAAGTAATGATGAAGATATTAAGAAGTTGGTTGCTTTTGTTAGGGATGGTCACAGGTACATTAATGTTTATTTGGAAAATGGGATGTCTAATGTTCAACGATTAAGTCAAACCCAAAGCAATACTTCTTTAGATGTTAACAATGTGAAGGTTAGTGCTAATGAGGCTAAACAAGTTAGTGATCATGAACTTAGTAATAATTCAGATAAGGACTATGAGGAGGAAGAAGTTAGGGATGATACAACAGAGGATGAGGATAACAGTGATGAGGATAGTGATTATTTTGAAGATGAAATGAATGATATGGATGAGGAGGTAGATATGAGAGATTTTAGGTTCATGGTTGATGAAGTAGTAGATGATACAAAACAAGACCTTGAATCTGATGTGGATGTTTTAGACAATGATGACTTTGATAGTTGCAGTGATTCTGATGAGAATCTTGCAAACATAAGAAAGAAAAGTTTGAAGCATGCTAGAAGGGCATTTGGTAATGAAAATGATTTCTATGTTGGACAAATCTTTAGTACAAAGGAGGAGGTTAAGAAATTCATAAGGAAGTACACAGTTGAAAGCAGACGACAATTGAGAATTGTTAAGGATGAGGCTGATAGGGTCAGGGTAGCATGTTTAGGTGGTTTAGGGACTGAGGAGGTGAAACATGGTGCAAAAGAAGGTGCAAAGACAGTGGCAGGTGAGAAGAAAGTGGCTGGTGAGAAGAAATTGTCTGGTGAGAAGAAAAAAAGCAAGGGGCCAGAACTGAAAAATGATAAAAGTCCAGGGAAAAAAGGCAAGGGGCCAGAATTGGAAAATACTGAAGTGGAGAGGACTATTGAACAAAAACATAAAGGGGGCAGGGGGCATAAGAAAAACCCTAGTCAAAACACATGCCCTTGGGTTGTGTTGATATCTCTTGACAAAGAGACTGAAACATGGTTGGTCAAAACCTTCAACCACCATCATAAATGTCTTCAAAGCCGAGTGATCAAGGCTTGTACTTCCACCTATCTTGCTGAGGAACTTGTAGAGCAGATTGAACAAAATCCAAACATACATGTCAAAGCAGTCCAAGAACAGTTCCAAAGAAAATATCAGCTTGAGATTTCTAAAATGCAAGCTTATAGGGCCAGATCTAAAGCACAAAATGTGTTACATGGAGACTTCACTGCCCAGTATGCTCATCTTAGAGATTATATTGAAGAACTGCATAGAACTAACCCAGATTCAACAATTAGATTGGAAGTTGAGCCTACATCAGATCCAGATTCAACTACAAGACAATTTAAGAGAATTTATGTTTGCTTGGGCTGTTTAAAAGCAGGGTTTAAGGCAATTGGTAGAGATCTTTTGGGGGTTGATGGTGCCTTTATGAAAGGGCCATTTCCTGGTCAAGTTCTAACAGCAGTGGGTGTTGACAATAACAATGGCATATACCCTGTTGCATATGCCATTGTAGAGGCAGAAAATAACAACTCCTGGTTATGGTTCCTGCAATTGTTGGGACAAGATTTGGACATTGGACCAATGTCCAATTTTGTGTTCATGAGTGCAGACAAAAGGTTAGTTTTTTTTGTTAATGTATTATGTTGTTAATAATTAATGCTAATGAATGTTGTTTGTTTGACTTAGGGGATACTTGAAGCTGTGTCTAGGTTATTTCCATGTGCTGAACACAGATTCTGTGTTAGACACATCCATGAAAACATGCAACTTACATTCAAAGGGAGAGCTTATAAAGACATCTTATGGAAACTAGCAAGAAGCACAATAGTTGTCTACTTTGAGAAGACAATGGAAGAACTCAAAAGAATGAACACAAAGGCACATATGTGGTTGTCTAAGATAGACCCTAAACACTGGTCCAGATCACATTTCACAGGTTATTTCCTATTTTTTTAGTATATGTGTGCTTATATGTTTTTTTAATCCTTGTGTTATATTTGTAGGAAGGGGAAAATCAGATGTATTGTTAAATAACATGTGTGAGGTGTTTAACTCTAAGATTCTAGATGGTAGAGATAAACCAATCATATCCATCTTAGAATACATCAGAGAATATTGCATGAGGAGAATAGTTAATGTGCTTCAAGTAATTGACAAAACTGATGGGCCCCTCACACCATTTGCTACAGAGCTGTTTGAAGAGATCAAGAAAAGTGCTTCAGGTTGCAGGGTTAGCTGGAATGGAGGGGATCAGTATGGTGTTGCAGGACCAGGTAAGTGGAAATGTATGGTAGACATGGGACAGAAAACCTGCACATGCAGGACATGGGAGATAACTGGAATTCCATGTTCACATGTTGTTGCTACCATATGGAATATGCAAAGTTATGGTCAGAAGGTTGGGATTCCTGAGTCCTGGGTGCATCCAATATACCATCTAGACACATGGAAACAAGTTTACAACTTCAAGGTGTTTCCCATAAATGGCATGTCTCTTTGGAACAAATCAAGGGTTCCCACTACAATCATAGCACCAAAATATCACAAGCTAGTTGGTAGACCAAAAAAGAAAAGAAAAAGATCTCTGGTTGAGAAAGAAGATGTGCAGAAGGCAGGCAAGTTATCGAAGAAAAACCTTCAAGGATCATGTGGTAAGTGTAAAGGTAAAGGCCACAACAGCAGGACCTGTACAGGTGTGCCGCCTAATCAGCAAAACAAGGGTGTGAAGTCAAGGAAGAAGCAGGGTAGGGGAAAGAAGAAGGCCTGATGGAGTCTATGTTTGAAGCATGCTGTAATGGAGTCTAGTTAGTTTGGGTCAGATGGTCTTTTGAACTTATGTTTAGATGATGTAATGTTTTGAACTTATGTTTGAATGTTGATCTTTTGAACTTATGTTTATGATGTAGTGTTTTGAACTTATGTTGAATGCAGTGGTCATATGTTGAATGCAGTTTATGTTTGGTCTTTTGGTCATTTGTCCGATGTCAAAACTTTGGTAATTTGTTCATTATGTTTGGTCTTTTGGTTTGCAGTGGTCATTTGTTGAAGTTGAATGCAGTTTATGTTTGGTCTTTTGGTCATTTGTCCGATGTCAAAACTTTGGTAATTTGTTCATTACATAGTCTGCACATAACCAATCTTTGCACTACATTCATGACAATTACCATATACAAACATTCAAAGACTTCATTTCATTTCAGCAAACATCAGTTGGATTACAAAAGACCTAAATTCATTTCAACCTAAAAATTACAAACATTCAAAGACTTCATCAGTTGCACTACACATCCTTAACAAAAGCTAACCTGAAAATTACAACAAGACCAAAAAATAACCAGCTATAAACCAGATAAGTCTTCCTACGTTTTGATTCATCTTCTTTAGCTTTCAATTTGTCCAACATGATTACATTCACAGCTTCAATTTCTTGTTTTGCAGCTTCCATCTCTTGCATTGCATTCATTTGAGGTTGGCTTCGTTCCACCCATCCAAGAAATGATCGACGCCTAAAATTAGAGCATGAGTAGAATCTTCTGCCTGGATTTTTTCGAGTTGTTGAAGTTAGAATTATGCCCTCCCCACCACATCTGCAGTAGATCGTCGGCATGAATGATTATTTGTAGTTGTTGATGCAAAACTAGGGTTTACGAATGGGGGAATTGGATTTTGGGGGTAATCTGATGTTGGGTGTAGTTGAAGGAATTAAATAAAAACCTTTAAATATAAATATAACATTCATTGTAAAAGGAAAAGACAGATATGCCCTCACGTGCATCTCACGTGGGGCAACTTAACTAACTTTTTTTACTAGGTTTGGTGTAAATGTTGTGATGTGTAACAAAACATGAACGTAAAGGTTGGTTTTGACGGATTTCATAGTGAAAGGTATAAAGTGCAGTTTGAGGTAAACATAAAGATTGTTTTCTGCAATTTTGTCTTTAATAAAATCAAATGGTATGTGAAACTGCAAACCACACAAAATGAAACCCGCCATTTCCGTCGTTGTTCGTTTTTGCTTTTCACTTAAATATTCAAACAGTTCATTTGTTTTATTTTTTAAAAAAGAAAAAAAAAAACAAACAACCAACTGATTACTCATTTTATTAGGATAGAGCTGATTTGTTTGGATGAGTTTTAACATTGAAAACATTAGATTTCAACAAGGAATTAAACGAGAAAACCGAACAGGGAAGAAGGTATACCGAAACGATGAAATGGTTCCCGTTGCAAACTTCGGTTGTCTCCGATATGAACCAGCGCGAACAAAAGGAGAAGGTGATGTCCGAACAAAAGAAAAGAGTTCCGTCGGATTCCGTACGGCTCCGGCGAGCCCCAAGTTCTTCCGGCGACGACCCGACTTCTCCCGGCGAGTCGTGGTGTATGGCGGACGTGAAAAGAGGTGGTGGAGGTGAACGGGTTGTGATGGTTGTGTAATTTTGATCGCGGCAACCGGTCGTCTTCTCCGATTCTCTGGCGAAACTCCGGTGTATTGTGGGGTGTACGAGTTCTCCGGTTCCGTCTGTGGGTGTCGTTGTGTGTGGTGAAAGGTGACCGAAACAGATCGAGATGAGGGTATCGAGATGGTTGAAATATGAATGCTATAAACAAAGCCAAAGGTGGTTAAAAGAGGGGATGAGAGGGTGTTGTCGAGATAGGATTTCAAGAACCTATTCGTCCGTTTTATAGCATCATGATGTTTGTCTTGGTTGTCTAAAGGTTGGGTGTTTGCACGCCTAATCTGTTTGTTGATATATAATTAATGTGTTAAGAACTGTGCATCTATCCCGCCCCTAGCTCACTTGGCATTTCCCATGTGGTTTGGGTTGGACCGGCTTCCTCCTTGGAGGTCGCCGGTTCGATCCCCGGGTGTTGCACACGGGGGGTGGGACGTCCCAATGATGGATCGTATCCTACCGAGGCATGGTGCGGTCTTGAGGGCAACCCGGTTTTACCCAGCTGTTACCCCAGCGAGTCTCTCGTGTGGGGGCAGTATGGTTTCCGGGCGGAAGTCAGCTTGCGCGGCGGCCGGGGCCCGATCGAACATCGCGTCCGAGAGTGCGGGGCTGACGGGGGATTGTCTTCGACATGAACCCGGTGACCAATAGGTCCAGTACATAGAAAGTCACCTTCCAAAAAAAACTGTGCATCAAACCTTTCAATTAACTACCTAGTAAATGAGCAATATTTATATTTTGTGCTAGCTTCTGTTTCGTTTAGGCCTTAAAATGTTTTTTTTTTTAGTTAATTGCCATTTTCGCCCCTGAGGTTTGGGCACACTTGACATTTTCGTCCAAAATGAAGGTTTTGTACCATTTTGCCCCCAACGTTTGTAATTTTTTGCCATTTTCATCCAAATACCTAACCAAGTTACTTTATATCTTATTATGGGTTATTTTTAACCTAACCAAGTTAGTTTATACCTTATTATTGGGTATTTTTGAAATTTATCAATTATAAGGGGGTAATTTATAAATTATCTTCTAGTTATTATTTATCAGTCTTTATAAATTATCTTCTAGTAATAAATTAAATTTTGACTACTTTTGTGTCATAATAAATAAGTTTAAATATAAGAATACATAATTTAAGAATGATTGCTTAAAAACTAAAATGATATGTACATTTATGATTAAAGCATTAACATGCAAACAATATTAAAATAAAAATTTTTGGGTTAAAATGGTTGTTTTTGCATTAATTCGGGAATATACCTGTCGTGTTTGGGTTTATGTACGTGACATCATGACCCGTTTAGTAACCCTAATAAAATCAATAGGTGATTTTGGTTCAATAATTTTAGTGAAAGTCTGATGTGTTCAAAATGTAACATATAAATTTCATCAAATGAGGCATAAAACTAACCCTTTTTTAGTACTAATGTTGGAAAAAGTGTGCTTTTGTCTTCCTTTTGTATTTTCAGGATTAAATGAGCTCAAATTAACAAAAGAAGCAAAAAGACATCAAAAATCTAACATAAATACAAGAAAAAGGACAAGACGTGACATGCCCGACCCCACAACAACATCTTCCCAAGCAAAACAAGAGATCAGAAGACTGAACACGCCCCGTGCTCAGCCAGCACGGGGGCGTGCCCAAGTGTCAGCAGAAAAGACAAAGTGTTAGAAGCTTCTATTGCCCACCACGGGGCCGTGCTCAGCGGACACGGGGCCGTGGTCAACTATAAGATTCGCACAATCCAGGCAAATCTTCATAGTACAAAGATTCTTCTGCACACGGGGTCGTGCTCAGCGGACACGGGGGCGTGGTCAACTAATAAGACAAAGCTGCATTAAATGAAGAAAGAGAGGATGTGGACACGGGGCCGTGCCCACTGCACACGGGGCCGTGCCCGAGCTTCTGTTCAGCCTATAAATAGAAGTGCTTGGCTCAAGCTCAAACCATCCCTTGGCACACCACCTCTCTCACACTTCACCCACCACCCACCACCACCATAACACCATCATCCACCACCATCATCCATTGTCCATCGTAGAGTGTGTGAGTCGTCTCGGGATCCAAGATTGATCGTAAGAGTTCTTGACAATCAAGGCCATGTTTGCCTAAGTCTCTTACATCACTTGGTGAAGACAAAGTGTCTAGTGTAATACTTTTTATTTCTAATCTTTTGCACTTTTTATTTGGTTTCGTATTAATGACTTTAATAACTAGTTGCTTATGTTGAAGGTGATCTTTCTTTATCGTTTGTCCGTGGTGTCTTGAAATTATTTTACTGTCTATATAAAATAAAAGATTTTCACCATTCATATCTCCACGGTCTATATGGAGGTATGTTGGCTACCTGGTCGGGGGTTAAGGGAACGGTTTGGTAAAGGTCTTGCCATTGTTCAGCGTTTAGAGGTCCTGCAATGGACCTGGGTCAAATTTAGTAGGACCTCCTTCAATACTTCACGGTATTGGATGGCGGGGGTCCAAACTCTTTGATCCCCTCATAAGTTAACTACTATTAATACTATAACCCGGCTATTTAGGACTGTATCCCTGCTGACTCAGACTACTTAGTCGAGGGTAACGTCACCTCCAAAAGAGGGGCCTACCATAATATTGCATTAATAACTTAATTAATTATCTTCCAATAATCCACCCTTTTAGGATTGTATCCTTGCTGACTCAAACTACTGGGGTGAGGGTAACGTCACCTTCAAAAGAGGGGCCTACTACAATAACTAAGATAATCTCTTAAATATGTGCAAAAGTGCGGAAATAATCAAAGGTTACACTAGATACGAGTCGGAACCAAGTGATTCATCTTGTCTATCTGTTTTTATTTTTTATTTTTATTTTCAGCATTTTAGCTAGTTTTTATTTTTCTTAGTTTAAAACATTTTTCTAAACTTTTTATTTTGATTAGACGTTGAGGATAAACCGGTACTAAAAGCTCTTGTGTCCTTGGACGACCTCGGTATCTTACCAACACTATACTACGCTCACGATGGGTGCACTTGCCCATATGTGTGTTTAGTGTTAGTGAAATATCGTGTTTTATAAATTTAAAACTTGGCTAAAAATAAGTGTTAAAGGGGCTTAAAATATACACCTAATATATATAACACTTCACACGCATCAAGTTTTTGGCGCCGTTGCCGGGGACACAAGGATTTTAAGAAAGCTTAAAATCGACGGCCTAATCAGTTTTTCAAAACCTTTTTAAAAGCACGCACATTTTTCTGCATTTTAGTTTAGTTTTGCATTTACAGTAACCTGTACACGGGGCCGTGTTCGCTGAACACGGGGCCGTGCTGCAGATTTTTCATAAACACCCAGTAACAGTAGCCTGAACACGGGCCGTGCTCACTGAACATGCCCCGTGCTCAACGAAATCAGTAAATTTAATTAAAACGCCCAGATACAGTTCCTGAACACGGGGCCGTGTCCACTGAACACGGGGCCGTGTCCAGTCTCTGTTTCCGTTTTTGTTTTTGTTTTCTGATCTCGAGACTCGGTTGTGGTCTGCTGAGTGATTCTTATGGATCAATACTCAGGAGGTTACAACTACACCTATGAGGAGGATGATTATAGGGGTAATTATTGCACTAATTGTCGTAACGCACGATCGGTCCAAAATAATCGCTCATATCAACCATCCAATTCATACACATACTATGAGGAGGTACGAGCCATCAACTTCATACACATCCTATGAAGACCAAAGGTATGAACCTCCTTCCTCATACTCATATTTTGATGAACCAAGGTATGAGCCTTCATACTCATACTTTGAGGAACCAAGATATGAGCCACCACCTTCGTATGCTTACTATGAGGAACCTTGGCGTGAACAACTCACCTCATATGAGTATTATGAAGAACAAAATTACGAACCTTATCCATCATATGCTTACAATGAAGAACAATGGTGCGAACCATCTACTTCATATGGGTATTATGAGGAACAAAGGGTCGAACAACCGGATTCAAGCTTAGAAAATTCCGATTCTTTTTCTATAACCGAAGTGACCGAGAGGATATTAGAACACATTAGAGTTATCGATCGCTGTATAAAAGAATCTCGCGCAAGGGAAGAGGAGTCCCGCGCAAGAGAAGAATTAAAAAATGAAGAGATAACTGAAATTGTAAAAATGGAAGAACAGATAAGTGAAAAACCGACACATGAGTTAAACAACGAAATAGGTGAGTCCGACAACGTTAAAATACAAGAAGAGTCTAATTTTGAAGAAATTAACCTCTTGTCACCTTCTTTCGAAAATCATTGTTTAGTACCCACTCATGCTAAGTTTTTAAAAGAGTCAAACACTAACACTAAAATTGACGAAACGGTAAGTGTTAAGTTAACTAATGATCAAACTTTGCTAATAAAAGAAGACCCATTTGAAATTAACATTACACCGGTTCCATGTTTCTTTCAAAATTCATTTATTAGTAACGTCACAATCGATAAAGATCTTTGTGTTAACATAATGCCTAACTACATTTTCGAAAAATTAAGTATTAGTGATTTTTCTCCACTTCAAATACCCATTTTTCTATCCAATCGGAAAGTAATAAAATCAATCGGTATAGTTGAAGATGTCTTGGTTCAAACAAATCAAATGGTAATCCCGACCGACTTTGTCATCCTTGATGACGCTCCTCTAATGTTGGGACGACCATTTGTAAAAACACACGAAGCTTTGAAAAACCGAAAGTTCAACAACCTGCCTCTTCAATTAGGGGCATTTAAAAGAAGTGTCGATCTCAAACGGCCAATGAAATATCCATTCGGCAATAATGACCCCCTAATTGAAGATGAAGATGAACCACCCGATACAAGTGAAGAGATTGACCACTTTGTTGAAGAAGAGGTCGCCATAGAACAAACTTTTAAAGTTCTTGATCGAAATGAGCAACCAAATAAGGAGTCTCCTAAAGACCCACCACTTGAGCTCAAAGAACTTCCAAAAGGTTTGGAGTATGCTTTTCTAGACAAAGAGGGTAATTTACCTGTAATTATTTCATCTAAATTAGATAGCTTAGAAAAAGAAAAGTTAATTAGTCTTTTGAAAAAACATAAAAATGCAATAGCTTGGAAACTTGTAGATATAAAAGGAATTAGTCCTTCTATGTGCACGCACAAAATTTTGATGAACGATGACTACAAATCAGTCATACAACCACAACGTCGAGTGAATCCAAACGTTCAAGAAGTGGTTAAAAACGAGGTCATCAAACTACTTGACGCCGGACTTATCTACCCTATCTCCGATAGTCCTTGGGTGAGTCCCGTCCAAGTAGTTCCAAAGAAAGGAGGTATGACGGTGATAACTGTAACACCCCGAAAACGGGTTTGTTAATCAAACCACGTCAATACTAAAAGACGGGTAAAGTACCATTAGTGGTAAAATTTACCCGGTGAATATTAAGATTTTTAAACAATTAGAAATCTAATGTTAAATAAAAAGGGGTGAAGGAATGTTTATGGGGAAATAAAGTTATGAGAGGCCCGAGTTTACGGGACTTAGAATGAAACGGGTTATAACCCGGGAACCTACTAAGTTAACTAGGAATAATTAACCTAGTTAATTATGTGTGATCAAGTGAATGAATAGAAATCAAGATTTTAACCCTCTTTATAAAACTTCTAAATATGAGGGACTAAAAGTGGGCAAACAAGGAAATGTTTTAATTAAAACATTAATAAAAATCAAAACACACACACACATGTGTGTGTGAGTTCGATCGACCAGAAGCAAGAGCAGGGGTTCCAAAACCCTAGTTTAACAAAATCAACAAATTGAAGGTCAAATTGAAGCTCAAATTCACAACCAAACATGAATAAACGATTAACAAGTCAAGGGGATCGTAAGGTATGTCGAATTTCTAACATTCATGAAATTGTGAAAATTAGTTAATCTTGCATGATACGATCTACGTATGAATCATAGAAGTTATGGCTGAATTTGGGATGTAGCATTGCTTAGGAACAAACCCTAAGTGAAGATTTAGAATAAATTTGCTATGATTTAGGTGTTTGGATTGAATCACCACACCTAGCTAAGTGGGTTTTATTGTTATGATGAAATTGATGATAAGACTATGTTTAGAATCATCATGCATGATAATGAATGGAAGGTGTTTGATTAAACCATGAAATTGGGTACATGATCATACTTTCATGAAAAGGGGTTTAATAAATTATGATGAAACTAGTGATTTCGGTTCATATAAATAGGTGTTTGGAATCATGATGCCTACTAATTAATATGTAGAACTTGATTATATTGATGTTCGGATGAATGTCTAATGCTATGATGAAATGGGTTTTACATGTAGATGGAAACCTTTAGTTCTTGCATAACAAATGAATAATTAGCTTCGATAATAGAAAGCTAAGTCAAATTGGTGTTAATAATAGCATGAACTTAGACTTGGGAAGTAGTTAAAACGGTGGCGTAAGAATAATGCCTATCGGATACTTTACAAAGTGCATAAATGAATTGTCGAGGTTTATAATATAATCACTTATGTTAATAGGCAGTTTGACCTTTAAAAGTCAAACTGACCAAAATGAAATCAAATGGTGAATTTTGATGCAAAACCCGTAAGATGGAATAGTCATAGTTTATGATGACTAATCTAACCGTCTTACGAATTATGATGATAGTTTGACTCTTGACAAGCTAGGTGGAGGCTTGGAAAGGAAGCGTGTCAAACGGAGCAAGTATGAAGGAAAAGCGTAATTCGGATGCAAGGTAAGTATATCTTACACTAGACATATATTTTAGAATATCCTTTTCGTCGTGTTAATTACGAAAAAGACAATTATGACGTAAGCCATAGTAGGCCAAGAAGTGTTAAGAAATGATTTATAAGTAAAAAGACCATTCGGTATAAACCGAAGCGAGTCTTGTAGACGAGATGGTACTAAATAACATCTCGCAAAAATAAACGGTCACTTAGACCAAACGGGTCGAATGGTGAAAATATCACCATTTGAAAATATCGACTAATGAATATTGTCGAGATGTGTGTTCACAGGAGTAAATACGGAAGGATATCTTGTATCGCTATTAAGTAGCGAGTATTAAAGCAAGGTATAAAAAAATGGTCAATATAATGATCCGTGTCAGGTACGTATAATGATTCAGCTCATTGTTTAGAACTTGAGATTCTATAAGTGTTAGACAAGGTCAAAATGAATATTCGGTTATCTTTTAGGTAAACCGAATAATTTGAGTCATAAACATGGTGTTTTAGAAACATAATGGTTTACAAACAAGAATTATAGTTAAAAGGTCAGATTTTGAGTCAAAGAGGTACTTGAAGGTCCTTGTAGTAAAAGAAGGATGAAAATTGACCAAATTGCCCTTGTAAGCCAATTTGAACGAACGACCCTTAAAGGTGGTTCGGAAACGAGTCTTATGATTAAACAAATGCTTAGAGCGAGTGTAGGTAGTGAAAGATGAAATTCTTGGGTCGAAAGACTTTATTTGAGTCTTTGCCGTAAAATGATAATCCGAGGGGTAAAACTCGGAACACATAGATATCCGCATTAAATCCAACACACATTTAGTTGTGGTGGAAGATTACTAGATAAGAAATATAGGGTTACAATGCTAGAATGGAATGAAGGTGATTTCAAGCTTTAAAGTGCTTAAATACCCTTAACGGGTCAAAATAAGCATACGAGCGAAAATGGATTTAAATTGTGTAATAAACCTATTATTAGAACCTAATATGGTAGGTAACATTAATTTGTAGAAGTGTATGTAATATAGGAATCAAACAAATACGTTTGTTTGATAAAATGCATAAACGGGTTAAAATTCGGTAAAAAGGTAACGAGTCAAAGGCTTAGAAGTCTCAAAATTTCTTATGTTGGATGTAGGATTTTAACTCCATGAGATGGAGGATTAAATTACGGACGCGTAGGAAAAAGAATCGGGTAAAACGGATCAATAACGAAGAAGTTATGGCCGTTTCCGTAAAAACTGGCATAGCTGATCTGAACTGCAACCTGCTGGAAACTGGGTTCCCAGGCGACACGCGAAGGAACAACCTGGTTCCTCCGCGACACGCGACAGAACCCCGATTTAGCGAAAAAAAATTATTTTAATCAGTTTCGCTTCCCGGACTCGTTTAAATACGTTCTAAGTTACATATGACTAATCCAACTCATGTTTTATGAGTTTCAGGTATGATTTTTGCACCGGAGGACGATCAAGCACAACGAAGAACCGAACACGATCAAGAAATAAGCTTCCGCACTATGTATCGTTGTTTTGTTAAATGACGAACTCAAACATGTTATTTTGTATAGTTTTAATTCTGTAAATAAAGTTTAATGAAACCCGTATTTTCAATGTATTGAAATTCTAATTACCCGTTTATTTTCGTAAATTATACGAAAATTGTTAAATAATAATAAGGGTGTTACAAGTTGGTATCAGAGCCTTGGTTTAAGAGATTCAAGTATGGTGGGAAAACTATGCTTGGACTTAAACTTATGCTCTTAATAAAGATTGGTGTTTGGTTCGAGGCTTGATCGCAAATCCGGTAAGTACATGTATGTTAATAGTTTAGCATGCTAAAGTGTTGTAAACAACACATAGGGCTATCGTGTGATACACGTTACCCCAATTAAAGTTATTGAAATAGTTGACGAAAATACGTGCGTTGACGCGTATAGTAGAAAAAGCCTTGTATTATAATACGGGCGATTATTGAAGTTGACGTTACTAACTTTTGTGAATGTTTTAACTGAAGGACACTCGCGTTTGGAGACGACGAGAGTCAAACGAATTATGGATATGATGATGGAACGGTTCGAAGTATGACAAGAGGAGCATGCTCACCGAGGACTAAATCGCGTAACGACCGCGAACAAGGTTAATGGCAAGGAACGCCCGTCGGGGCAAACATTACCAGGTGCACATTTTAAATAATCGCACAAATAGCAATATGCAACAAATGAGTAGAAATTGAAAGTTGCATATGTAGATTAAAAACTTCGAAGAACCCGAATAGAAAATGTATTCGGGATATTGTTTCCAAGAGAAACAAATAGAGGCGTTACTTACATAGGGCGTGATGTGAAAACTATAAAAAGGTCATGTGTATCATATGTTAATCGCTTACTCTGGCCAAGTAAGTAGTGGCATATGATACCATGAACTTCTTATGGCGGACACGTTTACATCCGATGTAGTAAGGGCGGGGTGAATGGGACTAATTAAAAAGTACCCAAATGAATCAGATAAGCAAAATATTTGATAATAATGTAAACGCACAACCAAGTGACGGAAGCGTATTACATTAGGATAATGAGCCCGAGTGAAGGGACAAAGAAGCATGTAAAATGATTTAGACAAGTATTGGGAGGGAGTGTACTTACACTCGAACCCAGAAAACGCAAGCATGTAAAATGATTTAGACAAGTATTGGGAGGGAGTGTACTTACACTCGAATCCAGAAAACGCAAGCATGTAAAATGATTTAGACAAGTATTGGGAGGGTGTGTACTTACACTCGAGCCCAGAAAACGCAAGCATGTAAAATGATTTAGACAAGTATTGGGAGGGAGTGTACTTACACTCGAACCCGGAGAATGTAAACATGTAAAATGATTTAGATATGCATTGGGAGGGGGTGTACTTACACTCGAACCCGGAAAATGCAAATATGTCCCTTAACGGGTCGTTTTTGTAAAACGGCAAACTTAAGGACAAAGTCGGAATATAAAAATAAAGCGAGGTATTAATGCATACCGTGAGGGTTGCAATAATAACGACTTCGGTAAAACACCCGGTTGATGGGTAAGAATTAAACACATGCGTAAACCAAGAGACGTGGACGCGGGTTAAAAAAAAAGTCAAAGGACTTGGATTACGAGTTATGACTATAAAATCTCGTATATAGAAATTGTGAGTAAATATGTTCAACTATTCGAAGTCGAATGGGTTGAATAAAGAATAAAGTTGATTGTTTATAAGTGATGGATTTCACATTAATAGGTCAAACAGGTTGAATACAATATAACGCCAAATGGCACAAATGAGCGCTAGCCAGATAAAGGTAGCATTAAATGCAAGAGAATAATGAGCCCGGTAATGGGATATAACCAAATAAGAATATATGCAAATCAAATAACAGTAAGCATAAGAACAAACTGACGCTTAAATAACGTCAGAAGTCATAAAGTCGGAGGATTAGTCCGGAAGTAAACAAATGAAGCCTTAGACTACGGTCAAGGTCAATTGAAGTTCAAGAGCGAAAATAAACGATTCCAAACATAATAAGAGATGCCTTGAAGCTATATATGTATATATACATTTGAATATAGACAAGAATAAAAGATGATCTACGGGATCATCATAACCTACGGGATTAAACACAATGTTAAGGTCTACGGGACCAAAAAGACCCTCGGGTCATAAAGAGAAGGAAACGAGTTGTTAATGTCTAACCTTAAAAAGGTGAAAAATTTAAAGAAATAGCCTATGAGGCTAAGTGAAAGAACCTACGGGTCAATAGTGTAAAGCAAGGGAACTAGTTATGATTCCCCGCGTAAAATGAGAACGGAAAAGAATAAATTATGGGTTGTCAATTTCCTTAATGTGAGTAATTGACATAGTTAAAAGGGAAAAAAAACGTTAAACTAAAATTCAGTTTTAGTAAGAAACAACGTTTTAACAAATATGAATATTATAAGACGAATTTGGAAATAACAAATATCAAAGAGTATGGGTCTTAACATCGATAGGTGCAAGACGATATATTCGAAAAAGTGGTATTTTCGAAAATGAAAGGTTGATATAAATTAAACATGACGTGACACGATCACGGTCAAGAAATGCAATGTGAAGTGGAATCACAATATCACCAAGCGAGCGGTAAAAAGCAACTGGACTAATAAGTCTAGTTAGTGAGACCGGTTAAGGTCATTTAAGTAAGTTGGTTTGCTCGAAAACGGTGGATTCGGTATAACTGAACCGAATAAATAAATTTGAAAACAAAAGAATTTGTTGCTAAAAGTGAAAGATTTCACTAAAGACCTTTAAACGGGTCAAAGTAACGGATCCATAAAGAATTCGATAGTATATGAAAGTGATGAATATCGCTAAGTAACTAAACTAGTGGAAATAACGAGATTACGTTATTTCGAGTTGCACTATGTCGTATGAGATATGTAGACAAATAACAACCAAAAAGATGTTACCATACTTTTCTGGTAATACTAACAATTTGATAAAAGTATAAGTAATGTTTAAAAGATTTCTCGGTTCAAATACATTGAGTTTAAACTCAATGAATTATGTAAGAAAAGGTTTCGAGGACGAAACCTCTTTAAGGGGGGTAGACTTCTAACACCCCGAAAACGAGTTTGGTAATCAAACCACGTCAATACTAAAAGACGGGTAAAGTACCGTTAGTGGTAAAATTTACCCGGTGAATATTAAGATTTTTAAACAATTAGAAATCTAATGCTAAATAAAAAGGGGTGAAGGAATGTTTATGGGGAAATAAAGTTATGAGAGGCCCGAGTTTACGGGACTTAGAATAAAACGGGTTATAACCCGGGAACCTACTAAGTTAACTAGGAATAATTAACCTAGTTAATTATGTGTGATCAAGTGAATGAATAGAAATCAAGATTTTAACCCTCTTTATAAAACTTCTAAATATGAGGGACTAAAAGTGGGCAAACAAGGAAATGTTTTAATTAAAACATTAATAAAAATCAAAACACACACACATGTGTGTGTGAGTTCGATCGACCAGAAGCAAGAGCAGGGGTTCCAAAACCCTAGTTTAACAAAATCAACAAATTGAAGGTCAAATTGAAGCTCAAATTCACAACCAAACATGAATAAACGATTAACAAGTCAAGGGGATCGTAAGGTATGTCGAATTTCTAACATTCATGAAGTTATGAAAATTAGTTAATCTTGCATGATACGATCTACGTATGAATCATAGAAGTTATGGCTGAATTTGGGATGTAGGATTGCTTAGGAACAAACCCTAAGTGAAGATTTAGAATAAATTTGCTATGATTTAGGTGTTTGGATTGAATCACCACACCTAGCTAAGTGGGTTTTATTGTTATGATGAAATTGATGATAAGACTATGTTTAGAATCATCATGCATGATAATGAATGGAAGGTGTTTGATTAAACCATGAAATTGGGTACATGATCATACTTTCATGAAAAGGGGTTTAATAAATTATGATGAAACTAGTGATTTTGGTTCATATAAATAGGTGTTTGGAATCATGATGCCTACTAATTAATATGTAGAACTTGATTATATTGATGTTCGGATGAATGTCTAATGCTATGATGAAATGGGTTTTACATGTAGATGGAAACCTTTAGTTCTTGCATAACAAATGAATAATTAGCTTCGATAATAGAAAGCTAAGTCAAATTGGTGTTAATAATAGCATGAACTTAGACTTGGGAAGTAGTTAAAACGGTGGCGTAAGAATAATGCCTATCGGATACTTTACAAAGTGCTTAAATGAATTGTCGAGGTTTATAATATAATCACTTATGTTAATAGGCAGTTTGACCTTTAAAATTCAAACTGACCAAAATGAAATCAAATGGTGAATTTTGATTCAAAACCCGTAAGATGGAATAGTCATAGTTTATGATGACTAATCTAACCGTCTTACGAATTATGATGATAGTTTGACGCTTGACAAGCTAGGTGGAGGCTTGGAAAGGAAGCGTGTCAAACGGAGCAAGTATGAAGGAAAAGCGTAATTCGGATGCAAGGTAAGTATATCTTACACTAGACATATATTTTAGAATATCCTTTTCGTCGTGTTAATTACGAAAAAGACAATTATGACGTAAGCCATAGTAGGCCAAGAAGTGTTAAGAAATGATTTATAAGTAAAAAGACCATTCGGTATAAACCGAAGCGAGTCTTGTAGACGAGATGGTACTAAATAACATCTCGCAAAAATAAACGGTCACTTAGACCAAACGGGTCGAATGGTGAAAATATCACCATTTGAAAATATCGACTAATGAATATTGTCGAGATGTGTGTTCACAGGAGTAAATACGGAAGGATATCTTGTATCGCTATTAAGTAGCGAGTATTAAAGCAAGGTATAAAAAAATGGTCAATATAATGATCCGTGTCAGGTACGTATAATGATTCAGCTCATTGTTTAGAACTTGAGATTCTATAAGTGTTAGACAAGGTCAAAATGAATATTCGGTTATCTTTTAGGTAAACCGAATAATTTGAGTCATAAACATGGTGTTTTAGAAACATAATGGTTTACAAACAAGAATTATAGTTAAAAGGCCAGATTTTGAGTCAAACAGGTACTTGAAGGTCCTTGTAGTAAAAGAAGGATGAAAATTGACCAAATTGCCCTTGTAAGCCAATTTGAACGAACGACCCTTAAAGGTGGTTCGGAAACGCGTCTTATGATTAAACAAATGCTTAGAGCGAGTGTAGGTAGTGAAAGATGAAATTCTTGGGTCGAAAGACTTTATTTGAGTCTTTGCCGTAAAATGATAATCCGAGGGGTAAAACTCGGAACACATAGATATCCGCATTAAATCCAACACACATTTAGTTGTGGTGGAATATTACAAGATAAGAAATATAGGGTTACAATGCTAGAATGGAATGAAGGTGATTTCAAGCTTTAAAGTGCTTAAATACCCTTAACGGGTCAAAATAAGCATACGAGCGAAAATGGGTTTAAATTGTGTAATAAACCTATGATTAGAACCTAATATGGTAGGTAACATTAATTTGTAGAAGTGTATGTAATATAGGAATCAAACAAATACGTTTGTTTGATAAAATGCATAAACGGGTTAAAATTCGGTAAAAAGGTAACGAGTCAAAGACTTAGAAGTCTCAAAATTTCTTATGTTGGATGTAGGATTTTAACTCCATGAGATGGAGGATTAAATTACGGACGCGTAGGAAAAAGAATCGGGTAAAACGGATCAATAACGAAGAAGTTATGGTCGTTTCCGTAAAAACTGGCATAGCTGATCTGAACTGCAACCTGCTGGAAACTGGGTTCCCAGGCGACACGCGAAGGAACAACCTGGTTCCTACGCGACACGCGACAGAACCCCGATTTAGCGAAAAAAATTTATTTTAATCAGTTTCGCTTCCCGGACTCGTTTAAATACGTTTTAAGTTACATATGACTAATCCAACTCATGTTTTATGAGTTTCAGGTATGATTTTTGCACCGGAGGACGATCAAGCACAACGAAGAACCGAACACGATCAAGAAATAAGCTTCCGCACTATGTATCGTTGTTTTGTTAAATGACGAACTCAAACATGTTATTTTGTGTAGTTTTAATTCTGTAAATAAAGTTTAATGAAACCCGTATTTTCAATGTATTGAAATTCTAATTACCCGTTTATTTTCGTAAATTATACGAAAATTATTAAATAATAATAAGGGTGTTACAATAACTAACGAAAAAAATGAATTAATACCAACAAGAACCGTCACAGGATGGAGAGTATGTATAGATTATAGACGATTAAATGAAGCAATAAGAAAATATCACTTTCCTTTGCCCTTCATTGATCAAATGTTAGAAAGATTATCCGGTCATAAATTTTATTGTTTCTTGGATGGTTTTTCAGGTTACTTTCAAATCCCGATAGCACCCGAAGACCAAGAAAAGACAACTTTCACATGTCCCTATGGAACTTTTGCTTATCGACGCATGCCGTTTGGTCTATGTAATGCCCCCGCAACATTCCAACGTTGCATGGTAGCCATCTTCCATGACATGATAGAAAAGACAATGGAAGTCTTCATGGACGACTTTTCTATCTTTGGGGATTCATACGACCAATGCCTCGATAACCTTGAACGAATGCTATCCCGATATGAGGAAACTAACCTCGCCCTTAATTGGGAAAAATGCCATTTCATGGTAACGGAGGGAATAGTACTCGGTCACAAGATCTCGAGCGAAGGAATGGAGGTGGATCGAGCCAAAATAGATACCATTTCTAGATTACCACCTCCATCCTCCGTAAGAGCTATCAGAAGTTTCCTAGGACATGCCGGATTTTATAGATGGTTTATCAAAGACTTTTCAAAAATCTCAAGGCCTCTGACGAAATTACTTGAAAAAGATGCCCCTTTCATCTTTGACAAGGATTGCAACCAAGCATTTCTAACCTTAAAAGAGATGTTAGTCAATACACCTATCATGATAGCGCCTGATTGGAAATTTCCTTTCAAAATCATGTGTGATGCTAGTGACTTTGCAGTTGGAGCTGTCTTGGGACAAAGAAAAGAAAAGCATTTCCACCCAATTTATTACGCTAGTAAAACACTTAATGATGCACAAGAAAATTAAACAACAACTGAAAAAGAATTACTAGTTGTGGTATTTGCTTTTGATAAATTTCGTTCTTATCTTGTTCTTTCTAAAACTATAGTCTATACAGATCATGCAACCATTCGATATCCCTTCAAAAAGCAAGACGCAAAACCACGTTTGATTAGGTGGATTCTACTCCTCCAAGAATTTGACATTGAAATCAGAGACAAAAGAGGAGCATAAAATACCGCAGCAGATCATCTTTCGCGCTTAGAAGACCCAGCTTTGGAGGTGACCAGGGACGAGCAAATCAACGAAAAATTTCCAACTGAGTCCCTGGAAATGGTGGAATATAAAGAAGAGCCGTGGTACGCCGACTATGCTAACTACCTAGCTAGCGGTATAGTCACAAAAGGATGGTCACATTATCAAAGAAAAAAGTTCTTTGCCAATGTGAAACACTATTTTTGGGAAGATCCATATCTTTTCAAAATGTGTGCCGACCAACTCGTCCGACGATGCGTACATGGTAACGAATCACGAAGAATTCTCCGCCATTGTCATGAAGTGTCACACCCTGATATTTTCACATATCACCGGTGGGGTATCGTGACGTAGTTGATATCATCATGGTCAAACACACACACAGAATAGCACAGCGGAAGTCTTGGAATATAAAATATTATTACAAACTCAAATGTCTGAATTACATGTATACCGTACATCTGGGGCCCAGTACAGAGACTGAGACATGATTAAACGACACACCACTTTTAAAACCCATAAAGGAGTTATCCCCAACTTGTGGGTAATTAATAATTTATTATCGGCATCTTTTCGGTGTATGCCTACACCCTGCGCATAAGTCGTGGCCATTTACAAATGAATGAGCCAAGGATATATCCAGGACATGGTCGTTAACCCCCAACGTTTAAGTCATCAACAGAACAGTATCAAAACAGGTTTTGTGGATTTACTAGCCACAATCCGGCATTTGATTGATCCACACCCTACCAAGCGGTATTAATCTACCGTATCCCAAGCCCGTATAAGGGAAAATAAGTTAAAAGTATTTACCTGAGCTAATACTTGATTCACAGCAAAATAACTCAGTCGTATCCAATCTATCTAAATGCAGGTAGCTTTTACCGGGTGGCTCTAGTCTGGAGTGATGGTAATATATAACCAATTCAGAATGCTAACGGTCTTCATTTAAGTCGTTGCAAAAGTCGGAAACACGAACGGATGCTAAAAATGGTCCAAAACACGCGACGGGTGGAATTTTATCATGCCACCAGTGTTGCAAAAGTCGGATTCCTCGGCCGAGTACTCGGCGAGTACTCGGTCCTCGGACCTCCACCTTGGCGACTTCCTCCTAGGCGGTCTCAACTAGTCGGCCTCGGGAGTACTCGGTCCTAGTCGGCGCCTAGTCGGAGCCTAGTCGGCCTAGTCGGTCTAGGCGGTCAACGTGGTTTGTTGACTTTTAATCGGTCAAACTCGGTCAAAATCGGCCTACTCGGCCTTGTACTCGGACTACTCGGCCTTGTACTCGGACTACTCGACCTTGTACTCAGACTAGTCGGACTTGTATTCAGAATATTTGAACGTTAAACATGTTTCATTTTAAATTATACCCAGTTGACATGAATTATGCTTATTTTAACACATAAATAATATATAACAATTAATTTTCTTTATATTTACCATGTCCGCGTACTCCCCGAGTACTCTCCGAGTACTCCGATTACTCCCAACTCCCCAGTCGGCCGACTAGGGACCGCCTAGCGACTTTTACAACACTGCATGCCACACACTAAAATAAAATATTTTAGTGCTTACATAAATTTTTGGGTGTCCGGGGATATTCAGAATGCGAGATATGCGCGAAAGTGCAAACTTGTGCACTTTTTGACACTTTTAGTCCCTGCATGACATAAAAGTATATTTTTGCGCACCAAACACCTCTAAGCCTATATCTAAGCTATAAAAAGGATAAATAGGGTATGTTTAACTCATGGAAATATTCCGGAAGGTCCGTTATCAAATGATTCGACCTACATTTGCAGTTTGACGCAATTAGTCCTTTAATTGCGCTAAGTAGCGCGAATTGCCGTTTAATGATATCCAAGCCTTCCATAGCCCATAATGGGCATCGCCAAATGTATGTCCAATTATTAAAATGCTCCGGTTCGCTTAAAAGGTCCCCGAGAGGCGTAGATTCAAGAGTTGACGCTTTTGGTCCCTCTAATGCGCAAACTTGCGCATATCATCGTTTAATAGCTTCGAAGCCTTATCTAGTCCATGTTAGGCCTTCTTGAGAGTATTATAATACATCACGATGCTTCGGGTTCGTTAAAAGGTCATTCAGAGGTATAATTAAACATGTTGACGCTTTTAACCCCTCTAACTTTCAAACTTGCGCATAACTTCACTTATTGGCATAAAAGCCTTGCATAGCCAATATTTGGCATTCCCGAGGATATGATGAAGCATAATGAAGCTCTCGGTATGTTAAAAGGTCACTCAGATGTAAGAATTAACATGTTGACACTTTTAACCCTTCGAAGCGCAAACTTTTACATAATTCCACAAACGGCTCCTCTTGTCCAACAAATGGCTCGTCTGAGAATACGGACATCGTATAAGGTCACTCAGAGGCCTAGATTAGGCATGTTGACACTTTCAGTCCTTCTATATTCATAGTTTTCGATTTTGACGAAATTAGTCCCTCATAGTCAACGTTTGACTTTATTAGGGTTCATTACACGTGTCACTACATCATTGGACACGATTTTACGAGGTATTACATCCTCACCCCCTTAAAAGAAATCTCGACCCCGAGATTTGCTCAAAAAGATGGAAGTACTTTCTGTCGTAAACTGAACTTAACTTCCACAGTCATTTAGGGACTTTCACGGGTATTCCAATTGATCTATTCCATAGGTACATGCTCCTTTTCGGAGTTTCTTAACCTGTCAATCCTTGATCGATATAGGTCTTTCCATAACCTCAGGCTTTCATCAATCTATACGTCTTCATGAGACATTTCTAGCGATTTATCAGCTAGGCATTTCTTTAAGTTAAAAATGTGGAACACATCGTGAATTCTACTGAGCTCCTTAGGAAAGTTTAGCTTATGAGCTATACTGCCATCACATTCGATGATCTCGAATGATTTATATATCCAAGGCTTAACTTGCTCTATATACTGAAACGTATCGTACTCTTTCATATTGATATTTTCAATAGAGTCTTGTTCCCCATTTGGAACTTTAAGAGATTTGCGCCTCTTGTTCGTATTCCTCTTCTGCCGATTACTGACAGTTTTCAGACGATTACGGATTTATAGTATCCTATCCATCGTCTTTAATACGAATCTCAGATCCTGAGAATTGGGCTTTCCCAATTTCCTGCCCAACAATTTGGGTGTTTAGCTATTTCTCCCAAACAAGGTCTCCAGAGGAGTAACCTTGATGCTTATATAATGCTATTGGTTATATAAGAACTTATTCAGGGTGAGGTAGTCATTCCAACTACTATCCGAATCAATCTTAAGGAATTGACTACCCTTATAGTTAGTCGAAAAATCGACGATCCTGGGCAGCTAATAATGATTCTTAATCGTTTCCTAGTTAGGTTGCAATAACCAATGCACAAGGGTATTGCATTGTGCTTTCCTTTATCAACAATAATAGTCGGAGCTCCTAAGACAAGGAGCTAGGCTGTACAAGCCTTTCTTTATAACTCATCTGGTTAGCCTCAGTTCTTCCATTTCTGTTGATGCTAACCGATATGGAGCTTCTGTAACAGATACAGTTCCTAATAGGATGTCAATCCTAACTTCACTTTGCTCCTCAGGGGGTATAACAAGGTAGTTCTACTGAGAAGGAAACAAGTTATCTAACTATGATAGAGGTAGCTTCAATACTTGACCTTGGTCCACTTACCGTCGATTGTGTCATGCAAATGACATATCTGTTCTACGAGTGCACGGATGCCTTAAGTAGAGACGCCTACTTAGGCATTTCTATTATGGATATCTTCTTTGAATACCACTAGATGACTTTAGTACAATATGACCATCGGTATATCTTAGTGGGCCCATGCATTAAACTTCCATACTGATCAGGCATGGACATAATCTATGGGACGCATTGGGATATGCCAATCCTCACATGGCACCTTTTGTCAAGCATAGTTGGCACTCGCAGTTGATAGAAAACAACGAGAAAAGAAAATAATTAAAATAACATATATTGTCGTACTCTATTCAAAGAAAGAGTACTCTTAGATTATACAGAAAGATTATTGCCGATAATAGGAGAATCGGTCTCTCAGGTTTCATTGGTAAGTTCTACCTGACTAAGAATCTGGGGTTCTTATGAATACCATCATAAGTTTGCCAAGCTTTCGGTCTATGAAAGACTTATTATTGCCTGTATTTAAAACAGGATACTTGGCAGAAATTATCATTGTCCAAATGATAAGAAAAGTACTGGATAACATCATGTACTCTCTCTTGACATTCATCAGGTGAGTTTAGGCATTTCCTTTCTTAGCCTTTCCAGACTTAGCTGCGCCTCTTTGGCAGCTTTATGGCATTTAGTTCTAATATGGCCTTTCTCACCACAGTCGTAACAGACTGTATTCTTTTTGTCCCTACATTCATGGGACTGATGACCAGTTTCTTTGCAAATGCACACTGCTTTGGTCTTTGATCTATTTGACACTGTCCTCAGTGTCTTTTATAGCAATTCTTACATACAGGCTTCTTACTGAACTTTTGTTAGTTCTTATTAAGCCCGTAATTGCTCTTTTTCTAGCTTTCTGGGAGTTAACCTCCTCCCTTGGTTCATCATTCTCATTCGAAGTGTGAACAAACTCTTTGTATGAGTCATTGATTGAGGTTTTGAATGAAATTTAGAGCGTGAAGCATTCGGCTCTTTGAATTGTTTCATGACCTTTTCCATGGTCCTTCAAACTGTTGCGTCAACCACAGCTTGGAGATTAACTCCATTAATATTAAGGTTCTACGTTTGTAGCATTAATAGCTTCTGTCGCATTAATAGTACTGCGACTGTTGTCTACCTCATCCGAGTTGCCATACTCGAAACTTGGTACTAACCACCAAATTAACAATCGTTAGTCATCCTCCTGATGACCTGATGACGGGTGGTCCGTAGGACAACCCTTAAGTGCCTTAAAAAGATTAAAATCCCATGCTTTACACGTTTGATTGTTTGAACTTGGTAACTACTAGTTGTTTGGACGTGCAGGTGCAAATGGAGCATAAAAGGGAAAGAATTTGGAGCATCAATAAAAAATCAATTTTTGGAATTGAAGAATTAAGAGGATATCATGATAGAGGACGAAATTACGAGAACGTAGGCGAAAACGGTGAAGAAAACGGAGTTGAAACGAAAAAGTTATGCTGAAAACAAGTTTTCAACATTGACAGCCGTAAGACAGGAGCTCCTGGCCGTAAGACTCACTGCTTGCCGTAACCTACGGTTGGGAGCCGTAGGTTACGGCTCCGACTGATGTTTTCATGTAACTCACGCATTTAATGACCATTTTGAGGGGATTTATGGAGACTTATCATTGGTTTTCGGTTACTACTTGCTTGTGCACGAATTTTGGAGCAACTTGGAGAACTTTTGGGGCTTGAAACAATCTTGGATCATTAGTTTTTGGATGTTTGAATTGTTTTTGAAGATCAAAACTTGTTTGACAATGTTTGTTCAAGCCATGAGTGGCTAAGTATTTTGTGACTATCTTTGGTGGAAGGTTTGCAAGACATTTATGTTTATTTCCATATTTCTAGAATAACAATCTTCTCTTTATTGAATTGCTTGTTATGGTATGTGATTATTTGTTAGTAAATTGTTAATCCTTGTGCTGAACTAATTAGAAACCATACGTTCTTGGTGCTGTTGGCAATCGAGATATCATGGGTATAGTTAGGCTTGGGTAAGGGTTGATTGATCATCGGGTAACAACCTCACGTTCTAGGAATCTGAGTACTTAGTTCCCTTTCATCACTGCAATTGATCACATATGAACTATGTCTATGTAGTTCTTTCTAGTGGAATGTTAACATAAGTGTCATAGCAAACCGGAAACTAAAGATGGTCACTCGTCTCTAATTTGTTTACAACCAAAACACTTCCATTTTGCAATTAGAATAGTAGTCTTAGTTTTAAAAATCAACCAATCAAACCCACTCTTGAATTTATTTTATTTGCAATTAGATTAATTTAGTCAAGTTAGATATAATCTTCCAAATAACACATATTCCACAAACTCCCTGTGTTCGATACCCACTTACCGCTATCTATTTAGTAGTAATTGGATTAAATTTGATTGTGACCGCGACATCACGTCACCTGACATAGATCAGCCACGGTATCCATAAACCATATAGCCTATTATTTTCCAAACATTCCTAATGAATGTATATCCATTACATTTAGCCTAGGTCACCAAAGGACCATTAATGGCACTTAAAGTTTGGAGCGAGTCCATTACCTGTTTGACAGAGGATCATAAAGTCACAACTGTCTTTGTCACAAGGACGGATATGAATAGCTCAAAGGCTAGGCTTACATGACTTTCATTATATATATATATATACATATGGCATAGAAGCCCGTCGCGAGGGACGTAGAAAATATGTCATAAAGCCTAGTCATGAAGGACATAAAGGATTATATGGAACGAAGGCCTTGTCGCAAAGGACATTTAGATATGGCTCAAAGTGGCCTCGTCACAATGACGTTATAAAATAGGGCACCAAGGCCTGTAACAGAGGACATTTATCAATGCTGGCACAAAAGCCTGGGACTAGGAATGTTAACACTTAATATGTTAACTTGTCACGAATAACAAATTATTGCACATTGGCTTGTCATGGATGACTTTAAAACATATTTCATTGTTTTGTCACCAAGGACATTAGTTTATAAGCCGCAATCTTATCGGATTAGGGGCTTCCAAGTTTGAACATAGTTCTTCACCTTTGGACAAGGAGTCATAAACTACAACTGTCATCGTCTCTAAAGATGACTTATTTGGCACAAAGGTAAACTAATTGACATCACTAATGGATGTTCATATATCATCATTGCATTTGATGATATCAGTCATGATCACGCTGATCATATAGACTGTTAGGGTTGGGTATAACCCACCCTTTGGATAGGGGATTTTGAGGATCACCACTATCTTTGTCTTATTGACAATAGAGTAAAGTGTAGCCCATAGGCATTCCATCACAAGGGATGTTAATATTATGATTATCATATTAATGATACTAGTCAGGATCGCAATGATCATACAGACTATGGGATTTGAGCATAGCTCACCCCCTTGGGCAAAGAATCACAAAAGATTACAATTGCCTATTCTCAGATGGACAATATAATATAGCCCTTAAGCAAAACATCATTAAGGATGTTAGATTTAATCATCGCATTGATGATTTTAGTCATGATCGCATTGACCACGTAGACTATTAGGCTTGAGCACAGCTCATTACCTTAGACAGGGGATCATAAAGATCACAATGTCAATATCATAGAGACGTCCTCATATAGCACAAGGCTTGTCTCGAAGGGCAGTTAGATGGCACAAAAGGCCTTGTCACAAGGACAATTAAAACAAAATCAACGATCTCTTGGATCAGTGATCTTTAAGGGTCGAACATAATTCATCGCCTTTTGACAAGAAGTTTATAAAATAAAACTATCATTGTCATGAATACATCTTCGCCCAATGGCATACATCTTAATTGGATGTTTTTGATGTATACTTCATATTGTTGTTTGATAGCCGTGATTCGTATAGATCATAGGCTATGAAGGTGACTTGGAAAAAGTCCAAGTACTTTTGGAAGCTAGTGTGGTCTCTCAAGTCACACAACCAGGAATGTTAACATGTTCTTAGATGTTAACAAGGATTAATTATCTTAAGAGGGTTTTACCATCATAGCCATGTTCATAAACATATAGGCTAGGTTATACCATTAAGAGGATCTTTTGAAATTTTCAGCTGATCGATAAAGTTCGAGTAAAATTTGGAACTATCGCGGAATAAAGGACAAAATGAATACCTACATGAAATTTTCAAAACTTTCCTAAATCATTTAGGAATTTACAATAGTGCCTTAATCAGGACTTGTAGTAATATATTTGTCCATAGAGGACTAAGATGAAAAATTATAAGTTTGTATAAGGACTATAAAATATTAGGAATTTATATAAGGGTTATAATGAAATATCAATGTCCTCAAAGGGACTATTTCGAATAACGTATCCCCAAGGGGATTTTAATAAAATAACATGTCCATAAAAGGACTATATTGGTACAGGGCGCACACAAAAGGGCTTTGCTGTACAGATGTCCTCACAGGGACTTTACATTGAAAGATACGTCCTCAATGGGACTTATTAATGAAATATCATACCCTTGAAAGGACTATAATAAAATATCATATCCACAAAGGATCTTAATGTAATAATTTGTCCATAAAAGGGACTTTGATGAAATAATATGTCCTTGAAAGGACTATAATGAATTATTATGTCCATGAGAGGACTATATTGAAACATCAAGTCCATGAGAGGACTATTTTAAAATAGTATATCCACAAAAGAGATTTTAATAAAATCATACGTCCATGAAAGGACTGTATTAAAATAGTATGTCCACCAAGGGACTTTATTGAAAATATAATGTCCACAAGGGACTATATTGAAAGATAATGTCCATAAAAGGACTAAATAGCAAATGCCCATAAGGGGTCTTAAGTCGAAAAAGGTATGTCCTCACGGGGACTAAATAGAAGAGATAGGTCCTTATATGGACTTAAAAGAATTTATGAAAGAAGGATTCTCTAACGCTTTCCTTGCTCCATTTCAGTTGTTTCTCTTCTTTGTTTACCGTACATGGTAGAGATACTGAAGATCTTAATGAATAAGGTAAGTATTCCAATCAGGATCCGTTATTGAAGTAGAATTCAAGGATTCAATGGTTAAGGAATGATATGGATCACGGATTGGGTTTTGACTGATATAATCCAAGTCTGAGATTCCAAACTTGAAGGTAAGAAACAAGGGTCATTGGCAAAAACGGGAGTCTCAGGGACTACCTGGTATGGACTCCACTGGTACAGACTTTAAAATTTGAGCCTCAGGGACCTCCGGTATGGACTCTGTAGTCTGATTCCAATTCAAATGGGTTTGGTTTTGGGAATGAATCCATAAAGATCTTCCTCCAAACCGGTCGCACGCTTATTCTAGCCATATGGTGAAGCTTGGTATTCCTTGGCTTCGGATGAGGAAAATCTCTATTCAACGGCTTCCTTGCTTGGCGACTTATTTAAAATACACAAAATCAAAAACAATGTCTACTTAATAGGGATGAGAGCATTCCTATATTAAGTCTAGACTCAAAAGGTCTAAGGAATATACTACTGTGTCATTGAGATTAAACACAAAAGACTAGTGTTTAATTCACTCAATGTTGGCTCTGATACCAACCTGTCACACCCCGATATTTCCACATATCACCGGTGGGCCCGGTGGGGTATCGTGACGTAGTTGATATCATCATGGTCAAACACACACACAGAATAGCACAGCGGAAGTCTTGGAATATAAAATATTATTACAAACTCAAATGTCTGAAAATATCAAAGTATTTATTATAGATGAGTCTGTAATATCAAATCCACAGGAGGATCATTACAGAATGTTTAAAATGAAGCTTAGCAGACTTTATGGCATCTTTAAGGATTTGCAAGATCCTCTTTTTCGACGCCGAGCAACTCCCAGCCTATTACGAGTAGTACCTGCCACTTAGCCTTTTGAAAATACGTCAGTTTTCACTGGTAAATACAATTTAACCGACTCATTTGAAAAGAGTTTAAAAAAAATTGATTTAAGTGCACAAGGCAAAAAATCTTTTATAACTTGGGACAATTCTTAATAAAAATCTTGTATACTGAATTACATGTTTACCGTACATCTGGGGCCCAGTACAGAGACTGAGACATGATTAAATGACACACCACTTTTAAAACCCATAAAGGAGTTATCCCCAACTTGTGGGTAATTAATAATTTATTATCGGCATCTTTTCGGTGTATGCCTACACCCTGCGCATAAGTCGTGGCCATTTACAAATGAATGAGCCAAGGATATATCCAGGACATGGTCGTTAGCCCCCAACGTTTAAGTCATCAACAGAACAGTATCAAAACAGGTTTTGTGGATTTACTAGCCACAATCCGGCATTTGATTGATCCACACCCGACCAAGCGGTATTAATCTGCCGTATCCCAAGCCCGTATAAGGGAAAATAAGTTAAAAGTATTTACCTGAGCTAATACTTGATTCACAGCAAAATAACTCAGTCGTATCCAATCTATCTAAATGCAGGTAGCTTTTACCGGGTGGCTCTAGTCTGGAGTGATGGTAATATATAACCAATTCAGAATGCTAACGGTCTTCATTTAAGTCGTAGACTTAAACCGGCTAGCTTAAAGTATCTAAAGCGGTACGACACGCTTAGATCTAGCGATGACCAGAATAGAATGTTATTTAGACCCAACAAGTTTGGATACTTGTATAATATGGGTATACTAAACACATTCCGGATTTTGAGATAAAAACGATAAGGTTAAACCCGTTTCGGCAAACATACGTAAACTAGTTACAAAAACCGATCCGAACGCGTAGAATGCGTAACGGGTAACCAAATGAATCATATACATGTTCCATATGTTATTATGCTTAGAATATATCAATACATCAGTAGGATGTCAACATATATGCCCAAAAAGTATTTAAACCATTTTAAGTCCCGTAAGGGCATTTTGGTAATTTTAATACTTATAAAAGAGATTTTATGACAAACTGAAGTTCTGGTCCTTTCTAATTATTAAAAATATTTAATTAATCTCATTACATCAGTAAGATATCATACATATGTGAGGTTTACCATTTATGGCCAAACTATGCCCCGAAAGGGTATTTTGGACATTTCACATATGCCTTTTACGGACATTTTTGGAAGTCTGAGTTCACAACTTATACCTACTATAATAATATTAAAATTTGTTTAGAAATTCAGTAGGTAACAAGTCTTAGGTGTTAATTATGGTTTAAAACCATACTATGCACCTAAATAGCGTACAAATCGCTAATTGACGATAATTAAGGGGTTTTATGGAAATCTGAGATTTTGATTAGTTTTGAATGCTCAAAATAATTTATTTAATATATGAAATCAGTAGGAAAAGGTTTGGCATTCAAATCATTTGTAAATCTCATCTTATGCATAAAAAGGGTATTATCGTCATTTACCGAATAATACAAGAACTCTATGACATGATCAGTTTATAATCTGATCAATAATTCCAACAATCCCCATAAATAATATCTTAACAGTAGGTAATGAGTTTTGGGTCAAAATCCAAGTTTAAACATGCTTTATACAAGATATCGCAATTTACTTAGTTAAAAGTTTCTAATTACGATATCGAGCATAACTCCTATTTGGGACCAAGAACTGATGTCAAATTTTCGGGACAAGCTTATATATCAGTAACAAAGGTTTTTGTCCTCTCACATTTCTAAAAATCTCATTCTTATGTCAAAAGGGCAAAATGGGCGTTTATAAGCATAATAGCGGAAACAAGCGTATAATTCAAACCACAAGGAACCATGCAATATAACTCCAGAGGGTTATACTACTGAATAATATGGTCCTAATGGAAGCTTAAAACATGGAAGAATCAAGCTTAATCGGGTCAGAACTGAAAAGTCAAAGCAAAGTCAAGCTTTTGCGACTTTCGGTTGTGAACCGACCCTAAACTTAGAATTGTCGAGTTGGACCAGCTTAGACATGTTCTAATAATCATTACCAAGTTATTAGAGTGTTAAAATATAATTTATAACCTCTGAATCTATGGTTTAATTAATACCCACAAATCTGCCAAGTTTGACTTTTTACCTAAACGGTTTGACCCGACAATTAACTAAGCAAACGAAGGGATTAGGAGGTGCCCTTTCAGGGGTTAATCACCTACCTAACTATGGTCTTATACCCACTTTTAATTTGGTTAGGGGCTTGACCATGAGAGTATAAACTGAAAGTCAAAACTATTACATGATAACTTGACTTTTCGGTTATTTAAAATATAAATCTGAACTATAAGGTGGGCTAGGACACTTACAAATGGTCCATGCTATCTTTTCTACAAGAATACAAGTCCCATTCAGATCCTAAAGCTCCAGATTGAGAGATAGAATGATGGAATGAAAAAATGGTGTGAAGAAAAGAATGAGAGCATCAAGTATTTATAGGTTTTGGGTTGGAATTTGGATCAAGACAAGTGTTAGGAGGATTAATCAGGTCCTTACACCTGTTATTACAGCTGCTATAACTGGTTTGGAGCCCAAGGAATTGAATTTAATTGGTTGGGAAAGGAATAGAGTAGTGAACAAGCAAAATAGAAAAGAAAAAAAAAATATAAACTGCAGCTCTGGGCCTCACGGCCCGTGTAGATGAACAGCCCAGGTTCACGCGGCCCGCCTGGGGTCTGGCCCAGAAAAATAAGTTTGGCAGCTTGTCATTTTCAGTCCCTGCACCTACTTAAATGCCATTTTTGATACATCTGAGGCCCGCCAAGCCATGTTTAAGGCTCTACAAGGTCAATAATGTTTAGAGAAGTCAAAATATGCTCGGAACACTCTCGGATGTCGGTTCGTTTGGCCGTACGGTCGCGTTATGCGTCTAATTACGACGAAACACGAACGGATGCTAAAAATGGTCCAAAACACGCGACGGGTGGAATTTTATCATGCCACACACTAAAATAAAATATTTTAGTGCTTACATAAATTTTTGGGTGTCCGGGGATATTCAGAATGCGAGATATGCGCGAAAGTGCAAACTTGTGCACTTTTTGACACTTTTAGTCCCTGCATGACATAAAAGTATATTTTTGCGCACCAAACACCTCTAAGCCTATATCTAAGCTATAAAAAGGATAAATAGGGTATGTTTAACTCATGGACATATTCCGGAAGGTCCGTTATCAAATGATTCGACCTACATTTGCAGTTTGACGCAATTAGTCCTTTAATTGCGCTAAGTAGCGCGAAATGCCGTTTAATGATATCCAAGCCTTCCATAGCCCATAATGGGCATCGCCGAATGTATGTCCAATTATTAAAATGCTCCGGTTCGCTTAAAAGGTCCCCGAGAGGCGTAGATTCAAGAGTTGACGCTTTTGGTCCCTCTAATGCGCAAACTTGCGCATATCATCGTTTAATAGCTTCGAAGCCTTATCTAGTCCATGTTAGGCATTCTTGAGAGTATTATAATACATCACGATGCTTCGGGTTCGTTAAAAGGTCATTCAGAGGTATAATTAAACATGTTGACGCTTTTAACCCCTCTAACTTTCAAACTTGCGCATAACTTCACTTATTGGCATAAAAGCCTTGCATAGCCAATATTTGGCATTCCCGAGGATATGATGAAGCATAATGAAGCTCTCGGTCTGTTAAAAGGTCACTCAGAGGTAAGAATTAACATGTTGACCCTTTTAACCCTTCGAAGCGCAAACTTTTACATAATTCCACAAACGGCTCCTCTTGTCCAGCAAATGGCTCGTCTGAGAATACGGACATTGTATAAGGTCACTCAGAGGCCTAGATTAGGCATGTTGACACTTTCAGTCCTTCTATATTCATAGTTTTCAATTTTGACGAAATTAGTCCCTCATAGTCAACGTTTGACTTTATTAGGGTTCATTACACGTGTCACTACATCATTGGACACGATTTTACGAGGTGTTACATGAAGGTCCATACGGAGGGCATCATGGTGCCGCTAGTACCGCACGAAAGGTATTTGATTCAGGATTTTATTGGCCAACCATTTACAAAGACGCCCAAAGTCTTGTCAAGACGTGTGATGCTTGCCAAAGAACAGGTAATATTTCTTCCAAAAATGAGATGCCACAAAATGGCATTCTTGTTTGTGAAATTTTTGATGTGTGGGGACTCGACTTTATGGGACCTTTCCCACCATCGAAAGGAAACAAATATATACTTGTGGCAGTAGACTACTTGTCTAAATGGGCCGAAGCCGAGGCACTTCCAACAAATGATGAAAGAGTTGTGGTAAGATTTCTGAAAAAATTATTCTCTCGTTTTGGCACGCCGAAAGCATTAATAAGTGATAGAGGTACCCTTTTTTGCAACCATCAACTCGAAAATTTTTTAACAAGATATGGGGTCTATCAACGGGTCTCAACAGCCTATCACCCTCAAACAAACGGACAAGCCGAAGTGACTAATAGAGGTTTAAAACGAATACTCGAAAAAACCGTAGGGTTAAATAAAAAGGAATGGGCAGATAAATTAGATGATGCTTTATGGGCTTTTCGAACTGCTTATAAAACAACAATAGGTACAACCCCGTATAAGCAAGTCTATGGAAAAAGTTGTCACTTGCCAGTAGAAATTGCACATAAAGCCTATTGGGCAATTAAAAATGTAAACTTAGATTTAGAATTTGCTGGTAAAAATCGATTTTGTCAATTAAGTGAATTAGACGAGCTTAGGAATTATGCATACTCAAACTCTGAAATTTATAAGGAAAGAATGAAAAATTTGCATGACAAACACATTAAACCTAATGAATTTCGGGTAGGGGATCTAGTTCTTTTGTTTAATTCACGATTTCGATTGTTTCCTGGTAAATTAAAGTCTAGGTGGTCAGGACCTTTTTCCATCACCCATATTTTCCCACACGGTGCTGTAGAAATTAAATCTCGAAATGGGCCTCCATTTAAAATCAATGGCCAACGGCTGAAACTCTATCAAGGATTCATTGAGGATGAAGAAGAAGAGATCTCGCTTCAAACGGTGGAAGAATAGAACATCATGCCTGGTAAGTTACGAACGATTGAGACAACAAACAAAGCGGTAAGTTTTCTAACTAAAGCTTATGGGAAACAAGGGCACTCACACGAGCACTAAAAAAAAAACTCGGCACGAGGCCGTGTCCGCGCGGCAGTCGGGATAAATCCCCTTTTTCAAAACAGTTACTTCATTCCACACGCCCCGTTTCCCCGAAAACGCTCTGGTTCCAGGAGACTTTTCACAGAAATTCAACGTCTCCTATCGTTCTAACAACATCAAGGTATGATTCTATCACTCTTAGTAGTTAGATTAGTTACTTGCATGCAGTTAAAACACCAAAAATTTGGGGGAAAATCTAGGGTTCTTGAAGTTCATACGGATCGAACCTCAAATTTTTGTTTAGATCTGTTTGCATTTAGTTAGATTAGTGTTAAGGGAAGTAGATACACTTGTATTGTTCACAGATTCACCGGATTTCTCACAAAAACCCCAAACCCTTGTTCTTGAACCGAAAAAGATAAAATTGATAGGGTAAACGGGTTATTTTGGGAAAAACGGCACTTAGGGTTTCATTTTCGGGGGAAACCGCACCTATTGGACCAAAAATTTTCAAGTTTTCGAAACCGGGTCGAAAAATGGGATTTTTGAGTAACAGTCCCCTGGACACGGGGCCGTGTCCGCTGAACACGGGGTCGTGTCCAGCCCACTGTTTGCAGTTTTGTCCGAAAATATTTCTGTTTCGTGCTAACTTTTGGTGTATTCTTTCAGATGGCTAGGAAGTTCACAAGATTCAATGCCAATGAGCTCGATGCTAGAGCTCGATACGAGATACTTCAAACAAGCCAGAGGAATACCCGAGGCAAGCATGCACGGACTTGCTAACCTTGGTGAATCAAATTGACCGTTTCAACAACATTGTCACGGGACCACTCAGAGTCGCCCTAACAATTCGACTCCGTTCCGTCCATGAATGCACTTTAGAGTTCTATAGCACCTTAACATTCAACTCGAGGAGCGACCCGTTCGACAATGATGGGGTATCATTCCGATGTGGCGGAACGAGGTATTCGATCTCTATGGCTCAGTTTGGATCGATTGTAGGGTTGTATGCGGAAGAGGATGCAGGAAACGAAGAAAATACCGGAGGAATGAGAGAAATAGGTGAGAACGAACGCCAAGCCATTTGGGCTCAGATTGGAGAAGGGTACTACAATCCGAGCAGCACTAAGAGTACAAAGTTGAGGGATCCGCTCTACAGATACATCCATAGGCTCCTCGGCTACTCTCTTAGCCAAAGGCATGACAGTAGTGGCGTAGTTGGGTTAAGAGATTTGGTTGTCCTCCATTGCATCCACAACCGCAGGCCGCTCGATGTTCCGTTCCTCATGCTCCGAAACATGCATCACAACCGCCTTGCTAGTGCACCGACTCCTATCTTCTTTGGGGGATGGGTGTACCGTCTCTTCAGGCACTTCGCCCACATACCAAGGTCATTTGAGAGGAGCCCATGGTCGGGTATGGTGGATATACACATATGCCGCTCAATGAACCTGATTTATGAGGCGGAAGACGGGACGGTGAGCTTTCAAAGGATGCAAGGTCATGCATGGAACCCGCAAGAAGCACTTGTCCTCCAAGCTCCGCAACATCATCAGTACCAATACCAACCCCATGGTGATCCGGGCCAATCATCCTCCTCGGGAGGCGGTTTTCCTAACTTTCAGAGTTTGCATGATTTATTGCAGGAAAACCTTATGTGCACCAGGAACACCTATAACATGGCAAGCAACACCTACCACCAGGTCAGAGCTATCGAAAGAAACATATCCGATATCCAAGACGATGTTGGATATATACGAGACCACATTGCACGCCATGGAGGGGATGATGACGATGATGATGATGACGATGCTATGGAGTAGGCGGGAGGAGCGGAGGAAGAGAAGGTTGTTTGATGGTTTCCCAGGTTAACCCTTTTCCACTCTTGAACAATTAATGGCCTGCGTGCCAAAGTGTTGAACAATTTACTTTTCCTAACTTCTTTTATTTTTCTGCATTTATTTTTCTTTTAACTATGACATGGATGTTGAATATTGGTAAAAGTAGGATGTTTGCTATGGTATGGTAGGATGTTTATTGATTAAACAGGTACAAACGAGGCTTAAAGTACTAAGCATTAGTACTACTAAAGCCGAGGCAGGAAAACCGAAGAAAGAAACCTGTTTTTCAACTTTGCAGACTGTCCACACGGGGCCATGCCCAGCCGACACGCCCCCGTGCCCATTCCCCTGAACCTACTGTTTGTTTTAATTCTGCAGACCTTGACAGACACGGGGTCGTGTTCACTCAACACGCCCCCGTGTTCACCTTCTGTAAGTCTTCGTTACTGGCACCTGAGCACGGGGTCGTGTTCACTCAACACGGGGTCATGTCCAGGTAACCAGTAACACAAAATTTTTGCTTTTTACACCTTTTTACGCATTCAATCAACCTAAAAACTTATTTTTTGGACACATTGAGGACAATGTGTAATTTAAGTGTGGGGGGGATGCTAAAACCTTGAATCTTGCAAGTCCTAATTACAAGCCTTACACAAAACTCTATTGGAACCGCTAATCACCCCAAATTTTTTTCAAAAATTTTCATTTTTTTTACTTGTCTAGGTTTAACTCGGGAAATTCAAGTTCTCAAAAAGGTTATATTTTTACGAATTTACAACCGATAGCGTCGTGATAAAAAGAACCAACATAAGAAAATTATGAAAATGCATGACAAGCTTAGTTAAAATTTGATTATATATACTTCATCATATAAAAACCCATTCCCACAAAAGTGAGTTTTGAGCCTTTATCGAGCATACAATTACATATCATTAGAGCTAATTGCTCATTTTTTGTTTCTTGTGTGAATAGCCGCTTGGTTCTTACGACTCTAGAACTTGCCATGACGATACATTCCCGGTCCTTACCAACTTAAACCCGAGTAAGTAAATGATGGAGGCATTAGGACTAACCCCTTTTATTTTCTACACCATTATTTTTTCTTTTTTTTACCACCTACCCAAAATCCCCCTAGTTAGCCCCTTTGAGCCTAAACCTTTTCATTTCATAACCCAAACCAAACACCCTTTTACCCACCAAAACCTTTTTCATTTTTACCCCTTTATTTTAGTAACGAGTTCGATTTTTCGTATGACTTCAAAAAAAAAATTGTGTTGATGATGAAGCAAAAGAAAATAAACAAACAAGTTCATCAAAAATAACTTTGTTTGAATGAATTGCTTCATCAAAATAAAAGTTACGAAAAATAGAAAGTCTTACGAAAACCGACACTTGTTACGCTTTTCGCCCTTTTTACTAACCACTAACCACCAACCCAACCACCTACCTTTAACCCAAGCCTAACCCTTTACCCACAAAGTCCTCTTGATATTTACAAAGGTATATAAGTTAAAAAGGAGGAGGATTGATTGGTTGGCAAGCCTATGGTAGGAGTAAGTTCCATGCCGCTCTCGAGTGATCCACAAAAATACATTTTCGGCCGAGTGTTGAGTGATCCCCGTGAGGTATGTGAACTTGTATATAAATAGAATTTTACAAAGGCATGTTATGCCCCTAATAAGTAATTTCTCTTATGAAAGGTTTTAAATAAATCATGACGAATAAGATTGTAAATAAATAAAAATTAAATTAAATAAAGAATCTTGGAAATCCCGACACTCTACGACAAGCCCAAAAACCTTCTTCTCTACCCATTCCATTTGGGAGTGTAATAGCCACATATTAAAGAGTTTTGCTTGAGGACAAGCAAAGATTCAAGTGTGGGGGTATTTGATGTGTTCAAAATGTAACATATAAATTTCATCAAATGAGGCATAAAACTAACCCTTTTTTAGTACTAATGTTGGAAAAGTGTGCTTTTGTCTTCCTTTTGTATTTTCAGGATTAAATGAGCTCAAATTAACAAAAGAAGCAAAAAGACATCAAAATCTAACATAAATACAAGAAAAGGGACAAGACGTGACATGCCCGACCCCACAACAGCATCTTCCCAAGCAAAACAAGAGATCAGAAGCCTGAACACGCCCCGTGCTCAGCCAGCACGGGGGCGTGCCCAAGTGTCAGCAGAAAAGACAAAGTGGTAGAAGCTTCTATTGCCCACCACGGGGCCGTGCTCAGCGGACACGGGGCCGTGGTCAACTATAAGATTCGCACAATCCAGGAAAATCTTCATAGTACAAAGATTCTTCTGCACACGGGGTCGTGCTCAGCGGACACGGGGGCGTGGTCAACTAATAAGACAAAGCTGCATTAAATGAAGAAAGAGAGGATGTGGACACGGGGCCGTGCCCACTGGACACGGGGCCGTGCCCGAGCTTCTGTTCAGCCTATAAATAGAAGTGCTTGGCTCAAGCTCAAACCATCCCTTGGCACACCACCTCTCTCACACTTCACCCACCACCCACCACCACCATAACACCATCATCCATTGTCCATCGTAGAGTGTGTGAGTCGTCTCGGGATCCAAGATTGATCGTAAGAGTTCTTGACAATCAAGGCCATGTTTGCCTAAGTCTCTTACATCACTTGGTGAAGACAAAGTGTCTAGTGTAATACTTTTTATTTCTAATCTTTTGCACTTTTTATTTGGTTTCGTATTAATGACTTTAATAACTAGTTGCTTATGTTGAAGGTGATCTTTCTTTATCGTTTGTCCGTGGTGTCTTGAAATTATTTTACTGTCTATATAAAATAAAAGATTTTCACCATTCATATCTCCACGGTCTATATGGAGGTATGTTGGCTACCTGGTCGGGGGTTAAGGGAACGGTTTGGTAAAGGTCTTGCCATTGTTCAGCGTTTAGAGGTCCTGCAATGGACCTGGGTCAAATTTAGTAGGACCTCCTTCAATACTTCACGGTATTGGATGGCGGGGGTCCAAACTCTTTGATCCCCTCATAAGTTAACTACTATTAATACTATAACCCGGCTATTTAGGACTGTATCCCTGCTGACTCAGACTACTTAGTCGAGGGTAACGTCACCTCCAAAAGAGGGGCCTACCATAATATTGCATTAATAACTTAATTAATTATCTTTCAATAATCCACCCTTTTAGGATTGTATCCTTGCTGACTCAAACTACTGGGGTGAGGGTAACGTCACCTTTAAAAGAGGGGCCTACTACAATAACTAAGATAATCTCTTAAATATGTGCAAAAGTGCGGAAATAATCAAAGGTTACACTAGATACGAGTCGGAACCAAGTGATTCATCTTGTCTATCTGTTTTTATTTTTTATTTTTATTTTCAGCATTTTAGCTAGGTTTTATTTTTCTTAGTTTAAAACATTTTTCTAAACTCTTTATTTTGATTAGACGTTGAGGATAAACCGGTACTAAAAGCTCTTGTGTCCTTGGACGACCTCGGTATCTTACCAACACTATACTACGCTCACGATGGGTGCACTTGCCCATATGTGTGTTTAGTGTTAGTGAAATATCGTGTTTTATAAATTTAAAACTTGGCTAAAAATAAGTGTTAAAGGGGCTTAAAATATACACCTAATATATATAACACTTCACACGCATCAAAGTCCTACGTTGAATTGTTAATTGTGATCTGTAAAATTACATTTTAATTACAAGACTTTTAACTTTTTTTTTTTTTTGTAAAACTGTAAATGCAAACATATTAAAGTATAAATGCTTATATTATTAATGTAAACAAATATATACACAGCTAAAAATCGTGTTATATTATAAAAATATTAACACTAATGTGATCTTATTTAGGCATACAAACATAGAAATAGATAAAAGCGTAACAATGAACAAAGCATATGTTATCATATGAATTGTATTTTTATAATTCGAATCTTTAATAATAGACCATCTCCAATATATATGCATTCATTAAAGTAAAATTTAAAATTTAATATTGGATCATCTTTTTTAAAAATAATAACTAGAAGATAATTTATAATGGCTGATAAATAATAACTAGAAGATAATTTATAAATTACCCCCCTTATAATTGATAAATTTCAAAAATACCCAATAATAAGGTATAAACTAACTTGGTTAGGTTAAAAATAACCCATAATAAGATATAAAGTAACTTGGTTAGGTATTTGGATGAAAATGGCAAAAAGTTACAAACGTTGGGGGCAAAATGGTACAAAACCTTCATTTTGGACGAAAATGGCAAGTGTGCCCAAACCTCGGGGGCGAAAATGGCAATTAACTCTTTTTTTTTTTTTTGTAAGACCATGTTTTTGGATTAAATCTAGACTCATTTGGATTTTAATATGGAGATATTTTTCAAACAGAAAGATTATTGGTCAACTTTACAAAATTGCAATAATTTAATATATGTGTATTTACAATATATACTACTTTGAAACCTTATGGGTCATTTAATAGGTAATTTAATAATAATATATAATTATTAAGTATCACTTACATGTCACAACTAAAATATTGCTAATCTCAAGCGGCTATAACTATGATGAAATTGAACGAGAAGAAAACAAAAATAATAATAATAATAATAATAATAATAATGATGATGATGAAGTAAAGGTGCCCATGATTAGGATCTGAATTTCAAAACGGGTAGAATTTCTCTATATCCGTTTTAGGCGGATGTTACAGCAACAATAAAATGTTTTACACCGAAAGTATACAATGTGAAAAAGCAAAAGTTAACTAAAAAACTTGGGTAAATTACATTTTTCGTCCTTTATGTTTATATCGGATTGCAACGGATAGCCTTTAACTTTAATAATTACAGTCACAATCCTTTATTTGTAAAATCCATTACATCTTACGTCCTTTAGCCCTAACTTGGTTAAAATTTTCAGTTAAGAATGACATGTGCCTTGCACATGAGGGTAAGTTAGTAATTTCACTAATACAAAGGAATTTACCCTTAAACAAATAAACAACCCACCCTCTCTATCTCATCTCACTTCCTTCTCCAACCAGCTAGCACCACCACCAAATCCAGCCAGCAACACCACCATTTTCTAAACACAGAAAATCAACGAAAGCATTAAATTTCATAAACGTTTAAAACCAGCACTTGGATTTTGTGCGATAAGGAGAGTTTGTGGGCCATTGTGGCCTAGTGGGCATTGTACTCCTTACTCCTTGCCCTAATCAAGAATCGTAGAAAACTAGGGGGTGTTTGGGATTCCTTTTTAGCTTGTGACTTTTTAAAAGTCCTTCTCAAAGTGAGAAGTCAGAATTTGTTACTTCTCAATTTCTCCTTTTTAAAGGCATTTGAAGGCATAAAAGGACTTCTCAGAAAGTGTTCGGGGTTCCTTTTAACCATAAAAGAACTTCTCAGAAAGTGTTTGGGATTCCTTTTAACTTCTAAGAACTTAATAAGTCAAAAGGAGCTCCAAAATAAGTTAATCCAAACACCCACTAGAAATCAACAACAAAGGGACCAACACAATTCACAATTGATCTCACAAATGTTTCTTTCCCATTCTCAAAACCCTAATCTCATCTACTCATCGTTCACAATGGCCAAAAGCTCCTTCAAACTGGAACACCCACTAGGTTCTCTTTGTTACCTTTTATTACTTATAATCTTATTATAATCAATCGTATTTGTGCTTCAATTTCACCGATTGTTACAGTAATCTATGTTCTTGATTGGTTAATCACACAAATTAGAACCCTTTTTCTGCAATCTTGATCGGTTTTGATGTACTCTGAATTAAGGTTTGCTTAAAGAAAAAGTAAATGTATAGTTTCGGGGGCAATGGTGGTGGTGGTGTGTAGTGACGGTGACGGAATGTGGGGTGGGTGGTTGTGTGGTGGCAGGTGGTGGTGGTGGGTTGGCGGTGGTAGGTGCAGGTGGAGGAGAAGAAGAATGAAAATGGAGATGAGATTTTGAGATTCAGGAGAGAGAGAGAGAGATGGGTATGTATTTGTTTAAATTATATTTTAAATATACTATTAGAATTACTAACTTACCCTTATGTGCAAGGCATATGCTATATTTAACTGAAAATTTTAACCATGTTAGGGCCAAAGGATGTAGGGTGTGATGAGTTTTATAAATAAAGGATTGTGACTGTAATTATTGAAGTTAAAGGTCATCCGTTGGAATCTGATACAAACATAAAGGACGAAAAGTGTAATTTACCCAAAAAACTTTTAGTTAACCATCACAAAAACTTTATTCTATGTCAAAACTACTTTTATATTCGTTAATACTAGATACGTTTTTTAAATATAGCATTTAAAGTTTAAACGAATTAATAGGGTTTTTAAATATATTATTTAAATTTAAATCCAAACCGGTTCTAGCGGTTCTTTAAACGAAATCGTCGGTTATAACCGGAACCGAACTGGGAACCGCTTTCTCCCAAACTTAAGAACTGGAACCGGACCCTCAATACAACAATACGACTCGGATCTAACGGTTTTGGTTCGGTTCCCCGGTTCTTGCGGTTCAAAACCGTAAATTGCTCAGCCCTACAAGTGATGGTTGCAAGTGTTGTTTACAAAGAAACAACTTAGTATTGATTACAAGAAGGTTTACAAGAGTGAGTTACGAGTACACTGTACAAGTATGCAAATTTGCTAAGTTGTTGGGTGATCTCCAAATGAGACCCTAACTAGAGAATTCCACACAAAATATCTTTGATATTTATGAGCTGATTTCTAGAACATTCCTCCACAATATCAAGCATTTCCAAGTGTTTTCAAAGATGTTCTAGATTCCTCCACAATATCAAGCATTTCCAAGTGTTTTCAAAGATTTTCTAGAGTCTTCTTAGCTACAACTCTTGGGTAAATTATTACATTTATCGTCCATAATACCCTTGATATCTTTCTATACTAATAAACAAAAATCCTTTTTGACACGTGTCATTTTCTGGTAATTTCTCACCCTTATTTTTTATTTATCTCTTTTATTAAATAATAATACTAATATTAAATATCAATTTAACTAAATCTATTTATCTCTTTTGTTTAATTGATTTCTTTTTTAACTCTAAAGTTTCAATCTTTGGCAATTTAAGTATAGAGTTTCAATCTTTGGTATTTTAACCCATTTGATTAATTTGATTTTTCACTTCTAATTCAAAAGTTTTCATCTTTTGCAATTTAACCCCTTTATTTTTTTTTTTTACTTCCAACCCAAAGCTTTTCATCTTTTCCAATTTAATCTCAACACTTTTTCACTTTCAATTTAGTCTTTTATATACTTTTCATCTTTCATAAGTTCTCCGTTTAACGTGTCGTTCTAAATTTATGACTTAACACGCCACAACGTACGTGTGGGGTTCAACGTTTTTTCATCTATTTTTTCCCTGTTTGACATGTCCGTCGCAACACGTCTATTTTTCCCCGTTTGATAAGTCTGGCGCAACGTGCGAGTCAGAGATCGACTTAGTTATTTTTTTCTCGGTTTTACACACAAGCTCGTGGTTATGTGAGAAAACATTTTCCTTTTATCTAACATGATATATAACTAATGAATCCCCCGCCGCATTGCGGCGGGTGCTAATTCTAGTTCATAAATAAAAAATAATAATATTAAAAGACTATAATACCCATATTTCACCCTTGACCATCATCACCATGCTACCATCAACATCTCAATTAATCCCAACCCATCCCTCTGTGTGCGCTCGTATTCCCCCGTCACCGCCACCACCACCATCGCTTAACACCCCGCCACCGATGTACATTCATAAATATCCGAACAAAACTTCACTCTTTATATGTATCCCCACTCAGAACATTCAAATTTGTGTCTTTTAATCTACAATCACCAACATTCTATCAACAACTACAACCTCCATTATTCAAGAAATTGGGTTTTGATCTTTTGATTCTACAATTGTTCGACAAAAACAACACAAATGAATTTTGTTGTTTAAGGATTGTGAAAATAGAGTCTAGGGGTGTTCATCGAATCGAATATCGAATTTTCAAATTATTCGAATAATTTTTTATTTTCCCTTGAACTCGAATTCGATTCGTATTCGATTAAAACCTACCCAATTTGTATTCGAACAAAAAACCCAATTCGTATTCGATTAAAAATTCGAATTCAAATAAATTCGATTTGATTCAGATTCTTTTAAAACCTGTAAAAGAAACTATCAAAATGAACCATGAATTTGAAAGAGCCATAAAGCACAATATCACACTAAAAAGTTCCAAATAAAGTACCATAAATCTAACATTCAAAACGAGAAGTCGGGAATAACCACTCCACATTACAAGTTAATATTTTTAAGGTTAGAAATCTATTGATAGATTTGCTACTTAGGTTTTAGTTATGGGCCATGTAGTGGGTTTGGTAATGGGTAGTTTTAATACTTGGAATAAATTTTGAAAATAATTTATAGTATAGCCCAATAAAAGTTATATATGTATTATAGGGTGGGGTTCGGCTACAAAATCACTTTTTCCTACAAAGTGTACAAAGTAATAAAATACCACAATTTCAGCCATAAAACACACTCAAAACCACAAATAAAAGAGTGAAGATCACTAAAACACAATATACAAACCCCAAAGTCCATAAAAACTTCAAACACACCATCGTAGACCTATGAATATAAAACACAACATGATAATCAACATAAAACACACTAATGTTAGTCATTAAATAATCAAATCCTTGTCATCACACAACACAAAACCCACATATATGGCGTTTTATTAATCTTCACTTTGTTATTTGTGGGTTTTGAGTGTTTTATGGTTGACATTATGGCGTTTTATGACTTTTTACACTTTGTAGGAAAAAATAGACTTTGTAGCCAACTCTCACCCATGTATTATATATAAAAATAATAAATAAAATGTATAATTTTTATTCGAGTTTCGAATCGAATTTGAAATTATAAACTCGTATTTGATTAACTTGACTCGAATTGAATCAAATTCGAATTCTTATAATCGAACGAATTATTGATAATCGAATAACTTTAACCGAATTTCAAATTTTTCTAAATTCGAATTCGAAACGAATTCTTAACACCCCTAAAATGGACATTAATGGAAGAAACAACGATTCTTGTGCAATTTTAGGGTTGAAACACCTTCACCATGGCATCCATCGCCGGCACGGCCCTAGCCATCGCTTTGGCCACACTATCAAGCCCTAAACCGTCCGAAGCAGTGTTTCCATTTTCCTTACATCTAGATGGAGAAGCAGAAATTAGGGGTTTCGGTTTTTTTAATGGTGTGAACAGATGATTTACGACGGCGACGGAGGTCGTGGTAGTGGTTATTGGGATTAGCAAGCGATTATAGTCTTTTTATCCCGACTTAACAAAATTACACTACCGGTGTTAGTGGTGTGGACTAAAACTGAACAAATCAGCAAACTAATGGACTATAGATGCAGCTTTTAAACTATTGGACCGAAAGTCTTAAATCAGCAAACTACATAGACAAAAAATGTAGTTCACTCTATTTATAATATTAAAAGTTTTATGTTCGAATTTCATTACAATCTGAAAAAGTCCTTTTGTTATCCTAGTATCAAACAACAGGAGAAGAAAATCAAAGGGCTTGTTTAGCAACAGGGGAGTTTTTTTTTTCAACGGTGAACTTCATATATAAGGTTACCACACTCTTCAAGTTTATTATGTTGTAATGAGATTTAAAACGTGAAACGTTTAATAATAGAAAAACAAATAAATAAGAAGGGTGTGAATTACATACAAAACAATGGTAAAATTCTTTTTTAGTCTTTTCTATCAACTCAATTGTCACCAAAAAAGCTATATTTACTCTATGGTACACAAACTAACATCATATTTGCAATCCAGCTTGTTCAATACAGCATCTGCATGAAGAATATAAAACTCCAAAAATATCTCGACCTTCTTTTTTTTCTTTTTTCTTTATAACCAATGTAATCATTCAACTTTCGTCTTTCTTCATCATTGTTGAGCTCCAGATGCTGATTATTCAAGTTTAGTGGAGGAAAAAAATAAAGAATTTTCAAAGTTAGCTCACAGAATGTGCATTGAGAATTGCAGCCCGGGGTCAAGGGAAACCCGTTTGACTTGGGTTGACTCGCAGAATCATGGTTTGGGTGTCTTTCTTGAATCATCAGTTTTATTTGTACGGCACATGCAATTTGGACATGGGAATGAATATATCGAGTCGTTTGGCCTTTTCAGTTCAATTCCTTTCGCGTCGCTATGGGCCCGCATGCTTAACATGTACCTTTTGAATGTTTTCCACCTGGAATAAATAATCAGAAGATATTGTTATAATTAAATAATAGAGTAAAATAAAATGCCATTTTCGTCCATGGGGTATGACCAGTTTTACGACTATCATCCAAAGGTTTGAAATCTTGCCATTTTCATCCAGCTCGTTAACTTCATTTTTCTCCGTTAAGTCAGGGGTATTTTTTTCTTTTTTCTCCGTTAAGGGTATTTTGAATACTTGTACATTATGCTAAATGCTTGTACATAAAGTAAAAAAAAAAACGAATTACCCTTTAAGTTAACTTAAAAGACGGAAATACCACTGACTTAATGGACAATAATAGACGGAGTTAACGAGCCGGATGAAAATGGCAAGGTTTTAAACCTTTTGGATCCAGATGCAAAAAAACAAACCTTTGGATGAAAGTCGCAAAACTGGCCAAACCGACAAAAATGGCGTTTTACTAATCAGCGTATACAGATTTTTGCAAGTAATCCGAATAAGGAAGCATACCCGATTTTTGGGTTATCGAAATAGACTGCCAACTTGCGTTTGTCAGGCTTGATTGTCTTTGAATGCCCATTAAACAGATATCTTCTTTGACCCAACAAAAGATGAGGAAAGTTTCCACCTTGAGTTGTAACAAATACTTCACTATGGAGACAGACGGTATAATCGATAGCAGCCATCCTAGAAGAATAGTTCTAGAGACAGTAAAAAGAGTCAAAAGTCAAGAGTCAGCCAACGATAGACCAAACCTTAAAATTAGAGTTGAAAAGACGGTTAAAACCTTAAACGGAGCAAGTTCCTCAGCAGATGCAAGCATCTCTTTTGTTTGTAAAAGAGGAAACATTTCAAGAAGTGGGGCCATGTATCTCTCGGAATCATATATTTTTCCGGAAGCTAGGAATATAGATGTATGTTTACCAAATCCCATTCCTCTAAGCATCAAACCAACCTAATAAAAAATATATATCACAAGTCAGATATGTAAAACAGAAAAACCAAGCATTTAGATTTTTCTTCTACATATTTCATATATATATTCTGTTAATAAACAAAAGAGTAAAATGCCATTTTCGTCCCTGAGGTTTGCCGAATTTTGCGACTTTCGTCCAAAGGTTTGTTTTTTTCACATCTGGATCCAAAAGGTTTGAAATCTTGCCATTTTCATCCGGCTCCGGCTCGTTAACTTCATCCATTTTTCTTCGTTAAGTCAGGGGTATTTTTGTCTTTTTGTTAACTTAAAGGGCAATTTGGTTTATTTCACTTTATGTACAGGCATTTAGCATAACTAGTAAACTTGCCCGCGCGCGTTGCGGCGCGAGAACTTAGCGAAATTCAAGTTGAGGAATCTAAGTAAAACGTAAACCAATGTGAGTTCAGTAACGTCAATGTTCGAGATCATTGTAGATATCAGACGGATGGGTTATTGCTTGCCTTCTATGTCATCGTCAATATTTATATGTATAAATATTCAGTATGATTTAACTGTATAAAACTCAGTAAATAAAAATGAATTTTAGAAAGTGGAAATTTTGTTTCTCTGTGTAAATATAAAAATTTAAAAGTAATTACAATTAAATATATATAGATTTAAAAATCAAACTAAAACCATCTCAAAAAACCAAAACCATGTTCAGTGGAACGTGGGTTTTGCAATACAAGGTTGTAAATTTAAAAGGAAAAGAAACCAAATGACAAAAGCAGATTTATTCCCTTCAAAGTTGTGTCAGGCTTAGCGCCACCACCCAAAAACAAACGGCAAACAACAAATTCAAACATCAGTTCGACCCGAGGGACAACATCCAAGCGGAAAAGAAGAAAACTTTTGACCGATCCTTACAGAAAAATGAGACATGCAACTGAAGTAGAATTTATCAGAGTTTGGTCGGAAACTTAGCATCCATCACCGCGGGGGGGGGGGGGGGGACCTAGGGTTTCTAACCACCATCAATCTTCAGCAAACATCACCATCGTCACCTGAAAGGTAAACCGACACCGCCAGTTGTGTTGCGTCTTGTGTCCACCCAAAAACCATCATCACCAAACTTCCGGATCTGCAACCCCACAATACCGCCACCACTGAACCCTGTAATCACCTTCACTGTCGCTCTCCATTTAGTCTGACACTTCCAGTGCCGGTCATCGTCCTCATCCCACCATATAACCCTTCTCCCGTTGGACCCTAGAGCTTCGCCGTAGAGTCGAACGTGAGCAATAATTCCGAACTCCGCCACCGCTATTGGTTAGTCCGCAACATCCTCATCATCGAGCTGTAGGCCTCTTCGGATCTGCCACCGCCCGTCAGTCACTAATGTCACCGAAGAAGGGTGGCCGGCCTCCTTAACCTTTCTCAGCTGCTCTCTCTCTAGACTTGTGTGTAGGTGTAAAAAGTCATCGACTCTTACTCTCTCTGTGCACAAAAAGTGATGAAGGATAGAAGTCAGAAAACTCGGTGGAAGAACACCACCGTTAGATTCACCAATCTCCCTTCTGTAGTCGTGGGTTGTGTATGCGCCGGATTAGGCCGTCGCCGGTGGTAGGAGGGGACACCAGAATACCCATCTCGCTTTCTCCTTCAAATGTTTTGTGTGCGTGTACTAATACGTATTCAAATAAAAAACAAAAGGGAAGAAAAATGTCGTTTGCAGATTGCAAGTATGTGATTCTATGAGGAGGGCATTTTTGTAAATATGTCGGTGCACTATTGCACCGACTTTCTCCTTTAAGATTGTATAGAATGTACAAGTATTCAAAAGACCGAATTGCCCTTTAAGTTAACAAAAAAGACAAAAATACCCCCGACTTAAAGGAGAAAATGGATGGAGTTAACGAGCAGGATGAAAATGGCAAGATTTCAAACCTTTTGGATCCAGATGCGAAAAACACAAACCTTTGGACGAAAGTCGCAAAACTGGACAAACCTCAAGGACGGAAATGGCATCTTACTCTAAACAAAAAGAAAAAAAAATTACCTCTAGAGGTGTGAGGGGGCATTTTCCATTAACCCTATTGGCTCCAGGCTGAAGAACTCTACCGGGCTTTGTAAATTTACCTTTCCACCCCCGCTCCCTAGCAGCTATCATATCTTCCCGTTCTTTAGCTCCACCATCATACACACAACACGAGAACGCAACCATGTCCTGTAATGAACTTTCGTTACATAAAACTTAATATAAAGTGTAACTTATATAAAACTATGGCTATCATCCCTAACATTGTGTTATTGCAGAAATCATCACTAAATATTGAAAATCACAACACTCATGGTCCCTATAATGGAAGTTTGTTTAAAAGGAACGTTCAAGACGGTTTTACCCTCATGTGTGAAGCCATAACAGGCTTTAACAAACCTTTTGAATAGCCCTTTTTTTGGAAAGTATTACAAGCTTGAATTTAGGGACAATCTATGTAATAAAAAGATGTTCAGGATGAAGACCAGAATTTCACATATACCACAGGGACGTTTTAAGTAATTTATTCTAGAGTAAAATGCCATTTTCCTCCCTGAGGTTAGGCCACATTTTTGCAACTCTCGTCCAAAGGTTTGTTTTTCCACATCTGGATCTAAAAAAATTGAAATCTTGTCATTTTCATCCAACTCGTTAACTCCATCCATTTTCTAACGTTAAATGAGGGGCATTTCTGTCTTTTTAGACATCTTTTGTGATGATTAAAGGGTTTGTGAGGGGAGTAAGTCAACAGAGGTGGATCTTCAATTCTTATAGTGTTTTTTATTTTAATAAAAAAATGTCTAAAAAGACAGAAATACCCCTCATTTAACGGAGAAAAATGGATGGAGTTAACGAGTTAGATGAAAATGGCAAGATTTTAAACCTTCTAGATCCAGATGCAGAAAAACAAAACATTGGACAAAAGTTGCAAAAGTGACCAAACCTCAGGGACGAAAATGGCATTTTACTCTTTATTCTAATATAAACTGCACCCGTATATCGTTTTTCCCTGATGACAAAAGTATAGACTACGGACCTCCTCAAAACGTAGATGAACAGAAATATATTTTCCACCATTATTTGCACTGCGCTCTTTCATTCTTGAAACTAATGTTTCTCCCATTGTTAATAAAGGATTTGAAAACCGTAAAGCTTCATAGTTAGCCAAACATCGAAGCCGTTGGACGTCAGGGGGAGCATCAAATGATAATCGGTTTGCAAATGGTGAAATCCTTATAAATCTGAATAAAAAATAGAATATAATAAATATTTAGGAAGAAATCAATATTAGTAATTAAAATAAAAAAAATAAAAATAAAAAACTTACTTTTCTTCAAGAAGTCTTGGAAGAACTGTATCTTTGTAGTACTGAATGGGTGAATAGGCCTTTATTCTGAAGTTGAATACGTTGGTCAGATTGTGGTCAAATCTTTCCATTAGGTATCCAGGTAGGGAGTCAACCACGCGTACGTCATTTTCCAATGTTTTAACGAAGAATTCTTCATCGTATATGTCACTGAATTTGCTGGAATAACATAAATAATTCAAGATTCAAACCCAAAACAAGACGTCATGTGTATGGTTGAAGTTAAAGATCACAAACCTAGGATCTCTCCAAATACTATGAAAATGGAAATTGGGGATGACAAGTGTCGCGTTAAGATAGCCTGCTACAGCAACTGCATTGCAAATCTAGAGATAGAAAGCTAATATGTGTTAAACTTTAAAATAGAACGTAAATTAATATATAATGTATTCTGAGTACCGATGTCCTTTGCTGGTTCAAACCACCATTTGCCTCAACATATATGTACCCGTTTGATTCCGGCAAGGCTAAAAAATTGACATTTGTAAGAAATGTCCTTTCAGACGATTTTAAACTGAGACGGTAAAGTAAGATACGAAAAATGTCAAAAAGTCAACTCATATTTCGAAGATGGACTGGTGTTCATACCTCCTGAAAACTTGTTTATACAAGGCCTCCAGTCTCCACCTTTGGCATGTTTCCATACAGACGACATCTACATAAAAACTTACTGTTATATGTCAACAATAAGTAGCATACAAAAAAAATTATTTAAAACAATACTTGCTAGATGCTACAAATAACACTATTCATTTTAGACAGCCTTGTTGACCTCTAAGTTGATTCTGTGTACACCATTAACCTTGTACAAAAACCATGATATGATCAATTAATGGTGCAAACTTGATTATTTTAACACACAAACCAGCATACTACGATAACTCTATTGACTTCCCTAAAATCTAGTAAATTCACTTGCAATCCTTGATCATGTTAATGCTAGAGAGTAGAGACAGATACACAACTAGTTCAATAAAAAAGATGCTCATCTGAACTCCATGTTCCATTGGGAAAAGAGTAATGATGGTTTCATAATCATTCCATATTTTCTATCCACCAAAACCTACAAATTATCAAACACAATGTGGAACTTGTAATATAATGTCTCAGCTACAAGAAGAATCTAAAAACCTATCAATTACTAATTATAATTTGAAACCGAGTAAATTACTTTTTGAGTCCCTGTGTTTTGGTGGTTTTAACCACTTGAGTCCAAAATCAAAAAGTTTAACGCCCTAAGTACTTAACCGTTCATTTTATAACGTTTTGAGTCCTTGTGCTTTAGTGGTTTTAACCACTTGAGTCCAAAATCAAAAGTAAAAGTGTTAAAAGTTGGACTCAAAATGTTATAAAATGAGTTGTTAGGGACTCGGGGCGTTTAACTTTTTTATTTTGGACTCAAGTGGTTAAAACCACTTAAACACAAGGACTCAAAAAGTAATTTACTCTTTGAAACCAATACAGCTGAATTTGAACTCATTGTCGCAATGTCGCCTCAATGCTAGTCAAGGCAAATGAAACTAAACATATCTGTATATGTGCATAGTACAGCTTTGAATTAAAGCTCTAATTGTCCTAACATCAAATTGTTTCACTAACCTAAAACCTAATCAAGCTCATTCTACTAACCAACTACTAAAGCATGCTACACTAACTCAAAACATAAAAACAAGATCTCAACAAAACAAAAAACAGAATCCACATCAAATTAGGTCAAACTTCAGAAACGAACCACAAACCGCATCAATTCGAAACCAATACAGCTGAATTTAAACTTATAGCTTCAAATTCAAGCTCTAATTGTCCAAACTTCTAATCATTCCACTATACTAAAACCTAATCCAACTTCATTCTACTATTCTAGCAACAATTCAAACATCAAACAACATCATAACATAAAACAAAATCCACATCAAATTAGGTCAAAATTCAAAATTCAAAAACCACAAACCGCATCAGAACTCGAATTATCAGCATCCATCTCATGCCTCAGCTTCGCATACAGTTCCGGACTCCGGTACACCGATCCAGGAGCCCTACGGACCTTAATAACATCCGGAACAACAACATCAAACGACACCGTTCCCATACAAAACAGCATACCAGAGATATACAGTAACGGAGCAAACAGAAAAACCCCCTGGCGACGTAACAGAACCGATAGAACGATCCACGCGATCCGTTGAGCGACTGAACGGTTAGTAACGGCGAACGGAAACTTACCGGAGGATTTTCCGGCACGAGGATGCCGGAGACGAGGAGATCGGAGCGGAGATGCCGGCGGTGACGGAGTGTTGTGTCCACTGTTAGGTAGACGGATTTTAGCGTGCATTATTTAAGTGGAAATCGCATTATAGGAGTACGTTTTCGTTTTCCCCTTTGTTCGCCGGATGTATAGACAGATAGAGAATTATCAATTATAGATACAGATGTGTGTGCGTGTGTGTGGACTGTAGAGAGTGAGAAATAGAGAGTGTGATGTGTGTGAAGTGGAGTGTTGGTGTGCGGCGGAGGGAGACGGTGGAGGACGGTGGCCGGAGTGGAAATCAGGTGGTGGACAAACGTGGTTTGTTACGTACTTACGTGCTCTAGTCGGTTTCTTTTATACAACACATAAATGGGTTTTATGTAAGTTATTATATATCCTCCACTTGTGGTGGAGTGGTGGAAAGGATTTTGGTTTCCTAGGAGACCAAGGTTCGATCCCCACCCACCGCATTTGGGGGAAGGGCAATGAACGGGTGGAGGGCCGGTCTCCGGTTCGAATCCCGGGAGCCACCCCGAGTTTTCTACTACAGTGCATTTACTCCAGAGAACCTCGTTTCTTGTGGAGGGTGCAACTCCTGTCATATGGGCAGGGGGCTGGAAATTTTCTCGGGGAACGCCTTAGCCAAACTCTGATGCACCAAGCGTGGTCCCGGTTAAGACAACATAGTCTTGGCTGCCGGAGTGGGGCGGAGGGGCCTACCCGAATTATAGGGTTAGGTGCGATCTCTATCGCCTGTTGTAGAAATATCGCCGTTCAAAAAAAAAAAAAAAAAAAAAAATGTAAGTTATTATATAAGTTTTTTTTTTAAACTTGATTTGGCAATTATTTACGTTTTTCTTTTTTGAGCATGTTAAATGTGTCTCGATTTTTCATGTTGAGGGGAGTTGTTTGAAATGGTTTATTATCAACACATACATTATCAAGATGATGAGGTCAGCAGGTAATAGGTCCGCCACCCAATTGGGTGAAATGGGCGGCCGGCTCAACAGTGCCAGGCACCTGCCTGGCACTCTCTTATTGGCCATTCAAAATTTACGATTTTGTCCCGCCTTAAAATTACGACTTTGCCATCAGTATAAAATTATGTTTTTGCCCCAAGTAAAAAATAAATTTGCGCTTTTACTCTTAGCTAAAAATTTCGATTTCGCCATCGGTTAAAAATTACGATTTTGCCCCGTTTAATTTTACACTTTTGCCATTAGTTTTTTCCCCTTAAAATGACGATTTTGTCATCAGTTCAAAATTATGTTCTTACCCCCACTTAAAAAAAAAATCCCTTTTACTCCCAGCTAAAAATTTTCATTTTGCCCTCGGTTCAAAATTACGATTTTGCCCCGTATTATTTTATAGTTTTGCCATTAGTTTTTTTTCTCACAGCCAAGTTACGATTTTACCCTCAACTTAACTTTACATTTTCCCAATCGCTTTTGTTTGTTTTCCTGGTGACATTACAATTTTGTCCCCAGTGTAAAATTACAGTCGTGCCGGCAACTTCCTGGCACTCCCCGTTGGTCCATTTAGTTTACAATTTATCCCCGAATTAAATTTATGATTTGGCCCTCAGTTAAAAATTACGTTTTTCCCATCGTTTTAGTTTTTTTTACCAAAACTATAAAGGTTTTTTTGTTTTAATTGGTTTGCTACGGTCTTGTCATCGTTTTTTTTCCTAGGAAAATTATAGTAGTCTTTTTTTAATTGGTTGAGAATTATTCGGTCCTCGCCACGCAACGCGGGCGGGGCATCTACTAGTTTTCTACAAATTGTACATTTTTTCTTTATGTTAATGTAATGTTACTCTATTTATTTTAATAACCTTAAATATTTTTATTGTTCAGGTTTGAATATAAAACGTCTTCTTCCTTTAGGTTTGAACTTAAATTTTTTTCTTTGTGAAGCATATGTCTCTATCAGATGAGTTTAGCCTCATATTAGCATCTTTATCTTATAGATGATTGTTCAATCAATGAATTGTATAAGTTGTTAAAAAAGTATACAAGATTAGAAATTTAGAAATTTGTTTGTTACACGGGTTAAATAAAGAAATAAATAAATACTTATTAGTGGAAGTTTATGAATTATAAAACGATGTTTTGAGATTAGATATATATACAAATAAAATAATAGATTAATATGAGTTGGTGAGATAAGAGAATCGAAAAAAAATTGGTCACTCATAGGATTATGATGATTGACGGAACTGGTTACTTATTTATTAGATTTAGACAAGTCAAATAGCATGCCTAAAATGAAATGGACAAAGTTTTAGCAGAATGTTCTTTCATAATAAAATCTAAAGAAAAATGTTAATATATTTTTAAGTGACAGTACTAAAGTACTAAGGGTGGGTGGTGTGTCCTAGCGCTCATGCCACATCAACTTTATGGCGTCCTAACACTGCCAGGTGGGGGCGATGAAGGGGCTCGTCAGACTGATCACAATCGCTATGGAGGGAAACTTGGTGAGGCCACATGTGTATCAAATCAGATCTCTTTACTTTACTATTTCTTTTTTTTCTTTTTTATATAGTTGAAGGAGCTTTAAAATGTGCGTTATCCTACACTGTGCAAGTTAACGATAAAACCCTTCGCTTATGTGGCGTGATAAAACCCCTGAGGCTTTATCCCATACCACACCACACCACCCAACCTAAGTACTATCTAATGAAAATAACATTTTAAATACAGTCACAACACTATAGGTAAGCGTTTAATTGACAAATAACAAATTTATAGACATATTGTTTGAAACTTTTTTTGTGATGAATGCTTATGATTAGTTAGTTGTTTAAAATGAACAAAACACATAATATCATCTTATGTCTTTTATATAAGTTTTTTTGGGTAGTTAAAATTTCTTTAATAACCAAGTAAAAAACAGTCGTGTTAAAGAGGGCTTTATACCATACCTTTCAAGTTAGAAAGAGGGGGGTGGGAGGAGGCGCTCTTAATGAGGTGGCATAATGGAACTCTACCCTTTAGCCTGATAAAGAAGTTAATTATCAAACATTTTCGATTGTTATTTAATCTTCCTATTTTTATCTGAATTTATAGTTTTGTTAGCTACTAACAAACGAGATGTTATTGACAAAATAAGTCAAGGTTTAGATTGGTGATGACATTTAGACTTTAATTTGAAAATTATTGGTTACTTTTAATTTATAAAAAAAATAACTTTCTTGCAACAACCTGATTTGAAAATTATTAGTTACTTTTAATTTGTAGAAAAAAAAAACTTTCTTGCAGCAACCTGTTTGCATCGTGTGTGTTTATTTGTGTTTGTTTATATTCTTTTAAGTTCGTTTAAAGTAAAAAAAAATGTTTGTTGAAATATCTTTGTCTGTTCACTTAAAGTTAAACGAACGAATACAAACAAATACTGTCTTTGTTTGATTCATTTACTAGATTTACTCGTCTATATTGTCACTTAAATTAATAAAGTGATAAAGATAGACGAGTAAGTAAGATATTTTATTATTCTTACTAATTTCGTACAGTTGTTATGATAAATTATCATACAATTATGCCTAGAGGTGCACCAAACCCGCTTTTTGCCCAAACCGATTCAAATTATAAAACGATTCGTTTTTTAGTTAGGTCTCAAACTAGTTTGACCCAAACCAGTTCGAATTAAGAATCGGTTGTAGGGTTGAAAACGCCAACACACCCAAACTGATTAGGATCAGGTTCAAAACTGGTTTTAGCGTCTAGACCGGGTTTTTTCGGGGTTCTTTAGGCGGACTCAAGTCTCAAACCGGTCCGGGTTAGAACTGGATCTCAACATAAAAATCCCAAACATGTACAAAAACACCAAGTCGGGTTGGATCCTAACCGTTTTTTTACTGGTTCAAGCCGGATTAGTTTCTGGGTCACTGGGCCCAAATCGGTTTTTTGTAGGCCTCTACTTGTGCCACTAGAATCACTAGATTTTAATGGATGTGGGCCGTTTGTACGAAGCATTATTAAATTTTATGAATGGCCGTACAAACTACAAATGCAAAGGCCCAACTTTGTGCTTGAAATTAAATAGTGTGGGACTATGGGTCTGTGACTGTGGGTTTTAATTAGGGTTTGGTGGATTTCGTTTTAAAATGCCACTTTCTTTTGTAAATTTGTAATGAAAATATAGAGTTAATTGCAAAAATTGTCCCTGAGGTTTGGGCACGTTTGCCATTTTCGTCCAAAATTACACTTTTATACCAAATTGCCCTCAACGTTTGTAACTTTTTGCCATTTTCATCCAAACCACTAACTTAATTTATTTTTTCTGTTAAGTTGAGAATATTTGGATGAAACTGACAAATATAAAAACCACAGGGACGATTTTGGCAATTTACTCAAACCCTTTTTAATTTCTTTTATTTAATTATTTTTGTTACATATATAATAAAAAAGAATATACATGTAGTTTTTAGAAAAAAAATAATAGTTTTGTCACATAACTTTTATAAATTTTCATCCAAATCACTAACTCAGTTTATTTTTTCTGTTAAGGTGAAGGATGTTTTAAATTTTATAAATTAAGACAGAAATTAATTTACAGCTTCTTTATATAAATCAGTTTATAAAGAGAAAACGTCATTGGTGTGCAACACATAATAGTCGATTACAACTTTTAGTATTTATCAGTTGTAGAGATAGAAAAAAATTGTAAAACGTTACATATTTTTTAAATGTGTTGAGCACCTAGGAAATATGTTGGAATAAATAAAATATTTATTTAATTAAGATTATGAGGGTAATTAACTAATACTTATTCTGAGTGGCTTGAGTAAAGAAACTTTTGGTTCATAGCATTATAATTACAATTTGGTGAGTAATTTTAAGGTTTGGTAACGATACGTTGTTTGGTTCTGTTTTTCCTTAGGAGCGAATTTAAAATAGTAGAAGATAAATTACAATCTTGGTACATATGATAATATTTTTTTATTTGACATTTTTCAATAAGGTCACTAGCATTTAAGTTTTATAAAATTTAGAGATTTAAGTAGATTTTATTTTTATAAAACTGATCTATATAAAAAATTAGAAATTATTTTCTGTCTTAGTTTATAAACATCATTCGCCTTAATAGATAAATTAACTTAGTTAGTGGTTGGATGAAATTTATAAAAATTATATGACAAAACTATTATTTTTTTCATATAAAAATTGTATGTATATTCATTTTTATTATATATGTAACAAAATTAATTAAATAAAAGAAATTCAAAAGAGTTTGAATAAATTGCCAAAATCGTCACTGTGTTTTATATTTACAAGTTTCATCCAAATATCCTCAACTTAACAGAAAAAATAAACTAAGTTAGTGGTTTGGATGAAAATTGCAAAAAATTACAAACGTTGGGGGCAATTTGGTACAAAAGTGTCATTTTGGACGAAAATGGCAAACCTGCCCAAACCTCAGGGACGATTATGGCAATTAACTCGAAAATATAATATTAAAGTAAAAATTAAAATTATGAGTTTGTAAAATGTATTAAAGAGAACGTTATACTTTTGGACATGAGTATATGAGTGCAATTTCTACGTGACAAACATTCTTTTTATCTCATGTCGAAGAAAAATATCCTTATACAAAACTAGGTTTAAAGAAGTTCGCCGCGTTGCGGCGAATTTCTTTTGTTATTTAGTCTGTGTTTACATGTGTTTTGAAATCACTACGAGCGTGTTGCGAACGGAACTGCTAACAAGAATAAAAAGAAAATGTAGAAAAAAACACTAAAAGATAACCGAAAAAAAATCAACAAAAAAGTTGTATGGTAACGATGTTGTTCGTATGAAACCCGTGGTCAGAGATGAGCAAATTGTTCTGGGTACCGGTACCAAATTTGCCGAACCGAAAGATCTTAAGTACCAATTCGGTACCGACTTGTAGCGTTCCCGGTACCGGTTCACTACCGTTTTTTCCCTTCATATACCGGTACCATAACTGGTATTTTCGGTATCAGTATCGATTCTGTATCGGTTGGCACCGAGCTCATCCCTACCCCTGAAACTAAAAAAAGAAAAAATTAAAAGTTGAAGAAAATCAACAAAAAAAAGTTGTACGATACCGTTGTTCGTACAGTAACCGTGATCAAGGATGAGCAAATGGTACCGGGTAGCAGCACTGCATTTCCCAAACCAAAAGATTTTCAATAACAATTCGGCTCCAACTTTTGGCGTGTTCTGTATTAGTGCCGGATTTTACCTTCATGTACTGATACCGAACAGGACCGTCCCGGTATTTTCGGTACAAGTACTGGTTCGATACCAGTTGACATCAAGCTTATCCCAACCTCTGATATTAAAAAAAGGATTAAAGTTAAGAAATAAAGAAAATAATTATTATTATAATATTAAAATAATAAAAATATTAAAAAACTATATATTATTATAATATTAAAATCACTATACATTTCAATTCGTTTATTAATATATAGTAATATATCTAACTACTATAATAAAATAAACCAACTTTTGGACACGTGTCATTCATTGAAGGTATCCTCAAATTTATATTTATCTAAATAAATAAATAATAAATTAATATTAAATCTTATCATACTTTAATAAAATATTATCATCAAATCTAAATTGTTAATTTAATATATTTTTAAAACAAATACCTCTCTAATCTACTTATCTTATATTAAATATACTAGGTTATAACCCCGTGTATTACACGGGTTGAATAAATAAATTTTATATACTAAATAATAAAAAATATATCTTTAAAAACCTTCTTTATTTCACAAGTTGAATAAATATAATTTTATATATTAAATAATAAAAAGTTATATCTATAAGACCAATATTGTACAGGTTGAATAAATGTAATTTTAAATACAAAATAAAACAGTTATATCTTTAAAACCACGTGTATTACACGAGTTGAATAAATGTAATATTGTTTACTAAATAATAAAATAATACATCTTTAAAAAAACCACATTTATTACACGGATTGAATAAATGTTATTTTATATACCAAATAATAAAAAAATACATCTTTAAAAATATGCGTATTACACGGTTTGAACAAATGTAATTTTCTGTACTAAATAATAAAAAATATATATCCTTAAAAAACCTCATGTATTGTACGAATTGAATAAATCTAATTTTATACATCAAATAATAAAATTACGATTTTGGCCCCTTGGTTATATCACTTTTACCCTTTCAGCCAAAAAAAAAAAACTTTTTAACATCTAAGTCCCCAACGTCTTTTTTTCTAACCTTTATGGCCCATAACGTCTTTTTTTTTAACCCTTTTGGCCCCTAATATTTAATGGATGAGGTTAGTGTTAGGGGCCAAAAGGGTTAGAAAAGAAGACGTTGGGGGCTCAAATGTTAAAAAAAAATTGGGCTAAAAGGGTAAAAGTGATATAACTACAGGGGCCAAAATCGTAATTTTCTCTAAAGAATTTTTTAACATCTAAGCCCCTAACGTTTTTTTCTAACTTTTTTGGCCCCTAACGTCTTTTTTTAACCCTTTTGACCCCTAACATTTAATGGATGGGGTTAGTGTTAGGGGCCAAAAAAGTTAGAAAATAAGACGTTGGGGGTTCAGATGTTAAAAAATTCTCTTTGGGCTAAAAGGGTAAAAGTGATACAACTACATGGGCCAAAATCGTAATTTTCTCTAAATAGTATTATAAATGTGAAGAAGATTAAACTAAATAATAATTATCCATAAGATATTAAACTAAATAATATTTAATAGGAGGGTTATCTATAATTAATTAGAAAAGATTAAATTAAATAATAATTATTTATAAGAGATGCCCTAGTATGATGACAAGTGTCCCAAAAGTGGTTTCTTTTATTATATAGTATAGATAAATAATAAATTAATATTAAATGTTATCCTAATTATTTAAAAACATAACTTTTTTTTTATTATTTGGTATACAAAATTATGTTTATTCAACTCGAGTAAAACGCGAGGTTTTTAAGGATATTTTTTTTATATTATTTGGTAGATTTTTCAACCCGACTTTTAAAGATACGACTTTTTAGTATTTAATATACAAAATTACATTTTTTTAAGATATAATTTTTTTTTATTATTTGGTAGATTTTTCAACCCGACTATACACGAGTTTTTTTAAAGATACGACGTTTTAGTATTTAATATACAAAAAAAAACATTTATTTAATCTGTGTAATACACATGGTTTTTAAAGACATAACTCTTTTTTATATCTATTCAACACATGTAATATACGGGGGTTTTAAGGATGTAATTTTTTATTATTTGTTGATTTATTCAACCCGATTATACACGAGTTTTTTAAAGATACGACGTTTTTAGTATTTAGTATACAAAATTACATTTATTTAATCTGTGTAATACACATGGTTTTTAAAGATATAACTTTTTTATTATTTGATATATAAAATTACATTTATTTAACCCGTACAATATACAAGGTTTATAAAGATATAAGTTTTTAATATTTAATATATAAAATTATATTTATTAAACCCGTGTAATGCACGGGGTTCTAACCTAGTAATATTATATTATATATATTTTTTTAAACACACTCACTTATATCACATGGACCTAAAGTTGTGTTTTAATATATTTTCATTAAGTGTGTAAAGGAGCATAGTCGATCGTGAACTAATTTTGAAACCAACTTTGCTTTTTTAATAGAAAAAACAAATTCATCGGTGAATGAAAATTAACTAGCAGTAGTTATTTCTTTATTGTGTATTTAGCTATTTTAAATTAACGACCACTGTTATTATAGAAAAATCAAATTCATCGGCGAATGAAAATATTATTAAAATACCATCGAAAAAACCACTCATATGTTTTTTCACAGTGGAATTCTCCACGCCCAGGGCCGGCTCAACCATTTTGGTGGCCTAAGACGAAGTAAAATCTTATGGCCTTTTTCCAAAAAAAAATGTATGTAATTGAAAGTTAAATTTGAAGGGCCCAAGTGTAATTATTTGAAAGATTGTGTTAAAATTTAAAAAAAGGAAAAAATTTGCTGAACCAGGGATTCGAACCCGGGTCTCACCAACATCCATACATACACAAAACCACTACACTACCAACCATCAATCTGTTAATAACCCACACCCTAAATCTTTTATAAATAGACTGTGGTTTCATCAAATTATGGAGGCCCTATAGTTTTGGTGGCCCAAGGCCCAAGCCTCATTTGGCTTACCCTTGGGCCGGCCCTGTCCACGCCAACCCACCACGCTTGTGGAGTCATGGTCCATGCGCATGCGGCGTGGTGCTCCACGACGTTGGTTTTCGCCAGCTTGGGCCACACCTCATTTCCACGCTCCCACACCTGATAGTCTAACATGAGGGAAAAGAAAATGATAAATTAACGTACATAAACCTCATGAAACTTAGCTGAAGCAACTCTTTCAGAGTTTTTAAATTTGCAGGGGCTAACTAAAATTGAAAAAAAGACCACAACTATAATATTTGCAAACCCGAGGGACGATTTTGTAACTAACTCTAGTTTAAATAAATTGTAATGTAATAAAGATTTTGGGGTGGTTCACTAAAGGATCAAAACAATATTTATGAGGGTGTTGTATAGAACTTCAAAAGCAAAAGAAAGGCATAGAAAATGAGATGTTCAATTGTTCACTCTTTTTGTTCTTAAAATACCATTGACATTTTAAGAGTAGTTAGGACCACTTTTACATTCAATCTATCTTCCTTTTGTATTCATAAACATCAATAGGGCTTTCCTTTCCAATGTTAAGGATGCCTATCAAACTAAAACATACACGATAAATGAAAGCACGTATACAACGTTGACACAGTAGTTAGTTAAAACTGTAACTTTACACATTGTTTATACATTTTTTTGTGCAAATTTAAAATTTAACGCGTCGCAAACCCCTTGCTTACAAGTATTAGATAGTTGATAAATATGACAAAGATCACCACTTAAAAATGAGGACCTTTAGGGACCATCTTTGGCAACAATAACTTTTTGGAGGGCTATATATGACAGCTTTAAGGACTATTCTATATGCTAAGAAAGAGAAAAATGCCCGGATAGTCCCTGTGGTTTCGCATTTTTTCACCTATAGTCCCTATCTTTCTAAAACTACTTGAATAGTCCCCAAGTTTTCGATTTTTGTTCTCGGATAGTCCCTGGGTCTAACTTCAGTTACTTTTCTCTGTTAAGTGGGTGTTGAAATGACCAAAATGCCCTTCCTTAAAAGGCCAAACCATAGGGACTATCCGAGCACCTTCTCTTTATAAAACCCATCCACCCTTCACTCTCACTTTCAACATTCAGCCAAAACCCTTGTGATCTCTCTCTCTCGTTACAGGTCCGGTGACCAGAGCCGGAGGTGCCGACCGAGCTCCGGCGCCATCTTTTATGGTTGTCGCACACATCCACTCCTCCTCGAACACATCCATAGCTGCTCACACCCACACCGGACTAGAGATTGAAGAGAGAGAGAGGACTGTAAAGAGAGAAACAGTGAGGGAGAGAGAGATCAGGATGGAGAAGCAGTGCTGGTCACCCCTCTATGGTGGTGCGATAGTGTGCAGACGACGGAGCCGTCGCTCCGGTGACCAGAAACGCCGCTAAGGCGGCGGTGAAGATGATGAGACGATGAGGACGATGAAGATGATGGTCGGTGACGGTGGTGTGCCGTCTTTTCGGTGAGCGGTAGACGACGGAGGCAGCCGCAATTTCTCAGGTAGACACCAATACTTCGATGATTTTCCGATCGGTAGACAGAATTTGGTTTGGGTCACGTTTCGAATTTCGGCTTGGGTTCGAGTCTTGTTCAGTTTTGGTTCGAGTTTCGGTTTGTTTCGACTCACGCGGCTCGGTTCAGATTCGGATCGATTGGTTCAGATCCGGGTCAGTCGAGTTCAATCGTCATAGCCTTTTTTAAATGGAACAACAACAGCAACATAATCATCATCAATCATCCTCAGAAAACGCTGCCAGTCGAAATGGCAAGAGGAAAGTTACTCTAAGAAACCTCCTCATTCTCACCTGAGCCTCAATTCAATTGAGAGCATAACACAACATAACACCTCATCTCATCATTTAAGGCGGTTATAGGTACATGTCGAGGTCAACAAAAAAAAACGGCTTTTGACCCGAACAGAAACCGATCCTTTTCCACTTATCAGTTTGAGAACTACTCCCTTGAAACCGGTTAAGAGCCAGAACTAGTTTTAAACCGAACCGAGCCTTTTCCACTTGTAAAGAGGTTAGGGGTGTTCATCGAATCGAATATCGAATTTTCGAATTATTCGAATCGAATTAATCGAATAATTTTTTTTTCTCTTGAATTCGAATTCGCTTCGAATTCGAATTCGAATAAAAACTTCAATTCGTATTCGATTCGTATTCGATTAAAAATTCGAATTCGAATTGAATTCGAATCGAACTCGAATAAATTCGCTACCATAAACATTTAAAAAACTATTAAAATGAAACATAAATTTTAACGCTACCATAAACCACGATACGACATTATAAAGTTACAAATAACATCCATAAACACATTCAAAATAAGTCGGGAATGACATGCAAAACGATAACATAAGTCGGTAACATTAGTCGGTATTACAAAATACAAAATAACTTAACTAGAAAAATAAAACATGCAAAACGATAACATAAATTGGGAACATTCACTTCATTCCAAATGCCACATCAAATCCAAATAACAAGAACCTGCAAAAATGAATGCAAACATGTGACTACAAATGAAAATATTATTATGATAACAATAATATATCTACAACAAAGAAAGAACCTGCTAGTTTATCTTTTTGGCTTTTTGCAACTCATGTTATTTTTTTAAAAAGGAATACAAGTTGTATTAAAAAGTTACCTCACGTTTCTAAACGTCTACGACAGTTGATTCGCCCATTGATTGTATTATATCCACACTGGTGACCTTTTAGAATATTCCCTTTTTTTCCCTTTCTTAGCATTAGATGAAACTGATGTAGAATTACTAGGATTCGAACTAGATTTTTCCATTTCAATAAGATCCTGCATTTTGCAAAACATAGCATTTTAGTTAGGGTCCAAGTAATCAGATTCAAACTGACTATAAACAATATCTACACTTCTACAGTTTCATATATCAGTTTCATTTTGCAAAACATAGCATTTTAGTTAGGGTTTCAACAGATCAAACACATGAATGCAAACACATATATCAGTCTCAACAGTTCATACAAGTGAATACACATGAATTACCTTGTGATGGTGGCTGAAAACCGCGACTGACAAGTGTGAAGACTGAACTGAAGACCGATATGTCTGGCTGATGAGGGAGCAGCGTCTGAACTGTGTGAAGACTGAACTGAATCGAAGATAAGTGTGGCTGAATCGGAGATAAGCGTGGCTGAATCGGAGATAAGACCGATCCGCAGATGAGATGAGGGAGGCCGGAGGCGTCTGGCGGTCGTTTCTTTTTTTAGGGTTTGAAGTTTTGAACTTTGAATGTTATTACTTATTAGGTTATAAGTTATAAATCAGTTAATAGATATTGTTTCATGGGCCATATTTAATTATGGGCCATATGTAATAGGCTTGATAATAGGTAATTTCATATAGCCCAATTATATTATATATGTATTAAATTATATTCTATATATTATATATATAAAAATAAAAATAAATGTATAATTCTTATTCGAATTTCGAATCGAATCGAATTTAAAATTATAAATTCGTATTCGATTCGTATTCGATTAACTTGACTCGAATCGAATCGAAATCGAATTCGAATTCTTGCGACTCGAAACGAATTCTTGAAAATCGAATCGAATTGATTGGAATTTCGAATTTTTCGAATTCGAAACGAATTCTGAACACCCCTAAAAGAGGTAAATGAATAGGCTCAAATATGTTATCATCGGAATTTACTGTCGAAATCGACCATGGCTGCAATCACAGTAGCATGTATCAAATACATATTGTCCGAGTTGCCTAGCCAAGATACGGATCAGATCTGTAAATTCCGATTTTGCTCGAAATAATTTCCATCGTCATAGCCTTTTCAAATGAAACAACAACAGTAGCAGCAGCATCAACATAACTAGAGAGAAGATGATGTCGGCGGCGATGGTGGTTGGAGGTTGAAGATGAAGCGTGGTGGTGGGGTTTTATAAATAAAAATGAAAAAGGTGCTCGGATAGTCCCTATGGTTTGGCCTTTTAAGGAAGGGCATTTTGGTCATTTCAACACCCACTTAACAGAGAAAAGTAACTGAAGTTAGACCCAGGGACTATCCGAGAACAAAAATCGAAAACTTGGGGACTATTCAAGTAGTTTTAGAAAGATAGGGACTATAGGTGAAAAAAGACGAAACCACAGGGACTATCCGGGGATTTTTCTCTGCTAAGAAATGAAAGGTGTAAAAAAGATTTGAGTAAATTACAAGTTTTGTCCTTTATCTTTACATCAAATTTCAGGCGCTGTCCTTTAGCCAAAAAGTTGACAGGCGGTGTCCTTTATGTTGCCAAATCTTGCAAGTTTTGTCCTTTTAGCCAAACCCAGTTAGATTTTTTGGTTAAATCTGGTCATGTGCCTTGCACATGAGGCTATTATTGTCATTTCACCTCTTTAGGGACTGTTTTGTAAAACAACTTGTGTTTAGGGACTAGGTTGCAATGAAATGAAAAACAAAATAAATATCATCTCTCCCTCTCTCAAATTGAAAGTCCTTCTCTCTCTCTCTAAACTTATTACGGTTCCTCTCTCTCTCTTCTCTCTCTCTCTAACAATATCTGAAGTGGCGAGGACAGTGAAGGTCCCTCTCTCTCTTCTCTCTCTCTAAAACAATCTGAATGGATGACGGCCGTGAAGGGTGGTTGTGGTGGGTTAGGGGCGGCGGTGGGTGATTTGGTGGTGGGTGAAGGTGAGGGGGTGGTTGTGGTTGTGGTGGTGGGTTAGGTACGGAGCAGTTAATTTGGATTCGATGGTGCTCGTGATGATGGGTGAATGTGAAGGGGTGGATGTGGTGGTGGGTTAGTTCGACGACGGTGATGGTGGTGATCCGATGTGACGGTGACAACAGGTGGAGATTTGGTTGAGACAGTGGTGGGAACTCCGGTTGCAGGGGCATAAATTTCTTCTTCAAATTTCAATCTTGGAAACAAATCAATCAAGACATGAAATTTCTTCTTCAAATTTCAACCACTTTATTCACGGTTTTGCCCCTCTGCAACCCCCCTAAATTATGGTCTTTTTTGGGGGCTTTCTGTTGGCTCACAATTTCAACTTTTCATCACAAACAACACAAGAAAAACACAGGAACCTTCTTATCTCCACCACCACCGCCGGTTCATCTTTCTTCATTTAAAGTCTTTGATACCCACAACCTCTCATCTTTCTTGTTACTATTATTATTTTTCTTGCAAACCCTTTTGGGAAATTGAGATCTGATGATGAGTAAAAAGATGAAATTGGATTATGAGGATGCTAGGGCAAGATTTAAGCACCAAACCCTTTTTCAAGATTACATGGAGTTGCAGCAGGTGATCTTATGATTTCTTGTTTTTTGATCTTTTGGGTGTCATGATTGTTATGTTGGGCGGTTTAAGGTGTGTTTGATGGTGGTGGTAGTGGTGGTGGTAGTGGTGGTGGTAGTGATGGTGGTGGCGGTGGTGGCGGTAGTGGTGGTGGAGGGTGGTGGTGATGGTGATGGTGATGAAGGGTGGTCAGTAATTTACTCTATATATAATAATAATAATAATAATAATAATAATTTAAATTTTTTTGTTTTATTTTTAGATAATATTAAATAAATGGGGTAGAAAGACTAAAATGCCCTTGAGTGACCAGATTTAACCAAAAAATCTAACTGAGTTTGGCTAAAAGGACAAAACTTGCAAGATTTGGCAACATAAAGGACACCGCCTGTCAACTTTTTGGCTAAAGGACACCGCCTGAAATTTGATGTAAAGATAAATGACAAAACTTGTAATTTACTCAAAAGATTTGGTATATTCTAAAGCGATAGCTATTTTAAAGTTGTGGGTCTTAATTCTATAAACATGTATTCTTTCTTCTTCCCAAAATGTGGTCTCCACTTGATTGGCAAGGCACCAACCATTAAGAATATTAATGTTTCATAACTCATTTTTTTAGAACAACAAAAAAATAATAATAATAATAATAATAATAATAATATAAGAGGATGTGAGTTAATGAAAAGAACTTTTTGAAATCAAATGTTAAACAAGCAACTAATCAACAAAATGATGATGGTGGTCGGCGACTACATCGCACGCACCTTATGTGGTAGTAAATGGTGGTTTGCCTTGTAAGATTAAATATATTATGTATTAATATTTAATCTTGTAGCCATTATAATCATTTACATAATATAGATCAAAATATATAATAACCTATTAAATAATTAGTGGTAATTGTTGATGGACCATATTACCCGTATTAACTAATTAGGTTTCCTTCTGGGTGCTTATATAAGGAGAATTATGTAGAGGTCATTAGGTTACACACTTAATCACATAACCTAATCATAACATCATCACCATCGACCTCCTCTCCTATAACCGATTCCCTTGTCGGTTTTCTTAGTCACCATCATTAGTCAGCACCCTAAGGAGGAACCAGATCACACTGACAATTATGTCTAACGGGATGTCATCTTCTCTGACTGGATTCTCCACTGCACTGTCTGCTGTAACAGGTATGTTTTCATGTTTTCCCTCATGTATAAACAGAACTGAACCAACATGTGGTATCAGAGCATATGTTGATTAGTCAGTTCTGTTTTGTATCCGAAAATCTGGATTAAATCTGGAAAACAGACTTGAAAACCATAACAGAATCCGTTTTCTGTCATCCGAAATACCATTCCGGGTGCATCACGGATGAGGTTTTTCATATTACTGCATCCGAGATGCCATTCCGGATGAAATAGATGTCATTCCGGATCATCTCGGATCCATTACGGATCAGACATTCATCCATTATAACTGTTCCGAAATCATAAGTTCTGATTTCGGATGAATGTTTGAATTTTCTGATTTAGGGTTCATCATGAGTTCTTGATTAAATTCGAAAAAATTCCTTTAGTTTTGGAATGAATTCGGGTTATTGGGTGTTTTGTTCCTGTTTGATCCATTTTATCTACTTAAATTTTCGAAAATATGTTTTTTCTATTAATGGATATAATTTGCGAAATAAACAGATAAATATAATTAATATTTAAACAGCAAACTTAATCCCATAATCCCTAAGATTTCGGATTTAAATCTTATCATTATTAACTGCCTAAATTAAGGATGTGATAGCTTGAGGAACACATTACGGATGATCATTTCGGATCTCATTTCGGACTAAGCGTCTATCACGGATCAACAACTAACTGTTCATTCCGGATGCACATTCCGGATGAACATTCCGGATGAGCATCTGTTTTGTCCATTACGGATCAACATCTGCCTGATCATTACGGACCATCACAGATCATTTCGGACTGATCATTTTGGACTAAGCATTATCATCCGAAATCATCCGAAATGATCCGACTTACGCGCCTTGAACCCATCCGAGATCATTCGAAATCATTCATTGCGGATGCATACAAGACATAAACCATCTGAAATCATGAGTGTTCATAAAATTTCAAGACTTATTCGAAATCATAGTACTTTATTAAGCAGTTAATAAGAACTAAATTTGGCTTGGGGCTTCGCCCCGAACCCCGTGCGGGGGCACGCTGTTCCCCTGCAACCCCCTGCAACCCCCAGCGAACTCACCGCGGAGTTCGATCCGCGCTAACGGGTGGTTTGCTATTAATTAATTGGTTTTATAATTACTTAGTTAATTAATCAGAATCAGATAATGTTTTACAAAACCAAAATGGCTTAACTTGAATGAGTTTTGATGTATCGTTTCTGGCCAAAGCTGATTTGATACATCTACTTATCATTCAAGTATTACGAAAGCTATGTTAAGTGTGCATCATAAACATGAATGTCTTAATATCTGGCCAAAGCTGATTTAATTCCTTCATAGATGGCATACTTAACAAGTGCATAACTAAAGTGATTGTCTCAATTTCTGGCCAAAGCTGATTTGTTACAATCATTTTGCACATATGCTTAAATGATTACACTTCTGGCCAAAGCTGATTTGTCTTCGTTTAAGTAGAATTTTAACTAAGTCTATTATTTTGATGTTAGTAATAGACAATATCACAGCTTCATAATGTAAAATGGTCATTATTTATGCATGCCTTAGTTTAACATGCCCTTATATCACATTAGAACTTCTTCCTAAGTATCATAACTTGCTCATCTTATTTCCACTATCAGCACCAAATCAGGGGATTCCACCTTTGACTGGTGATAACTTTGCTGCATGGAAGGATGCTCTCATGCTTACTCTTGGATTGCTGGACTTCGATTATGCTCTAAGAGAGAATAAGCCAGCAGACCTTACTGCTACAAGTACTGCTGCTAAGCAGATAGTTCATGAAAAATGGACTAGGTGTAATCGTATGTCTCTCATGTTTATGAAGCAGTCCATCAGTAATGCAATCAGAGGAGCCATTCCTGATTCTGAAGATGCTAAAACCTACTTGGAACATGTGGAGGCGCAGTTCAAAGGGACGTCTAAAGCACACGCTAGTACCCTTATCCTCAAGCTGGTGACAACTAAGTATGATGGGAGGAGCGGCATTCGCGAGCACATCATAATGATGAATGACATGGCCAATAAGCTGAAGGGGCTGGAAATGGAGATCAGTGATGGTTTCCTTGTTCATTTTATCATCACTTCGCTTCCTTCATCCTTTGAAGCATTCAAGATCAATTACAACACTCAGAAGGACAAATGGACAATGAGTGAGCTGGTCGCTATGTGCGTACAGGAGGAAGAGCGTATGGGGATGGATCGCACTACCGATGTTGCTAAGTTCACTACCTCCAACTCTAAGAAGAGGAAGAACAATCTTCAGAGGAAGGATGCTTCAAAAGTCCAAAGGCCTAATCCTAATACAAGTGCACCCTCCAGCTCTAAGAACTCCTTAGGCAGAATCCGCTGCAAGTTCTGTAAAAAGGTAGGACATATGCAGAAGGAATGCCCTGACTTTAAGGAGTGGCTGGCTAAGAAAGGTAACGATTATTTTATGATACTTGAGTCCTATAATTTAAGTGTTCCTGCTAATTCTTGGTGGTTTGATTCTGGTTCTATGGTTCATGTTACCAATTCAACTCAGGGATTCCTTTCAATCCGGAAGCTGGAAAGAAACCAAAGAACGCTTAAGGTTGGAGATGATCGAGAATTAGAAGTGAAGGCCATTGGAACATTACAATTAGTTATGAAAACTGGTTTATGTATTAAACTTTATGATACCTTATATGTTCCTGAGGTAACTCGGAACCTTGTATCAGGACCAAAGTTAGACATGGACGGTTTTATTGTTTCCCATGGTCATCGCAAACTCTCTATCCTCTATGATTCTGTTCTTTATGGTACTGGTATTCTGGATGGTGGTTTCTATAGATTAGAACTAGATGATGGCTTTTCCAAATCTTTGTTGTCATATAACATTAATGAATCACTCACAAAGATGAAAGAGAAACGATACTTAGAGACTTCATCCATGTTGTGGCATCAGCGTTTAGGCCACATTTCAAAAGAACGATTAAATCGTCTTGTAAAGGATGAAGTCTTACCTCCTCTCGATTTCTCTGATTTTGGAACACGTGTCAAATGTCTTAAAGGTAAAATGACATTAGCGAATAAGAAAGGTGCCACTAGGAGCTCGAATTTATTAGAACTCATTCACACTGACATTAGTGGTCCCTACCAAATCGCTGGCATAACAGGACATACTTCATTTATCACTTTTATTGATGATTATTCTTGTTACATGTACTTGTATCTTATTAAGGAGAAATCTGAATCTCTAACAACTTTTAAAGATTATATGGCTGAAGTTGAAAAGCAATTAGATCGTCAGATTAAAGTTGTGAGATCAGATAGAGGCGGTGAATATTATGGAAGACATACTGATGTGGGACAAGCTCCTGGTCCATTTTATGAGTTTTGTAAGGGCCAGGGGATTGTGAACCAATACACCATGCCTGGTACACCTCAGCAGAATGGTGTCGCTGAAAGAAGAAACCGTACCCTTATGAACATGGTGCACAGTATGTTAGCCAACACTAATTTACCATTATTTCTCTGGACTGAAGCATTAAAAGCAGTTGTTCATATACTCAATAGAGTTCCTTCTAAGTCTGTCCCTAAAACTCCTTATGAACTTTGGACAGGAAGGAAACCGAGTCTTAAATATATGAAAGTATGGGGCTGCATTGCTGAACCAAAACTTTATAATCCTTTCCTAAGGAAACTTGACCCTAAAACAGTTACCTGTTTCTTTATCGGGTATCCTGATAATTCTAAGGGTTATCGTTTCTATTGTCCTTCCCATGTCACCCGTATTGTTGAAACCAAGCGTGCTGCGTTCCTGGAGGATTTCAAGGTCAGTGGGAGCAGTACCAACCCTTACGAAGAATTGCAAGAAGTACAAGACGCGGGGGGGGGGGAGACTCGTCGCTTACCATTACTCCGATTACTCCTCTTGTACCCAATGCAACTACTGTACCTGAAGCTACTGCACCAACTGTAAATTCACCTCCTCAATCAGAACCCATTATACTTCATGACGAAGGCACATCAAACGCTCAAAACCAAGACAACGCTGAACCCGATAATCCACTCAGGAGGTCATCTAGGAAAAGAAGGCCTACTAATTGGGATGATTATGTTACCTACCCGACTGAAATGGATCATGGAAAGCTCAATGATCCTATCTCTTACAATGAAGCCATTAGCAGTGATCAGTCTTCTGAATGGAATAAAGCAATGATTGAAGAGCTTGAATCCATGAAGAAAAATGACGTTTGGGATTTGGTAGAATTACCCAACGGTGTGAAACCCGTAGGATGTAAATGGGTGTTCAAAACAAAACTGGATCCGAATGGGAACGTTGAACGCTACAAAGCGAGATTGGTTGCAAAGGGCTACACTCAGAAAGAGGGAATTGATTATCAAGAGACATTTTCACCTGTCTCTCGTAAAGATTCATTAAGGATCGTCATGGCCCTAGTAGCTCATTTTGATTTAGAGTTACATCAGATGGACGTTAAAACCGCTTTCCTTAACGGTGATTTGGACGAAGATGTTTACATGAAACAACCTGAAGGCTTTAAACCTGAAGGTCAGGAGCATCTAGTTTGTAAGTTGAAGAAATCCATTTATGGGTTAAAACAAGCATCACGTCAATGGTACCTTAAGTTTGATGAAGTCATGAAGAAACAAGGTTTTATGAAGAATCAAGTGGATCAATGCACCTACCTCAAGATGAGTGGGAGTAATTTTACTATACTTGTCCTTTACGTAGATGATATTCTATTGGCATGTAATAGTTTAGACATGTTGCATGAGTCGAAACGGTTACTCTCGCATAACTTCGACATGAAGGATCTCGGAGATGCTTCTTACGTCATTGGCATCGAAATTCACCGAGATAGACACAAAGGGATTTTAGGATTGTCCCAAAAGGCTTACATAGATCGTGTCCTTACACGTTACAACATGCAACAATGCAAACCCTCCATCGCTCCAGTAGTTAAGGGAGATGTTTTCTGTTCATTCCATTGTCCGACAACAGAAGTTGAGAAGGAGCAAATGAGCCAGATACCTTATGCGTCAGTAGTCGGGAGCCTGATGTATGCTCAAGTCTGTACTCGCCCAGATATCGCTTATATTGCTGGAATGCTAGGCCGTTATCAGACTAATCCTGGCCTAGATCACTGGAAAGCAGCTAAGAAGGTACTTCGATATCTGCAAGGGACGAAAGACTATAAACTGACTTATAGAAGAAGTGATCATTTAGAAGTGGTTGGCTATTATGATTCTGACTTTGCCAAATGCAAAGATGACAAGAAATCCACTTCGGGCTATATCTTTATGTTAGCATGCGGCCCTATCTCTTGGAAGAGTCATAAACAACAGTTGACCACAACTTCCACAATGATGGCAGAGTACATTGCTGTTTATAACGCAACCTCTCATGGAATGTTGCTTAGAAATCTGATCACTGGACTCAAATCGTTAATTCCATTTATAAACCATTGAAGCTTTATTGTGATAACTCAGCTGCAGTTAGTTTCTCGAACACTAACAGTTCGACTGGAGCTGGTTTATATCTCGATACAAAATATCTGTTCGTACGTGAACGAGTTGAGGAAAATAATCTTTGTATCGAGTATATTAGTACTAAAGATATGCTTGCGGATCCGATGACTAAAGGTCTCCCTCCTAAGGTTTACGAAGAACATGTTCGGAATATGGGATTTAGTAAAGACCTTATTTGAGCATATTGTACTAGCTTATGTTTTATGATTAATGAAATTTCCTCAGTTTGATTTTGTTTGTCTCTTAGAATATGTTCAACCGGTATAATGGCATATAGACAAATAAAGTTACAAATCAAACAAAGGGCTTATGCGTATTTTGATCATGACGATTAGGTTTTAAATTAAGGCTATAGTATGATTAATGGGGTCCCGAGTCGCATAATGATTCAACGGTTTTATTTCTCTGCTATAGTACTTGTTTAAGGCTAAAATGAGTGTTAACTCCTGATCAGGCTTATCTAATACTCATGGTAAATGATTACTCGGCTAAGTGGGAGAATGTAAGATTAAATATATTATGTGTAATATTTAATCTTGTAGCCATTATAATCATTTACATAATATAGATCAAAATATATAATAACCTATTAAATAATTAGTTGATAATTGTTGATGGACCATATTACCCTTATTAACTAATTAGGTTTCCTCCTGGGTGCTTATATAAGGAGAATTATGTAGAGGTCATTAGGTTAACACTTAATCACATAACCTAATCATAACATCATCACCATCGACCTCCTCTCCTATAACCGATTCCCTTGTCGGTTTTCTTAGTTACCATCATTAGTCAGCACCCTAAGGAGGAACCAGATCACACTGACAATTATGTCTAACGGGATGTCATCTTCTCTGACTGGATTCTCCACTGCACTGTCTGCTGTAACAGGTATGTTTTCGTGTTTTCCCTCATGTATAAACAGAACTGAACCAACATGCCTCCCTTTACCGGACCACCCATCCACCATCGCTTCTATCGCTTCAAGATTCTTGCACGTTCAACTCCCACACGTTTCTTCATGGCATAAGTTCATATATGATGCGACAATTCATTTATATTCTTCCAAGAGTTTCTAATATGTACTCTAATGAAAAAGCAAAAGGAAAGAACAAATTGTGCTTGCAATCATTTGTTTGTGGACAACTTTACTCCTCCAATACTTGACCATTTTGGTCCGATAGAATAACTGGCCTAAATCTGTTTGAATGATGTGAAATAACTCATATATTGTTTCAACATATACAGTGAATCGCACTTTGTGTTAAAATCTTGTGGTCAATTAACAACTTGCAAGGTCAACCACTTGTTCCTTGTTAGTGTTATTTCATTGTTTTTAATACACGTGTTCTTTGTATAATGATGACTTCAGTGGCGAAGCTTGAGATTTCCGACCGAGGGGTCGAAACGTATATACAAAAAATTTCTATAAAACCGGGGGTCAAAAACGTATATACCCAAAAAATTCTATACGAAAACTATATACTCTCCACTAACGAGCGAAAAGTTCGGGGGTCGGCCGCCCCCTCCCGCCCCGACAAAACTACGCCCTTGGATGACTTCTTCGTACTCAAAGACATCAAAGGTACACGTGTTTGTGTGGTTTCTACAATTAATATTAATTAATTAACTAATAATAATATAACAATTGCAAGTTCGATGAAAATCTTTTCCTGTTGGTTCATTGGTTTTCCAATATATCTTTTTATTTTTGTTTTTTCATATTCATTTTTTTCTTTTTTTTTTTCCTTTCTCAGTTATTATTTTTTTACAGCATCTCCTAAGGGTGTTAGGAGTGGTGCGGTAAAGTGGTTCGGCAAGGGGGTTTGCCACAAGGTAACACCGCCGCCAACCCCCTTTGCCACTCGGTTTCATTAAACATCGGTGAAGGGATGATGATGCGGTGAGGGGAGGAAGGAGAGAGAGGGGGTGTGTGGGTGGGGTCCATGCCATATCTCAACCAATCACACTTTTTTTTTTTAAGTTTACCACTTCACCAAGTGTCTAACCATTGCCAACACTTTTGAGCATAGTTTACCACTTTGACATGGCACACTCTCATTGGTTGATTTTTTAGTTTGCCACTCTCAAGTGTTTAACCACTCCTAACACCCTAAATTGTTTATGTTACTATTACATTTATATAGTATATTAATCGTATTAATTTTTGTATACTGTCTGATAGATATATAAAAAAGACCATTGTAATGGTAATTAATGCCCCCTAAAGGTCATTTTCCGTCATATCAGCTTCATAACGCCCCTTCAAAAAGTGCTTAATGGTTAACGCTCCTTAATGCCATTTCAATCATTATTTTCCAATTTTTTTCCTTATGATTAGGCGTTATACTAGAAATGTCAATTCGAATCCGATTAAAAACTCGAATTCAAATAAATTCGTTTTGATTCAAATTCATTTAATATATATATATATATATATATATATATATATATATATATATAAATTAGTTATGGGCTATTTGAGCTCGGTAATGAGCTATTTTAGGACTTAGATTAAGTTTGTAGATTAGTTTATACTATACACAAATTAAAGTTATATGTGTATGTTATATATACATATAATAAACAAATGTGTATAGTTTAAATTCGAATTTCGAACCAAATCGAATTTAAAATCCTAAATTCGTATTCGATTTACTGGACTCGAATTCGAATTGAACCGAATTCAAATTCTTGATAATCGAATCACATTTAGAATTTTTCGAATCCGAATATTTAGAGTACTCTTGACATTTATCAATGTTTTAGTTTATACCATTTCCACGTAGCGATTATTATGTTTTCCTGCACAATGGAGGTAGTGTAGAAGCAGGGATAGCACGGGTTACCCTCCAAGTCCGTCTTCGTAGTGTACATGTAATCCTAAACTTTGTCTCTGTAGTGTAAAATACCCCTCAACTCCGTCTACGTAGTGTAATTTTTTTTTTTTTTTTTGGTTTTATACAAACGATACTTCTAATCCAAAAAAAAAAAAATGGGATAGCACTGAATTTTTGGGTTAGATCCTCCACTGAATTAAGAGATGTATTAAAAAAAACATTGACATCTTAGACTTCAGCTCAAGGAAACATATGATTGATAAATTTGCCATGTTGTTTGTGGTATGAAGTAAATTAATGTTGTCATGGTCACACCTTTGAAGATTTTTACCAATGTGATAGCCGGATATGATGAAATATAGTTATTCAACAAGCCCCATGAAGTTATTATTAACTTTTCAACTCTAGCTACTAACATCCAATAAAATGAGACAGCACTTGAGATCTTATTCAACAAAAAAATTCTAACATCTTTATTGAACTCCAATTTTTTATTAGGTAATTGTATGTTCATTCGGATGAGAGCATAAAGGTTATGGATTAGGTGGATGAAGGGGTAAGGTCCCAAAAACCTTATACCAAGTACATGGGACCATACCACGACCTCACCTCACCTCTTAGCCCTCTTTTGACCTCGCGCGGCCGCGCAACTAGTCCTACAGAGAGGACTTAAGAGGAAGATAGCAGGCAACACTTGCGCGCTGAAAAGGAAACCATAAACCTTGCGCCTTCCTCCTTAAACAAAGGATGAAAATCCTAAGTTAGACACTTCCGCTTAAATAAATACCCAGACTTGGGGATTATTTACTCAACTGATACCCCACAGTAAAGGATCACACTGGATTATGGCAATAAACCTTCTAGAAGGATTCAATCGTGCAACACCAGACGGTTATAACCGTCTGGTACACGTGTCATCATCTCAGGCCTCCCTGAAATCACGATGATGGCATGGAATTGGAGGAAAACCTCCACTTGCCCACTGTCCACGTGGCGACTCCCCAGCCATTGATCAAAACAGTGATCCGTGTGCTCTCACACCGGATCGTGAAGATTAACGGAAGGAAAAAATAACCGCCTACGGGGTTAGCATCTTCCGTTAATATTTCATCAACAAGTTTTCCCGCCCAAACTCTCGGTTATAAATATAAGGATAATTCAGGTATGAACTTCAAGTTACACACACTTCGTTAACTCTTCTTCTTCTTCCAAAACACATACTTATTCTCACGCCGGAGTCTGGTCAAGGAGAGAACCCCCCTTCTCCCCTTGACGAGGCTAACGGTGTTTTGTTTTACAGAGTTCACCGGAGAAGGAGATCAGTCATATCGAATCAAACGAGAGAAACAACCCCTTTATGCAGAACCAAACCCCCTAGATAATTTGATTCCAGTCATTTATCTAGTGTTTCTTCATTGGCGCCCACTGTTTTCTCTGTTTTATCAGTTTTGTCTCGTTTCGATCCAGTTTCCCTCATTCTCTGTTTTCACATGGCAGATAATTCATCATCTCACCCATCGGGTCCTCGATCTGAGTTCGAGGGTTCTATAACCCAAAATACCCAGATCGACGGAATCATGGGAATCAACAAAAGTAACAGTCATTCAGACGGAAAGGACTCCTCAGATCAACTCATAGAGAGAGCTCCAGAATACTGGTTTGACAGATTCCAGGTTGCTTTAAATGCAATTTTCACACAAATTAACAGATCTGAGTCCTTAAACATCAGATTTAGTACTCCGAAAGAAAACAATGGTGAGATCGACACTATAGTATTGGACTTACAGACGCCTAGTCAGTGGGACATCCAATCTGACAGTTATGCCAAGATACTTCAACAATCATGAGACATCAACTATCAGGAAGCCGAGCCAAAGCAAATAACCATGGTGCAAGGAGGTCCTTCAAGAAGGCCAAATAAACGAAACCATGATCAGCACTGGAGGGAACAGCAAGTTGTGTTTCCTATCGTCCCTGGAGGCCCTCAGGAAGAACGACCAGTAATTATCACTGGCATCTTCGGCCATTACCGAACGGACTATATGTTTATAGATCCAGTGAGCTCGATGGATATCATATATGAGCAATGTTTCAAACAGCTTGATCCAGAAGACAAAGCACGTCTAGAACCGGTTGATTTCCCTCTCACCGGATTTTGTAATGAAGTTGTATTCCCGTTAGGGCAAATAGCATTCCCTGTGACTCTATCTGATGGCGTGCATTCGCGCACAGTCACAGTAAATTTCATGGTCATGCCGGCAACATCACGCCATGATGTCTTTCTCGGAAGAAGGTCACAAAGAGAATTCAGCATGATCACTTCTATTCCACATGCTGCATGCGGGTTCCCAACAGAAACTGGAGTCGCGATCCTATACTCAAGCAAGGAGGTTATGTATGTAGACGACGAGCCACCAGCGAAAGTGGCCAAACCCGCAGCGTCAAACGAACCGGAGAAATGAGTCCTAAATGACAAATATCCAGAACAGACCATCATGTTAGGACACGCCATTTCACCAACAACACGCGTACAATTAAAAGAGTTGCTGTCCAACAATAAAGACATATTCGCTTGGTGCCCAGCAGACGCGCGATATAGCACAACATTGCCTGAACATCCGACCCTCAGCGGAGCCCGTTGCTCAAGGGAGGCGTAGTCTCAGCACTGAGAAAGCGGAAGCCATGAATGATCAAGTAAAAGAGCTACTTAACGCCGGAATCTTGCGCGAAGTTCAATACCATACTTGGGTCGCCAACCCAGTTATGATTCAAAAACACAGTGGCGGATGGAGAATGTGCGTCGACTTCAAAGACCTAAATAAAGCATGCCCAAAAGATTGCTATGCGCTTCCTGAGATAGACAAAAAAGTTGACTCTCTAGCATCATTTCGATGGAAGTGCTTTCTTGACTGTTATAAGGGTTATCATCAGGTCCAGATAAAAGAAGAAGACGAGGACAAGACTGCATTCCGCACAGACAAGGGCATCTTCTGCTATACAAAAATGCCTTTTGGCTTACGCAACGCAGGCGCAACGTACCAGCGCCTAATGGACACAGTCTTCAGAGGAGACATTGGTAAAACAGTCGAGGTATACATGGATGACCTCGTCATCATAAGCCATGAGGAGGAAACGATGCTGGCAAATATTCAACGCACATTCGATTCTTTGCGCAGCGTAAACTTAAAGCTCAACCCAACAAAATGTTCCTTCGGGATGGAAGAGGGGAAATTTCTGGGTTTCATAGTAACAAGAGATGGGTTTAAAGTAAACCCAGAGAAGGTGCAGGCCATCCAACTAATGCCATCACCTGCAACAATAAAAGAAATGCAAAGACTCGCCGGACGTTTAGCAGCCTTAAATAGATTCTTGGCGAATCATGCGGCAAAGTCTTATCCATTCATTAGTACACTACGAAACTGCGCCAAGAAAACCCACTTCCAGTGGACGCCCGAAGCGGAAGCAGCTTTTAAGCAAATGAAGGAATGTTTAATTCAGTTGCCAACACTAACAGCACCGCGAGAAAAAGAACCATTGATCTTATATTTATCTGCTGCGGAAGTAGCGGTAGGCGCAGTATTAATGGTGGAGCGAGAGAACATTCAGACTCCAATTTACTATATAAGCAAGATGCTCACTGGCCCAGAGACACGCTACTCAATGATAGAGAAACTGGTCTTAGCACTGGTACATGCGTCACGGAGCTTACGTCGATATTTCTCTGGTCACGTCATCACAGTTCTCACCAATTACCACTTAGGGCAAATCCTATCCAAGCCCGACGTTGCGGGAAGATTGGCTAGGTGGGCTAGCTAGGAGGATACAATATCCTGTACAGACCACGACCAGCAATCAAGGGGCAAGTTCTAGCAGATTTTGCCACAGAGGTTCCCATTGACAAAGTCCAAGAATGCGAGGCAATCCAGAACCCTGTTCCTGTCTTCGACGACCGAGTATGGACTCTGCACACAGATGGAGCTTCTAATGATGATGGAGCCGGCGCAGGCCTCCGATTGGTCAGCCCCGATGATCACGAACTTACATATGCGATACGCCTGGATTTCCGAAGCACAAACAACGAAGCAGAATATGAAGCGTTTCTAGCAGGCCTTCGTTTAGCGCTCAAAATGGGAGCACGAAACCTCGAAGCTAACGTAGATTCAAAATTAGTGGCTGAACAAGTCAATGGGCATTACGATGCAAAGGGTGAAGCTATGGCGTTATATCTAGAACAAGCACGGATGTTAATCAGCCAATTCCAAACGTTTAAAGTCAATCACATAAACAGAAGCGAAAACAAGCACGCGGATGCACTAAGCAAGTTAGCCGCCACCAGCTTCAGACACCTAGCAAAAGAGGTACGCATCGAAGTGTTGTCCAATCCTTCTGTCCCTCTCAAACAAGTAAATGTTATAGAGATCGGCAATCCATCCTGGATGTCTCCGATCATCTTATACTTACAACACGGGAAACTCCCTGAAGGAAAAGCAGAAGCTCGAAAGATCCAAAACAAAGCAATTAACTATGAAATGGTGGAGGGGATTCTGTACCGAAAGTCATTCATGGGACCGTTACTGCGCTGTGTTGACAAAACAGACGCACAATATTTAGTCAGGGAAATCCATGAAGGTTTATGCGGGATACACGCTGGACAGTGCATGGTAGTGGCAAAAATAATGAGTGCAGGATATTATTGGCCGGGAATGCACGTAGACGCGGTAGAATTACTACGGAAATGCTCCGCTTGTCAGCGCCATGCACCAAAAACACTCCGACCAAAAAATCCGCTCATACGGTCACGTCCGCCTGGCCTTTCCGACAATGGGGCATCGATCTTGTTGGCCCATTCCCTGACGCGCCAGGCGCAGTAAAATTCATTATTGTACCAGTCGACTATTTCACAAAATGGGTCGAAGCCAAGGCACTAGCCTCAACAACGGCAATGGTATTTCGCAAATTTATATGGGAATATATTATTTGCAGATTCGGATTACCATTGCGTATCATATCCGACAACGACACTAACTTTGCCTCAGAAGATCTTCAGAAATGGTTCAAAGAAATGAAGATCGAGCACAACTTTGCCTCTATGGCGCATCCACAAGAAAACGGCCAAGTTGAGAGTGTCAACAAACAGATCGTCGATGGCATAAAAGCGCGACTCGGAACAGCGCGCAGAGGATGGGTTGATGAACTCCCCAGCATCCTATGGGCACACCGCACCATGCCAAAGACCAGCACTAGGGAAACCCCGTTCAGTCATGTCTAAGGATCAGAGGCAGTAATCCCAGCCGAAATTGGTCTTCCATCGCCGCGCATGCTCGCCATGGAAAGACAAAACAACGAGCAAGAACGAAGAATGAATTTAGACCTTCTGGAGGAAAGGCGCGAAAACGCTGCCATCACAGAGGCAAGGTACAAATCCAAACTTGAAAAATACTATAACGCACGCGTACGCGTGTGCACATTCGTTCCGGGAGACTTCGTTTTGCGTGACAATGAAGCTTCTAACGCGGAAAAACCAGGCAAATTAGCGCCAAAATGGGAAGGACCATACATCATTAATGAGGTTCTGGGCAAAGGCGCTTACACTCTAAAGAGAATTGATGGGACACTAGTTCCCCGCACCTGGAACGCGCAACAGCTGCACAGGTGTTATATATAAGCCAAAACATTCCAAGAAGATGAAACTATACAGGCAATGTATTTTTCTATTACACTTTGTATTATTGTCTTTGCGCTCTATTAATGCAAGCATCATTCTTAAACATGTTACTGTTTGTTACAAATTGCATATAATTCTTTTGGTTTACGCGAAAACAATACGGTAAACATTGAACGCCTCATGAACAGTCTAAATAAGCCAGCTTTGCGCACATTTTAGACCTACGTTCACTCATGAGTTCAATACCATTCTCATTCGCTTTACCTACACAAAGCAATTAAACATATGCAACATATTGTAATCCAAACATAAACTAAGCATTCATGCACAACAGTGCATCAAAAAATATCATTAAGTGTAGCAACAACACTTTAAGACAACTATTCACAAAAGAAACACTGAGAAACACAGCAGTGTTTCTTCAAAAAAAAAAAAAGAGAAGAACAGTGCTAGTTACAAATAAAACAAACTAGGAAAGCTGGTCCAACACCCCATATGGAGTATGAAGAACCTCACCATACTCCGACAACGGACGGGGGTCAACAATCCAAGGATTAACACCCTCACCCTCAACTTCAACAACAGCAACCGGAATAGCAACCAGAACAATAGCAACCGGAGCAATAACAACCGGAATAACACCCTCACCCTCAACTTCAACAACAGCAACCGGAACAATAGCAACCGGAGCAATAACAGCCGGAATAGCAACCGGAGCAGCAACCGGAACAACATTTGGAGCAGCAACACGGCGACGTCGTTGATAAGCAATCAACAAACTTCCTCTCCGAAGGGACTGAGTCACAAGATGTGCCGACAACCGAGTAACTCCACCATTATTGTCGTCGGCAAGACGAACACGGAAGCGGTTCTCCAAGGCTTCTCGATGATTTGCATTCTCAACACCGTCATCCCTAACAGTAACCTCAGTCACCAGATTGGAAAGCAATAACAAACCGTCAGCAGCATCGAGCACACGCAAGACGTAAGAAAGCCGCCTCCATTGAATCTGCCCCCTGTTCTCCATTTTTCCCAAATTAGGAGAAGAATATCACAACTGATATGAATAAATAAACCAAAGTAGTAGTATCGGGATAAGAGACGTAATGATTTAGTGTCAGATCAGGTGCCATATCAACGGCGCTGACACTACAAATATCATATCTCATTAAAAGCTCCTGGCAGAGTCCACACAGATTCCCAGGGACTACAGTGGAACTAGAAGGCGAAGAGTCAACACAACTTACAAAAAAAAAATTGACGTCAGCTCATAATTATGCAAACTCTTCGCCTAAAGTCCTAACAAGTTCAAGATAAACAAAGGTATAAAGATCTTTTCTCAAAAAATTATTCATATACCCAAAAGTCAAAGATTTTCAAAAATCAAATCATGATAAGCAAAATAAATCTTCTCACAGAAGATTTCCTATTTTCGCGCCCAAAGCATTTTCTCTCATAAAGTCCAGTGCTCCACTTATTTGCATAAGAGCAACACTAGAATGGGGGACTTGAAGGGGTAAGGTCCCAAAAACCTTATACCAAGTACATGGGACCATACCACGACCTCACCTCTTAGCCCTCTTTTGACCTAGCGCGGCCGCGTAACTAGTCCTACAGAGAGGACTTAAGAGGAAGATAGCAGGCAACACTTGCGTGCTGAAAAGGAAATCATAAACCTTGCGCCTTCCTCCTTAAACAAAGGATGGAAATCCTAAGTTAGACACTTCCGCTTAAATAAATACCCAGACTTGGGGATTATTTACTCAACTGATACCCCACAGTAAAGGATCACACTGGATTATGGCAATAAACCTTCTAGAAGGATTCAATCGTGCAACACCAGACGGTTATAACCGTCTGGTACACGTGTCATCATCTCAGGCCTCCCTGAAATCACGATGATGGCATGGAATTGGAGGAAAACCTCCACTTGCCCACTGTCCACGTGGCGACTCCCCAGCCATTGATCAAAACAGTGATCCGTGTGCTCTCACACCGGATCGTGAAGATTAACGGAAGGAAAAAATAACCGCCTACGGGGTTAGCATCTTCCGTTAATATTTCATCAACAAGTTTTCCCGCCCAAACTCTCGGTTATAAATATAAGGATAATTCAGGTATGAACTTCAAGTTACACACACTTCGTTAACTCTTCTTCTTCTTCCAAAACACATACTTATTCTCACGCCGGAGTCTGGTCAAGGAGAGAACCCCCCCTTCTCCCCTTGACGAGGCTAACGGTGTTTTGTTTTACAGAGTTCACCGGAGAAGGAGATCAGTCATATCGAATCAAACGAGAGAAACAACTCCTTTATGCAGAACCAAACCCCCTAGATAATTTGATTCCGGTCATTTATCTAGTGTTTCTTCAGTGGATCTATAGTCAAAGCATAAAATTGATTCGTTATGTCAATAGAATTGTAAATCCAACAAATATTGCCAACTTTAATTTTCCTAAAAAGATTTAACACAAATTGTTCAATATCCGTTGTAAGTTATCCAGTCAAATAGAAAACAAAATATTGAAAATTTCCCAACAAAATTGTTTTGAACTTCTAATGGACCCTTACCAACTTTGTGTAAGGTTAGGAAGGCATTGTGGTTTTACATGTAAGCCGGTGTTAAAGCGACTTTCACTTAGGCAACTGTCAACAGACTTTAACCAACTCATCCTTTCACTATTACGTTGCAGTTTTTTTTTTTTTTTTTGCACAACCAATGACAACATTTAATTGCCAATAAGAGGGCCAGCTAGTCGCCGAAAGTCCCAAAATACATAGAAAGAAACAATGACATTACTTTACCAAGCCTCTAATGTTAAAATCACACCAACGGTCCCACTTTAAATTCCCAAATTTAGATCTATTTTTAATCCATACAAATGACTCCACTTTGATATCTTCCAGCATTTTAGGAACCGTCTCCCATCACGTTGTGGTTTAACTAGTATTTAAATAAAATAAAAAAAATATAAATGGATGTGTGTGTCTGAGTGGGCCCCCACCTTTTCCAACCTTTAACGTCCATGAAGGGCTTGGCAAATCCAGCTTTGGCGCCCGATGATGGCTCCCCAGGGCGGTGTATAGGGCCTTAACAAGCCCATGTGACAAGGGCGCAAGACCAGAGCGATTGGCCTAAGGTAAGACTCTTCCATGATTTGATCAAATTTTTTGATTGGTTTTGTGAATAATAATAACCAAAACATTCCGTTAGTAGAAATATTAAAACAAAATCATCGGTTTTTCATGTCGCAGATCTTTTTTTTTCTTTTCTTCACTTTTCTCGGGCTCGGTTAATAGGTTTTACCCCTAACTAAATATGCACAAACCTCCTCTTCGATGTTATCGCCGTGTAGATGAACAGAAAATTAGTTCCTCACTATAGAAGTTGCGTCGTTCAAAAAAACTTAAAAAATCGTTGCATTCTTACCTTAAATCAAAAGACAAAAACAACCACACAAAGCTACAAATGTCAAAAGACAATAAACTTCCAAAGGATGCTACGACAGAACGTGGTCTTCTCTTCTCCATCAATATTATTTAGTGACTCGTCAACTTCAGTCGTTTTCCTTGAAGCTTTAATATTCCCTTTATGTTGAGGTTAAAATCGTAATTTTTCAGTAAACTACATTAATAATTTAAGAGTTTGCTTTCTGTTTGATAATTTTTTTTCCCCTAACAAGACAAAATCCGTTCAAAATCTAAATGGAATGAGATATCTATATTGTCGTAGCAAGTTTGACATTTAGCTTGAAAGAAGTAACTAAACAAAATTTATCTTTAATAAGTAGGTGACTAAAGGGCATTTTATCCCAACATTATATTTAGGCCTGTAAACAAACCGAACGTTTATTAGTTGTTCGTGAACTTGTTCGACGGGAGTTCGTTTGTGTTTAATAAATGAACGAACACAAACACAATTTTTTATTCATTTAGTTAAACGAACGAACTAAACATAAACACACATTTTGTTCGTTCATTTATTTTGTGAACGTCCGTTTATGTTTGTTCTACTGTGTTCGCTTATGTTCATTTATTTACATTTGCTTATGTTCGTTCATTTATGTTTGTTTGTGTTCGTTTTAATTTAAATGCATAAGAAGTTACATTTATATAAATATTAAACATAAATGAACTTTCTAACTACTTATATAAATATTGGTAATTGGGCTTTCTAGTACTTTTTTTGAACGGCAAATTTGGATCACTGACGGACCATTTGGATATCATCGTGCCACTAACGGAACCACCCGATCATATTCATCTCCACTAGGCATAATGCCTATACACCAATTCAGGAGGAAACCCAATAAATATGGGAAAAACCCTCTTGTGGGAATCGAACACAGGACCAATTGGTCCCAAAGTCCTATCTCACCCCCAAGATGCCACTAGGCTATAAAGCCATGGGCGGGCTTTCTAGTACTTAAAATGAGGTTTTCAAAGGAATTTATCGTAATTAATCACTAATTTATATAAAAAAACCACTTTATGTTCGTTTATGTTTAGTAAATTATGTTCATTTGTGTTGATTATTATTTGCTAAGTTATGTTCCTTTAATTTTTTTGTTTATGTTCTCATTTACGTTTGTGAACTGTTCGTTTAGGTTTTAAACGAACAAACATAAACGACCACAAACAAAAATTGTGTTTGATTAAATATCCGTGTTCGGTTAAAATTAAATGAACATGCCTATGTTTGTGTTCGTTCGGTTCACTTCCTAAAGGTCAAGGGTTCAAGTCACGCTAATTAGGAGTAGATTAGATTAGTGTGTGAGTTGTTGTTTAAAAAAAAATAGGTAGATGAACAAATCATAAAGTTCTAAATGGACTAAGGTGTCAATGTGTACGGTAAATTCTCTAGTTTCATTTTAGCATGCCAACTCCTATGCATGCACACCGAAGGCTATGTGTTACGATAATGAGCCTCTCCTTCTCCTCCATCCTTAATCGTCAACTCACGCCACATCACTATCCCTTTCCTCCATCCCCAACCTATAAGTTATGAATTCAAGTCCCACAGACAACAAGGTATTAAAAGAATTCGCCGTTAAAAAAACAAGTGCCACTTACGTTTTACGTTGTAGCCTAGTGGTAGAGGGAAAATACCCTCTTGGAGGAGACAGAAGTTCGAAACCCACCAAAGATGGAATAGGGTTGAAAATTGTTAGTTGTTTAAAAAAACAACTCTTTAATTGGAAATTATAGTTTTGTGGAGCATATAATATTATTATTAGGTATTGTAAGTGGTGTCATTAATAAGGAATCATTAGAGTCTTTTACTATTATTAAGCAGTTTAATTACATAGTTAAGAACAGATAATCTATTGGGAATAGCCCAATTGTGTCGATGAGTTAGATAAACTGTAGAATAGTACGAGGTCATGGGTTTAATCCTCATGGTGTGTAAGGCTGGAGGGTGTGGAGGTGCCACCCCCACCAGCTAGGACACTATAGCACCCCGAGACGCTATCCACCCACACCCCGCATGTTAACTGGGGGCGCCATAGATGGCTCCAGCATGGTAACGCCAAGGTTCAAAGGATTAGGTGGGGCCCACATGTGTTTGCACCAATCAAATCTTTTTTTTTTTTTTTAAATATGAGGCTCCATCCACACCATGCAAATTAAATAGGGCTCCATGGCTGAGGTGGATCCTACGTGGCGCTGACGTGGATCCTAATTGGACTGATAAAGCCCCAAGAGGCTCCAACCACATCCTATAGCCTAAGTGTAGCCATTCATAAAAAAAAAATTTAAGAACCGATGACAATTTCTTTTGGTTAGCTACAAAAATAAATTTATTAATTCGTGTTTTACAAGACACAAATATTCACTATACAATATATAAAAAAGCGAAAAATAGTTCGGAAATCAGTAAGAAATCTCAAAATATGTATTTGTTTCATTTCACAAGTGAAAAATAGTTCGGGAAATGGAATCAATAAGAAATCTCAAAATAAGTATTTGTTTCATTTCACGAGCGAAAAATAGTTCGGGAATCAATAAGAAATCTCAACATATGTATTCGTTTCATTTCACGAATGCAAGAGACCTCTCTTGTTCGTTAGCAAACTTCTACTTCATATATTCTTTAATAAAATTCATAATATACATGTTAGTACTCTTTTTCCTTAACTAAATTTTGTCTTACTGGATTTTTTTAGTACGTTTTAGTGAGACAGTTACGTAACTAATCATGACAATTAATATCGGTTTTATTTTTTAGTTCGTTTTAGCACCAACATTATACAGTAATATAATGTTGGTGTATGACTCATTTATAAACAAAGTGTTATAAATACTGACACTTTGGTCCATAAACCGAGCCAGATTATATTTATGTAATGTATGTTTTAAGTTGATTACACCCAACTCAATGAATGAAAATATTCTCCTATTTTCTCTATCTTTATCTTAGTTTTTATTTTCTGGATAAATACTAGAAACAGTAGCTAATTTGTATGATTCATAACTATTCTTACATCTTATCTTACTTTAACCATCTGGCTTAGTGCTAGGTCATTCTCGAATGAATGTTTGCTCTATTATTGTCTCTTTACTCTTGCCACTTGCTTGATTACTTTTACTTACTTTCATAATCAAATCAACCCTCTAATCTTTTTTTTAACGGGCTAAGTTTTCCCCTTAAATACCTACACCTCCCAATGATTGAACCTTCGTATCCACACAAGAGATAATTTCTCTTGACCACTAGGCTATAACCTAAGTGGCAACCCTCTGATCTTTTATCAGGTCATTAATTAATTAATTTAAACGCTACACGTTACGTTCCTTGAGAGACCGACACTTGGTTAGGCTTACCTAATTATTCGATGCATGACATGTTCTCCGGTTACTATCTTTTAGTATAGTTAAAGTTCATTTAAATGCTTTTTACAAATGATTAAATATACAAGGTTTTCCATATCAAGTGTAGACTTGCTACTTATTTATTATTTTGTTGTGATAGTTTTTAAAAGCGTCAATATATTACTACCGAGCCTTCTGATTGAGTGGTAACTATTGGATATTAGGATTATTGTTATGAGCTAACGGGCCTATTAGAGCATTCACATTGGAACCTTTATATTAGTACATTCTATATAATATAGAGGAAATTATAGAGGAAACAACAACAAAAAAACCACTACATTGGAATCTCTATAATAGAGAAAGTTTTATAGATATTAAAGTAAACCTTAGAGGCTCATATATCCATGCCTTTATATTTTTATTTTAAGTGTAGGAAAGAGAATGAAGTAATAAAATAAGGGTCTGTTTGGTATGAAATAATGGAATAGACAAGGGAATGGAATGAACGATGGAATGGAATGGGCAAAGGAAAGAAATGGATTATTACCATTCCATTGTCGTGTTTGGTTACCCTATAAAATTGAGGGAGGAATGAAACACAATTCATTATGAATGACAAAAATACCCATGCACTCAAAATACTAGTAACATCATGATATATTAATATTGATTTCCTCACAAATATCCAAAATCCCCTCATTCTAAAATCACTTTATCTACATCATTAAGAGCTCGAATTTCATCATATAAACTTTCAAAACAGAAGATATATATAGCCTTTCATGAGTACCATCCCAGCCCCAAAATTACTATATTTTGCCCTTTCATGGATTATTTAAGTTTATTTCCTTTTTATCGGTTCATCACATGTAATGGAGCTTTTAGCTTGATTACGGAAATTTGTGGATTATTTAATCACAGATGTCGAGTAAATTATACTTGATGCTTTAATCTTCCATCATCATCTTTTTTATATTTATCTCCCAACCTTTTTCACCTTTTTAGAGCTACCATTATCATTCAATGAAAACATTATCAATTTAAGATTTTTTACATCAGAAGCCACATCTTTAATAATATACTCTCAAATAATTTATGATTCATCATTTTGGGAACAAAAAACACTATCCAAAAAATTGATAGTAACTTAGAGAATGTACATATAATTCATTACATATGGTCTTTTAACATTTCTATAATTCAATAATTCCATGGACATTCGATCCATTGAACCGTAATCGCAAGAGAAACCTGGAAACAAAGAATCATAACTAGGGTTCCACTCCGTTCAAGAATCAAAATCTGAATGTTTGATCATATCACATCTTCAAGTTGATTAAGGAATCACTGTGATCAACAAAATTATTATTTGAATAAAGCGAAAATCAACGCATCAATTCATTAAAACGAATATACAAGCAACAAATCACGTTCAGAACTATCACGCAGCCTCAATTTATGGTTGAATGGTTGAATGTCTATAATTGGGCGTCATGAATAACCCTAATTGTAGGTGAAGATCATCCTTGTGTTGATGATTTGCCTCTGTAGGGAAGATGAGAATTGATTTGTGAAGGAGAAGATACATTGAAGTGGAGAGAAGAAAGGCAAGGGGAGGGTAAATTTGAGAAACAACAATGATTACGGGACGGAATGAAAAAAAAGGAGGGGGCGGGGAGGAATACTTCAGGGCTTGTTTTGAGGGAATGGAATGATCTACGTAATGCTTGATTCCATTCCATTCGTCTACCAAACAACCCTATTTTTATTACACTTGAATAGGTTATTCCATTCCTTCGTTCATTACCTCCTACCAAACACTACCTAAGTGATTGTGAGTATAATAGAGAAATAGATACAGAGTTGGATGTGAGAGGTTTTTGAAAAGTAAACTTAATTTAGAGAAAAATGTGTTTTTTGATTAAATCATATAGATGGAGATAGAGGCTCCACTGTGAATGCTCTTAGATGTCTACGGTTTACGTTCCATGCTCTGATACCACGTTAAATGGTAAAATACAATATATAGAATATGGAACGTAAACCCAAGACATCTAATGGGCTCGTAAGCTCATAACAATAATCCTAATATTCAATAGTAACTCAATGACTTTCCAAATGGAAGGTGTTGGAGTTTTAAAAGCCTTCAATTTTTTGTAGTACCGTATCAACTTTATATATAAGCTAAAACCGAACAATATCATATCTCTTAAAGTTCAACAATCAATATCTAGAAAGCTATAGAGATATAAGATGGAAAGGTCAACACAACGATATATCTAAGTGGATCTTGATTTGTGTATATTACCGGTAAAGTGATTAAATTGGGTTGGACAGCGAACGTACCATGTTGTTTGTCCAGCAATTACAACTCCATAGGCAAAATAATGGGTATCCCATCCCTATGCTTTTTACCAACTTTAAAAGAAGAATTTGCTATATTTAAAACAATAAATTATTTTTATTTAGGATGATCATAGAAAAAAACAATATCCACCGACTATAATGATCATAGAAACGTACCATGTTGGCAGTCCTAAGTATTAATATATTGACTTCTAATGGACTTTAACAAACAGAACCATAATGCCATTAGTCTCTGGTCCCGGAAAAAAATGTTTAGGCTAGAAAAAGGTTCCTAAAGGTCCGATCTAAGGTTACAAAAATTTTTGGGACGAAAATGTAGAGTTTTCCGACCAAAAAGATGTTTCTAGCAAAATAAAAGTGTTCCTACGACCTTAATAATTGAGGATTTTACTAGAAAAATGTTTCTAAATGTCTGTAATAAGGTTACAAAGAGGTCTGAGACGAAAAAGTTGAGTTTTCCGGGCAAAAACGTTTTTTCGGTGACCGGAGACTAACGACGTTAGAATTCTGTTAGTTAGGATCCATTGAAGGCCAATATGACAATAGTTGGGACTACCGATTGTATTTTTTAAGTTAAGACTGTTGACGACGAATAAAAAAATAGGATTATCAAAATCCAATATGCTTTTGAAAATGACATTAGTGGAAGATCACAATCAAATTTATGGTCGAAAAGGTTAAAACCAGTGTTGTAAGAATCGTTAGGCGCTAGTCGGGCGGTGGGGTACTGACTAGCGATTAATCGGGATTAATAGGGATTAATCGGATTGAGATTTTTATAGGTAATTTTTAGTTGCATATATACACACACATTTTTATATGTAGTTTTTTAAAGGAGACATGTTTTAACCCCTCATTAACTCATTTTTTAAATAATTGAAAGGAATTTATATGGTTTGGTCAAAATTTGACAGGCATCTAGCCAAAATTTGGCAAGAATAGGACCGCTAATGACTGCCTAGCTATTAATCGGCCATTAATCGGTGAACCTCCGATTAGTGATTAATCGGCGACTAATCGGAGACTAGTCGGAATTTTTACAACCATGGTTAAAACATCCAAACAAAATTAATCGGTAGGCTGGTGAGTTGGTAATATAACATATATAATTAATAAAATAATATAATATTTATGCATTGTAATGCGCCTTTTTTAGATAATATAATTAAAAGAACTTTGAATTGAAAAAGGATCACCGGTGGACGTGCCGGAGTGGTTATCGGGCATGACTAGAAATCATGTGGGCTCTGCCCGCGCAGGTTCGAATCCTGCCGTCCACGAATTTTTGTTTTCTTAAAGAAACGTTTTTGGAAGAACATCATAATAATTATTTTTATTAGTGAGTGGAAAACTACTTTATCTTTCTTTTAACTAGACGCAGTATCTCTTAATCTCTTATTATTATCTTTAATTATGTTTAATTCAAGTTATGGATGCTCCTAAATATTGGGATGCAAACAAACCAAATGTTCGACGAACAGTTCGTGAACCGTTCGGTGGGAAATTCGTTTGTGTTTGTTCGTTTAGTAAACAAACGTACACGAACAAAAAATTTCGTTCGTTTAGTTAAAACGAACATGAACAGAGGTCGCACGTTCGTTCATTTATTTTCGTAAGCGTTCGGTAACGTATTCGTTCGTGTTCGATAGTTTATTAGTGTTTTTAGTTTTTATATTTTATTTAAATACTTTAAAATTTCAATAAATAAATATTAAATAAGTGTTAATATTTACTATATATATTTACTATATAATAAAAGAAACCACTTTAGGAACACTTGTCATCATATTAGACAATCTCTTATAGATAATTATCATTTTAGTTTAATCTCTTCTAATTAATTTTAGATAACCCTCTTACAAATATTATTAGTTTAACATCTTATGGATAATTATTATTTAGTTTAATCTCCTTCTCATTTATAATATTATTTATTTGAATTAATTATATTTGAACGTTTTGTTTAGTTTAGTATCAAATAGATTTTACGAAACTTAAAATAAAATTAACTAATATTATTTATCATTTATACATTTACGGAGTTTTAAATAAAAGATTAAATTTATTGAGACTTCATTAACAAATTTTGCAACAACATGACAATCTATTTTTATCACGAAAACCAAACTTTGTATTAATATATTAAATATTTTTTATTTTCACTATACAAAATTACATTTACTCGACCCATGTAATACATGAGGTTTTTTAAGATATAACTTTTTATTATTTGATATACAAAATTAGATTTATTCAATTCGTACAATACACGGGGTTTTTTAAGGATATATATTTTTTTATTATTTAGTACAGAAAATTACATATATTCAAACCGTGTTGTCATACCCCAACCGATGACGGAAACATCGGGGCATGGCACTGAGCGAAACAGATTGTCCAGAAGTTTTCATAACAATTATCATTACCAATCAATTTAAAGTAACATGTCCCATACCATGTCTCAAAAGGTAAACAAATTATTACAGACAAAATCTAGGCAAATAGTTCTATTCCGACAACTCAGATTTTTCAAATAGCCCAATTGTTTATCTGCTTCTAGAGACCCTTGATTTCATTTGTACAGACAACTATTTGTTGGCCTCTAGAGCCTTATTCTAGCCTCGATTTTCTAGCAGATAAGCATCCTAAATACCTGTCACATACGTTAAAATAAAGTCAATACACATAGTGTAAAGGTGAGCATACAAGTTTGATAATAGCATATAGAGTTCGAAAGCGTTACGCATGACCAGCACGTACACAGAGAGAAATGAGGCATGTTAGTTATCGACATGAACCTATCGATACCAATGACTGCGGGTTGACTGCCCGAGGCAGTTCGCAATACATGATTACCACCGTAATCCATGCAAGTAATTGTCCTTAACAACCCCCGCGAACGGGTGCTGAGTCCAAACTATGGTACTATCGTTGCTAAGGCAGGTAGACAACATTCCATGTGTAAACATAACAAACAGGCATTCATTAAGCCACGTATAACATGCGGTAACGGTTAGCGTTTAAATAGTGTTGAGTAGTGTGTTCGATGTGATTTGAATATTCGTAACGTATGTAACACCCAAATGTGCATAAAGCAAAAAGAGATCGAGTATACTCATAGCGATTGATGGATTGAAGGGAGCGCTAGAGAGTAGGGTTAGCCTGAACAGTACGATAACATGACGATAAGTGACGCGTAAAACGATGCAAAGTGTAAGTGGGTCGGACAGCAGTTCGATCGGACGGTAGTCCGATCGGACAGCCGGTCGTGCGAGTGACAATCCGTTCGGACGGTTGTCCGGTCGGATGGTAGTCCGCTCGGATGACTGTTCGAGTGGATTGTTTCTTCCTTTGAGAAGGATGTGTTTGTGTATGATGGCTTGACTTTTGAAGTTTTCGTTGTAGTATTTTGAAAACATTGAAGTACCATTACCTTTCAGGCCGGTCGATCGGACAGTCGTTCGATCGGACGGCACCCCGTTCGGTTGGGCAGTTTGGTGAGAACAAGTTCACAGCGGGTTTGTCACCCGTTCGGACGGTGGTTCGATCGGATGGCATCCTTGTGCATTGAACATGTTGAAAATTGTTTAAGTGTTGAAGTCCAAATGTCTCATGATTCGGATGGCAGTTTGATCGGTTGGTAGCCCGATTGGACTCTTCAAAGGATTCCTAACCTGACCTGATGATCTATAAATCATGGGTTTAAATAATCAATTTAGATGATCATATATTAAACATCCATTGGTGATGTAGTGCCTACGGGCTATACTCATTGTCATATAAGACAAAAGACAGTCGTAGTCTATGACTCCATGTCAGAAAAAGGTAAAGAACTATGTTCGAACCTTAATGCCTTGATTCTCTGAAATCATGGCTTATGATTTAAAATGTCCCCGTGACTAGGCCTTTTGTGCCACTAATAATACTGTAATTGTTTTATAATTAGGATAAATTATAATAAAAATCCTAAATAAATACGATTAACAAATTAACCCAATATGGTCTATGTTTACCATGGTTAATGAATTGTCATAAAAGACAATTCCATAATAAACTCTCAAATAAATTAATGTCAATATCTTATGTAACAGTTCAAGCTACATGGCTGACTCATATGAGATCAACAGTCGGCCAAGGGAGAATCATGACACCACCAGGATCAATGTAACTGGTGCAGAGCTCCAAGCGTTAATTGACAATGCTGTTACAAAAGCCTTGGATAGGCAGTATAGTGAGTCGAGCGGTACTCGAAACAGAACCCAATCAGTACCCCATTCCAAGCCTGAGACTCATTCTGAGGCTCACAGCAAGCCACCTCCCAAGAAGGAAGAGCCAAAGAAAGACGATGACGATCGTCAGTCCTCAAATCAGCAAAGTGTCCCATCAAAGAAGATCGAGCTTAAGCAGGAACCACGTGGTAAGTCCTGCACATATAAGTATTTTGTTTCATGCAAACCGAGAGACTTTACTGGGGAAAAAGGAGCTGTCGACTGCATGACTTGGTTAGACGAAATGGACACTGTGGTTGATATCAGCGGGTGCGCTGATAAGGATGTGGTGAAATTCGTGTCTCAGTCATTCAAGGGTGAGGCATTAGCTTGGTGGAGGTCTTTGATCCAAGCTACAGGGAAAATCCCATTGTACAACATGTCATGGGATCAGTTTGTGACGTTGATTAAGGAAAACTACTGCCCTCAGCATGAGGTTGAAAAGATTGAATCTGATTTCTTGTCTTTGGTTATGAAGAACCTGGACTGTCAAGCCTACCTTACCAGCTTCAATACAATGTCAAGGTTGGTTCCCTATCTTGTGACACCGGAACCAAAAAGGATAGCTCGATTCATCGGGGGTTTAGCCCCAGAAATCAAGGCCAGTGTGAAGGCCTCTAGACCAGCTACTTTTCGGTCTGCAGCAGATATATCATTGTCCCTTACTTTGGAAGCGGTCAGGCAGAGATCGCTGAGGAACACCGATACCGAAAAGAGGAAGCGTGAGGATGACAACTCACGACGTTCAGACAAGAGACATAAGGGAAATCATGATCACAAAAAGGGTTCTAGATCCAAGAAGGAGGGTCATCAGTCGGGTGATAAACCCAAATGTAAGATCTGCAAGAAAAGCCACTTCGGGAAATGCAGATATGAGTCGAAATCCCAGCAACAGACCAGGGCATGTGGGATTTGCAAGTATTTTGAGCATAAGACCTCAGACTGTAAGAAAATCAAGGATGCTACGTGCTATAGCTGCAACGAGAAAGGGCACATTAAGTCGAACTGCCCGAAATATGCCAAGAAACCAGAAGAAGGTAAAAAGACCAACGCTAGGGTCTTCAGGATGGATGCTAAGGAAGCAGTGCAGGATGATAACGTGATAACAGGTACCTTTCTTATAAATGATGTTTACGCAAGAGTGCTATTCGATTCAGGAGCTGATAAGTCATTTGTAGATAATAAGTTTTGTAAGTTACTGAATTTACCTGTTAAAACCCTAAGTGTGAAATATGAGGTGGAGTTGGCAGATGGCACCTTAGAAACTGCCTCAACCGTATTAGATGGATGTTTCATATCCATTAGGGACCACTCTTTTCCTTTGTCCCTACTTCCTTTGAATTTAGCCAGTTTCGACATAGTTTTAGGCATGGACTGGTTATCTCATAACCAGGCCCAGATTGTCTGCAATAAGAAGCAAGTGGTGATCAAGACTCCGTCTGGTGAATCACTTACCATTCAGGGAGATACCCAATATGGATTGCCTGAGCAAGTGTCTATGCTCAAGGCCTCTAGGTGTCTGAAGAAGGGTTGTGTCATCGACATGGCGCAAGTGAGTATCGACGAGCCGAAGCCCAAGATTGAGGATATCCCCGTCATTTCTGAATACCCTGAAGTTTTTCCTGAAGAGCTACCTGGTTTACCACCAGATAGACAAGTAGAATTCAGAATTGACATCATCCCTGGAGCAGCACCAGTAGCAAGGGCGCCTTATAGGTTAGCACCAACAGAAATGAAGGAATTGAGAACACAACTAGACGAATTGCTAGCCAAAGGTTTCATTAGGCCTAGTTCGTCTCCATGGGGAGCGCCAATCCTATTTGTCAAAAAAAAGGATGGATCGATGCGTCTGTGCATCGATTACCGTGAGCTTAATAAGGTCACTATCAAGAATAGGTATCCTTTGCCCAGAATCGACGATCTGTTCGATCAACTTCAAGGGGCAAGTTACTTCTCTAAGATTGACTTAAGGTCAAGCTATCATCAACTGAAGGTTAGAGATGAAGATGTATACAAGACTGCAATTATGACTCGTTATGGTCATTACGAGTTCCTGGTGATGCCTTTTGGGCTCACTAATGCACCTGCCGCATTCATGGATCTCATGAATCGCATCTGCAAGCCTTACTTGGACAAATTTGTCATCGTCTTCATCGATGATATTCTTATATACTCGAAGAATCAAGCTAACCATGAGAAGCACCTCCACTGTATTCTAAAACTGCTTCAACGGGAAAAGCTCTACGCCAAATTCTCTAAGTGTGAATTTTGGCTTTGTGAAGTCCAATTTCTTGGACATATGGTTAGTGAACGCGGAATCCAGGTAGATCCCGCTAAGGTTGAAGCTGTCATGAATTGGCAAGAGCCGAAAACGCCCACAGAAATTCGCAGCTTCTTGGGATTGGCAGGATATTACAGACGTTTCATTGAAAATTTTTCAAGGATTGCTGCACCCCTAACTTCTTTGACTAGGAAGAATATTAAGTTCAACTGGGGACCGAAGCAACAAGAATCCTTTGATATCCTTAAGCAGAAGCTAAGCAATGCACCTGTGTTAACATTGCCTGATGGAATAGAAGAGTTTGTGGTATACTGTGATGCATCACACACCAGTATGGGGTGTGTGCTTATGCAGAAAGGCAAGGTTATTGCCTATGCTTCACGTCAGTTAAAGGTGCATGAAAAGAATTACACCACCCATGACTTGGAGTTGGGTGCCGTTGTATTTGCACTGAAACTATGGAGGCACTATTTATATGGTATCAAGTGTGTGATCTATTCTGATCACAAGAGCCTCCAGCACCTGTTTAACCAAAAGGACTTGAACATGAGGCAACGACGTTGGATGGAAACTTTGAATGATTATGATTGTGAGATAAGATACCATCCTGGCAAGGCAAATGTAGTCGCCGATGCCTTAAGTCGAAAGGAAAGAATGAAACCGATAAGAATCAATGCCAAGAGCATTGAGATAAAGAATGGTTTGAATGAAAGGTTGTTAGCTGCACAGAAGGAAGCTGTATTGGAAGCTAACTATCCTAATGAAAAGATAGGAGTAACTGAAGAACAGTTATCCTATGGCAAGGACGGAATCCTGAGATTAAATGGACGAATATGGGTTCCAGTTCATGGAGGACTTCGGGATGTTATCCTCCAGGAAGCCCACAGTTCTAAATATTCTGTTCATCCTGGAGCTGATAAGATGTACCAGGATCTAAAGGCAAACTATTGGTGGATAGGCTTGAAGAAATCTGTAGCTGCCTATGTAGCTAAATGTTTGACGTGTGCGCAGGTCAAAGCTGAACATCAGAAGGCGTCAGGTTTGCTACAACAGCCTGAACTTCCCACTTGGAAACGGGAAATGGTAACTATGGATTTCATCACCAAGTTACCTAAGACAAGGAAAGGGAATGATACTATATGGGTGATATTAGATCGACTGACTAAGTCAGCACATTTCCTACCCATTAAGGAGACCTATAGCTCCGACATGTTAGCCCAATTGTACGTGGATAAGATTGTATCTTTGCATGGCGTACCAGTGTCTATTATCTCTGACAGAGATACGAGATACACATCACATTTTTGGAAAAGTTTCCAACAATCTTTGGGCACGCGCTTAAATTTCAGTACGGCTTACCATCCTCAGACGGACGGGCAGAGTGAGCGTACCATACAAACGTTGGAAGACATGCTTGGTGCGTGTGTGATTGACTTGGGTGGTAGCTGGGATAACCACCTACCATTAATCGAGTTCTCATATAACAATAGCTATCATACGAGCATTAAGGCTGCGTCCTTCGAGGCCTTGTACGGTAGAAAATGCAGAACGCCCGTTTGTTGGGCGGAAGTTGGAGATGTCCAACTAACAGGACCTGAAATAGTCTTTGAAACGACGGACAAGATTGTCCAAATTCGTGATCACTTGAAAGCTGCCAGAGATAGGCAGAAAAGCTACGCAGATCTAAAGCGTAAACCTCTGAAATTCAAGGTAGGTGACAAAGTGTTGCTTAAAGTATCACCCTGGAAAGGGGTAATGCGATTTGGTAAGAAAGGCAAGTTAAGCCCGAGGTACATAGGACCATTCGAGGTCATCGAATGTGTCGGATCAGTTGCTTATAAGTTAAACTTACCTGAAGAGCTCAGTGGTATTCATAACGTATTCCACATCTGCAATCTGAAGAGATGTCTAGCTGATGAATCACTAGTCATACCACATACAGATGTGCACATAGAAGAGAGCTTGAAGTTTGTTGAAAAACCTGTGTCAATCGAGGATCGACAGGTTAAGAAGCTTCGAAGGAAGCATGTACCGATCGTAAAGGTTAAATGGGATGCCCGTAGAGGTCCAGAGTACACGTGGGAGGTAGAGTCCACAATGAAAGAAAAGTACCCTCACTTATTTCAGTAAATCTCGAGATCGAGATTTCTTTTAAGGGGATGAGGATGTGACACCTCGAAAATTCATGTCCAATAATGAATTGACACGTGTCATAAGCTTTGAACGTGTGAAAGAATGTTCTGGAGGGACTAAAGTTGACAAACAAGGAAGGTATGTGAATATAAGGGTTCAAAATGTCAACAATGGATAAATATACTTTACAATAACCCTACATGATGTTTATACCCTTAAACGAATGAATCATGGATCATACGAAGCTAATTGTGAAAGAAGGTTAGAGATTACAAACTACAGGGGTTAAATGTGTCAACATGTTTAAAGTATACCTCTGAGTGACCTTTTGGCAAACCCAAAGCTTTGTAACGATTAATTATGCTCACTAGAATGCATGATAAAAATTTCACCAAGTTTCGTTATCGTATGAGAAAGTTATGATAAAATTCCTATGCGAGGGGTTAAAAGCGCCAACATTGAAATTTATGACTTTTCGGGTAATCAAAAGTTAACAAAGGACTTAACAAAGTTGGTATAAGTCTTGAAGCCCTTATAAGTCAATTTAGGAGGCTCATAATGCAAGAAATAAAGGTAAAACAACTTTTAGGAGGACCGGGGGCCAAAACTGCAATTAAATGAAAATTGTTTACCTGAGCCCGAGCCTCACGCGGGCCGCGTAAGCCCAGGCAAAGCCTTAAGCGGGCCGCCTGGCACGCCCTGATGCAGAAAACGCCGACAGGTGTCTGTTCAGCCCTTTAACCGACTCTAATTGCTTGTTTTGCATACCATGGGCGACCCCAACTGGTGTTTAGGCACTAGGGACACATGTTTAACATCAGGGAACATGTATAGCATTGCTTGGCATGATCTAGTGAGATTAAACTCACTATATAAAGTCCCACTTTGATGCAACTTTGATCATTCACTCATAACTCAACTTCTGGAGCTTTTGGGAGTTCAAGATCAGTTCCTAAGCATCTCTAGTCGAAATTAGTACCTTGGTAAGTATCCTTAAACTTCCGTAATCGTGTTTTACTTAGTCTATAGCTTAAAAGTCAAACCGTCGTAATTAAGGTTTGACTTAACGATTAATCGCTAATGGTCTAGCAATTAGTCAAAGTAAAGGTAGTTATAAGTTGGTAATTATGTGGGCAATAAACCCTTAAAAGGGCACCCACTGATTCCCGCCTTAACTAGGTCATTTGTCGGGTCAAAGTTTGTTATAAAAAGTTAACAGAAACTTAATTTGAGAATTAACACGTAATTAGCAATGTAGAAGGCGTGCAACCTATTTTATCATTCATATAACTTGGTAATTAGTATAAGAACTGGTCTAAGCTTGTTTGATCCGACAATTTTCTGTTTAAGCTCGATTCGGAACCGAAAGTTGCAAAACTTTGACTTTTGCTTTGACTTCAGTTCTGACCTGATTTAGATGGGTTTAGAAATGCCTTAGAGCTTCCTTAGGACCAGGTTACATGATGGTATAATCCTCTGTGATTGGGTTGTTGATTGTCCGATTCGTTTACACGTTTCCGTTAATTACTTAATGTTGACCATAATGCCCTTTTGTCCATAAAACGAGAATTTTGGAAATGTGAGAGGATAATAATCTTTGTTACTGGTTTATAAACATGTCCCTAAATTTTCACATCAGTTGAAGGTCTAGATTAGGAGTTATGCTTAATAGCGTAATTAGAACGCTTTTTATGAATTAAACGGCGTAATTAGCATAAAGCCTATCTAAACCCAATTTTTTGACACCAAACCTTTTACCCACTGATGAAATATAATATTTTGGGATTTTTGAAGATTTCTAATTATTTTTAATCTGATCATAACAAAGAGTTATTGCCTTGATTCGGTAATTACCGGTTTTACCCTTTTGTTTATAAAATGAGTTTTACATAACCTTTTGATACCAAGTCTTTGGCCACTGATTTTATATGATAAATGAAGTATTTTGAACCTTATAAACTGATCAAAAAACTCAGATTTCCGTTATAACCCAGAAATCGCTTAAAATGGCTTTTTACGCGTATTAAACACCTAGTATGGGTTTAAAACCATTTTGTCATATAAGACTTATCACCAACTGATATGACATGTTAAAATAAGTTGTTCTACTGATTATTTCAGACCCGAATCCCATAATTTTAATTAATCTCTTTTATAATCTTTAAAATGACCAAAATACCCCTACGTTGCTTAATTTGAGATTAAACTCGTTTTGGGCATAATGGAAGGTATCCTACTGATATCACAACATATTTAAGGCATATTAACTTAGGAAACCTATTCGTGACTCATTCGGTTACCCGTTATGCGTTATTCGCGTTCGGTTCGGTTTATGTAACTAGTTTGCATAAATTAGCCGAAACGGGTCGAACCTTATCATTTTTATCTCAAAATCCAGAATGTGTTTAGTTTACCCATATTATACAAGTCTTCGAACTTGTCGGGTCTAAATCACATTCTATTCCGGTCTTCGCTTAATCATGCGTTCGAACCGTATTTTTTCCTTTAAAACTAACCGGTCTTAGCTTAGGCTTAATTAAAGACCCGTTAGGATTCTAATAGGTTATTATAAACCTTCGTTCCAGAATAGGAGACCCGGTAAAAGCTACGTGCACTTGCTTGTTGTGAATATTACTTGCGAAGGTAAATACTTTTAACTTATTTTCCCTATACGGGCTTGGGGTACGGTATATAAAATACCGCTTGGTCGGGCATTGAATCTTTAATCGTATGATGGTTAATTTATTGAAATGACCCGTTTAAATTGTTTTGTTTGCTTAAAGCCTTTGGGAGGTTAATGACCATGTCCCGGATATCCTTGGCATCATTTTACGAAATGGCCACGACCTTAGCACGCGCGTGTAGGCGTACACCTGCTAGTGCATATATAAATAATGAGGTATAACCGCCGGTTACCCGAATAACCCGCCGCGGGACTATATCATGTGGTGTGTCTATTAATCTTCAACCCGGTATTCAACCCGGGCTACTGAACGTATAACAAACATGTAATTCTTTTACAAGTTTATATATAAATAATTATCCCAAGTTATAAAGAGTTTTGTGCCACGTGCATTCAAATCAATTTTACTAAACTTTCAAAATGAGTCGGTTAATTGTATTTACCAGTGTAAACTGACGTATTTTCCCAAAAAGATTAAGTGCAGGTACTACTCCAAATAGGTTGGCTTCTCCTTAGCATCAATAAGAGTCTCGCAAGCTTGGATGCATTTCAGTCTGTTGAACAAAGTTCCTTTTTATTTGATCCACCTGTGGATTATTTTCAACTGCTTTGTGATACTTAATATTACAATATTATTCGGTTGAAATGAATATATCTTTTGCTTCCGCTGTGCATTTAAATATTGTGTTGTTTGACTATGATGATGTCAACTACGTCACGATACTCCCTACCGGGCCCACCGATAATACGTGGAAATATCGGGGTGTGACAGGTTGGTATCAGAGCCAACACTGAGTGAATTAAACACTAGCCTTTTGTGTTTAATCTTAGTTACACAATTGCACATTCCTAAATTTTCGAGTCTAGACAAAGAACTTCGGAAAAATCCCGATTTGTTTTATTTTTGTCCTTTATATATATTCCTTGTTGTTATATTTGTTTATGTTGACAGGAGATATGCCACCAAGATTTCGGAGAGGAGGAAGAGGTAAGGGGCCAATCAGCGCCCCCAACGATCATGAGGTCGGGCCTTCTCACCGGCGAGCTCCTTCTACTACAATGAGTGCCGATCCTCAAGGGATCTGGAGGACCTATGTGGAGCCCGCTAGACGATCGGTCTCGCATAGCTCAGCGCCGTCGTATAGTCACTCCTTTGGGCCACAATCTGAAAACGAGCCCGAAGACTCACGCCATTCCTATTTGCCTTTGCAGCGGTCCTTGTCGCACAATTCCTTTGGCGACCCCACTCCTGTCTTCCAGGGCCGGTTCAACCCGTTAAACTACATTCAAGAACCAGTGGGTTTTAACCCATTGGGCCCTGAGGACCATTTCCCCGAAGCTCAGGGGATGGACATAGACGAAGACATGGATCCAGTTGAACCACCGTCTGGGACACCTACTCACCCCATCGAGATCTCTGATGGATCGTCCTTCCATGGATCAACTTACCGTGGTCCTGACAGCTACCAAGCAAGGTTCAACCAGTATGAATGGTACTTTACACCCTCTCACCATTCATCGCCTCACGAGCAGCAGCAGGATCCCTCCGAGGATTCGCGTTTCGTGGCAGTCACACCACCGCCGCCAGTACAGCTAGCACCGCCAGAACCACCGAGGCGTAGAAGAACAGGCGCACGAATGTCCGTGCGAGAAAGGGATTTTCACTTTAGCAACCCTCAACACTCCAATGGCAGTCACTATCCGCCACTGCATGAAGACCCACAAATGGGCGGGCCTTCAAATCCAGTTTCTGAGGTGAATTCTGCACCAGTTGCACCACCATCGCCACCATTGGGATTTGGCAATCCAATTCCCACATACGCCGGTTCAACGGTGTATAATCCGTTTGAGCAGCCGGCTCACACCCACTATAATTACGCAGAAGCCGATCCATACTTAGTAGCGGCCAACTACAACGCCCTTCATCCTGAAGGACCGTATGGAGCCCCTTGGGGAGTGGGATACCCAACTCATGGGTATCAAATACCTGCTAGACCTCCGACTCAGCACCATCCGCAGCCACCACGGTTTTCCCTATACGGGCTACGTGCACTTGCTTGTTGTGAATATTACTTGCGAAGGTAAATACTTTTAACTTATTTTCCCTATACGGGCTTGGGGTACGGTATATAAAATACCGCTTGGTCGGGCATTGAATCTTTAATCGTATGATGGTTAATTTATTGAAATGACCCGTTTAAATTGTTTTGTTTGCTTAAAGCCTTTGGGAGGTTAATGACCATGTCCCGGATATCCTTAGCATCGTTTTACGAAATGGCCACAACCTTAGCACGCGCGTGTAGGCGTACACCTGCTAGTGCATATATAAATAATGAGGTATAACCGCCGGTTACGGGAATAACCCGCCGCGGGACTATATCATGTGGTGTGTCTATTAATCTTTAACCCGGTATTCAACCCGGGCTACTGAACGTATAACAAACATGTAATTCTTTTACAAGTTTATATATAAATAATTATCCCAAGTTATAAAGAGTTTTGTGCCACGTGCATTCAAATCAATTTTACTAAACTTTCAAAATGAGTCGGTTAATTGTATTTACCAGTGTAAACTGACGTATTTTCCCAAAAAGATTAAGTGCAGGTACTACTCCAAATAGGCTGGCTTCTCCTTAGCATCAATAAGAGTCTCGCAAGCTTGGATGCATTTCAGTCTGTTGAACAAAGTTCCTTTTTATTTGATCCACTTGTGGATTATTTTCAACTGCTTTGTGATACTTAATATTACAATATTATTCGGTTGAAATGAATATATCTTTTTCTTCCGCTGTGCATTTAAATATTGTGTTGTTTGACTATGATGATGTCAACTACGTCACGATACTCCCCACCGGGCCCACCGGTAATACGTGGAAATATCGGGGTGTGACAGGTTGGTATCAGAGCCAACACTGAGTGAATTAAACACTAGCCTTTTGTGTTTAATCTTAGTTACACAATTGCACATTCCTAAATTTTCGAGTCTAGACAAAGAACTTCGAAAAAATCCCGATTTGTTTTATTTTTGTCCTTTATATATATTCCTTGTTGTTATATTTGCTTATGTTGACAGGAGATATGCCACCAAGATTCCGGAGAGGAGAAAGAGGTAAGGGGCCAATCAGCGCCCCCAACGATCATGAGGTCGGGCATTCTCACCGGCGAGCTCCTTCTACTACAATGAGTGCCGATCCTCAAGGGATCTGGAGGACCTATGTGGAGCCCGCTAGACGATCGGTCTCGCATAGCTCAACGCCGTCGTATAGTCACTCCTTTGGGCCACAATCTGAAAACGAGCCCGAAGACTCACGCCATTCCTATTTGCCTTTGCAGCGGTCCTTGTCGCACAATTCCTTTGGCGACCCCACTCCTGTCTTCCAGGGCCGGTTCAACCCGGCAAACTACATTCAAGAACCAGTGGGTTTTAACCCATTGGGCCCTGAGGACCATTTCCCCGAAGCTCAGGGGATGGACATAGACGAAGACATGGATCCAGTTGAACCACCGTCTGGGACACCTACTCACCCCATCGAGATCTCTGATGGATCATCCTTCCATGGATCACCTTACCGTGGCCCTGACAGCTACCAAGCAAGGTTCAACCAGTATGAATGGTACTTTACACCCTCTCACCATTCATCGCCTCACGAGCAGCAGCAGGATCCCTCCGAGGATTCGCGTTTCGTGGCAGTCACACCACCGCCGCCAGTACAGCTAGCACCGCCAGAACCACCGAGGCGTAGAAGAACAGGCACACGAATGTCCGTGCGAGAAAGGGATTTTCACTTTAGCAACCCTCAACACTCCAATGGCAGTCACTATCCGCCACTGCATGAAGACCCACAAATGGGCGGGCCTTCAAATCCAGTTTCTGAGGTGAATTCTGCACCAGTTGCACCACCATCGCCACCATTGGGATTTGGCAATCCAATTCCCACATACGCCGGTTCAACGGTGTATAATCCGTTTGAGCAGCCGGCTCACACCCACTATAATTACGCAGAAGCCGATCCATACTTAGTAGCGGCCAACTACAACGCCCTTCATCCTGAAGGACCGTATGGAGGCCCTTGGGGAGTGGGATACCCAACTCATGGGTATCAAATACCTACTAGACCTCCGACTCAGCACCAGCCGCAGCCACCACGGTTTTCCCTATACGGGCTACGTGCACTTGCTTGTTGTGAATATTACTTGCGAAGGTAAATACTTTTAACTTATTTTCCCTATACGGGCTTGGGGTACGGTATATAAAATACTGGTTGGTCGGGCATTGAATCTTTAATTGTATGATGGTTAATTTATTGAAATGACCCGTTTAAATTGTTTTGTTTGCTTAAAGCCTTTGGGAGGTTAATGACCATGTCCCGGATATCCTTGGCATCATTTTACGAAATGGCCACGACCTTAGCACGTGCGTGTAGGCGTACACCTGCTAGTGCATATATAAATAATGAGGTATAACCGCCGGTTACGAGAATAACCCGTCGCGGGACTATATCATGTGGTGTGTCTATTAATCTTTAACCCGGTATTCAACCCGGGCTACTGAACGTATAACAAACATGTAATTCTTTTACAAGTTTATATATAAATAATTATCGCAAGTTATAAAGAGTTTTGTGCCACGTGCATTCAAATCAATTTTACTAAACTTTCAAAATGAGTCGGTTAATTGTATTTACCAGTGTAAACTGACGTATTTTCCCAAAAAGATTAAGTGCAGGTACTACTCCAAATAGGCTGGCTTCTCCTTAGCATCAATAAGAGTCTCGCAAGCTTGGATGCATTTCAGTCTGTTGAACAAAGTTCCTTTTTATTTGATCCACTTGTGGATTATTTTCAACTGCTTTGTGATACTTAATATTACAATATTATTCGGTTGAAATGAATATATTTTTTTCTTCCGCTGTGCATTTAAATATTGTGTTGTTTGACTATGATGATGTCAACTACGTCACGATACTCCCCACCGGTCCCACCGGTAATACGTGGAAATATCGGGGTGTGACAGGTTGGTATCAGAGCCAACACTGAGTGAATTAAACACTAGCCTTTTGTGTTTAATCTTAGTTACACAATTGCACATTCCTAAATTTTCGAGTCTAGACAAAGAACTTCGAAAAAATCCCGATTTGTTTTATTTTTGTCCTTTATATATATTCCTTGTTGTTATATTTGCTTATGTTGACAGGAGATATGCCACCAAGATTCCGGAGAGGAGAAAGAGGTAAGGGGCCAATCAGCGCCCCCAACGATCATGAGGTCGGGCATTCTCACCGGCGAGCTCCTTCTACTACAATGAGTGCCGATCCTCAAGGGATCTGGAGGACCTATGTGGAGCCCGCTAGACGATCGGTCTCGCATAGCTCAACGCCGTCGTATAGTCACTCCTTTGGGCCACAATCTGAAAACGAGCCCGAAGACTCACGCCATTCCTATTTGCCTTTGCAGCGGTCCTTGTCGCACAATTCCTTTGGCGACCCCACTCATGTCTTCCAGGGCCGGTTCAACCCGGCAAACTACATTCAAGAACTAGTGGGTTTTAACCCATTGGGCCCTGAGGACCATTTCCCCGAAGCTCAGGGGATGGACATAGACGAAGACATGGATCCAGTTGAACCACCGTCTAGGACACCTACTCACCCCATCGAGATCTCTGATGGATCATCCTTCCATGGATCACCTTACCGTGGTCCTGACAGCTACCAAGCAAGGTTCAACCAGTATGAATGGTACTTTACACCCTCTCACCATTCATCGCCTCACGAGCAGCAGCAGGATCCCTCCGAGGATTCGCGTTTCGTGGCAGTCACACCACCGCCGCCAGTACAGCTAGCACCGCCAGAACCACCGAGGCGTAGAAGAACAGGCACACGAATGTCCGTGCGAGAAAGGGATTTTCACTTTAGCAACCCTCAACACTCCAATGGCAGTCACTATCCGCCACTGCATGAAGACCCACAAATGGGCGGGCCTTCAAATCCAGTTTCTGAGGTGAATTCTGCACCAGTTACACCACCATCGCCACCATTGGGATTTGGCAATCCAATTCCCACATACGCCGGTTCAACGGTGTATAATCCGTTTGAGCAGCCGGCTCACACCCACTATAATTACGCAGAAGCCGATCCATACTTAGTAGCGGCCAACTACAACGCCCTTCATCCTGAAGGACCGTATGGAGGCCCTTGGGGAGTGGGATACCCAACTCATGGGTATCAAATACCTGCTAGACCTCCGACTCAGCACCAGCCGCAGCCACCACGGTTTTCCCTATACGGGCTACGTGCACTTGCTTGTTGTGAATATTACTTGCGAAGGTAAATACTTTTAACTTATTTTCCCTATACGGGCTTGGGGTACGGTATATAAAATACTGCTTGGTCGGGCATTGAATCTTTAATTGTATGATGGTTAATTTATTGAAATGACCCGTTTAAATTGTTTTGTTTGCTTAAAGCCTTTGGGAGGTTAATGACCATGTCCCGGATATCCTTGGCATCATTTTACGAAATGGCCACGACCTTAGCACGTGCGTGTAGGCGTACACCTGCTAGTGCATATATAAATAATGAGGTATAACCGCCGGTTACGGGAATAACCCGTCGCGGGACTATATCATGTGGTGTGTCTATTAATCTTTAACCCGGTATTCAACCCGGGCTACTGAACGTATAACAAACATGTAATTCTTTTACAAGTTTATATATAAATAATTATCCCAAGTTATAAAGAGTTTTGTGACACGTGCATTCAAATCAATTTTACTAAACTTTCAAAATGAGTCGGTTAATTGTATTTACCAGTGTAAACTGACGTATTTTCCCAAAAAGATTAAGTGCAGGTACTACTCCAAATAGGCTGGCTTCTCCTTAGCATCAATAAGAGTCGCAAGCTTGGATGCATTTCAGTCTGTTGAACAAAGTTCCTTTTTATTTGATCCACCTGTGGATTATTTTCAACTGCTTTGTGATACTTAATATTACAATATTATTCGGTTGAAATGAATATATCTTTTGCTTCCGCTGTGCATTTAAATATTGTGTTGTTTGACTATGATGATGTCAACTACGTCACGATACTCCCCACCGGGCCCACGGATAATACGTGTAAATATCGGGGTGTGACACAAGTGAACTCTGCGCCTCGTTTGCCTTCCCATCGGACTTTCACAATAGGAATGCGCGAGCATCTAAGCTGCTTGGTTTGGCGATCCATGATCTCAACAGGATTTTCCACGAAGTGTAATGTTTCATTCACCTGCAGGTCCTCTAATGGAACATGTAAATCGGGCTCGGCTAGGCATTTCCTGAGGTTTTATATGTGGAAAGTTGGGTGAACGTTGCTAAGTTCCTCCGGTAGTTCGAGTCTGTAAGCCACTTTGCCGATCCTTTCCAGAATCTTAAAGGGTCCAACGTATCGGGGCGCGAGCTTTCCTTTCTTGTCGAATCGGACCACACCCTTCCAAGGTGAAACCTTTAGGAGTACGTAGTCACCAACGTCAAATTCAAGGGGCTTGCGTCGTCTATCGGCATAACTTTTCTGACGATTCCGAGCTTTCGTTAGATTGTCTCGAATTTGGAAAATTTTGTCTGTCATTTCTTGCAATAGCTCGGGATCAGTTAATTGCGAATGCCCGATCTCGTGCCACACAATAGGCGATCGACATCTTCTCCCATATAGTGCCTCAAATGGTGCCATTTGAATGCTGGAATGATAACTGTTGTTATACGAGAATTCGACTAACGGAAGGTATGTATCCCAATTACCACCGAAGTCCATGACACACGAACGGAGCATGTCTTCAAGAGTACGAATCGTTCTTTCAGTCTGACCGTCGGTTTGAGGGTGGAATGCGGTACTTAGATTAAGCGATGTACCGAGAGCCGTTTGAAATGTTTACCACAGTCGCGAGGTAAACCGAGCATCACGGTCAGAGATGATTGTTGGTGCATGTTTGTGACAACAGCTTAGATTTGGTCTTTGGATATCTTGTAATTAGATAAACGATAAACAGTTAGCGGGTTTAGCTTTGTATTAGTGGAATAATAGAGTTTGGGCTAAACAAAACCCAGTTGGGACAAGGGTGTACGAAATGGGCCTTGCCCATGTAGGAAACTCTAGCCCAAGTAGCAACCTTGTGTTATATAAACAAGGTTAGGCTTTAGGGTTTAGGTTAATCAGCCAAAACAGAATTTGTGAAAGAGCAATTTCATGAGAGACATAGCTTGGACGAAATTGTGTTAGGGTTTTGATTGATTGTAATACTTTGGTTTGATAATCAATAGAAAACCCGGTTTGAAAGTGAATTGCTGATTTCTGTTTCTACTCATTCTGTGGTATTCTGATCAAGAGGATTCCGCACTCTTGATTGGATTGACAATTCTGTGAAAGATCCATACGAATAGGGGACCTACAATTGGTATCAGAGTATTAGGCTCTTGAAGGCTCGGTTCAGAATTGTTGGCTGCAGAAACAGGAAGAAATTTTTGAAATCCTTGAAATCTGAAAATTAGGGTTTTAAAATTTTCGAAATTTTAGATAATATTTTTGAAATTTGTTGGCTGTTTTGATCTTCTGGTTTGTTTGATTGCTATTTTGCAGGTTTCAGGGTTTACAGGAAAGTTTTTGGGTGATTCTGGAAGAATTTTTGGCTAAATTTCTTGAAGATTCGAAGACTGTTCTTCGTGTTCTTCGTGGTTTTCCATCTGTTCTTCATAATTTTCGAAAATTTTGAGCTGATTAGGTTTTCTGATTTTGCAGATTTGTGTTGGAAAATCTTCAGATTTTCGAACGGATTGAGTTTCCAAAGTTACTGGGCGATTTTAACAAATTCGCAGACTGATCAGCGAATTTGAGTCTTGATATCTCGGTGAACGGCGAAGTTAAATCCAAAGGCAACTTTGGTAACCGTATAATTTTCCACAGCGAAATTAGTACGGTTTTCGGTGACTTTTCAGGTCGTCGTAATAGCGAATTTGACCAGCGAAATTGACTCAGCGAATTTGACCTGCGAACTTAACCTATCAGCGAACTAGAGCAGCGAAATACCTTAAACTGACCAGTGAAATTAAGCATCTTGACTTGCTAGCGAAATTAACAGCAAATTTAAAAGGGTGGAATATTTTCTGGCAAGCGTAACCAAAAATTCACGTTTTCGAAAATAGAAATCGATTCGTAGATCGTTTGACAGAACCGTTTGGACCGTTAAATTCCTCATATTTTTAGGACTCTGGAAAATCCCGAATTCGGTTTTCGACATTAGATATCATTAGATTCGTCTTTTCGAGACGATTCTAACGGTGTAATTTGGTCATCACTGTTTTCAGAAACATTTTGTACGGTTTTATCAGTCTGCAACGTTAAAATGTCAAACATGTCTACTTTAAATGAGCTGTTGAAGATGGAGCATGAGGTTGGCACTACCAACAAACCACCTAAGATGATGAAGGTGGAGAACTACTTGACATGGAAGGATCGTTTTCAATCCTTCATTGAATATCAGGACACTCGCATGTGGATATGCATTGAAGATGGGTACACAAACCCAACACACGACTTTGAGGGCAGACCACGTAGAACTGCCTATGTGAACATGGAAGATGCTGATAAAAAGATGTATGAGGCTGAAAAGAGAGCCTTGGCTGCAATTAAAATGTCCTTACCTGATAGCATCAAGCATACTTTCAAGAAGTACACAAACTCAAAGGATATGCGGGATGCATTGGAGAAAAGATATGCGGGAAATGCAGATGTCAAGAAAGACAAAGTTGATCTTCTGAAGAAGCAGTTTGCTATTTTCAAATACATGAAACATGAGTCACTTGAGGACATCATCACGCGTTACTACCATCTGATGTCAGAAATGGAGAATTATGAGATCGATTGCTAGTCTGACGTAGAGAAGAATGACAAGTTGCTCGATGCCTTACCTACCAAGTGGGATATTTACACTCTCATGATCAAGGGAGAAGCAGATTATGAGACAAAAGAGCTTGAAGAAGTAGTTGGAAATCTGAGAGCTCGTGAGCTCAGTATGAAGAAGAAAGACACTGGATATGATCAGGTTCAAGATCCAGCGATTTACAATGGGCTTACATCTTCTTCATCTCACAACGCTTCTAGCGACTCTGCTACTGCTTTTCTTTCGTGTGAGAATGAGCAGGTCATAGTGAATGAAGATGGTGATGTGTGTTTTGTAGCTGCTTCAGGAGGATCATCAGGAGCCAAGAGAACATCAGGTTCTAAGCAGAACAGTGGTGTTAAGTCGATGCCAATGAGTGTGAAGTCTGCTGAAGAGCATCTGGCTCTACTTGCTTCCTTTGTTGCTTCTTATGAGAACTACATTCAGGGGAAGATATCTGATCCTGCCACTTTAGATGAAGATTACGATCAGATTGACCCTGATGATCTTGAAGATATGGATTTGCAGTGGCAAATGGCCATGATTACTAGACGAGTGAAGAGGTTTATGAACCGAACGGGAAGGAAGTTTATAGGAAAGACTGTTGGTTTTGATAAGACCAAAGTGAGATGCTTCAACTGTCAAAGTTATGGGCATTTTGCTAGGGAATGTCAAAAACAAAAGCAGGAGACTTCGAGTCAGAGTTCAAACAGTAGGAATGCAACAAACAACTTTAACTCGAGAGCGCTGATCTCTACTGCTAGAGAAGGTTCATATGACTGGAGTGTTCACTTGGAAAATGATGACAATGTCACACAGGCATTCATGTCCGAGATAACTCCAGTTGAGGATGGTGAAGCTACTGTGGGAGATGCTGAAGCAAAAGTGGAAGCTGAGGCTGAGGTGAAGATAGAGAATAAAGCTGAAGAAAAGAAGGTTGATCAGACAACAGTTGCTGAAGAGGAAAAGCAAAAGTCTGACCAGGAATGGGAAGCTGAAGAAAAGGATGCTAAGTATAAAAGAATGGAAGCTCAGCTTGCGGCTCTAATGGCCAACCTTGATAAACAAACAGGAGAGGTAAAGTCAAATTCTGTGTGTTTAAAATGTCGTGAACTAGAGGGTGAGGTTGACAGGTTGTCAACACAAAACCAAAGTCTGGTGAGCGAGATGTCTAACACTAAAGAATCGAACTTTTTTGCTAAAAGAAACGAATCTTCATACTTGAAGAAGATAAAAGGTTATGGAAATAAAATTGACTCATTAACCTGCAAACTAAACGAAAAACTTCAAGTTATAGACTTAGCTCATGAAATGATGGCTGAGAAAACAAAAGAGATTTCTGACAAATGCAAGGAGTTGTCAGATGCACAACTCAAAATTGTTGAACTTGAAAAGAAATTAGGTCAGTTCAGGGACTCTACTTTTGTTATGAAACATATGATGGGTGGCTTGAAGAAAAGTAATGACAAAACCAGTGTGGGATTCCATGGTTTCAATGAAGTTCCACCTCCTGTTAGTCATGACTATTCTTTCTTGCCTGATGAAGATGACCTCATGGACTTTGTGTCAACATCACCAAGTAGTTCCACATCAAGCCAAGGAAATGTATTTGAGAGTGTTGATGCTCAGAAGGATAATAACAGCACACCTGTTTTGAAAAAGAAAACTTCACATCCTAAGAATAACAATCCAACTTTTGTTAAAAAGGTTAATTTTGTTCAAGGAAGTGACATGAAAAACGAAACAGCTGTTATTGAAAACGAATCTAATGTAGAGTTTGCTAAAAACAAGAACAAAGAAAATTCTGAAACTAAGCAAACTGAACCAAATCCTTCTAAGGCATCATCAGAAAAACCCGAATCTAGTTCAAAGGCTTCAGAAAAGAAGTCTTCGAAAAAGAGATCGTGCTTCAAATGTCACACCAAGGGACATGTAGCTCGCTGCTGTCCTAACAAAAAGACTGAAGCACAAGTGAGCGAGAGAAAGAAAGAGAAATCACCTGAGAAGAAAGGTGATAATGAGGAGAAAGTTGCAAATTCTCCAAAGAAATCTGCTCCTAAGCAACCAGAAAATGTTGCTGTTGGTGTAGATAAGGCTGAAAAAGTAATTCCACAAGTTCCTCGTTTTCAAAGAAATCAACCAAGATTTCAGCCTAGATCTCCACCAGGCAGATATGAGAGACCTAGAAGCAGTTCACCAAGAATGAACAATAATAATTCAAATTATTTCAGAAGTCAAGGTCAATATTAAAATCGATACCAAAATAATGGTGGTCGAACTTTTTATAACAATGGCTTTAGAAATTATGAAAATCAAGCTTCTTGGAATCAAAATTCAAGATATCAAAATCAAAATTTTCAAAGGTCAAATAGTCCAAACACATATAGGAACCCTCAGGACCAAAGACCTAGTGGAAATCAAAATCAAATTCCATCAACAGGTCTGAGATCCAAGACTCCAGTTAGGAGTAATGGATATTGGATGGATGTTCCAGTGGTTGGTGAATTTGGACGACCCAAGACCATTAAGGCTTGGGTCCCCCAATCTAACTAATTTCTTGGTTGGTGTGTGCAGGAGCTGCTAAGGAGGATTATCAACTTGTGGTATGTTGATAGTGGCTGCTCCAGGCACATGACGGGGGATGCGAGATTGTTAACTGAGTTTGAAGATTATGATGGAGGACATGTGAATTTTGCGGGTGGTAAAGGTGGTAGAATTACAGGTCGAGGAAAAGTGACCAATGGGAAGATCACACTGGACAAAGTGAATTATGTTGAGCAGCTTAAACACAATCTGATGAGCGTGTCTCAAGTCTGCGACAAAGGTCACTCGGTCCATTTTACCAAGAATGAAGCATTAGTGTTGAAACCAGGTTTGAAGATTCCGGACGATTGGATAGTGATGCGAGTGCCAAGGAGAAACGACACTTATGTCATGGACATGGGTGCTAAGGATCCAACTACTGTGGTGGCGTGTTTACTGTCAAAAGCATCTGAAGCTGAATCGATGTTGTGGCACAGACGCATGGCCCATATTCACTATCGAAAAATGAATTACCTTGTTAAAAATGAGCTAGTGAAAGGGGTTCCAATGCAGAGGTTTCAAGTGGAAGACAAATGTCTACCATGTCAAAAGGGAAAACAACACAAGAAACCTCATAAATCTAAAACAGTAAATTCCATAGATGCCCCTTATGAATTACTTCACATGGATTTATTCGGTCCAGTGAACGTGAGGAGCATAGGTGGAAAGTACTATTGTTTAGTTGTCACTGATGATTACTCATGCTATTCATGGGTTTTCTTTTTAGGTACAAAAGATGAGACGGCAGAGATGCTGATAGATCTTTTTACAAAATTGAAAACGTCCATGATGCAAGGATCAAGAGGATAAGGAGAGATAATGGCACGAAGTTCAAGAATCGAATTCTGGATCTCTACTGTCTTCGAAAGGGAATTGAACATCAGTATTCTGCTCCTTATACACCTCAATAAAATGGAGTTGCTGAGAGGAAAAACAGGACGTTGATTGAAGCCGCTAGGACGATGCTTTCAGATTCAAAGCTACCAGTTCTTTTCTGGGGAGAAGCTGTGAATACAGCTTGCTACGTCCTGAACAAAGTTTTGACTGTTAAACGTTTTAATAAAACTTGTCATGAGTTGATGTTTAACAAGAAACCAAACTTGGAAGGCTTTGAACCATTTGGATTACCCTGCACCATTGTGCAAAATAAAGATAAACAAAAATTCGGTGAGGTGGCTGACGATGGCTACTTTCTAGGTTATGTGCCTGGCACACCGAATAAAAGGGTTTTTAATCTAAAAACTGGTAAAATTGAGGTTGTTTACAATGTTGAAATTACTACATACAAACCTCAATAATCAACGAGTGGTCCTGCTATATTATATGATTATGAAAGCACTTTTAAATCATTTAATATTCCTGAGTTTCCAAATGCAGATGATTCTCAGTTGATTCAAGCAGTGATTGGTGGAGACGCTGAAGGCGAGTTCATGCCTAGATCGAATGTTGATATGACAGATGCTCCAGAAACTTCCCAAGGTGCTGCTGCTCTTGATTCAAGCGATAGTGACTCTGAACCCATTGAGGGGGAGGATTTCATTAATCCGTTTGCAAATCAGAACATTCAGGGGGAGGTTGGATCAAACCTGGGTGACAATCTAGAAGTTGATGCTGTTGCTACTACGCGAGCAAATAGAGATCATCCAGTTGACATGATACTTGGGGATCCTAATGCAGGTGTTCAGATGAGAAGAAGCATAGCAGCGAATTCTGGCTTATTTGTGTCGATTGAAAAGACTGGAATTGTGAACGAATGTTTGTATAGTTGCTTTATTTCCCAAGAGGAGCCGAAGAACATACATATGGCTCTTAAAGACAATTCATGGGTTGAAGCTATGCAAGAGGAATTGGCACAGTTTGCGAAGTTGAAGGTTTGGGAGTTAGTTGACCTTCCTAAAGGTGAAAGAGAGATTGGCACCAAATGGGTATTTAGGTGCAAGAAGGATGAAAGAGGGATAGTCACGCGAAACAAGGCTCGATTGGTGGTAAAAGGTTTCAATCAGCAGGAAGGGATTGATTACAATGAGGTGTTTGCACCAGTGGCAAGGTTGGAGGCAATTCGTTTGTTTCTAGCTTTCGCAACATTCAAGGGCTTCAAAGTTTACCAACTAGACGTGAAGAGTACATTTCTTTACGGGAAAGTCCAAGAAGTGGTGTATGTCTCACAACCAGATGGGTTCGTTGATCCAGATTATCCAGATCGAGTGTACAAACTTGATAAGGCTTTGTATGGATTACATCAAGCTCCCAGGGCGTGGTACGAGACACTGTCTACACATCTGATCAAGAATGGTTTTGAAAGAGGTCAGATTGACAGTACACTGTTCATCAAGAGGAAGAAGGAAGATTTTCTGCTAGTACAGGTGTACGTGGATGACATCATCTTTGGGTCATCAGATGAGAGCATGTGTAAAGAGTTCGAGCAGGTGATGAAGAGCAAGTTCGAAATGAGCGCTATGGGTGAGCTGTCTTACTTTCTGGGATTACAAGTTGAACAGAAGGAGGATGGGATGTTTATTCATCAAACAAAGTATGTGTATGACATTTTGAGTCGGTTCAAAATGAATGATTGCTCTACTTTCAACACACCCATTTGTGAAAATCACAATCTTGACCCAGATCTTGAAAGTACTGAAGACGTTGATCCTACTCAATACAGGGTGATGATTGGTTCTCTAATGTACTTGACTGCTTCAAGACCTGACATCATGTTTGCCGTATGCTTGTGTGCTAGATATCAGGAAAATCCAAAAGAGTCACACATGAAAGCAATGAAGCGTATTCTTCGTTACTTGAAGGGGAAACCTAAACTTGGGTTGTGGTATCCAGCTGATAGTGATATGAATTTTGTTGCTTACACTGACTCAGACTTTGGGGGATGCAAGTGAAACAGGATGTCTACAACAGGTGGTTGTCAGTTCTTAGGAGGCATGATTGTGTCTTGGCAATGCAAGAAGCAATCTTGTGTGTCTACATCTACGTGTGAAGCTGAATATATTACTGCAGGTAGCGGCTGCTCTCAGGTTCTCTGGATACAACAGCAGATGCGCGATTACGGTTTGGATTTCACTCGTACTCCTATTATGATAGACAATAATGGCACAATTTCAATAACTAATAATCCCGTGAAACACAGTCGCACAAAACATATTGACATACGTCATCATTTTATACGGGATTGTGCTGAAAAGAGACTAATTGAATTACATCGAGTCGACACACTAGATAACCTGGCAGATCTTTATACTAAAGCTTTTGACAGGGCTCGCTTTGAACATTTAGTCGAACTCAACGGGATGAGGAATCCTGAATAACTGGTTTTTTCTAAGAATTTGTAAATATTTTACTGCTTTTCTTAAAAATCAAAAATACAAAAACATTGAAAAATCGAAAACATAAAAAAAAAAAGTAGAAAATCAAAAATGAGTTATCACTGTGTGAAAAAGAAGAAATGATAGTACATCAGCGAGTTAGACTGTCACACTCAAATTGAATTAAATTGCTTAAGTGTGATAGCAGCTTCATCATATGATGTACCAGTAGGCAAAAAGCATGAAATAATCAACTTACCAATGTGATATAAACCTAAATAAACTGAGTATGAGTGGGGAACACATCAGTGGTGTATGGTTTAATGACCTTAAATCTTGCATTGATAGATTGCCAAAATCTGAAGTTTTGGGTCTTTATACTGTTATTTCATCTGGGGATATCAGGGGTGTCCTTCTGCTGCATCCAGATATATGCTGACCTAGACACACCCAGGATATCTTAAAAGAGATAAAAATGCCAAAACCCAAAAATGAAGAAGCTCTCATAGAGAGTCATTCAAATATGCAAAATGCATAAATCGTACCAAAAATGGTATTTGTCATAGCCCTCGTTAGATATTTTGGTCTCTCTGCTGTACGGAAGTACTGACCTGTTCACCAATTATCTAAACGTTGAAAAACAAAACAGATGAATTCAGTATACTCACCTACTACGATGAATCTTTGTGCATACCTTGATCGCGGGGGTATATCCTGAAGTGGGACACGCTAGTATATCAGAAATAATATTACCTTAACGTATCATACGGTAATGGTACTTGAAATGTTCATGCATTTTGTTTAAGTGGACAAACATACTGGTAATCGTCTTGGACTGCTTTTCACGAAAAAATAAATAAAGAATTAACTATAAGTGTGAAACAGTTTGATTGTGCTGATATGATCTTCTTACTGGTGATTCTCACAAAAATAGAGTGTTTATTGCTTTTGTTATTTACTTGCTTTCAGAAAATATAAAAATACAAAAATAGTGTCTTTTTCTGTTTAAAATTCTTAACGTACGGAAAACTGTTATTCTTGGAGGAATTGTTACTGATAGGGGGAGACGGTGTTAGAAAGTGAGTTCAAAATTTTAAATCATGCGGGTTATCGGGTGTGATTAAAAAGTTTTGCGTGTTGGTGATAAGTTGAAAATGCTTAATCTGTGATATAATCTCTTGAATAAAAATAATTTATTTAACTTTGTTGAAAAATTCTTATGGTTTCTCGAGATGTTTGTTTTATAGTATACAGGTTGAAGCTGTGTGTTGCTGAGAAGTTAAAGTGATGAGTTGCTGTGAAGAGATGAGAGTTTGATTGGATGCATGGTAGAACCTCCTTTCTACATTGCAGACAAAGTGAGGAGTTTGAAGATTGCAATAAAAATGCTGAACTGGAGTTTACTCAAACGCTAAAGTTTTTGAAGATTTGGTGATTGGATGCATCAGCTTAGGGGGAGTCTGTTGCTGACAGAAGCTGTTGAAGCTGAAGCTATCCAAAGACCAAAGACAGTGCACGACTACATGAAGAATGCAAGATGACTGAAGACAAAGTCATTTTATGAAGCTATTGTCAAGGGGGAGTTTGTTGGTGCATGTTTGTGACAACAACTTAGATTTGGTCTTTGGATATCTTGTAATTAGATAAACGATAAACAGTTAGCGGGTTTAGCTTTGTATTAGTGGAATAATAGAGTTTGGGCTAAACAAAACCCAGTTGGGACAAGGGTGGACGAAATGGGCCTTGCCCATGTAGGAAACTCTAGCCCAAGTAGCAACCTTGTGTTATATAATCAAGGTTAGGCTTTAGGGTTTAGGTTAATCAGCCAAAACAGAATTTGTGAGAGAGCAATTTCGTGAGAGACATAGCTTGGACGAAATTGTGTTAGGGTTTTGATTGATTGTAATACTTTGGTTTGATAAAATCCATAGCTATACTCTCCCACTTCCACATAGGGATCGGCGGTTGTTCGAGTAAGCCAGAGGGTCTTTGATGTTCGGCCTTGACCTTTGCACAAGTCAGGCACTTCCCCACGTAGAGAGCAATATCCCTTTTCATGCCCGGCCACCAGTACTTGTAGCGAAGTTCCTGGTACATTTTGTCTGCACCGGGATGAATAGAATACCGGGATAGGTGGGCTTCGTCCATCAAAATCTGTCGCAAATCGGTCCGTTTAGGGATCCAAATTCGGTCCAGATAATGGAATATCCCATTTGACTTATTCACAAGCTGGGCTCCATCATGGTAGATTCGTTCCTTCTTCAGAGTGCGTTCATTGAAACAGGCTTGCTGAGCTTCGCGGATGAGGGTTTCGAGGTCGTATTGGGCTTGGACATGGCGAATGCTGAGCAAATAACTTCGTCTGTTGAGAGCGTCGGCAACAACATTCGCCTTGCCTGGGTGATAACGAATCTCATAGTCGTAATCGTTTAGAAGTTCTACCCATCTGCGTTGACGCATATTAAGTTCTTTCTGATCAAGGATATGTTGTAGGCTCCTATGATCGGTGAAGATCGTACACTTGGTACCATATAGGTAGTGTCGCCAAATCTTTAACGCAAAAACAACTGCGCCTAGCTCGAGGTCATGGGTTGTATAGTTCTTCTCGTGGACTTTGAGCTGACGAGATGCGTAAGCTATAACCTTGTCCCGTTGCATGAGAACACAACCGAGACCAAGGTTGGAAGCATCACAATAGACAATGAAATCGTCGTTTCCGTCGGGCAATGTGAGAACAGGAGCATTGCAAAGCATGTGCTTGAGGGTTCGGAAAGCAGACTCTTGTTTAGTTCCCCAAACAAAAGTGTAACAACTATCATCAAAAAGTACTATTTAGTATTTTAATTATCCAATAGGAAACCCTAATTGAGAAACCCAAGTGATTCTGATCAAACCCTAAAATTTTCAGAACAATCGGAATCAGGATCAGGGCCCCTAAAAATCAGGGGGGTAAACCCCATTCGGTAAAATCCACACAGTTTGCTGTCAAAAACTTAAAATTTTACGAAACCAACTCAGCTAAGCTACTGTGACACGAAGCTAACCTAGGGTAGACTAGGTCATGTCGCGCCACGCGACAGAACCCCTCGCGTGGCGCGAGGGGGTGATTTTTTTACTATAAATAGGTTGTTGTGGGACTTGCATTCTGGACTTAGAACGTCGAAAGAATTCCATTCACACACTGAGTTACGAACTGATATTCCAAAATTTCACCTCCGGGTATTGAAATTCTGCTACAAAACAGGGTATTAACACAATCGTTGCTACGATTCATTTATCCGACGATCAATATATCCAATGAATGTTTAAGTGCCGCCCACATTAGGGTTATACTTTATCGTTCGTCATTAATTTGACGGATCATCGTTAATTCGATGGATAAAGTATTATACTTTGTCGTTCGTCATTAATTTGACGGATCATCGTTAATTCGATGGATGAAGTATCGCACTTTGTCATTTATTGTGAGAATTTGATCTCGTGAGTTATCGTAATTGCTGGATTGATTACTAACCCAGTTTTGTGTGCATTGTTATTTAAATTAGGTTAACAAGGCTAAATCATAGACTAGACTCTGTCCGTATTAAAACAGCAATGTGAGTCATTCTCTTTTTATCAAATTGCTTTATAAATTATTAAAATATTTTCAAAGTTATAATTACAGTGATTAAGTTTATGTAATCACCAAATTACAGCCGGTATGTGGGGTATTGTGCACAGTATTACATTTTTATCACTTTAGGTGGGCGAACCTAAATTTAGTGATATTCGTCATTCATTGGGGCAGCCAATGGTGATATGACCACAGTCACCGTAAAGATTCGAGTGACAAATACTGTGGGTAGTTGGTTTGATATCAGAAACATTGTAATCTCTCTTAATACTGTAAATTATAACAAACGAGTCGTTTTAGTAAAAATGAATGATTCACTCAGTATTTCCCGCTGACAAAACCTTTTTCAAACATGTTTCAGGTGATCTGCTGTAATTCAGGAAAAAGTGCTGGGGAGCATTTCAAGCTTAAGATAGTGGCTCATTATAAAATAAAGAAATAATTTTGTAATATCACTATTTTATAGTAAAAACATAATATTGTAAATTATCGGGGTTTTATCCCGAATTATGAAATAAAATAATCAGGGGAAATTTTAGCTTTAAACGATCCTGTTAAATAAACTTCCGCTGTTAAACTTAATCAATTAAATACCGCAGTATTTCTGTCCCGCGGCTTCTGAAACGGGTCAAACCGGGTCAGGGGCCGTGACAAAAAAGGCTTGTCTTTATGCGTAAGGGCGGTAAGCGGCACAACGATCTTTGAGAATCCTTCGATAAATCGTCGATAATAGCCCGCTAGTCCGAGAAAGGAACGGACTTCAGACGGGTTCTTAGGTGTAATCCAACTCTTAACTGCTTCAATCTTCGCCGGATCGACGTGAATACCCTGACTATTGACAATGTGACCCAGGAACTGAACTTTCTCCAGCCAAAATTCACACTTGGAGAACTTGGCATAGAGCCGATTCCCCTGGAGTAGCTCGAGAACCAAACGTAGATGCTGCGCGTGTTCGGCTTTTGACTTGGAATAGATCAAGACATCGTCGATGAACACGATGACGAAACGGTCGAGATATGGTTTACACACGCGATTCATCAGATCCATGAAAACCGTGGGTGCGTTGGTTAAACCAAAAGCCATAACAACGAACTCGTAGTGGCCGTATCGAGTGCGAAAAGCGGTTTTGGGTATATCCTCCTCCTGAATACGTAGTTGGTGGTAGCCTGAGCGTAGATCGATCTTCGAGAAACATGTTGCGCCTTGTAGCTGATCAAACAAATCATCAATGCGAGGCAGGGGATAGCGGTTCTTGATAGTTAACTTATTCAATTCCCGATAGTCGATGCACATCCTGAACGACCCATCCTTCTTCTTGACGAAAAGGACTGGCGCGCCCTGATGCGTGTGAAGTGTTATATATATTAGGTGTATATTTTAAGCCCCTTTAACACTTATTTTTAGCCAAGTTTTAAATTTATAAAACACGATATTTTACTAACACTAAACACACATATGGGCAAGTGCACCCATCGTGAGCGTAGTATAGCGTTGGTAAGATACCGAGGTCGTCCAAGGACACAAGAGCTTTTAGTACCGGTTTATCCTCAACGTCTAATCAAAATAAAAAGTTTAGAAAAAATGTTTTTAACTAAGAAAAAATAAAAACTAACTAAATGCTGAAAAATAAAATAAAAGAAAAACAGATAGACAAGATGAATCACTTGGTTCCGACTCGTATCTAGCATAACCTTTGATTATTTCCGCACTTTTGCACATAATTAAGAGATTATCTTAGTTATTGTAGTAGGCCCCTCTTTTGAAGGTGACGTTACACTCACCCCAGTAGTTTGAGTCAGCAAGGATACAATCCTAAAATGGTGGATTATTGGAAGATAATTAATTAAGTTATTAATGCAAATTATGGTAGGCCCCGCTTTTGGCGGTGACGTTACCCTCGACTAAGTAGTCTGAGTCAGCAGGGATACAGTCCTAAATAGTCGGGTTATAGTATTAATAGTAGTTAACTTATGAGGGGATCAAAGAGTTTGGACCCCCGCCATCCAATACCGTGAAGTATTGAAGGAGGTCCTACTAAATTTGACCCAGGTCCATTGCAGGACCTCTAAACGCTGAACAATGGCAAGACCTTTACCAAACCGTTCCCTTAACCCCCGACCAGGTAGCCAACATACCTCCATATAGACCGTGGAGATACGAATGGTGAAAATCTTTTATTTTATATAGACAGTAAAATAATGCCAAGACACCACGGACAAACGATAAGGAAAGATCACCTTCAACATAAGTAACTAGTTATTAACGTCATTAATACAAAACCAAATAAAAAGTGCAAAAGATTAGAAATAAAAAGTATTATACTAGACACTTTGTCTTCACCAAGTGATGTAAGAGACTTAGGCAAACATGGCCTTGATTGTCAAGAACTCTTACGATCAATCTTGGATCCCGAGACGACTCACACACTCTACGATGGATGATGGTGGTGGATGATGGAGTTATGGTGGTGGTGGGTGGTGGGTGAAGTGTGAGAGAGGTGGTGTGCCAAGGGATGAGTTGAAATGAAACCAAGCACTCCTATTTATAGGCTGAACAGAAGGCTGGGCGCGGCCCCGTGTCCGCTGGACACGCCCCCGTGCCTGTCTGACACTCTCTCTCTTCATTAATTGTAATTCGCAATTACAATGAATGCGCCTGCTGTACTTTCGCCACGCCCCCGTGTTCACTGGACACGGCCCGTGGTGGGCAATAGAAGCTTCTATAGGTTTGTCTTTTCTGCTGCTTCTTGGGCACGGCCCCGTGCTGGCTGAGCACGGGGCGTGTTCAGTCTTCTGCCTTCTCTATTTTGCTTGGGAAGATGCCGTTGAGGGGTCGGGCAGTCCACTTATGTTCCTTTTCTTGTATTTATGTTAGATTTAGCTGTCTTTTTGCTTCTTTTGTGAATTTGAGCTCATTTAATCCTGAAAATACAAAAGGAAGACAAAAACACTCTTTTTCCAACATTAGTACTTAAAAAGGGTTAGTTTTATGCCTCATTTGATGTAATTTATATGTTGCATTTTACACGCATCAAATACCCCCACACTTGAACTTTTGCTTGTCCTCAAGCAAAACTCTTTAATTTGTGGCTTACACTCCCAAATGGAATGGGTAGAAGAGAAGGTTTTGGGCTTGTCATAGAGTGTTGGGAATCCAAGATCTTTTTGGGTTTTATTTTTATCTATTTACAATCCTATTCGTTATGATTTGTTTAGAACGTTTCATAGGAGAAATTACTTATTTGGGCATAACATGCCTTTTTAAAATTCTATTTATATACAAGTTCACATACCTCACGGGAGAAATCACTCACACTCGGCCGAAGGTGTATTTTTAGTGAATCACTCGAGAGCGGCATGGAACTTATTCCTACCATAGGCTTGCCAAGCAATCAATCCTCCTCCTTTTTAACTTTTATACCTTTGTAAATATCAAGAGGACTTTGTGGGTGAAGGGTTAGGCTTAGGTTAAAGGTAGGTGGTTGGGTTAGTGGTTAGTAGAAAAAGGGTGAAAAAGCGTAACAAGTGTCGGTTTTCGTAGGACTTTCTATTTTTGTAACTTTTATTTTGATGAAGCTATTATTCAAACAAAGTTATTTTTGATGAACTTGTTTGTTTATTTTCTTTTGCTTCATCATCAACACATTTTTTTTTGAATGACCATACGAAAAACCGAACTTGTTACTAAAACAAAGGGTTAAAAATGAAAAAGGTTTTGGTGGGTAAAAGGGTGTTTGGTTTGGGTTATGAAATGAAAAGGTTTAGGCTCAAAGGGGCTAACTAGGGGGATTTTTGGGTAGGTGGTAAAAAAAAGAAAAATAATGGTGTAGAAATAAAAAGGTTAGTCCTAATGCCTCCATCATTTACTTACTTGGGTTTAAGTTGGTAAGGATCGGGAATGAATCGTCGTGGCAAGTTCTAGAGTCGTAAGAACCAAGCGGCTATTCACACAAGAAACGAAAAATGAGCATTTAGTCTAAAGATGTAAATTTGTATGCTCAATAAAGGCTCAAAACTCACTTTTGTGGGAATGGGTTTTTATGTGATCAAGTATATATAATCAAATTTTAATTAAGCTTGTCATGCCGTTTCATAATTTTCTTATGTTGGTTATTGTTATCACGACGCTCTCGGTTGTAAACTTGTAAAAATATAACCTTATTAATCTTATGATTCCTAACTTAAACTTTAGACAAGTAAAAAAAATGAAAATTTTTGAAAAAAATTTGGGGTGTTTAGCGGTTCCAATAGAGTTTTGTGTAAGGCTTGTTATTAGGACTTGCAAAATTTCAAGGTTTTAGCATCCCCCCCCCCCCACACTTAAATTACACATTGTCCTCAATGTGTCCAAAAAATAAATTTTTAGGTTGATTAGATGTGTAAAATGGTGTTAAAAAGCAAAAATTTTGTGTTACTGGCAACCTGGACACGACCCCGTGTTCAGGTGCCAGTAACGAGAACTTACAGAAGGTGAACACGGGGGCGTGTTGGCTGGACACGACCCCGTGTCTGTCAATGTCTGCAGAATCTAAACAAACAGCAGGTTCAGGGGAATGGGACGGGGGCGTGTCGACTGGACACGACCCCGTGTGGACAGCCTGCAAATTCGAAAAACAGGTTTCTTTCTCCGTTTTTCCAGTCCCGGCTTTAAGAGTACTAATGCTCAGTACTTTAAGCCTTGAATGTACCTGCTTACCCAATAAACACTCCACCAAAACATAGCAAACATCCTACTTTTACCAAAGTTAACATCCATGTCAAAGTTAAAATAAATGAAGAAAATAAAAGAAGTTAGGAAAAGTAAATTGTTCAACATTTGGCACGCAGGCCATCAATTGTTCAAGATTAAAAAGGGTTAACCTGGGGAGTCATCAATCAACCGCTTCCTCCTCTGCTCCTCTCGCCTACTCCATAGCATCGTCACCATCATCATCGTCATCATCCCCTCCATGGCGTGCAATGTGGTCTCGTATGTATCCAACATCATCTTGGATCTCGGATAGGTTTCTCTCGATAGCTCCGACCCGGTGGTAGGTGTTGCTCGCCATGTTATAGGTGTTCCTAGTACACATAAGGTTTTCCTGCAACAAATCATGCAAACTTTGAAAGTTAGGAAAACCGCCTCCCGAGGAGGATGATTGGCCCGGATCACCGTGGGGTTGGTATTGGTACTGATGATGTTGCGGAGCTGGGAGGACAAGCGCTTCTTGCGGGTTCCATGCATGACCCTGCATCCTTTGAAAGGTTACCGTCCCGTCTTCTGCCTCATAAATCAGGTTCATTGAGCGGCATATGTGAATATCCACCGTACCCGACCATGGGCTCCTCTCAAATGACCTAGGTATGTGGGCGAAGTGCTTGAAGAGACGGTACACCCATCCCCCAAAGAAAATAGGCGTCGGTGCACTAGCAAGGCGGTTGTGATGCATGTTTCGGAGCATGAGGAACGGAACATCGAGCGGCCTGCGGTTGTGAATGCAGTGGAGGACAACCAAATCTCTTAACCCAACGACGCCACTACTGTCATGCCTTTGGCTAAGAGAGTAGCCGAGGAGCCTATGAATGTATCTGTATAGCGGATCCCTCAGCTTTGTACTCTTAGTGCTGCTCGGATTGTAGAATCCTTCTCCAATCTGAGCCCACATGGCTTGGCGTTCGTTGTCACCTATCTCTCTCATTCCCCCAGTATTTTCTTCGTTTCCCGCATCCTCTTCCGCATACAACCCGATAATCGACCCAAATTGTGCCATAGAGATCGAATACTTCGTTCCGCGACATCGGAAAGCTACCCCGTCATTGTCGAACGGGTCGCACCTCGAGTTGAATGTGAAAGTGCTATAGAATTCCAACGTGCATTCGTGGACGGAACGGAGCCGAGTTGTTAGGGCGACTCTGAGTGGTCCCGTGACAATGTTGTTGAAACGGTCAATTTGATTCACCATGGTTAGCAAGTCCGTGCAAGCTTGCCTCGGGTATTCCTCCGGCCTTGTTTGAAGAATTTCATATCGAGCTCTTGCATCGAGCTCATTGGCGTTAAATCTTGTAAACTTCCTGGCCATCTGCAAGAATACACCAAAAGTTAGCACGAAACAGAAATATTTTCGGACAGAACTGCAAACAGGGGGCTGGACACGACCCCGTGTTCAGCGGACACGGCCCCGTGTCCAGGGGTCTGTTACTCAAAAATCCCATTTTTCGACCCGGTTTCGAAAACTTGAAAATTTTTGGTCCAATAGGTGCGGTTTCCCCCGAAAATGAAACCCTAAGTGCCTTTTTTCCCAAAATAACCCGTTTACCGTATTAATTTTATCTTTTTCGGTTCAAGAACAAGGGTTTGGGGTTTTTGTAAGAAATCGGGTGAATCTATGAACAATACAAGTGTATCTACTTTCCTTAACACTAATCTAACTAAATGCAAACAGATCTAAACAAAAATTTGAGGTTAGATCCGGATGAACTTCAAGAACCCTAGATTTTCCCCAAATTTTTGGTGTTTTAACTACATGCAAGTAACTAATCTAACTACTAAAAGTGATAGAATCATACCTTGATGTTGTTAGAGCGATAGGAGACGTTGAAATTCTGCAAAAAATCGCCTGAAACCAGAGCTTTTTCGGGGAAACGGGGCGTGTGGAATGAAGTAACTGTTTTGAAAAAGGGGATTTATCCCGACTGCAGCGCGGACATGGCCCCGTGTCCAGCGGACACGGCCTCGTGCCGAGCAGGTTTTTTTTTTTTTTTTTAGTGCTCGTGTGAGTGCCCTAGTTTCCCATAAGCCTTGGTTAGAAAACATACCGCTTTATTTTGTTGTCTCAATCGTTCGTAACTTACCAGGCATGATGTTTTTATTCTTCCACCGTTTGAAGCGAGATCTCTTCTTCTTCATCCTCAACGGGGGCCCATTTTGAGATTTAAATGGGGGCCCATTTTGAGATTTAATTTCTACTGCACCGTGTGGAAAAATATGGGTGATGGAAAAAGGTCCTGACCACCTAGACTTTAATTTACCAGGAAACAATCGAAGTCGTGAATTAAACAAAAGAACTAGATCTCCTACCCGAAATTCATTAGGTTTAATATGTTTGTCATGCAAATTTTTCATTCTTTCCTTATAAATTTCAGAGTTTGAGTATGCATAATTCCTAAGCTCGTCTAATTCATTTAATTGACAAAATCGATTTTTACCAGCAAATTCTAAATCTAAGTTTACATTTTTTATTGCCCAGTAGGCTTTGTGTGCAATTTCTACTGGCAAATGACAACTTTTTCCATAGACTAGCTTATACGGGGTTGTACCTATTGTTGTTTTATAAGCAGTTCGAAAAGCCCATAAAGCATCGTCTAATTTATCTGCCCATTCCTTTTTATTTAACCCTACGATTTTTTCAAGTATTCGTTTTAAACCTCTATTAGTCACTTCGGCTTGTCCATTTGTTTGAGGGTGATATGCTGTTGAGACCCGGTGATAGACCCCATATCTTGTTAAAAAAATTTCGAGTTGATGGTTGCAAAAATGGGTACCTCTATCACTTATTAAAGCTTTAGGTGTGCCAAAACGAGAGAATAATTTTTTCAGAAATCTTACCACGACTCTTCCATCATTTGTTGGAAGTGCCTCTGCCTCGGCCCATTTAGATAAGTAATCTACTGCCACAAGTATATATTTGTTTCCTTTCGATGGTGGGAAAGGTCCCATAAAGTCAAGTCCCCACACATCAAAAATTTCACAAACAAGAATGCCATTTTGTGGCATTTCGTTTTTGGAAGAAATATTACCTGTTCTTTGGCAAGCATCACATGTTTTTACAAGACTTTGGGCGTCTTTGTAAATGGTTGGCCAATAAAATCCTGAATCGAATACCTTTCGTGCGGTACTAGCAGCACCATGATGTCCTCCGTATGGACCTTCATGACAATGGCGGAGAATTCTTCGTGCTTCACTACCATGTACGCATCGTCGGACGAGTTGGTCGGCACACATTTTGAAAAGATATGGATCTTCCCAAAAGTAGTGTTTCACATTGGCAAAGAATTTTTTTCTTTGATGATGTGGCCACCCTTTTGCGACTATACCGCTAGCTAGGTAGTTAGCATAGTCGGCGTACCATGGTTCTTCCTTGTATTCCACCATTTCCAGGGACTCGGTTGGGAATTTTTCGTTGATTTGCTCGTCCCTGGTTGCTTCCAAAGCTGGGTCTTCTAAGCGCGAAAGATGATCTGCAGTGGTGTTTTCAGCTCCTCTTTTGTCCTTGATTTCAATGTCAAATTCTTGGAGGAGTAGAATCCACCGAATCAAACGTGGTTTTGCATCTTGCTTTTTGAAGAGATATCGGATGGCTGCATGATCTGTATAAACTATAGTTTTAGAAAGAACAAGATAAGAACGAAATTTATCAAAAGCAAATACCACAGCTAGTAACTCTTTTTCAGTTGTCGTGTAATTTTCTTGTGCATCATTAAGTGTTTTACTAGCATAATAAATTGGGTGGAAATGCTTTTCTTTTCTTTGTCCCAAGACAGCTCCAACTGCAAAGTCACTAGCATCACACATGATTTCGAAAGGAAATTTCCAATCAGGCGCTATCATGATAGGTGCATTGACTAACATTTCTTTTAAGGTGAGAAATGCTTGATTGCAATCATTGTCAAAGATGAAAGGAGCATCTTTTTCAAGTAATTTTGTTAGAGGTCTAGAAATTTTAGAAAGGTCTTTGATAAACCGCCTATAGAATCCGGCATGCCCTAGAAAACTTCTGATAGCTCTTACAGAGGATGGAGGTGGTAATCTAGAAATGGTATCTATTTTGGCTCGATCCACCTCCATTCCTTCGCTTGAGATCTTGTGACCGAGTACTATTCCCTCTGTTACCATGAAATGGCATTTTTCCCAATTAAGGGCGAGGTTAGTTTCCTCACATCGGGATAGCATTCGTTCAAGGTTATCGAGGCATTGGTCATATGAATCCCCAAAGATAGAAAAGTCATCCATGAAGACTTCCATTGTCTTTTCTATCAGGTCGTGGAAGATGGCTACCATGCAACGTTGGAATGTTGCTGGGGCATTACATAGACCAAACGGCATGCGTCAATAAGCAAAAGTTTCATAGGGACATGTGAAAGTTGTCTTTTCTTGGTCTTCGGGTGCTATCGGGATTTGAAAGTAACCTGAAAAACCATCCAAGAAACAATAAAATTTATGACCGGATAGTCTTTCTAACATTTGATCAATGAAGGGTAAAGGAAAGTGATCCTTTCTTGTTGCTTCATTTAATCGTCTATAATCTATACATACTCTCCATCCTGTGACGGTTCTTGTTGGTATTAGTTCATTTTTTTCGTTAGTTATTACCGTCATACCTCCTTTCTTTGGAACTACTTGGACAGGACTTACCCAAGGGCTATCGGAGATAGGATAGATAAGTCCGGCGTCAAGTAGTTTGATGACTTCGTTTTTAACCACTTCTTGAACATTTGGATTTACTCGACGTTGTGGTTGTATTACTGATTTGTAGTCATCATTCATCAAAATTTTGTGTGTGCACATGGAAGGACTAATTCCTTTTATGTCTACAAGTTTCCAAGCTATTGCGTTTTTGTGTTTTTTCAAAAGATTAATTAATTTTTCCTTTTCTAAGTTATCTAATTTAGACGAAATAATTACAGGTAAATTACCATCTTTGTCTAGAAAAGCATATTCCAAACCTTTTGGAAGTTCTTTGAGCTCAAGTGGTGGGTCTTTGGGAGACTCCTTATTTGGTTGCTCATTTCGATCAAGAACTTTAAAAGTTTGTTCTATGGCGACCTCTTCTTCAACAAAGTGGTCAGTCTCTTCACTTGTATCGGGTGGTTCATCTTCATCTTCAATTAGGGGGTCATTATTGCCGAAAGGATATTTCATTGACCGTTCGAGATCGACACTTCTTTTAAATGCCCCTAATTGAAGAGGTAGATTGTTGAACTTCCGGTTTTTCAAAGCTTCGTGAGTTTTTACAAATGGTCGCCCCAACACTAGAGGAGCGTCATCGAGGATGACAAAGTCGGTTGGGATTACCATTTGATTCGTTTGAACCAATACATCTTCAACTACACCGATTGATTTTATTACTTTCCGATTGGATAGAAAAATGGGTATTTGAAGTGGAGAAAAATCACTAACACTTAATTTTTCGAAAATGTAGTTAGGCATTATGTTAACACAAAGATCTTTATCGATTGTGACATTACTAATAAATGAATTTTGAAAGAAACATGGAACCGGTGTGATGTTAATTTCAAATGGGTCTTCTTTTATTAGCGCGGTTTGATCATTAGTTAACTTAACACTTACCGTTTCGTCAATTTTAGTGTTAGTGTTTAACTCTTTTAAAAACTTAGCATGAGGGAGTACTAAACAATGATTTTCAAAAGAAGGTGACAAGAGATTAATTTTTTCAAAATTAGACTCTTCTTGAATTTTAACGTTGTCGGACTCACCTTTTTCGTTGTTTAACTCATGTGTAGGTTTTTCACTTATTTGTTCTTCCATTTTTACACTTTCAGTTATCTCTTCCTTTTTTAATTCTTCTCTTGCGCGGGATTCCTCTTCCCTTGCTCGAGCTTCTTTTATACATCGATCGATAACTCTAATGTGTTCTAATATCCTATCGGTCACTTCGGTTATAGAAAAAGAATCGGTATTTTCTAAGCTTGAATCCGGTTGTTCGACCCTTTGTTCCTCATAATACCCATATGAAGTCGATGGTTCGCACCATTGTTCTTCATTGTAAGCATATGATGGATAGGGTTCATAATTTTGTTCTTCATAATACTCATATGAGGTGGGTTGTTCACGCCAAGGTTCCTCATAATAAGCATACGAAGGTGGTGGCTCATATCTTGGTTCCTCAAAGTATGAGTAAGAAGGCTCATACCTTGGTTCATCAAAATATGAGTATGAGGGGGGAGGTTCATACCTTTGGTCTTCATAGGATGTGTATGAAGTTGATGGTTCGTACCTGAGCTCCTCATAGTAGGTGTATGAATTGGATGGTTGATATGAGTGACTATTTTGAACCGAGCGTGTGTTACGACAATTAGTGCAATAATTACCCCTATAATCATCCTCCTCATAGGTGTAGTTGTAACCTCCTGAGTATTGATCCATAAGAATCACTCAGCAGACCACAACCAAGTCTCGAGATCAGAAAACAAAAATAAAAACGGAAACAGAGGCTGGACACGGCCCCGTGTCTGGTGAACACGGCCCCGTGTTCAGAATCTGTATCTGGGCTTTTTAATTAAATTTACTGATTTCGTTGAGCGCGGGGCGTGTGCAGTGAGCACGGCCCGTGTTCAAGCTTCTGTTACTGGGTGAACACGGCCCCGTGTACAGGTTACTGTAAATGCAAATCTAAACTAAAATGCAGAAAAATGTGCGCGCGTTTTAAAAAGGTTTTGAAAAACTGATTAGGCCGTCGATTTTAAGCTTTCTTAAAATCCCTGTGTCCCCGGCAGCGGCGCCAAAAACTTGATGCGTGTGAAGTGTTATATATATTAGGTGTATATTTTAAGCCCCTTTAACACTTATTTTTAGCCAAGTTTTAAATTTATAAAACACGATATTTTACTAACACTAAACACACATATGGGCAAGTGCACCCATCGTGAGCGTAGTATAGCGTTGGTAAGATACCGAGGTCGTCCAAGGACACAAGAGCTTTTAGTACCGGTTTATCCTCAACGTCTAATCAAAATAAAAAGTTTAGAAAAAATGTTTTTAACTAAGAAAAAATAAAAACTAACTAAATGCTGAAAAATAAAATAAAAGAAAAACAGATAGACAAGATGAATCACTTGGTTCCGACTCGTATCTAGCATAACCTTTGATTATTTCCGCACTTTTGCACATAATTAAGAGATTATCTTAGTTATTGTAGTAGGCCCCTCTTTTGAAGGTGACGTTACACTCACCCCAGTAGTTTGAGTCAGCAAGGATACAATCCTAAAATGGTGGATTATTGGAAGATAATTAATTAAGTTATTAATGCAAATTATGGTAGGCCCCGCTTTTGGCGGTGACGTTACCCTCGACTAAGTAGTCTGAGTCAGCAGGGATACAGTCCTAAATAGTCGGGTTATAGTATTAATAGTAGTTAACTTATGAGGGGATCAAAGAGTTTGGACCCCCGCCATCCAATACCGTGAAGTATTGAAGGAGGTCCTACTAAATTTGACCCAGGTCCATTGTAGGACCTCTAAACGCTGAACAATGGCAAGACCTTTACCAAACCGTTCCCTTAACCCCCGACCAGGTAGCCAACATACCTCCATATAGACCGTGGAGATACGAATGGTGAAAATCTTTTATTTTATATAGACAGTAAAATAATGCCAAGACACCACGGACAAACGATAAGGAAAGATCACCTTCAACATAAGTAACTAGTTATTAACGTCATTAATACAAAACCAAATAAAAAGTGCAAAAGATTAGAAATAAAAAGTATTATACTAGACACTTTGTCTTCACCAAGTGATGTAAGAGACTTAGGCAAACATGGCCTTGATTGTCAAGAACTCTTACGATCAATCTTGGATCCCGAGACGACTCACACACTCTACGATGGACAATGGATGATGGTGGTGGATGATGGTGTTATGGTGGTGGTGGATGGTGGGTGAAGTGTGAGAGAGGTGGTGTGCCAAGGGACGAGTTGAAATGAAACCAAGCACTCCTATTTATAGGCTGAACAGAAGGCTGGACACGCCCCCGTGCCTGTCTGACACTCTCTCTCTTCATTAATTGTAATTCGTAATTACAATTAATGCGCCTGCTGTACTTTCGCCACGCCCCCGTGTTCACTGGACACGGCCCGTGGTGGGCAATAGAAGCTTCTATAGGTTTGTCTTTTCTGCTGCTTCTTGGGCACGGCCCCGTGCTGGCTGAGCACGGGGCGTGTTCAGTCTTCTGCCTTCTCTATTTTGCTTGGGAAGATGCCGTTGAGGGGTCGGGCAGTCCACTTATGTTCCTTTTCTTGTATTTATGTTAGATTTAGCTGTCTTTTTGCTTCTTTTGTGAATTTGAGCTCATTTAATCCTGAAAATACAAAAGGAAGACAAAAACACTCTTTTTCCAACATTAGTACTTAAAAAGGGTTAGTTTTATCCCTCATTTGATGTAATTTATATGTTGCATTTTACACACATCACGCCCCAAGGAGAGGTGCTCGGGCGAATGAAGCCTTTCTCAAGTAATTCCTGAAGCTGACTCGAGAGTTCTCGCATTTCGGACGGCGCGAGCCGGTAAGGAGATTTGGCAACAGGGTTGGCTCCAGGAATGAGGTCGATGCGAAAGTCGATATCACGACTTGGAGGTAAACCTGGAAGATCATCAGGGAATACCTTTGGAAATTCACACACAACGGGGACTTCGGTTACTCCCGGATTACCTTTCTTTTCCTTCTCCGCTACTACAATGTTAGCCAAGAAAGCTCTGTATTCCTTGCGGAGATACTTGCTAGCTTGGACACATGACATGAGCTTGAGACCTTTCGAAGCGGTTTCACCGTAGACACATAATACATCACCATTCGCGAGCGAGAATCAAATCATCTTGTCGAAGCACACAACTTCAGCATGGTTTTCGCGAAGAAATTCCATGCCTACTATGACGTCAAAACTTTCGAGTTGCATCGGGATAAGGTCGATTGGGAAGATGTGATTGTTGAGCTCAAGAGTACAATCACGAAGAACAGAATTTACGGTGACAGTTCTTCCGGTAGCGACTTCAACATCGAATGTCGAGGAGAGATGAGAGCGCCTACGACTAAGGAGCTTCTCAAATTCGAATGACACAAAGCAATTATCGGCTCCAGTATCAAACAAACATGAAGCATAAATACCATTCACAAGTAACGTACCATTGACCACGTTGTTGTCAGTCTGGGCTTGGCGCACATTGATGTTGAAAGTTCGTGCGCGTGCTGCTTGTTGCTGTTGCTGCTGATGTTGCTGCTACTGAGGCTGCTGCTGCTGGGGCTCTTGTTTCACTACCCTGTTCGGGCACATGTTGGCCAAATGGTTAGGATCGCCACATGCAAAGCAGGCTCTGGCGTTGACCGCGGGTGCCGAGGAGCTTGTTGACCCTGAGGGGCGGTAAGAAGAGCTTGATGAGCACGAGCTTGAGTTTGTCGACCACGGCAGTTGATAGTGAAGTGGCCGTACATATTGCAATGAGCACAAAAACGGCAAGCGATGGTAGTCGGGTAGTGATAGGTGCAGGTAGGGCAAAGCGGGTGTGGCCCAGTGTATGCACGCTTAGCAAGCGGTGCATTTTCCACAGGCGCCGCTACTTGTCGCTGTTGTGGTTGAGGTGATACGGCTTGAATCGGTGCAGCAGTGATCGCACAGTTCTTGTTGCTGGATCTGTTCTTTCTCTTGTTCTTTCTCTTGTTGTTCGATGCGGTGGCGGTTTCAGCAGTGGGCGTGGCGATGGTAGCTTAATGCAGGTGTTTCGAAGTTTTATCCCAAACACCAGCCTTGACCCGCTTGTCGTTGATTTCAGCGGCCTTTAGGTAAGTCTCTTCAATCGTCTTAGTCTTAGCCGCTTGCACGAAATCTGCAACGCAGTCGGGCAAAGCTCGGATGTACTTCTTGATTGCGATCTCTGGAGTCTTGACTTGATCAGGACAAATAATACTGAGCTGCTTGAAGCGAGCAGTGAGTGCAGCGTTTTCACCTTCCTTCTACTTTATGTGCCAGAATTCATCTTCTAACTTTTGGCATTCATGAGGAGGGCATAATTCTTCCAGCATGACCTCCTTGAGTTCGTCCCACGACAGACCGTAGGCTACATCGTTCCCTCGTTTGTTTCTCTCGGCCGTCCACCAGTCTAGTGCACGGGACTGGAAGACGCCGGTAGCATTTAGAGTGCGAAGATCGTCAGGGCAGCCGCTCTGTCGTAGAGTGACCACAATGGAATCAAACCATTGGAACAACGCAGTAGGGCCTTCCTCGCCAGTGAATTCCTTTGGCCCACAAGACTTGAACTGCTTGAAACTGAATGCAGCTTTGGGGGTAGCTTTAGGAGCTTCGGTCCTGGATTCTTCAGACGATTTGCTCACATTCTCGTATACGTTACTCATGGCTTTTGCTACTTGTTTAGCGATGATAGCAGCCAGACGTTTGTCTCTCTGCACTCGACGAGAAAGTCGTGGGTGACGGGATCCAGATGATGGTCCAGTTGACATTGTCTGCAACAGACATCGTCATATGTCTCAGACACATCATAATCGAATCTCACCTCACACATCTACTACTTACTAAAGCTCAGGAACACAATAAAACATGCATCATGTAAACAAATAGGCACATAATCACAGATTCACATAAACACAGAAGCACATAAGCACGTAGCACACAGAAACACATAAGCACGCATGACACATCACCAGGAAACATATAGGCGTGTAACTTATCTAGATGCGCACAGAGGCGGTCAGAATACAGAAACCTATCATTCAAAGTTCGCGAGTGTTATAGAATAGCGATTGCGAATAGTATAGCGAGTAGTATAGTATAAGCGTATAACATAGCATAAAGTCATCCATAATTTTAGCGATTTGTCAGCGTTCGGTAGTGTGTGGTGCGATTAGCGGAGCCAAAAGGCATTAGATCGAAACTAGTAGTATCTCAAAACGCTAACAAATAAATATAAACCACATAAATCACATAAAATCGGCGAATCATCAGAGTCAGCAGTTGCGGGCTCAGAATCAAAACACATATAATCAAGAAATAGATCGTCTGCGGCTATTAGACATTGACTATCCAAAGTGATTCGACTATTCTCAAAGACTTGTTGAACACATTTTGACCTTCAGGGCTGTGCCTTTGCTTCGATTCTTGGGCGTTTGGCACGCATCCCGTTAGTCATACCGTGACTTCAGGTCATTGGAGTCCGTCGAGACTTTGGTGAGAGTTTTGTAAAACCAAGTAAAAGTCGGAATCAAGTCGTCAAGGTTAGGGTTTCACCCCTATCTTAACAACCTCGTTCCTGTTTTGATAAATTGAGAACTTTGCGTCAAAGTAGGGATTTCACTCCTGGTTCAACGCAAATTCTAGTGTGTATAGAGGAAAAATGCGGGTCGATCAAGCAATTCAGTCGAGAGTTTGCGGTTTTCACACCTAATCTTGACTTAATTGCTTATCCATAATTGAAAATTCGAGTGCAGTAATAGTGTAACATAGGCGAGAATAGCGAGGAGTAGTAATTCCTATGTTTTGTGCAAGCTTACTGCTACTCCTATCATACATAACCCTTACAGGACATGCATAAGTCGGTCTGTTGGTTCCTAACTATAAACTAGGTCTCTAAGACATCGACCCGGACTAGGTCGTGTCTTGCCTAATTCCCTATAGTTATGGCTCTGATACCAATCTGTCACACCCCATTCGATGACGGAAACATCGGGGCATGGCACTGAGTGAAACAAATTGTCCAGAAGTTTCCATAACAATTATCATTACCAATCAATTTAAAGTAACATGTCCCATACCATGTCTCAAAAGGTAAACAAATTATTACAGACAAAATCTAGGCAAATAGTTCTATTCCGACAACTCAGATTTTTCAAATAGCCCAATTGTTTATCTGCTTCTAGAGACCCTTGATTTCATTTGTATAGACAACTATTTGTTGGCCTCTAGAGCCTTATTCTAGCCTCGATTTCCTAGCAGATAAGCATCCTAAATACCTGTCACATACGTTAAAATAAAGTCAATACACATAGTGTAAAGGTGAGCATACAAGTTTGATAATAGCATATAGAGTTCGAAAGCGTTACGCATGACCAGCACGTACACAGAGAGAAATGAGGCATGTTAGTTATCGACATGAACCTATCGATACCAATGACTGCGGGTTGACTGCCCGAGGCAGTTCGCAATACATGATTACCACCGTAATCCATGCAAGTAATTGTCCTTAACAACCCCCGTGAGCGGGTGCTGAGTCCAAACTATAGTACTTTCGTTGCTAAGGCAGGTAGACAACATTCCATGTGTAAACATAACAAACAAGCATTCATTAAGCCACGTATAACATGCGGTAACAGTTAGCATTTAAATAGTGTTGAGTAGTGTGTTCGATGTGATTTGAATATTCGTAACGTATGTAACACCCAAATGTGCAAAAAGGGATCGAGTATACTCACAGCGATTGATGGATTGAAGGGAGCGCTAGAGAGTAGGGTTAGCCTGAACAGTACGATAGCATGACGATAAGTGACGCGCAAAAAGATGCAAAGTGTAAGTGGGTCGGACAGCAGTTCGATCAGACGGTAGTCCGATCGGACAGCCGGTCGTGCGAGTGACAATCCGTTCAGACGGTTGTCCGGTCGGACGGTAGTCCGGTTGGATGACTGTTCGAGTGGATTGTTTCTTCCTTTGAGAAGGATATGTTTGTGTATGATGGCTTGACTTTTGAAGTTTTCGTTGTAGTATTTTGAAAACATTGAAGTACCTTTACCTTTCAGGCCGGTCGATCGGACAGTCGTTCGATCGGACGACACCCCGTTCGGTTGGGTACTTTGGTGAGAACAAGTTCACAGCAGGTTTGTCACCTGTTCGGACGGTGGTTCGATCGGATGGCATCCTTGTGCATTGAACATGTTGAAAATTGTTTAAGTGTTGAAGTCCAAATGTCTCATGATTCGGATGGCAGTTCGATCGGTTGGTAGCCCGATCGGACAGCAGTTCGTTCTACATTCAAACTTCAAATGTTGGCAAAATGGTTGTGTGGGACCAAGGTGCAAGTCGTACGGGTGGCCAGCCGTTCGGTTGGGCTTTCCATTCGGACAGCAGTCCGTTCGGACGACACTCCGTCCTAGTTAACCTGTTCGTCTTACACTTGGTTGTTTTGGTAGTTTGTCGTTTTATCGAGATATTTTGATAACGTGTTAAACAACATAAACCTCGTCAATACTTGGTGCTCCTGATCGGACAGGAATCACCCAAACCCGATCAGTGGACGGTTCGAGATGATGTTCCACGTTTAACCCGGAATCAATAGTCTCGTAGATAGAATACGGATCTTGAACCAACACAACCACAATAATGAGTAGTAAGTCGGCACAAGTCCCGATTCTATCGGTTTTGAGTGCATTGAGTGTAAAAGAGTTGAAAGAAAGTTGAAAACCATCTTTCACTCCTTTTCATTGGTGAATATGTTTAGATCTATGAGAGATCTTTGTTTGTTTATGTGGAAATCGGTTAGATCTAAGTTGTTCTTGGTGGATTGAGGCCGAAACATGAAGTTCTTCAAGAACACATGATGACGTCATCCTAGAACACCTTGAATCTTGATGATTTCACGGTTAAAAGTTAAGATTCAAAAGATAGAAAGGTGTAGGAGTGCGTGTAGATCAAGGAAGTACAAGATTTAGGACGAGATCTTACCGGAATCGCGAGAAATCGAAGAAAAGGTGGGGGGAACGAGCTGGTCGGACGTCACTTGCCAAAAGTGGAAAGAATGAAAGTGACATGGGGTATTTATAGGATACCCAAAGAGGAAAGGGCTGGTCGATCGGCTAGGCAGCCTGTGCGGACAGCCTGTCCGATCGGACAGCGGTCCGATCGGTCGGCTGGTCGAACGGCTGGTCGCCTGGTCGATCAGTCACCTCGTTCGAGTGTTCGGTGCGACGAGTTTTGCCGTTTCGATTTCGATGGCGAGCGTTTCGATGCGAATGCGATAGAGTTTCCTATTCAAATTACTTTTAATCCCAACTACTCATATCTCGCGCTGTCTCTTCTCCACTAATTATCATACCATTTCGAGTTGCGAGTTCGATTGCGATTGCGATTGCGATTCGATGTCGATTCGTTTAGTATAGTTTGAGTATCATTTAGTTAACTTTATCGCATTGTTACTTCCTATAGTTCACATTCGTAAGTCGATTAAATAGCGATTAACACACGTCGATTATTGTAATTATTGACACTTACTCCACATAATACAACACCTAAAAGAAATTCACTACTAGTCAAGTCGCGCGATCGGTCGTGGACTTTCACCTTGCCTTTGACTTTGACTTTCGAAACACGGGGTGTTACACGTGTAATGCGCATATTTTTAAAGATGTAATTTTTTTTATTTGGTATATAAAATTACATTTATTCAACCCGTGTAATACACATGGTTTTAAAGATATAACTTTTTTATTTGGTATATAAAATTACATTTATTCAACCCATTCAATATGGTTCTTATAGATATAACTTTTATTATTTAATATATAAAATTATATTTATTTAACCCGTGCAATAAATGAGGTTTTTAAATATATATTGTTTTATTATTTAGTATATAAAATTTATTTATTCAACCCGTGTAACACACGGGGTTATAACCTAGTGTATTATATATTCTATTCATGAACGCTTATTTGTGTTCGTTTGTTTCTTGTTTGTGTTCATGAATATTAGTTTGTTCTCATTTGTGTTCATCAACGTTCTTCGCTGTCTAAAACTAACAAACAATGAAACCCTTGGTGGATTGTTGATGAATGTTTACTTTGTGTTATCTATACTTACTATATTATAATGCATGGGGGAGAGACATTTTAAGATACCCAAAAAATAAGAACTTCTTTCCTCTTTATTTATAAAAACACCCTAAAACGAGGGTAACTTAGTCTTTTAAGCACTAATTATATTTTAGTCCCTCATATTATTACACTTAAATCCCTTTATTTTAACAAAAATATGGCTAATTAGTTACACTTATCCCTTTCCACAACAAATTTATAATTACTTTATGTATTCTTGTCATATTTTATAAACTATAATTTAAAAAAAAATCTAAAGGTACCATGATAACCTACTCATTTTTTTCGACATTTCGGTAGTTGTCTTGGTCAGTATTGTTGTGAGGATTAAAATGTAAAGTAGATGATGCATTACTGTACAAGTGATTAAAGCAATGTGTCATATCACAATTCAAATGCTCAAGACTCTCTATGTTGTTGTCATTAGTATCAGTTTAATAATATTCAAACCCTTTTCACTCTGATTTTCGTTTGATTAAGATTGTTCACCAATTTGTTCCGGCGACTAGATTAAATTTCAGAACCTTGCACATACAGTTTTTATATGAGCTTTGTTCGTATTCTGTATGTTTGTGTATTTACTTAGTTGGGTGCACACACTTACATGGGTTAGCAGGTAGTAAATTGACATCAAACAAACTCACTTGTTTTATCTAATTGGTTATATTTAAAAACTTTATATAATACCATATTCAACAAAATGGAATTTTAGTTTTCATAAAAAAAATTATAAAAACGTTTTTTGAAGCATTTTCGTTTTCATAAAATCTTTTTTTATAAAAACGTTTTTTAGAAGTTTGGTAAATAAGTTTTCCACCAACAAACTTTTATAAAAAAAACTCGATAATCTAAACATAATACATCTTAAAAACCTGAATACCAGATTCTGTTGCATTTTTTAGGGATTATAAGTTCAAAAATACTCTTATAGATAATATTAGTTAGTTGAAAAAAGTTATAGGTTATTCAATTCGTTGGTTTATAGGTTCTATATATAGTATAACTAGGTTATAACCCTGTGTATTACACGGGTTGAATAAATATAACTTTATATATTATAGGGGTTAACTTTGTATAATAGTAACCAAGTTTTAAAAGTGTTCTAGTTAGGTAACTCAAGTTTCAAAAGTGTTCTAACCAGGTCACTCAACATTTATTTTTCATTAAAATTAATGGGTTTTTTCATCCATTTCATAGGTAACCGTGGTGATGTGAATTTTTATTTCTTTTTCCCTTTTATTTGATGCTGACTCGAGTGACGTGGATTGTAACTTGTTTTTTTATGTTTAATGTAGTTAAAGTGTTTTTATTTTTAATAAATATAATTTCATATATTAAAATACTCCGAGCCCAACATCTTATGCTCCATTTTTTTCTTGACACGTGGAAAAAAGGGCATGTCTCTATTTGAATGTTAAGTTATCTAATTGGGACAAAAACGATACGAATAACCTAATTAGAACACTTTTAAAACTTGGTTACTATTCTGTGACATTTTCCCTATTATAGATAATAAAAAGGTTACATCTTTAAAGACGTATATTGCATGGGTTGAATAAACACGTGTATTACACGGGTTGATTAAATATAATATAATCGGTTAACACATATGGACGTCAATATATGTTTTTGAAAAAAAAAAGAACTTTGATGTATTATAACATTTTACTTTGTTATTTATTTATTTATTATTAGGTTAGAAACTTGTGTATTACACAAGTTAACATTTTACTTTATTTTTTATTTATTTATTAATAGGTTAAAAACTTAAGTATTAAGTATGGTTAAATCGATGAAATTTTAAATTAAATAGTTATTAATAAGCGGAAAAAGTAAAAGAAAACGTTAAAAGAAAAAAAATGTTATTTTTTTAATTTTCATTACCCGTCGGTTATCAGATAGTAAATAAAGATAAAGATTATAAACTTTTATATAAACAATTAAAACTATCTTTATATTTATAAATAATAAAAAGTTAATATATAGTTTTAATTTTATTAATTAATATATGGTTATCAGTTATCATTATTCTTATCATCAAAATCTTTTAATTTTAATAATTAATATATAGTTATCACTTATCTTTGTCTTTATCTTCATCTTTATCATCAAATCTCTTCTACAAATTTTAATTGAGACCACCTTATAAAGGGACACGTGTCCTCAAAGTGGTTTATTTTATTATATAGTATAGATTTATTAATTTTTTTCACTTCAAGAAATTTCTTGTTCTTTAGAATTTTTGGTTTATTGATATTTCAATTTTCTGTTTTGTATAACTTTGATTTATTCTTCTATACTCACACTTAACATTCATCTTATTTATTATTCAGTGGTTTTGGAGCTTCAATATTCATCCTTTTAGATCTTTGCACAGGTATGTATGTTTCTAAAACATGATATATTGTTTGTTTTTTTTATATTATGTTTAACTGTGAACGTTGTTTTTTTTTATCCTATATTATTTATAACGGTAACATGATAAAAATATGTAACTAAAATACTTAACATTTTTTTTCAGTTCCCCAAACTACTCCAGCTACTACTGATGTATCAGTTAAAGAGGATAACAGAGAAGAAACTCATCCTCCAAAGGATGTAACAATCAAACAGGAAGAGATACAAGTAATTCCGGAGGATGCTGATCTCGATGATGACAAATGGCACCGTGACAATATAGATGACATCCTTGAGATGTTTAAGCCGTATGATTACTAAATTGATCTCATCATGATGCAAAGTATTTGACATTTGAGCTTTTAGTTTTCAACTTTTATATTTAAGACTTATATTTCTTTATTCGAGTACTACTTTATATAACTTTTATTTATGTTAAGACTTTATTTTTTCTTATTCGTGTGTTACTTTATTGCATCAATTGTTTCTTGATAATTTAAATTCTAAATTTAATAATTACTTACTAGACATGTGTAATACTTATGACATATATCCACCACAATGATCCTACCATAAATATTATACGAATAAGAAAACTACCAGAAACGAGTGTCGCAATGCAAAGTGTCACCCCCGCTGCATCTTGGTGGATTGTTGATGAATGTTTACTTTGTGTTATATGTTTTTTAACATATAACACGGTGATTATTTAACCCTCGGGGGATTGTTAAGAAAAAGTTAACACGATGATTATTTAACTCGTATGAAGATTGTGAAAGAGATTTATGAACACAATGAAGTTTTAATTTTTTACTTTTATTAGTTTATTTGGGTTATATGTTTCATCTTTAAACTTAGATTGACATTTATTACACATTTAGAAGATTGATTGAACTTTTAATTGAAGTGATTATATTATGAACATTTTATAATTTTATTTTTATTTTCAATGTAAATAAATAATAACAGTAACTAATTAAAATTAATACGATAAACGTCAATGACATTTAATTTGATGTGACTTTGTGGCAAAAAAATATGTCACTAAAAGCTCAAAAGTTTGTGTTAGTAAATAGAAAAGTGTCACTAAAAGCCTTAAAACTTTGGCGGCACATTAAAAAAGTGTCACTAAAAGGCTTTAGCGTCAATGCTTCTAATGACAATTTTTGTGATTCCCATAAGGGTTTTTAGTAGCAGTTTTTTCGTTTTTCTGTGACACTTTTTACATGTCACTAAGTGACATTTTTTTTGTAGACTTAGTATATCCCATAATAGAGCTCAACATGCTCATAATTAAGAGTTGTCATATATATTAAGACCCCAAATAACCTATTGGAACATGTATTATACTAATTTTTCATTCACCAATACTATTTTTTTCTTGTAGACGCAGCTACATTATGTACAAGCCCGATCATTCGAGCAAATCTATTGACAAAAGGTCATCCTTGCCCTACATATGCAAACAACGCTGATAACTAGACCTGCCTACCATTCCATGAGAAACCTATATGTTAATTAGAGTTTTTGAAAATAACATTAGTGGAAGATCGCAATCAAAACTACGGTGGAAAAGGTTAAAACAACCAAACAAATTAATTGATAGGCTGGTGAATTGGTCATAAGGTTTTATATTTTAACATATAATTAATATAATAATTAATATAACATATGTTCGCATTGTAATGCACCTTTTTCAGGTAATATAATTAACTGAACTTTGAATTCAAGAGCAACCACCGGTGGACGTGCCGGAGTGGTTATCGGGCATGACTAGAAATCATGTGGGCTTTGCCCGCGCAGGTTCGAATCCTGCCGTCCACGATTTTTGTTTTTTTATAATAATTATTTTTATTATTAATGAGAACATTATAATATTTTAAATCTCTTGGGAAAGATTTGGGAGAACATTATAATAATTATTTTTATTATTAATGAGTGGAAAATTAATTTATCTTTCTATTAACTAGACACAGTATCTCTTAATCTCTTGTTATTATTATCTTAAATCATGTTTAAGTCAAGTTATGGATGCTCCTAAATATTGGGCTGCAAACGAACCAAACGTTCGACTGACATTTCGTGCACTGTTCGGCGGAAAATTCATTTATGTTCGTTCGTTTATTAAACAAACGAACGCGAACAAGAAATTTCATTCGTTTAGTTAAATGAACGAACATGAACAGAGGTTACGTTCGTTCATTAATGTTCATGATCGGTAACATGTTCAATAGTTCATTAGTGTTTTAGTTTTTATATTTTATTTAAATACATTAAAATGCTGACAAATAAATATAATAGGCGACAGTGTAATATATATTATGTTCATGAACGGTTGTTTGTGTTCGTTTGTTTCCATTTGTGTTCATGAGCATTAGTTTGTCCTTATTTGTCTTCATGAGCATTAGTTTATCTTTATTTGTCTTCATGAGCATTAGTTTTCGTTCGCTGCCTAAAATTAACAAAAAAACACAAACAAGTTCCTTTCCTTAACAAATGAACACGAACATAAAATCTCGTTCGTAAATATTTATGAACACTTCGTGAACACATATATTTATTAACAGACAAACACAAACATGGTCTTGTTTGTGTTCGTTCGGTTTGTTTGCAGCCATACCTAAATATATTTCTCATATTAAAGTTGTTAAGTCGACTGGAGGTAAAAGTATTCACATTTATAGGGAAGAAGTTATTCATATGATGTTTAGGAGGTCAATATAGCTAGGTTTTTGTTTGTGTTCAAATAAACCTCTAATTTTCTAGAAGAGCATGAAACAATCATCTATTTCTTAGAGTATAGGAAATGGTTCTGTAATAATAAATCAACATTTAAAATAATGTTGTGTTTTTTTGGACGGAAGATATACATTTTATATATACTGAAAATGGTTAAGACAGAGCTAACGATAATCAAGAGGAATTGCAAAACAGAATAGGAAAAAATAGTTGTTAGAATGATTTATAGAATCATTCCGCTGGTGGCACGATTATACCCAGTGGTCCGTTAGTGATCCAAATTTACAGTTCAAAAAAGTTCATTTATAGAATCCGCTAATCATCAAAAACTAAAGTATAGAATGCGAGAATCAAACCATGGAATTGAGCATGGTTAACTATTGCTTTGGTTTCCAAAAAAAAAATCACCAATTTATTTGTAAACTAGAAAAGTGACGCGCGCGCGTTGCGCCGCAGGCAACGAAAGTGACATGCAGTCGATCAGATTCACAAACTCCAGCTATGCAATCAATGCTAATAGAATAACAAAAATGGTAACCCAACTGTATCAATTATATAAACTCCTAAACCTCTATTTTTCCTTCACATCTCACAACTGCTTACATGTTTCTTGTTTATAGAATTCCAATAAGAAACTGTAGGAGGCTGCAGTCTTCCTTGGGGGTAGCTGCACAAAATTATCATATGTAAATGGTAGTTTTAAGAGTGTGGGGACCAAGTAAAAGACGACATTAAATTTGGAAGTGTATTGAATATTATCAGTGATACATACGCCTATTCAATTCCTTCTAATGCTTGAAAACATTTATTAAAGTGCAACCAACATCAGTGACACAACCATTGAGAATTAAGCCTGTCATGTATGCTTTGAGAGTGATAATTAGAATAATCAGTATTTAATAGTCATTGTCAACTAATTTCAAAATACAAACTCATAGTGTAAAGAATGATCTAACCTTATAGTTTTAAGTATTATAATCATGAACTATAAGCAGGTAGGGGCTTTTCTTCCATATAAGATTATTATTTTTGAAACTTTTGTGAATATAAGTCTTATACAGATCATAGGGGCACCTCTGTTATGCATAACTCTTATACAGATCTGATAGAAAAAGTTTCATATATATATATATAGGGGATCGCTAGAATGAGAACCACCACGAGTTATGAGAATCACGAGAACCGCGCCCCGCGGGTGGCCGTCGGCGACGAAATTTTTTTTACACCTAGATCCGTATATTTTAGGGGGGGGTGTAAATTTTCGGTTCAAACGGCGCGCCCGAGGGGGTAGTTTTTTACGCCCAAAGTTTGGGTTTTTTTAATTTTTCTTTTTTTTTTACCAAACTTTGGGCGTAAAAAACTACCCCCTCGGGCGCGCCGTTTGAACCGAAAATTTACACCCCCCCCTAAAATATACGGATCTAGGTGTAAAAAAAATTTCGTCGCCGACGGCCACCCGCGGGGCGCGGTTCTCGTGGTTCTCATAACTCGTGGTGGTTCTCATTCTAGCGGCTCCCTATATATATATATATATATATATATATATATATATATATATATATATATATATATAGGATTAGGTTCAAGAGTGAACACTAGTATAGTTTGCGAACTCGGCGAACTAATCCTGGCCATACATATGTGTAGATCAATGACCAGGATTTGATGATTAAATACACTAGTTTATTTTACGATTTGATCATGAAATCCTAGCTATCCACGTGTGTAAATCAATGGCCAAGATTTGTTCACTCAGTTTGCAAATACATTAGTGTTCACTCTAGAACCCCACCCTATATATATATATATAGAGAGAGAGAGAGAGTAGGAGTTGTGTAGAAAGTCTATTTTTCCTAGAAAGTCTAGGAAGCAATAATAATTGGACATGTGTCATTGATGGTTTTTAACTAGAAGGGCAAACATGTAATTTCACATTTTAATTTTATATTTGGAATATTGCATGATCTATAATGTAACCGATTATGTCCCATGATTTTCGGAATTATGGTTGTTTTTGAATCCAAATCTCTTCCAAATATCACGAAACACATATCTATATAGAATTATTTCGATCCTTTTTTTCTTCACCAGCATCATTCGTATTCAATAATTTTTTCAGAGTTAAAAATCATGGCTTCAAACCCACTTGTTGATTGTGGAGATGGTAATTACAGTTATTTTTTTTTTCTTTACTATTCTAGTCTTGTGTGTTGATTGTTAACATTTATCTGCAAAACCATCAGCTTGTTCTTGGTGTTGTGTTTTAACAGCAAGCAGATTCATACAGTTGTGTTTTAGCATTCATGTTGGTAATGCTGGAGGATTTCTTGACGCTGTGTTTTATTATTCAGATTCATACAGTTGTGTTTTAACAGCAAGCAGATTCATACAGTTGTGTTTTAGCATTCAGATTCATACAGTTGTGTTTTAACAGCAAGCAGATTCATACAGTTATGTTTTAGCATTCAGATTCATACAGTTATGTTTTAGCATTCAGATTCACACAGTTGTGTGTTAACAGCAAGCAGATTCATACAGTTGTGTTTTAGCATTCAGATTCATACAGTTATGTTTTAGCATTCAGATTCATACAGTTGTGTGTTAACAGTAAGCAGATTCATACAGTTGTCTTTTAACAGCAAGCAGATTCATACAGTTATGTTTTAACAGCAAGCAGATTCATACAGTTGTGTTTTAGCATTCAGATTCATACAGTTGTGTTTTAACAGCAAGCAGATTCATACGCTGTGTTTTACCATCCATGCTGGTAATGCTGGAGGATTTCTTGACGCTGTGTTTTAACAGCAAGCAGATTAATACGATGTGTTTCTTCATGAAGGATAGAAGGAAGAGAGAGAGAAAGAAAGGGAGAAAGAGAGAGAGAGAGAGGGAGAAAAAATCGCAAGAAATGTGGGGTGGTTATGGAATGACAATCTATATCTCTAATAAAGCAAACCATTTGGGGACACATGTCACCCAATGGTGCAAGCCAACTAAGCATCCACATGGGCAATGAGGTGGCAAAACTTAAATAATTGGACAAATGGCATTGCTCTCTGATGGGGATTCAATTGGCTTCTCACATACGCCTCTTCTATACTCTCTCTCTCATTATCTCAAATCGTTCAAGGAACCCCTAATAGGCGATTCTGGTTCCTGCGTTCTCAATCGATCCTGTGCAACGAGGTTTATTCAATCTTCAAATATTCAGCAGTCATCATCATCGACGGTAATGATTCCGATATCTTCTTCATCATCTTATTGATCGAATCTGTTTGAATGGTTTGTTGTACTTTGATTTGTTATGTATTGACCGTTATGTGATGATGTATGAATTTATTGTACATGATTTGAAGATCGATTAGCTTATTCATTTTTTCTTAGGATTTTAAAAGCCGATATGATGTTGTTTGTTTATATGATTTGAAGATCGATTTTTTATACGGATTTGCTGGTCTCTAAGGGTTTCTTTGAACGGTAATGATTCTGATATCTTCTTCATCATCTTATTGATCGAACAGTTGGTGTATATATGTTTTGTGTATTAGGGTTTTTCATTTGAATATGTTGATTTTCATTGTCTTTAAAAGTTTGCATACAAGGTGCTCGATGAAATGTCTGTGTGAAAGGTCTCCTGAATAACAGCAGCGGCAGTCATAGCCGGTGTAGGAAATGGAGCCGGAGTGGCAGCAGAAGAGGCGAAAGGTCTGTAAGAATTGACAGTTTGAACATCCACACTTCATCGAGGTTGCTCTCGCATCACCATAATGTCTTTTTTAAGAGGTATACATAATACACATTATTTTGCAAATGAATCCAGCATTGTGAGTTTTGATGAGATAGTTAACCACTAATTTTGATTTTGGAAACTATTATTGCAGATGTGATTGAAAAGCTTAATGTTCTTAGAGGAAATGACATGGCTTCAATGTACTCCTGGTCTTGCAAGAGGTTACCTTTTTTGTAATGAATGTTACATTTGATTTGTAGTTACTGGTTTAATCACTATTTTTGTATATATATTCCGCAGGAGCAAAAAATATGGGTTTGTTTGGCATCATCTTTGGGAAGATGACCTAATTGTTCTTGCTAATGGCAATGAATATGTTCTCAAAGGCTCTGAATTTGTTGAAGGATCTAATTCAGGTACATTCGTAGCACTTGAAGAATGATTCGTTCTTGGTGTTTTACAATTTTGAAACCCCAAAATCTTGAATCACTAATAACGGTTGTATATGAATTCGTTTGTTTTCATCTTTATGCTGGTACATGGGGACCAGTATGAGGACAACAATACTATGCTAACAGTGTGAACATCAACATGCTGAGTGAGCCTATCTTGGGTTCTAGATGGGATGGTGATCAATTTGGTGTTCTTCCTGGTTATATCACTGCTAATTTTCAACCAGGATGGGCTATTCTGCCTAGCGATCTAGGTGATTTCTTGAGATATTTAATTGGATGCTGTTAATTGTTACTTTTTATGCTATTTAATTTATTTTGCCACATTTCCATACATAACGTGATAACTTCTGCAGGCTCAGCATGAACCAAATTCCACGACGGTCCCGCAGCAGGGTATGATGCTAATATGCAGGGAGTGGTAAGGGTAACGGGTTGAAATGGGTTGTTTTTTGTATAGGTCGGAACGGGCTATGTAAGCGCCAACTTTGGTTACAAAAATAATATGGTTATGATTATAATCTGAATCTTTAAATAAAATGGTTTACAAATTTAGGATTATATGCTTTAAAAACATACTCTGAGCTGGTTTTGACCTGTTCTCTTCAGCCTTTTCTATTTAACCCGATTGAGATCAAACACAACCCAAATTGATCCGTTTGTTACAAAGGTCTGAGTTTCCATCTGTACTAATGTACATGCATTTTCTTAATAAGTGTAGCATTTCAAAATTTATATATAAGTAGTTCAAACTCTTCTTGTGTTTCAGATGAATAAACAACCCTGGAGTTGAACAAGGAGGACTAATGGTAGCAATTCAGCCTATTTTAGAGCTTCAAGGATCATGAGTCAAGCCGCAAGCAAACCTGGTACTTTGAATAAATAAGTGAAATTCATTAAAATAATACTTTATTTGTAATAATAAAGTTCTTAATAAGGAGATGACTCTTTCCTTTGTTTTATGTTTTAAAACTGATTTTGCGACTCATTTACCCTTTAGTGAACTTTATCGAGTTACTGTTTGTTGATTAGGTATAGTTATATTATTAAGGAAACTAGGTCATATTTATTATACAAAATAGTGGACATACTACTAAATGAAACTGGAGTGCTTACTATCATGGAAGCCACCTTCAGTAGTTCAAAAATACTCCTCTGAAACTTAGATATTAACATACACATTGGCCTGTGTATGTTAATAGAAGTGTAGTGTTTAAACTAGATATAGAAAGGGAATTCAAAAACATTGAACTCTTTTGTCTAAAGACTAATATCAAATTATATTACTATCTTAAAAACCATGGTCGGTGGCTATCACATCAAGTGCCACCGACCAATTATCTTTATATATACATCTATGGTGAAGTCATTGACAAGATAAAGAGTGGCGTGGTGGTCTGCCCTAATTTGTGCTTCCAGAACTTCCAATGTTCGAGTACTGTTTCCTACATAATTGGTTTTTCATTTCTTTTGTTTTTTACTTGGGTCTTTTTCCCTTTTTTTTGTAACCGGAGTGCTTATATAAAAGTTACATTGAGATAGATCGGATTCGTCGATACACACAATATTAGCTAATCATATAGCGTGCCGCTAACTATGAATAACTAGAGTGTCGCCGCCGCAACGCGCGGCCTTTGACGATAGACACTATCTGTTGTTTGGAAAGGTAAATATAATCCTTTAATAATTCAATAACAATTTTGAATTTTTTGTTGTTGTTGTTGAATGTGTTTAAATTCGTAAATTTACAGTAAAGAAAAGGCGAAAGATGCCATCTTTTACTCATAAAAGGCGAAGATGATGAGGGCCATTTCTCCGATGATTCGTCGACGACCACCGTCTCCTTGCGGTCTTCAAGTTTAAAGTCGACCCAACTTCAAAAAAAGGTATTTAAATTCATCTTTTTTTGGTCAATTTGCATATGGGTTATTATTATTTTTGGTATATGTTTGATTGTATGTGGTTTAGGCCATGGTGACGAACGCGAACCCCAACGACGCCCTTCGATGATGACGACTAGGGTTCCGGTGACTGTTCCGGAACCATTGAGTGTAACTGATAGGAGGTAGATATGAACACTGGTAATGTTGTCTGATTACCTTTAAGACTCCCAAATCTATGTTTGATTTAATATAAAACAAAAAAAAATGAAGTTTTCAAAGTTAGTGATCTTGGCAGGGGAGTGTGTGGTCTTTGTGTTACCGTTTTCGTTAAATTTATGTTTTGTCATCATCAAATAGAAGTAGATTGTTAGGGCTCATACTGGACATACAAAATAGAAGTCTTTGTATTGTTGTAAATGGTTGATAACTTATAAGACCCTAGGTTTTTTTTTCTTTTTTCTTTTTTTTTTTTGTTTTTAGTTTTCTTTTTTTCAGTTTGGAGGATGGAGGCAAGCTTGCTGGTGAACTAAGGAGAGCTAATGCTGATTATGCTGTAGTGCTCACCTAAGCATGTTATCAGCCTTCAAGCATTTGAATAGTTTTCTGTTTTTTTCTTCCGATGTATGTGTTTGTACAGAACATTTCATTTCAAAGTAAATAATATAGTTTTGGTTGAAGCCTGCGTATTACGCGGGCATTAACCTAGTTATTTCCATATTTAAAACAAGCTAAATGACACATCTACCCCTGATTAATTAAATAATCCTATTTTTAAGAAACACATATTACCAAAATGCCACCAAGATGATCTCAACCATTAAACACACCCATTGGATGGCCCAGATCGCTTCCTAGACTTTCTAGGAAAAACACACTTTCCGTAGGATCCCCACTATATATATATATATATAGGGTAAATTACACTTTTCGTCCTTTATGTTTGTATCGGATTGCAATGGATAGCTTTTAACTTCAATAATTACAGTCACAGTCCTTTATTTGTAAAACTCATTACACGTTACGTCCTTTAACCATAACCTAGTTAAAATTTTCAGTTAGCTATGGCATGTGCAAGGCACATGAGGGTACCTTTGTAATTTTACTCATTTAATACAAAATTCTAAAACTAAAAAACATAAATATGACATCTTATCCCTCTACTCTTCTCTCTCGCTCTTTCGTTTTTCAATAAACCTCGACCACATCATATTCAACTAACTCCGGCGAACTCCGGCAGTAACCCGGCAACCAACGGCAGTCCAAGCTTCATGGCGACAACAGATATGATGCGGTGACAGTTTGATTGGCAAATTGCATACGGTGGTCGTTCTTAGTCAGATCTGTTGTGGTGGTTTCAGATTTGGGGCCACATCAGTAACGTTGCCGGAAACAGAATGGGTAACTTCTTGAACTTTGCTGGATCTTACCGAATCCGTCCGGGACTTTGCCGGAAACGGAATCCTTGCTCAGAACCTTGCTAGGGTTTGTCTTCAACTCAAATTGACAATTTTCACAATTCAGACTCATGGGGAGTCGATGTAATGGAAAATAAGACATAAATTTGAAACGAAGCTTACCGGAAAAATTGTTGGAATCCACCGGAACTTCAGTTAGGACACCGGAGCCCCAGATCTCACCAACTTCATCATCATAGGTTTGCTTAACATCACCCACCATCCTCTGATCCGCAACCCTAACGTCACCTCCCTCGTCACTTTCTCAGCTTCCCACTCCCTCTAGGTGGTGGTGGTCGTGGTGCGTGTTGGTTTTGGTGGTGGTGGTGGAGATGGGGATTTGTTGGTGGTGGCGGCGGATTTGATGGTGGTTGGTTGGAGCCAGAGAACTGAGATTTGAGATAGGGAGAGGAGATAGAGGTGTTTATTTGATTAAATTTATTTTATTAAACATACCAGTAAAATGACAAATGTACCCTCGTGTGCTTTGCATATGCTATAGTTAACTGAAAATTTTAACCAGGTTATGGTCAAAGGATGTAGCGTGTAATGAGTTTTACAAATAAAGGAATGTGACTGTAATTATTGAAGTTAAAGGCTATCTATTGCAATCCGATACAAACATAAAGGACGAAAAGTGTAATTTATCCATATATATATATATATATATATATTAGTTTTAATATCATACAAATGTGGCAGCCTTCGGAATGGGTTTACAGCTATTAGAATGTTCCTAGTGTAAGTCTGTTTATGTCAAAAATACAACCGGCTTACGTAAATCTCATTGAGGGCAATCTGGGTAGATTTACCCCCGAATCATGTTTTAATCTCTTAAAGGAATATGTTGATTAGCCCTCCGAATCTATGATCCAGCCTTGTGACTGTTCAGATTTAACCCTAAACCCGAAACAACAACAGATATAAAGGATTGTCAAATACCTTCAAATCATTACGAAACAATTTAAATTTATTTTTAAAGCATGTATATATCAAGTGGTTGCAAGAACATATGTACCATGCTTTCTGTCCACACCGTTTCCTTTAAAGCTAGTCTTTAAACTAACACGTTGAAAGTTCAAACAGAAACTGTATCAGCCCATTCATAAGTACCTGTATGGTAGAGCATTGCCACTTCCTACCAAGGGCATCCTTAATCTTGAGATCAATATTTGGGCCATAAAAGGTGTGGCCTTCATCAACTTCATAAGCCCATCCTTTATCATCCAAGACATCTATAATGTGCCCATTGCTTTCACCCATATATCATCATCACCTACCGCCTTCTTGGGTTTAGTTGAAAGGTTGACTTCATATGTGTTGAAATCAACAATACAAAGTAATCAATACGTGGTATGCACAAAGGCCAAACTTAAAAAGGTATATATATAAAAGAAAAAATGAGAGCGATGTTACAACGACATCTTTTGAGCCATCAACATCAATAACCAAATGAATTCAAAATAAAGATAGTGTAAATAGGAACGACGATATCATAAACATTCATTCTATATAAACATGAGATTATTAAAAGTTACCATTGTCTTCTATACCTTGAAATTGAGATAAGAGAACATACATGTTTCATACCCTTGTATGATGAAAAGTATAAGCTATTAGCTAAGTAACCATGAAACCGCCCTTAGAATATTTTTATCTTAGGACCTATAAACACATATATGAAAAATATGAGAGTAGTTCAAGTTAAAGTCGTCAAATGTTCATAGAAATGTAATAACAATCAAGTAGCAATGATATGTTAAAGTAGCAAGTGTAGAATGATTGCTTTAACTAAAATTTGTTTAATGATATATTAACATGCATACATAAATGTTTAGTAAAACAACAAAGTCTTGTATAAATTTGCTTTTGAGATTATAATCACCAAGAGTGGTTAAAGACGTGCTTTAATCAAGTATTAAAAAAGATACACTACTGAATTGCATCTTAATATAGCCTTCAAGTATGTGTATGAACTCTTTCAACTAATAACTAACAGTGGCTTACATACAATTAATTTTCAGACAAATTAAAGTAGCAAGTGCAGAATACTAATCTAGTATTTGTGTTTCATTCATTTCCTAAGCTCATACGAAAATTAAAACGGAAACATCATACAAATAAATTAAGACTAACATGATTTAATTTTACCATCCACGGCCCTAGTAAGCAACATGACATAATGGTTCGTGTTGTTGTCTTCATTCAGTATCATATAGTTAATTGTTTTTCCAATGAGAGAGGCTTCGGAGACGGAAGTTGAAACATCGTTGGTGACCTTAGCATCGTCTACAACAACATATCTCTTTATCTTCTTTACTGCATCAAAAATTAAAAAAGGAAAAACCCAAGTCAAATAAAATCATGAAATCTACATAAAAGGGATTTAATTTAGGAAAAACCCAAGTCAAATAAAATCAAGAAGTGAAATTGATTCACATAGCGAAACCCTAAAAAACCACAAAAACAGGGAACGGTTCTTTACCTGAGACATAATCCCATAAACAACTCGCGGCTGGCGGTAACACGAACATCCGGCGGTTTTATCTCCAAAGCCCCCCAGCAAAGCCGCAGTGATTCAACTTGATTTGGTGGTAAGCCAGGGGTGAAAACTGTGGGTGTTCAAAAAACTCGCGGCTCGCAACTCGTTTGAAACTCGCACGAAAAAAGTTCGAAGATGCTCGGCTCAAAATTGGCTCGGTTGTAAACGAGCCAGCTCGGCTCGGTTTGTAAACGAGCCGAGCTCGAGCTTGGCCCAGCTCGGCTCGTGAGCTCGTGAACCAGCTCAATAAGGTTTACATCCTTTATTTTTTTGTCCCACATCGCTCAAAAGACAAAAACTAAGGGAATATATCCCCTATAAAAGAAGGTAAAGACAATATACAAAGTGAGCTAATTATTTATACTTGCATATTTAGCCATTTAGTTGAATTAAATTGCAATTATGGCCCTTAGTCTATGAAGATATTCATTTTTGGGGTTTTTTAAGTTGTAAATTTTGGGGTTCTTTGTTAGTTCGAGCTAGATTGAGCCGAGCCGAGCTAGCTCGAATTTTAATAGAGTCGAGCTCGAGCTACAAATCTCAGCTCGATTTGAAATTCGAGCTCAAGCCGAGCCAACTCAAATTGAGTTCGAGCTGGGTCGAGCTCGGTTCGACTCAGCTCGTTTACAACCCTAGTGAAAACTGAAATCGGAGAGAGGTACCGGATTTTATGTGGTCTGTCCTGTCACTTCTGTGGGTAGGGGTAGAGCAATTAACTGAGCTGAGAAAGCGCGTGGTTCCACCACCGTGTGCAGCCATGCGATGCCGTGTGCACCACCGGAAATGGTGGTACTCACTGTTCTCGCTCTAAAACCTGCTTATATAGCTTTCAAAATAGAAAGCAACTTTCCTTGTACGGTACAACTATAATATGCAAGGAAAACAATAAAAGCACAATGTACAAACCTCATTGCATACAAATGTTGTAAGTTATAATTATATATAATGAATAAGAATTCTCATCTTAAATATGCAAACGTTTTTGTTAACTTTCTAGTTACTTTATGAGTAACAATGATTTCATCAGGTTGAATTACACATCGACTCAAATAGTGAATGTATCCTAACAGAAGTAATATGTATCACCTTTAAAAAAACAATTATATTTGTTTAGAAAAAAAGACAAAATCATTGCCTACTTCCCTTAGTGATACTTGCCATATCCAACCTATATGTTCAAAAAGGCATAACTTGCCTATAAAATCCCCTTTTTCTTTTTGCCAAATAAATATTAGGTTTACCGTCCACACGAGTTGGACCCAGATTAACAAAGACTACAAAAGAATCTTTACAGTCGCTACAAAGAATTCGAGATTGGGTGTTGTAGTCAGGTCGAGCTGTGTCTAACACCCAAGCCTTTCTCGAGTGCAAATTTTATCTAGTGAGTGTACCCGACCCTAATGAGCTTGTCAAATACTAGCCAACTAAATGGGTTTGCTTAGGCACAACGATCCCAACACATTTAAGACACGAGTCTAGATTTTGAGCCCAATAACACTTACGTCTTGGTATACAATTGTCACATAAGAAACACATCATTTATTAATTCATATGAGCAAGTTACGTTTGAGTAAAGTTATAGAAGTACAAATCATCTAGTGAAGTATGAATTAAATAGTAAAGTTATATCAAATGATATAGATAAGTGATCTTGTTGAGTTAAGTAGTAAAGTAACATCACATGAACAAGTACATATGACTACCTTATGTTATCAAGAACCATCATACCGGCCGTGTATGGCAATGAGAGACAAGATGAATTCTCATATCTGTGCACCATCCATGGATAAGTAGCAATCAAGAAACACCTAAGATGGGTTGATCATTTTAATATTCGCGATGTAATCCTGTAACTGTCAGGTTCCAGTTTCTTGCTGGCCCGGTTTCTATATTTTCATATATAGAAGTTTCGTCGTTCGAAAAAAAAAAAAAAACACCTAAGAGCTAACCAATATATTATTTTTATATATATGCCCACTTTTAACATGAATCAAAACCCTTTTCAATTATTGATCCACTCATCAAACCATCCAAAAACCTTTTGGTTTATGTCCTTTTGAACTTACCCAGAATCCTAAAAAGTTAATTCCCTACCCCTCATATCCACACAATATTTCATACCCACCCTCTCCTTTCTTGAAAAAAAGGAAGAAAAATCAAGAAAATCTCTTAGACTCTTACCCTCTCTCTCATCTCTTTTCAATATAAAAAGTTGATGGATGTGTGTGGGGATGCATGTCTCATAAGATGACATAAACAACACCAACTAGCTAGCTCATGATCCTTTATAAAAGGCAAACACCCCCTCATATTGCTTCCATATTCTTGTCCTCAATTCCTCTTGAACACTTTCTTAATTATATTGAACTCGTGTTATCGAAAAGGTTCATTGGTTTTATAAAACAAAAGAATGGAGGGAAAGTTTGAAGGGGACATGGGTTCTCATAATCATAATCCTTGTGTAGAGATAGCCATGGAAATTCATAAGGTTGAGACACCACCAAAGAGAAGCAGCGTACAAAAAATAAGTAATAGGCTCAAAGAAACTTTCTTTCCTGATGACCCTCTTAGGCAGTTCAAAGGCCAGTCCACTAAGCAAAGATGGATTCTTGCTTTTCAGTACATTTTCCCTATACTTCAATGGGGTCCTCATTATAACCTTAATCTACTCAAATCTGATGTGGTTTCTGGTCTTACAATTGCTAGTTTAGCCATTCCCCAGGTAAATCTTTGTGTTTTAGTTGTTTCGGTTTATATACTTTGTATATGTGTTTCAGTGTTTGGGTCTCTCTATTCCTACGGGGTAGAGATAAGATTGTCTACATCTTACTCCCCCACAGACCCTACCTTATATGTGTTTGGGTTATGACTTATGATACGAATCCCTTTTGGTTTTTATGTTTTTGTTTTCAGGGTATAAGCTATGCAAAGCTTGCCAATCTCCCTCCTATTGTTGGTCTATGTAAGTTTCTTTTTTTCTTTAATCTCATGATTAATATTATGATTCGTATCTGATCGTAGAAAGGTTTTGCTTTACGCGAACCACCCTAAAAATTTGGAAAATACCAAAAAAGAGGCTATACTTTACATAAACAAATAAACTTCACTAGTGAAATGAGTGCAACAAGAATCTTTAATTGCGATTTATCATGTAAAGTATAATGTTCTTTTCAATTCGCATTTTCATAAGGATGATCGTTTGTGTGTGACGAATAAATCGACAAGAACCAATGATTAACAAATAGTAAATACACAAGCAAAGTCCAACATGGCAAGATGCATGCTTGAGCCTTGAAGCCACAAGCAGTATGCAATAACCATAAAAAGTGCATAACAAATTATTACATACATTTTTTATTGTTAATTAATATTGTTTGGTTATATGATGTAGATTCAAGCTTCGTGCCGCCATTAGTGTATGCTGTGCTAGGGAGCTCAAGAGATCTAGCAGTTGGACCAGTGTCAATAGCATCACTATTGATGGGGTCAATGCTAAGACAAGAAGTGTCACCAACACTTGACCCTATTTTGTATCTTCAATTGGCTTTCACTTCAACCTTCTTTGCTGGACTCTTTCAAGCCTCTCTTGGATTTCTAAGGTCCACACACACTCTCTGTCTCTTTCATTTAACGGTCTACTCACGGTCAACGATGATCATTGACCATCACGACTAGATCAAATATGTTAATGTGATTTTAGTGGTTAGAAAGGTCTCTTGGTGATAAAATGAAGTCAACTGTCATCATATACCATAAATCTGAATACTTAAAGTATGTCTAGTATGTCTAACATTGACAATCACTATGACTATTGAAATTTGATGAAATATAATGTTTAGGAAAATCAATTAAATGACCACTTTAATTAAAAAAATATATCATAAGGGTCATTTGGCTAAAGTTTGAATGATATAACACCACTGAAGGAAAGAAGTTTATTTAATAATTATGTTGACACGTGTTCAAAACAGAAATCACTACACCGGCGAAAATCATGTTTTTTGTCACTTCACGGAAAAAAATTACACGGCTAAGGATAAAACCAACCAAATGATGTTACGTGTCCATGAAATTCATGCTTTTATGACACTTATTACACTTTAATAGCATTTCCGATGATATCTGCCTCGGGATAGATTATGTGTCAAAAAATATTTTTTTCTGACTTCGAGACGAAAATTATGTGCCAAGATAGATTGTTACATTTTTAATCTTAAACCATGAATTTTTTTGGATGATGAGTTGTTTTAAGTGGATGTACTTTATGAGTTTATGTTTAACTATTTTGAATAAATCTGCTTGTAATTTTTTTTTTTTATAAAAATATAGTCAAATGGTAAAGCTTAAAGTAAAAAATGGCACTTTCTCATATTTAATCTAATCTGTTAGTAACATAGGTCTCTTGGTGGTCAAATGGGTGATGTTGACCTCTTGCCACAAACATTCTATGGGCCATGACAAAAAGGGGACCAACCCTTTATTATAACTCATCATGTACATATTTTAATGCATGATGTACACAACATTTTAACATGCATGTGATGATGTTTAATTGTTTATAGGCTTGGGTTCATAATTGACTTCTTGTCAAAGGCTACACTTATTGGATTCATGGCTGGAGCAGCAATCATAGTATCACTTCAGCAATTGAAAGCTCTTCTTGGGATCACTCATTTCACTAAAGAAATGGGTTTGGTTCCTGTTATGTCATCTGTTTTTCACAACACTAAAGAGGTAAATTACATTATTTTAACATTAAAACCAAAGTTATTATAATAATACCATTTGAAAATATAGAAAAATCAAGAAAATAACAATTTGATCAACAAAATTACCAAAATGAAGATTGACTAAATGAAATATATTACAAAGATTGACTTTTAACAAAAGAGATAAAAATAACACATTATATTTTTCAAATATTTCTTATAAACAACGTTGCTTATAAACCATATCAAGACATGAGTACTCATACGGCGATAATTACGTATCATGGTGACTTATTGGGCGAAAATTACGCCTAATGATGACAAGACCATTATATAATATTTTTGCTCTATTATTATTATTATTATTATTATTATTATTATTATTATTATTTTTTTTTAAATACTATATATTGATTTGTGGTTGCAGTGGTCATGGCAAACAATCTTGATGGGGTTTTGTTTTCTTGTATTTCTGCTTGTGACAAGACACATTGTAAGTATACATGGGTGTATTATAGGGTTACTTTGCTAAGACTTATACAGTACCAAACCCGACCCGTTTCAATCTGAACCAGTTTGAGACCGCTATTTTTTTCTTTAAACTTGATCACAAAAATCAAGTTTAACTAATAACTTTTGGCATGTAACTAATAACTTTTTTTTCTATTATGAGCAGAGCATTAAGAAGCCAAAGTTGTTTTGGGTATCAGCAGGAGCACCTTTGCTTTCAGTGGTGGTCTCAACCCTCTTTGTTTTTGTTTTCAAAGCACAACACCATGGCATTTCTGTGGTATGTATTATTAATTAACTATTAATTATTTACTTAAAACTTAATTATCCATAAATAAATTCTAATTTGTAAATTTTATTTTTTGTGCTATATAGATTGGAAAACTAGAACAAGGACTAAATCCACCTTCATGGAACATGTTACATTTTCATGGAAGTCATATTGGTTTAGTCTTGAAAACTGGTGTCATCACTGGCATCATATCCTTAACTGTAAGTATACAACTTTCACTGCATATATAGTTTACAACTCATCATAGTTCATTGTTCTGAAAAGGGTATTTTTGTCTTTTTACACAGGAAGGGATTGCGGTAGGAAGAACATTTGCAGCCTTGAAGAATTACCAAGTTGATGGTAACAAAGAAATGATTGCCATTGGAGCCATGAATATTGTTGGTTCCACCACTTCATGCTACATCACTACAGGTAAGCCCGGCAAAACAGTTGGGTTGGTTAACGGGTCATATCAGGTTCGGGTCAGTCGATTTTAAAATAGTTCTCAGCTATTTCTATTTTTGAGTAAAGTACACGGATGGTCCCTGTTGTTAACCAAAATTTTGATTTAGTCCCTAGCTTTTCTAAAGTACACGTATGGTCCCTGCAATTTGCACTTTGTAACGCATTTAGACCCCAACTTTCACCAAAAGTACATGGATGGTCCCTGTGGTATGCACTTTGTAATGCATTTAGTCACTAAACGTTGGGGACTAAATGTGTTACAAAGTTTAAACCACAGGGATCATCCGTGTACTTTTGAAAAACGAAGGACTAAATCCAAAATTTTGGTTAACAGCAGAGACCATCCGTGTACTTTACTCTTTATTTTTACCCTCTTAGACCCATTAATTTATACTTAACCCAAAAAAGTGAAAAACCAATAACCTTAACTTAAATTTATACTCTAACGACCACCTGATCATCGCAGGTTCATTTTCGCGATCCGCAGTGAACCACAACGCTGGAGCTAAAACAGCGGTCTCCAACATAATCATGGCTGTGACGGTTATGGTCACGCTTCTTTTCCTAATGCCATTGTTTCAGTACACACCCAACCTCGTACTAGGTGCAATCATTATCACAGCAGTCGTTGGTCTAATCGACCTCCCAGCAGCTTACCAAATATGGAAAGTCGATAAATTCGACTTCGTGGTGATGTTAAGCGCCTTTTTTGGTGTCATCTTTATATCAGTTGAAGAAGGACTTGCACTGGCTGTAAGTGTTTAATGGTTTGACCTCATAGTGTAACATAAATAAAAAAAACTTGTAAAAAGAAGTGAAATAATTTACGGTTTGAAAATAAACGTTTAGGTGGGGATTTCGATATTCAAGATGGTGTTGCAGATGACACGACCGAAAACAGTGGTGTTGGGGAACATACCTGGTACTGACATATTTAGGAACAAACATCAGTACAAGGATGCTGTCACAGTCCCAGGTTTCTTGATATTAAGCATTCAGGCTCCAATAAGTTTTGCCAACTCCAATTATCTTAATGAAAGGTAACTAGATTTTATCATATAATTTAGTTTATCAAATCTAGAATTTAGTGACAGAATCAGAACGTTTTGGTTTGGGGGCCGTAATAAAGTTCTTTTCTCTAACGACTACAACTAGACGTCAAACTCATGTTTTATTAAAATAAGACCACATAATTTATATAAAAATATCCGACAAAATCTTTGTGACCGGGAGGTCAACATACACTTCCACCCCCCCCCCCCCCTGGTTCGGCCCTTAATTTAATTTTTGATTCACACGGGATCGATGGTTTGAAGTCAAGTGGAGTTCATATTTGTTTTTCTGATTGTTTCTTGAAGGATTTTGAGGTGGATACAAGATTATGAGGAAGAAGAAACCAAAAGTCATTCTGATCTTAGATATGTAATCCTAGATCTTGCTGGTAATTCCTAAATTTATTTTATTGTAACACGTCAAGCCGGATTAAAATTGCCCGAATTGTATATAGTTCACTCCTAAATTGTGTTACTATAAAAAGGTAAAAATAATCTAATATAAAAAAATATTGTCTTGTTTTTGTGTAAATTTCAGCTGTAAGTGCCATTGATGCAAATGGAGTGATGTTTTTCCAAGAACTCAGAAGGGTGTTGGAAAAAAAGGGTGTTGAGGTAAGTACTATACAACATTTTAGTTACTTACTGTTTCTCAATATATGCTTAGTATTGTATAAATAAGTAAAAAAAAAAAAAAAAAACTTTTACCCTTTATACACTAATACAACTATAAATATTATAATTATGATAGTCATACAAAAACAGTTCTTCCAAGATTTAAACATCTAATTGTAATGAAATAAAATTGTACTCAAATTGTTGTTATACATACCACTAACTTTTACATATTCAAACAGTTCTCCATCTATTATATATTAATATTAATTTTAACAATCATGATCTAACTCTTTTAATATGTTTACAGCTTGTATTGGTGAATCCAGTTGGAGAAGTGATGGAGAAATTGCAAAAAGCGGACGGGACACATGAACTTTTGCAACCGAATAATCTTTACTTGACGGTAGGAGAAGCGGTTTCGTCACTATTTTCATCAATGAAAGTTGTATCATGTTGAAGGAATGAATGTAATGTGTTTCAACTATTAGGTTGTAGTGTTTTGTTAGGGACCTAATATTGTAAGGTGCCTGGAAGGGAATGGGACAAACATTCAAATATAGTTTTGGAAAATCCTTGTAATGTTTTGATCATTATATGTTATAAGAAATAACAAAATATGATTAAAGAACACTTTCCCTATATTCAGTTTAGTAGTAAATATAACATAGTGTTGGTGAGGATCCAAATATTAAAGGATAGATATCAAAGAGTAGGTGTGCACAATGAAATCCAAATACAAGAAGACCGAAATCAACATATCTTTGTTGAAAACCGACATTGCTGCATTTACAGATGCTTTAAGTTCCGATAGCTCATCATTACTGTCAGTTGTTCTTCTTTCAACGATCGCTTATGCGCGTTCCTTGTGAAGCTTTTGCATTCGATACTCTAGCTCCTTGATAAACTGAGCTTTGTCGTGAAATTCAGGGAAAAATAACTTGATAATACGTATCCGGTATCCATCCCTGCATAAAGTCACATATCACAGAAACATAGCCGCGAAGCTTTTGCATAAAAACGAACTTCTCATCAACAGCAGCAAGAGCATTTTCAAGAGCTGTAACTTTTGCCAATGAGTCAACCAATATTTCATCGGTTTTGGTCAATGAAGTCAATGCACGGCGGAAAAAGTTGTTGCATCATTCATTAGGGGAAGTGTTCCATGACATCAATTGACTTCAGTTCCTCTGTATTTCTATTCTTTTTCTTTATAAACATTGGATTCCTTTTGTTGAATACAACAAAAACTGCAATACTGTTTTTAAATTTCTTAACTCATCAAAAGTATAATAGTGGTTATCATAGAAGAAGAATAAACAAGACCTTATAACATACTACTGATTTTTATTTGTGAAGCTGTATGCATCATTATTATTCAAAGGTTATAAACTGAACAAGAAAGAGTTCACAGGTCCGAAAATCGCAATGTGTGGAGGCTGAAAGAAGATCAGTGAATAATTTTATCAACTTAAATACTATATGTGTGTGTAAATGTATATATATGTAGTCAAATACATTAAAGTGTATTGAAAAGTTAGCACTTAGCAAGTACTCTCGCGGGTCGTCGCAATAGAAGTAATCAGAATCATGATCAGTTTCACTATAACCCAACCACTAGATACATACCAGATGTGCCTTGAAGGCAATATTGAACTAATCACTTTCAAAATATAATATACAACACCGCCTATGTTCATTTGATGCTTATGAAAGCATCAACACCACGTTCTACGTCACCACCAAAATTATAACAATGCACATCATGTAAGAGATGGATTAACAACTATTAACTATGCAATCAGCTTGGTTTTGAAAAAGGATGAGGCGCTCCGAGACGCGTAGGGTCCTGGAAGCCTAGACGCAAGGCAAATGGGATCGCCTCATGTCGTTTGGCATTCAAAAAATACTTGTAAATCAATCCTTGACAACATTTTATATCTTGTTAAGAAAACAAGAATAAGATAATAAAATGCTTAAAGATTAGTTCTAGATTTCTTATACCCATATACAACCAAACAAGCTTTATGTACAAGAAAACAAACTATTTGTACAATTAAAAACTCTCAATCAAAATTGGTTAATTTTAGAATATTTTTAACTGCCACCTACAGGATCACCCAATTGCTTTTTATTTTCTTTTTTCATAGCAAAGGCAGTTGAGATACTCTAAGGGTGGAGGGTATGCACTCGGCAAATGCTGATCGGCAACATGTGGCATGAGTGGTATGTCGGCATGCACCATACCATGAGGTGCAGCATGTGGCTTTTGGCAAGTGGTGTTCGGCAATGGTGGGCAAGTAGATGCCAAACATGCGGAAGGTGAGTGAAAAAGAGAGTGGACCCCTTTCCAACATTAATCAATCACATATTTGTTCATTGCTTTTTTAATTTAATTTACAATTCGGTTGTGGCACAGGAAGCATACGAAGCTGTAGCATTTCCAGTGATTTGACAAGTTGTGGTGAAAGTTGATGTGACGCTGACGTGGAGGAAAGAGATATTGTGGTGAGGTGGCATGGGAGACAGGCATACCGTCCACCCTAACACAAATCATGTCCCTATTTATATTCACTTCTTAATTTCTTTTTCTTCCAAAAAAAATTACTTAAACACATGCCAACATAAGATTAATTTTATTCATGTCTGCTCTATATTCCAGAAGATCTTTCTCCAGTTTAGAATATCATTGAGTGCCCAAATTTTTAGTTCAAAACTTAAATCTAATGCTATTTTTTAATAAGTTGGAGAATGGTGTGAAATTGTGAATGCATTACTGGGACATTTAAAATTTTATTTGAATTCTACCTGATCTTATATGACATCCAACTAGAAACAACGGCAATTAGAGTTATGAACTGATGTAATTCAGTAGATATATACATTTTTTAAGTTATTAATTAAGTACACTTACATTTTTAATTGGGGAATTGGCCTTTAATAATCTCAACTAGAGGTCATTGGCCATTGACGGTCCCACCTTTGAATATTCCCCCACCAGTCCCACCTTTCACCTATTTTTCCTACACCGGTCCCCCGTTAAAAAAAACTTAGCGGAGTTAAGTTTTTTTTCCAAATTACAAACAGATTTTTTAGGGCTTTTGATCAGAACGACGATACAAGTCCATTGATGTAAAACTTACCTCGAAATGGTACTGCAAATGACTTGATTCTTGTTAATTGAAAATTTAAACACCCGAATTGAAGCGCCATTTTCAACGTTTGGAGCACCGTTGGAGATATAGCCCATTGGCACCCTTACCCCCTACATACGAAATTTTTGCTGTCTAACCCCCACCTAATGCGAAACGCTGCAATCTTGGACCTTCTTAACGGTCAACGGTTGTTTGACTGTTATAGGTAAGGGTGTTTTTGTAATCTCCCATATTTATTATTATTATTATTATTATTAGAGTAAACTGCAATTTTACCCCCTGGGGTTAGAGCCAATTGGCACTCTGACCCCCTCCCAGGGAAATATCGCACTCTGACCCCCCAACTAATGAGAAGCCTTGTAATATTACCCCCTGCTGCTAAAAAAGTGTTTAAAGTCAACCTAACTTATAAACGGTCAAAGGGTATTATTGTCATTTCCACTTGGTTTTTATGGCTTACCCATATAATAAGTTATTAAACATCTTACCCCCTAAGCTAAGCATTCCCACCATTCCCCACACCTTCCACCACCACCGGCGATCAGACTCCCCACACCTTCCACCACCACCGACGATCAGACTCAGGCGACCTTCCACCACCACCGAAAAATCAGACTCAGGCGACCTTCCTTCCAACCGGCGGCGATCAGACTACAGCTCAGCTCAGCTCAGCTCCAGCAAAATGCCGATCACGTCCACCATTAGAGAAGTGTTGTCGCACATGTCAGGTAAAATCGAACAAGTAAACAAGGGTTATTGAAAACAGGGGAAAGAGGAATCACTGAACAAGGATTATTGAAAAAAACAGGGGGAAAGGGGAATCACTGTGTAGGAATGAGGTTGTAATTGTATTTTGGAACATTGAGCACAGACTTTTTTAATGATGATTTAAAAAGAGGATATGATGCTACTGCTTAGTATGTGTTTCTTTCATGTATGGAACATGGAGCACAGACTGTTTTGGAGTTGATCATTTTCATGTATGTGTTTCTTTCTGTGTTTGCAGTGGACATGAGGATGAGTGTAACACTACGATCGATTGTGTTCTCGATGGTGGTGAAAATGCAAAGCCGCCCTTTCCTGCACTTCCAGTTTCCCCCTCAGCAGGAAATGGTTGCCTAGTTGAACTCTAATATATAATCTATTTATGTAGTCTAACTTTAGGATTTTTTGGTATAATGTGTATGATAACTGTATATATATGGTTGTTGTAGGTTAATGGGGTATGATAACTCTAATGGTATAATGGTATGATAACTCTAATGGTATAATGTGTATGTTTGATAATTGATAACTGCATGTTTGTTATAATGGTAATGTGTATGATAACTGATCATACAGAACTGGTAATGTTTGCAGCCTACATAAATTGGTTAATTGGATCATTTGCAGCCTACATTAATTGGATAATTGGATCATTTGCATGTTTGGTATCATTGGATCATTAGCTTGTTTGGATTATTGCATTGCATCACTTTGCAGCAGGTTTGCTTGTTTGGATTATTACATTGCATCATTTGCAGCAGGTTAGCTTGTTTGGATTATTGCATTGCATCAATTATTGTGTCGCAACCCCCGCCCCCTATCTGTCTCGGGAACGGGCGGCCGGGAACAACAGTTTTGGTGGTATCGATGTTTATTAATTTGGCAGCGGAAATTACATCAGGACCGTAGTTAGGAAATATTTTATCAGAGTAAAACACCACATTTTATATAAATAAACACATTGGGATAAAACCCAAGTTTTCATTACAAACTGATTTATAGGGATAAATCTCATTTTATTGAAATAAAACGCCTTCTTTATTTAGGTAACTTTTATAGCCACTTTTCCAAGCCTCGGTGTTGTCCAGCTGGCTTCTAGTTGGCTTTCACATTGTGTTACCTGAAACGCGTTTAAAAACATTTTATCAGTGGGAAATACTGGTGAGTGAATCCTAGTTTAATCAAGAAAAGTTTTATTAATTTAAATAGTATTGAGAGCGATTACAATGTTTACATCTACCCAATTACTCATTCAGTACTGTCAATCCTGACTGGTGGGTCATATTACACATTGGCTAACTCTTTGTCCAAAGGTAACGTGTTCCACATTTTGTATACAAAACCCCAACATACCGGCAGTAATTATAGAGTTACAAAGACTCAATCACTGCTAAATTGCATTGTAAAACATTTAAGGTTTTGTAAAAACTGTTTACAAAAAGGAGATTACTCACATTGCTGTTTTAGGTTTTCTGTTAAGGTTTCCTGGGAATTATCTATAAATTACACAAATGCACACGTGGTAGTATAATAACTCATTTTAACATTAGTAATACCCTCCCCGAGACGGCATTCCAACGACTACGTCGGGCAGAACCATGACAGCCGTTACGGAACCCTAGATAAATCGGGCAGAGTATCTAATACGTATCCAGGGGTTATGATACTTACAACGGAGCAGAACTTCGTTATTTAGGGGGTATTATACCCGAGATTATGCCTACAATGTGAAAATTGAGAGAGAAAGAAAGATTTGGGACGAGTTGGGACTGAAGGCTCGAAGCCTTCTTATATAGGGTTGATCAGACGAGGCGTCGCGCCTCGCGACGGAGACCAGGGGGCCGTCGCGCCCTGCGACATAGGGGGTGTAGGCCGTAGCTTTGATGTGTCACCAGTGTAGCTTCGCCACGTGTTGCCACGTGGCGACTTCCGAAGGAGGGCGGGTGGCCAGGTTCGTCGCGGCCCGCGACGATGGTAGCTAGGGGCGTCGCGCCCCGCGACAACCCAAAATTTTTTGTTTTTATTTAATTTTCAATGTTTTAACGTATTTTGGGCTCGGTTTTCGCATACGGGTTATATTCTAAGACATATTGGGACATTTTAATATATTTTAGAGGTGTCGAAAATATTTCGAGTGTTGTTATATCCTCCCCACCTTGTTTTAGAGCTCGTCCTCGAGATCTACTGGAACGGGTGTGGGTATTTCCTTTGCATTTCTGATTCAAGTTCCCACGTGTATTCTGGTCCTCTTTTGGAGTCCCATTTCACTTTGACCAGAACTAATCTCTTGTGTTTGAGGTTCTTAACTTTCCTGTCTTCAATCTGTAGAGGCCTCTCTACAAATTTAAGTTGTTCATTTACCTCTATATTCTTAAGAGGTACCATCAGTGATTTTGAGATTAGATACATGAAATACATCATGTATTCTTGCCATTTCCTCTGGCAGTTGTAGCTGATAGGCTACAGGTCCAATTCTTCTAATAATCTCAAAAGGTCCAACATACCTGAGACTTAGCTTCCCTCTTTTGATGAATCTTACCACTCCTTTCCAAGGAGAGACTTTTAATAGTTCTTTATCTCCTACTTGAAATTCCAACGGTTTGCGTCTGTTATCAGCGTAGCTCTTTTGTCAATCACGTGTTGCTTTTAGCCATTCTTTGACTTGCATGATCTTGTCAGTCATTTCTTGCACTATCTCAGGTCCAGATTATAACAATCCTCAATAAACCGACATCCTCATAATTTTTCCGATACCCTAGTATATTTTAAAATATTCCAAAATGTCCCAAAATTATACCCGTACGTGAAAACCGAGCCCGAAATACAATATAGCATTTAAAAATAATTAAAAATATGAAACTTAAGTTGAGGCAGGCCGCGTAGACCCACTCCAACACTCACGCGGGCGGTATAAAGGTTGGAACCTGATTTCGTTTGATTTCTTATGTCCAGGCGGGCCGCGTAAGACCCCCCATTAGTTTACGCGGGCCGCGAGAGTCCAAAAATGTGGCGCAGCCCTGTGATGACACGTGTCATCATCGTGTCAAGTCTAGTTGGTGATCCGGACGAGCTACGCTTTGACCAGGGTTTGACGCGGGCCGCGTAGGCCCTTGCCTACTCTTACACGGGCCGCGAGAGAGTCAAGATCAGCAACTATATAAAGGAGCCATCGGGTTCAACCAGAAATCGTTCAAAATTCATTTCTCAATCTCAAATTCTGATATTAGGCATAATACGCGAGCACTATACCCCCTTAATTAGCGAAGTTCTGCTCTGTTGTAAGTATTATAACCCCTGGATACGTATTAGATACGCTGCCCGATTGATCTAGGGTTCCGTAACGGCTGTCGTGGTTCTGCCCGACGTAGTCGTTGGAATGCCGTCTCGGGGAGGGTATTACTAATGTTAAAATGGGTTATTAATACTAACACGTGTACATTTGTGTAAATTATAGATACCTCTCAGGAAACCCTTACGGAAAATCTAAGACAGCAATGTGAGTTGATCCACTTTTTGTAAACCTTTTGTTAATTGTTTTTACAAAACCTTAAATACTTTTCCATGCGAATAACAGTTATTGAGTATTTGTAAGCATACAATTATGATGAGTATGTTGGGGTTTTGTATACAAAATATGTTACCACCTGGTCAAGGGGTAACATATCCACAAGTTGGGTTCGACAGTACCATGGATGTTAATTGTGATGTCTTATAAACAAATATAATTGCGGGATCGCCCTCAATACTGTACACTGTGACTTTTTATTTAAACTTGATTAAACTGGGATTCACTCACCTGTATTTCCACTGACAAATGTTTTTAAAACGCGTTTCAGGTAACAAAATGTGAAAGCCAAATAGAAGCCAGCTGGACAGCACTGAAGGCTTGGAAAACTGGCAATAAAGTTACCTAAAAACAAAGTGGATGTTTTTATTAAATAAATAGGATTTATTCCTATGAAAACATGTGTACTATGAACTTGGGTTTTAACCCATTTGTTTAATGTTATAAAAAGGTGGTATTTTACTCTGATCAATATTTCCTAACTACGATCCTGATGAAAAATTCCGCTGCCAAATTAGACAATACGCGATACCACCGAAACTGGCTCGCGGCCGCCCGTTCCCGGGGAACCTGGGATCGGGGGTTGCGACAGGAGGTGGTATCAGAGCTAAGCCACTGATTCAGCCACAGAGGTGTTCTGCTGACATCAAAATTTAAAGTGTTAGGAAATAAATTACGGAAATACTTGCATAACTGTATTTATTGTTATGTGTTATTTGACTATCTGTTAGTTTACAGTATGAGCGACCAAGGACCATCTGACGCGTACCGTCAATTGTCTGGTTCGCCTAGAAGCGAAGGCACCTCCTCTTCTCAGCCTGCCCTCTCAGGGTACTCTGCTGATACGGAAGAAGGAATCTTTGTGTTTAAGGCTCAGTCAGAGGAGCCATTTCCTCAAGAAAAGAGGGGATGGTTCAGTCGAGGGGCACATGAGCGTAGGAAGCGTATGAAAAAGTTACAAGACCAGAGAGCACTAGCAGCAGCCAAGAGAGAGACAGATGCCTATGCCCAGGATATGATAAATAGGGGTATAGCCAACATCCATATCTTAGCCACCACTGTAGCTAACCCTAATCTGGAGCAAATAATAGCACCCCAACCACAACTGCCAATCCCTGACCAACCAATGGAGATAGAAAACCCTGAAAAGCAAGTAGAAATGCATGACTTCAATCCAGAAGAAATCCCTAGGGTACCAGCACCAAATCCCCTAGACCCAAATTACGATCCCTGGTGGGATGACGTTAGGGACTATGTGTAACGTTACCCGATCCATGAAGACACACCTATGCAGAACATAGGAGCCTACCCAGGTATGGACCCTTTAGATCCCTATTACCACGATGAATACATTAGGAGATCTTAGAAGATCCTTACCGATTTCAGGCACTTTCACCCCCATATCAGGAACCCGCACCCCAGATTCCGAACCTAGTCCTAGAACATACACCCCCAATGAGTGCAGAAAACGTACAAGAACTTAGGACATTTGGTGAGGAAATTTTAGAAAGCAGTGAGAGAATGCGACAGGTGGGAGAGCGACTCGTCTGGAAGTATGACGAGCGCAATATGGATTTTTGGATGAATCCATATCCGTGAATGAGATGGTGGGAACGGTAATAGTAATAATAATAACATAAAAATAAAATATGTGTGTACGGATGCCTATTACTATTAGTGTAATTCTATTTCAGTTGGTATTGTAATTTTTATTTCAGTACTGGTGTGTAATAGATGCATAATAGTATATTAATAGAGTAAAGTCGCAATGATCGACGCTTTTGGCAAAAATGCGTGTCATGTGAATGACTATATTAATATTATTTTGTAATATTAATACGGGGTAAATGTTTAAAATTCAGATGGCCGATGAAGGAAATCAAGGAAATCTGAATAACGATAACCAGAGTAACATTAACTTGGTTAATGAGAATCCGAGCATCAATAACAATGGAAACCAAGTGGATAATAGTGCTATCCAACACATAGTGGCACAAGGAATCATAGATGCAATGCCATTTATTATTCAGACGGTTCAAGAAGCGAATAATAAAAGTAAACATAGCAGTAAGCGACCAGTTGAACCAGAAAACAGCGTGAACAATGGACCCGTACTTCAGATGCCCATTCCCAAAAGAAGAAGAATCGTGCCTTATGGTTGTTCTTACAAAGAATTCTGGTCCTGCAAACCAATAGAATTCTCGGGCAATGAAGGACCCATTGCAGCTCTACGCTGGATAGAGAAAACTGAGGCTGTTTTAAAAATAAGCAAGTGTGCTGAAGAAGACAAAATAATGTTTGCTTCTAATCTATTTAAGAACTCAGCCTTATAATGGTGGAACACTATCCTCCAATCAAGTGGAAGTGATAGGGTATACAACATGGAATGGGAGGAATTTAAGAATATGGTAGAAAGGAAATTCTGCCCTCCCAATGAAAAGGAACAGATAGCTAATAAGTTCCTAAACTTAAGAATGACCGGGGTAGATAGTAAGGGCTATACTACCACATTCTTTGAATATGCTAGAATAGTACCAACCCTTGCATCACCTGAACCAGTGTTAATCTCCCGTTATATCTGGGGATTAATTAGAGAGATTAGACACGTAGTCAAGGCAGCTAGACCTCAAAGCATTGAAGAAGCTGTAGAACTAGCAAATACCTTGACAGATGAATTAATCCGCACTAGAGAAGAAGAACAGAGGAGAAACCTAACTCAAAGGCTTACTCAAGAATTCCGTTCTGGGAATTACAACCGAAGGAATATGGGTTCTACCTCTGCACCTTTCTGCAAGGTCTGCAAGAAAAAGCATTCGGGAAAATGCTCTACTCTTTGCAATTTCTGCAAGATGCCAGGACACAAGGAAGAAGATTGCAGGAGAAAATCTAGTAATGGATTGTGTTACAATTATGGAGAAAAAGGTCACATCAAGCCAAACTGTCCAAAATTGGCTCCAGCTGTGAACAACAGGAACACTAAAAATGCTAGAGCATTTGTTCTGACTGCAGATGAAGCCAAGATGATTCCAGACGTGATAGCTGGTACGTTTTTAGTTAATGATGTTTTTGCTAAAGTATTATTTGACTCTGGTGCAAACCAAAGTTTTATTAATACTTCGTTTTGCAAACTGCTAAACCAGTCATTAACTAAACTACCACAAAAATGTCTAGTAGAGACAGCTAATGGAGAAACTGTTAGGATTTCTGAATTCTTGCAGGGAGCAAGAATAGAAATTTTAAACCAAAAGTTTATAGCAAACCTTTATCCCATGAATCTGACAGGATTTGATGTCGTATTAGGAATGGATTGGTTAATAGCCAATAAAGCCAGTATTTTATGTGATCAAAAGTCAATCCAAGTAAATTCACCAAAAGGTAAAATGATCACAATCAAAGGAGATAAGCCCTCTAGATCCACAAAATTCATCTCTGTGATGAAAACTGCAAGTTATATAAGAAAAGGTTCTATAGTGTATTTGATTTCCATAATCACTAACACTAAAGGAAAAGAACTAAAAGACATTCCAGTAGTGTCCCAGTTTTCAGATGTCTTTCCAGAAGAATTACCAGGACTACCACCAGACAGAGAAGTTGAATTCAGAATTCACCTACTGTCAGGAACAACACCAATTGCCAAAGCACCTTACCGTTTGGCACCCGCAGAAATGCAGGAACTGAAGTAACAATTAGATGAATTGTTAGAAAAAGGATTCATACAGCCAAGTTCGTCGCCATGGGGAGCGCCGATCTTATTCGTTAAAAAGAAGGACGGATTAATGCGTATATGCATTAATTACCGTGAATTGAACAAAGTCACGATTAAGAATCGGTACCCATTACCGAGAATCGATGATCTGTTCGATCAACTGGAAGGAGCTCGATTTTTCTGTAAAATCGATTTAAGGTCAGGATATCATCAATTAAAAGTACAGGAAGAGGACATTCCTAAGACTGCCTTCAGAACAAGGTATGGTCATTATGAATTTACTGTTACGCCATTTGGTTTAACCAATGCCCCAGCCGCATTTATGGACATGATGAACCGAATATGTAAGCCATATTTGGATAAATTCATAATTATCTTCATAGATGATATTCTAATTTACTCTAAGAGTAAAGAGGATCATGCAAAGCATTTGCACGCACTTTTAAGTCTATTAAGAAAGGAAAAGCTTTATGCTAAATTTTCAAAGTGCGAGTTTTGGTTAGAACAGGTACAATTTCTTGGACATTTAGTGAATCATGAAGGAATTCATGTGGATCCAACAAAAATTGAGGCGATTACTAAATGGAAAACCCCTGAGTCACCAACTGAGGTTAGAAGTTTTTTAGGATTGGCAGGTTATTATAGAAGATTTATTCGAGATTATTCTAGAATAGCCATTCCTTTAACTAAGTTAACCTGTAAATCCATTAAGTTTGAATGGGGACCAAAACAAGAAGAAGCATTTAGAATTCTTAAGCAAAGATTAACTAATACACCCATATTAGCGTTACCAGAAGGAACTGAAGACTTTGTAGTCTATTGTGACGCTTCTAAGTTAGGTTATGGATGTGTATTAATGCAACGCCAAAAGGTTATAGCTTATGCATCTAGACAACTTAAGAATCATGAAGAGAATTATTCAACCCATGATCTAGAACTAGGAGCTATATTTTTTTCCCTTAAGATATGGAGACATTACCTTTATGGTAGTAAGTTTACCATATTCACTGATCATAAGAGTTTAAGGTATGTTTTCGGGCAAAAGGAGTTGAATTTGAGACAAAGACGCTGGATGGAGATGCTTAGTGATTATGATTGTGATATCCAGTATCATGAAGGAAAAGCAAATGTAGTGGCAGATGCTTTAAGTCGAAAGTATCATGAAAAGCCAAAAAGGGTACGTTCTCTTAAATTAAATCTACAAGTAGATTTAAATGATCAAATAAGAGAAGCACAAGAATTAGTAATCAAGGATGATGCTGAAAAATTAAAAGGTATGATTAAGGAATTAGAACAAGGAGCAGATGGAATTTGGAGATTCTATAAAAAGAGAATATGGATACCTAAATTAGGGAATCTACGCCATCGTATATTAGAAGAAGCTCATAAATCTAAGTATACAATGCATCCAGGAAGTGATAAGATGGACCAGGATTTAAGGAAAAATTTCTGGTGGATAGGAATGAATAAGACATAGCAGCCTATGTTTCTAAATGTTTAACTTGCTCACAAGTTAAAGCTGAACACCAGAAACCCTCAGGTTTGCTACAGCAATTAGAAATACCAGTGTGGAAATGGGAATTAATAACAATGGATTTTGTTACTAAACTACCCAAAACAAAGAAAGGTAATGATACAATCTGGGTGATTATAGATAGGCTAACCAAGTCAGCTCATTTCCTACCAATGAAGGAAACTTTCAGTATGGAACAGCTAGCTAAATTGTATGTAAATGAAATTGTTTCATTACATGGAATTCATTTATCAATTATTTCTGATAGAGATAGCCGCTTTACCTCTCATTTTTGGTCAAGTTTCCAAAAAGCCATGGGAACCAAGTTAAATTTGAGCACAGCTTATCATCCTCAAACAGACGGACAAAGCGAAAGGACGATCCAAACAATGGAAGACATGCTTAGAGCTTGTGTAATTGATTTTGGAGGTAATTGGAACGATCACTTACCTTTAATAGAATTTTCTTATAATAATAGTTATCACACAAGTATCAATGCTGCACCATTCGAAGCACTTTATGGACGAAAGTGCCGAACCCCAGTTTGTTGGGCAGAAATTGGGGAAAAGCAACTATCTGGGCCTGAGATAGTACAAGAAACAACCGAAAAAATTATTCAAGTCAAGGAACGACTGAAAGCAGCACGTGATCGACAAAAGAGCTATGCTGATAAACGACGCAAACCATTGGAATTTCAAGTAGAAGATAAAGTATTGTTAAAAGTCTCTCCTTGGAAAGGAGTAGTAAGATTCATCAAACGGGGAAAGCTAAGTCCCAGGTATATTGGACCTTTTGAGATTATTAGAAGAATAGGACATGTAGCCTACCAGCTACAACTGCCAGAGGAAATGGCAGGAATACATGTTGTGTTTCATGTATCTAATCTCAAGAAATGCTTAGCTAATGAATCACTAATGGTACCTCTTAAGGATATAGAGGTAAATGAACAACTCAAGTTTGTAGAGAGGCCTCTACAAATTGAAGACAGGAAAGTTAAGAACCTCAAGCATAAGAGACTAGTTCTGGTCAAAGTAAAGTGGGACTCCAAAAGAGGACTTGAGTACACATGGGAGCTTGAATCTGAAATGCAAAGGAAATATCCGCATTTGTTCCAGTAGATCTCGAGGACGAGCTCTAAAACAAGGTGGGGAGGATATAACAATCCTCAATAAACCGACATCCTCATAATTTTTTCGATACCCTAGTATATTTTAAAATATTCCAAAATGTCCCAAAATTATACCCGTACGTGAAAACCGAGCCCGAAATACAATATAGCATTTAAAAATAATTAAAAATCTGAAACTTAAGATGAGGCGGGCCACGTAGACCCACCCCAACACTCATGCGGGTGGTATAAAGGTTGGAACCTGATTTTGTTTGATTTCTTAAGTCCAGGGGGGCCGCGTAAGACCCCCATTAGTTTACGCGGGCCGCGAGAGTCCAAAAATGTGGCGCAGCCCGGTGATGACACGTGTCATCATCGTGTCAAGTCTAGTTGGTGATCCGGACAAGCTACGCTTTGACCGGGGTTTGACGAGGGCCGCGTAGGCCCTTGCCTACTCTTACGCAGGCCGCGAGAGAGTCAAGATCGGCAACTATATAAAGGAGCCATCGGGTTCAACCAGAAATCATTCAAAATTCATTTCTCAATCTCAAATTCTGATATTAGGCATAATACGCGGGCATTATACCCCCCTAATTAGCGAAGTTCTGCTCTATTGTTAGTATTATAACCCCTGGATACGTATTAGATACGCTGCCCGATTGATCTAGGGTTCCGTAACGGCTATCGTGGTTCTGCCTGACGTAGTCGTTGGAATGCCGTCTCGGGGAGGGTATTACTAATGTTAAAATGGGTTATTAATGCTAACACGTGTACATTTGTGTAAATTATAAATACCTCTCAGGAAACCCTTACGGAAAATCTAAGACAGCAATGTGAGTTGATCCACTTTTTGTAAACCTTTTGTTAATTGTTTTTACAAAACCTTAAATACTTTTCCATGCGAATAACAATTATTGAGTATTTGTAAGCATACAATTATGATGAGTATGTTGGGGTTTTGTATACAAAATTAGTTACCACCTGGTCAAGGAGTAACATATCCACAAGTCGGGTTCGACAGTACCATGGATGTTAATTGTGATGTCTTATAAACAAATATGTAACACCCCGAAAATATAAAACTTTATATTAGAATTATAAAGTATAAATAAACGAGAATTTACTAACTAGGAATTTTAATCTAGTTAGTTAATAGTCTAGAAATAACTTATAATAGGGTTAAAAGCTACCAAACTATATGTTGAACAAAGTGGAGGGGTCTAAGTTGTCAAAATTGAAACTTAATTTGATAAAACAAATAAAAATAAACCAAACACCCCCAAAAGAGGTGTCTGGTCGATCAGAAGAAAGAGCAGGTCGACCCCCCATGCTCCAAACCCTAAAATTCACTAAAACTCTCAAATTGGAGGTGCAAATCTGGTCCAAAACGAAATCCGAGCTTAGAATCGTGATCCTCATCGCAAGAGGATTATAAGGTATGTAAAATCTGATGAAATCTCTCAACTTGAAATTCTCATGATTTTGGAAAATCTGAAATCAGATGTTACATGTGTGTTATTTGGTTAGATTAGGGATGATATAGTGTCTAGAAGTGAAACCTAGACAACTACATGTGAAATCATGTCCAAATTCAGGAAATTCCATGAACACATTGAAGGTGGGTTGTGGGTTTTATAAGATGAAGATGAACACTAGGGTTTAGAATGATTATTCTAGTGTAATTTGATCATAGAAAGTGATTTCAGAAAAATATGATGTTTAAATACTATATGAAGGCTTTATTGATGTTAAGTTAGCTAATTAGCAAGCTATGAACTTGAATATGAAAGATATAAAAATTCTGCCCTTATAGTGTTTGTAGAAATGCCTCAAAGAAGGCTTGAAACTGAATTGTTAAGTTAAAAACGCATAATTATGATGTATAACAAAATGTGCGTTATGTATGTGAAACAAAGAGTTCTAAACATAAGGTGATTGAACTCTATAGGAAAGGAAGCCGGGGCATCTAGCGGGCAAACCGGTGTGGACGCACGTTTAAAGGGCTTGCTTTGAAGGTATGTAACTTGACCCGTTACATTAAGTAGATTTTGATGATTATAATATGCGTAGTTGAATTTTAGAATAAGGGTTGTTTTGAATTAAAGCGGTGATGTCGCTATATTGAATAATAGGTCAAAATTTGGTTGGAACTCGTTGGTAGTCGTCACATAGGAGGATTCCTTAGACGAGCCAAACGGGTCGAATAATCAAATAAAGCATGGATATTGCTTCATAATATGATTGATTGGTCTATTGTTAACAATTGAATATTGACATATTAAAACACGAGAATTTAATATGTTGGTTGTTAGAATAAAGGATTCGAGAAATCGGGATGGGCAACACAAACAAAACAGTCAAAAACTTATATGTGCAGAGGCTACCGTAAGTTACGGTACCACCGTAACTTACGGTAGAGGTCAGAAGGCTACGGTGGTTTACCCCTGTGTTACGGTGGAACCATAGTTTTCCAGAAGCCACCGTAACTTACGGTGACTACCGTAAGTTACGGTGGAGCCCTAAAATGAATGTTGAACTTTGTATATTCTCTTAAATCAAATCCGTTTTTAAATGTAGTATTGATTACGTAATATTTCTAAGAATCTCTAACATTAAGATTTGTTAAAATCTTTAGTTTTCAGGTTTGGCAAGAATATGGACGATGATCAAGCATGTATGAAGAACCGAACACAATTTCTTTTGAAGCTTCCGCAATATCTTAACTTTTAGTAGACTTGTTTATGAAATGTAAACAATTGTTAAACAACTTTCTGAATGTTTTTAAATTAGTCGTTAGTTGACTAATGTCCTTGCTACTTTTGAACCTTGCTTATGATAGTTTGTTATAACTTAGATATCTTTTATATATATAAGGGAATGAATCATTATTAAATTCAAGTAAATATTAGACGGGTGTTACAAGTTGGTAATCAGAGCTTAAGGTTGTCAACAAAGTGTTCGGTTCAAGCTTGATTAATCGTCCGGTAAGAATTAATTTATTATGCTAATAAATTAGGTTTTATGTAAGAAATGAGAAATGAATTGAGATGCATGGGAAGAGTGTGTTAACACACTCAAACCCGGAAAGTGCATTAAATGTGAACGGTTAAAGCAAGTTAGGAACTTGGCTAAACCGAAACAAATGAAGCAATGTTATAAATGAAATGTTTAATGTTTAAATGTAAACATTTCAGTTTCAAGATGTCGGATGGGAATGATGATAATCCGGTGCAAACAAGCACCGAACAAATGAAAGAGATAATTGCCGAAGAGGTAGGGAAGGCAATTGAAGGAAGTCTATCCGGGTTTATAGATAAAATTCAAAACACGGTGTTGTCGCTTGTCGAAGAGCGAGTTAAAAGGTTGGAGAATATTGTCAACCTTATGAAGGAGAAAACGAGAGAACGCAAAGGATGTTCATACAAGGAATTCATGGCGTGTAAACCGCCAATCTATAACGGGGAGGTTGACCCGATAATTTGCCAAAGATGGATAAGTGATGTCGAAGGGGTGTTTGAACGGACCCATTGTGATGTAGGCGACTTTGTTGCTTACGGAACGGGCCAATTGAGAAATCAAGCCAAGGATTGGTGGGATAACAAAAAGAAGGAAATGGGAGCCGAAGCGGTGAGGGTTATGACTTGGGACGAGTTTAAGGTACCATTCCTTAAACACCACAGTCCCAAAGCGGTTATTAACAGGATCAAGGAAGAATTCATCCAGCTAAGACAAAAGGGTGAAACAATTGACAAGATCACGGGTATCTTCATGGATAAGCTGAGATTTTGTGACGAGTTAGTCACCACTGAAGAGCAAAAGATATACTACTATTACAACATGTTGAGTGCTGAGTACCGTGAGTTTATGACTCCGTCAAAGTATGAAACTCTCACGGAGATTATCAACACCGCCCGGGAGCGGGAAATAGAGTTAAAGAAACAAGTAGAAAGGGGCGAGCGGAGGGCGCAAGATGTGAATCCAAGCCCTACAAAGAAAGCGAGAACTGCTGAATCGGGAAAGAAAGTGGATGCTAAAGGCGGGTCGCCAAGTTGTAAAGTATGTGGAAAGGGGCACAAGGGTGAGTGTCGCTTCAAAGACAAGCCGTGTCCGGTATGTGGGAAAACGGGGCACACTGCATCACTATGTCCCGGGAAAGTTTCTGTTTGTTACAAATGTTATCAACCCGGCCACAAAAAGTCTGAATGTCCCGAGTTGATTGGGAAGAGAGACACAGAAGAGTCTCCAGCAGAAGTTCCCAAAGCGAAGGCTAGGTCCTTCCAACTTACCGCGGCTGAAGCAAAGACAGAACCCGATGTGGTTTCAGGTATATTCACAATTAACTCAATTCCAGCACGTGTACTATTTGATACGGGTGCGAATAAATCCTTCATTTCGCATGGATTTATTCGACATCCTTCTTTTGTATTGACGAAATTATCTGTTCCCTTAGAAGTTGAAATAGGGGACAACAAAAGTGTTATAGTTTGTGATGTTTTTCGAGGCTGCAAATTAAGAATCGACGATGAGGAATACTTGATAGATTTAGTCCCGATGTCCATGGGGGAATTTCAAGTAGTTGTTGGGATGGATTGGCTATCTCAGCACCATGCAAAGGTCGTGTGTTTTCGTAAAGAGATAAAACTAACATCTCCGAGTGGGAAACACGTCACCATCTATGGCGAAAAAGGAGGCAACCCCATAGTATGCTCAATGTTGAAAGCCCACAAGCTTATGAAGCGAGGATGCAAGGCATTCACGATATACGCAAATGAGCCCGAGAAAGAATCACGAAAGATTGAAGATGTACCGGTAGTACGAGATTATGAAGATGTGTTTCCGGAGGATTTACCGGGGATACCGCCTGAACGGGAAGTAGAGTTCGGAATCGAATTGATTCCGGGCGCAAAACCCGTAGCGAAAGCTCCGTACCGACTCGCACCGTCGGAATTACAAGAGTTGATGTCCCAAATTCAAGACCTGCTTGACAAGGGATTCATAAGGCCGAGTGTATCTCCTTGGGGCGCACCGGTATTGTTCGTGAGAAAGAAAGACGGAAGCATGCGCATGTTTATCGATTACCGGGAGTTAAACAAACTCACGGTAAAGAACCGATACCCGCTTCCGAGGATAGATGATTTATTCAACCAATTACAAGGTGCGAATTGGTTTTCAAAAATTGACCTTAGATCGGGGTATCACCAACTAAAGGTCAAGGAAGAAGATGTGCCGAAGACGGCTTTCCGCACGAGATACGGACATTACGAATTCCTCGTGATATCATTTGGGCTAACAAATGCACCCGCGGCCTTCATGGACCTCATGAATCGGGTTTGCAAGCCAATGTTGGATAAGTCGGTCATCGTGTTTATCGATGATATTTTGGTATATTCAAAAAGTGAAGCTGAACACGCACACCACTTGCAAGAAGTGTTAGAGACACTTAGACGAGAAAGGTTGTATGCGAAATTCTCTAAGTGTGCCTTTTGGTTACGAGAGGTACAATTCTTTGGCCACGTCATAAGTGCCGACGGAGTATTGGTGGATCCGTCAAAGATTGAGGCCGTATCAAAATGGAATCCCCCGAAGAACCCTTCGGAAATTAGAAGCTTTTTGGGGCTTGCGGGATACTATAGGAGATTCATTCAAGATTTCTCCAAGATTGCGACACCGCTAACAAAGCGAACCCGAAAGAAAGAAAAGTTCATTTGGGGTGTCGATCAAGAAAGAGCGTTTCAAACGCTAAAAGAAAAGTTAACCCAAGCTCCGGTACTGACATTGCCGGAGGGAGTCGAAGACATGGTGGTTTATTCGGATGCTTCATTATCGGGGCTCAGATGCGTTTTGATGCAACGGGGCAAAGTTATAGCGTATGCCTCAAGGCAATTGAAGATACACGAGAAGAAATATCCCACGCACGATCTTGAGTTGGCTGCGGTGGTATTTGCCTTAAAAATATGGAGGCACTACTTATATGGGGTAAAGTGCACCATATTCACAGATCACAAGAGCTTAAAATACTTCTTCGATCAGAAGGAGTTAAATATGCGACAAAGGCGATGGTTAGAAACGGTGAAAGATTTCGACTGTGAAATACGCTATCACCCCAGAAAGGAAAATGTGGTGGCGGATGCTCTGAGCAGAAAAGCGGACTATGTCCCAATACGTGTAAGATCGATGCAGCTCGTGGTGACCTCGGGTATACTTGAACGTATTCGAGAGGCGCAATTAGAAGCAGTGAAAGAGGAGAATTGGAAGAAAGAAAGAATAATCGGTCAGTTGAAGGATTTGTCAGATGGGAATAACGGGTTGAAGACTCGATCCGGAAGGATATGGGTTCCAAATACTTGTGGGGTGAAGGCGCTTCTACTTGATGAAGCTCATAAATCCCGATATTCAATTCATCCGGGTGCGACCAAGATGTACAATGATCTAAAACAAAATTATTGGTGGCCTGGAATGAAGAGGGATGTGGCGAAGTATGTGGAAAAATGCTTGACATGTCTACAGGTCAAGGCGGAACACCAAAAACCATACGGCAAACTCCAACCGTTAGAAATCCCGAATTGGAAATGGGAACATATTACAATGGACCTATTAACCAAATTGCCTAAGACAAATCGTGGTTTCGATGCCAAATGGGTAGTGGTGGATAGATTGACGAAAAGTGCTCACTTCATTCCGATTCGTGAGACTTATACTTCAGAAAAGATGTCAGAAGTTTACACTAACGAGATAATAGCACGTCATGGAGTACCGGTATCCATCGTGTCTGATAGGGATACCCGGTTCTCTTCAAATTTCTGGCGAGATTTTCAAGAGCAAATGGGAACCAAATTGTTCATTAGCACTGCGTACCATCCCCAAACAGATGGACAGAGTGAAAGAACAATACAAACATTGGAGGGCATGCTACGGGCGTGTATAATCGATTTTGGAGGAAGTTGGGATGTTTACTTACCGTTAGTCGAGTTTTCGTATAATAACAGCTACCATGCTAGTATTAAGATGGCACCATACGAAATGCTCTATGGTAGGAAATGCCGAACCCCGGTATGTTGGGGTGAAGTGGGTCCACGTGAACTAGCCCACCAAGAGGTAGTACGAGCCACTAATGAAAAGATTGATGTGGTTCGGGCACACTTGAAAGCGGCCCAAGATAGGCAAAAGGCGTATGCTGACAAAAGGAACAGGCCAATCGAATTCCAGGTTGGCGATAAGGTTATGCTGAAAGTATCGCCGTGGAAGGGGATAATACGATTCAGAAAAGGGGGAAAATTGAGCCCAAGATTTATTGGGCCATTCAGAATCACAGAACGGGTTGGTAAAGTAGCTTATCATCTTGAATTACCCGAGGAGTTGAGTGGGATTCATAGCACATTCCACGTGTCACATCTCCGAAAATGTTTGGCAGACGAAACTGCTCGTATCCACTACGATGATATCGAGGTGGATAACAGCCTCAACTATGCAGTAAAACCAATTGCGATTTTAGATCGTAAAGAGAAGAGTTTGAGGAACAAAGTGATTAATCAGGTCAAGGTCAAATGGGAGCATAGGAAAGGTTCGGACACTACGTGGGAGTCCGAAGAGGAGATACGACGTCTCCACCCTACATTATTTGGTACGTACTACGGTTTCGGGGACGAAACCCTTTTAAGGGGGGTGGACTTGTAACACCCCGAAAATATAAAACTTTATATTAGAATTATAAAGTATAAATAAACGAGAATTTACTAACTAGGAATTTTAACCTAGTTAGTTAATAGTTTAGAAATAACTTATAATAGGGTTAAAAGCTACCAAACTATATGTTGAACAAAGTGGAGGGGTCTAAGTTGTCAAAATTGAAACTTAATTTGATAAAACAAATAAAAATAAACCAAACACCCCCAAAAGAGGTGTCTGGTCGATCAGAAGAAAGAGCAGGTCGACCCCCCATGCTCCAAACCCTAAAATTCACTAAAACTCTCAAATTGGAGGTGCAAATCTGGTCCAAAACGAAATCCGAGCTTAGAATCGTGATCCTCATCGCAAGAGGATTATAAGGTATGTAAAATCTGATGAAATCTCTCAACTTGAAATTCTCATGATTTTGGAAAATCTGAAATCAGATGTTGCATGTGTGTTATTTGGTTAGATTAGGGATGATATAGTGTCTAGAAGTGAAACCTAGACAACTACATGTGAAATCATGTCCAAATTCAGGAAATTCCATGAACACATTGAAGGTGGGTTGTGGGTTTTATAAGATGAAGATGAACACTAGGGTTTAGAATGATTATTCTAGTGTAATTTGATCATAGAAAGTGATTTCAGAAAAATATGATGTTTAAATACTATATGAAGGCTTTATTGATGTTAAGTTAGCTAAGTAGCAAGCTATGAACTTGAATATGAAAGATATAAAAATTCTGCCCTTATAGTGTTTGTAGAAATGCCTCAAAGAAGGCTTGAAACTGAATTGTTAAGTTAAAAATGCATAATTATGATGTATAACAAAATGTGCGTTATGTATGTGAAACAAAGAGTTCTAAACATAAGGTGATTGAACTCTATAGGAAAGGAAGCCGGGGCATCTAGCGGGCAAACCGGTGTGGACGCACGTTTGAAGGGCTTGCTTTGAAGGTATGTAACTTGACCCGTTACATTAAGTAGATTTTGATGATTATAATATGCGTAGTTGAATTTTAGAATAAGGGTTGTTTTGAATTAAAGGGGTGATGTCGCTATATTGAATAATAGGTCAAAATTTGGTTGGAACTCGTTGGTAGTCGTCACATAGGAGGATTCCTTAGACGAGCCAAACGGGTCGAATAATCAAATAAAGCATGGATATTGCTTCGTAATATGATTGATTGGTCTATTGTTAACAATTGAATATTGACATATTAAAACACGAGAATTTAATATGTTGGTTGTTAGAATAAAGGATTCGAGAAATCGGTATGGGCAACACAAACAAAACAGTCAAAAACTTATATGTGCAGAGGCTACCGTAAGTTACGGTACCACCGTAACTTACGGTAGAGGTCAGAAGGCTACGGTGGTTTACCCCTGTGTTACGGTGGAACCATAGTTTTCCAGAAGCCACCGTAACTTACGGTGACTACCGTAAGTTACGGTGGAGGCCTAAAATGAATGTTGAACTTTGCATATTCTCTTAAATCAAATCCGTTTTTAAACGTAGTATTGATTACGTAATATTTCTAAGAATCTCTAACATTAAGATTTGTTAAAATCTTTAGTTTTCAGGTTTGGCAAGAATATGGACGATGATCAAGCATGTTTGAAGAACCGAACACAATTTCTTTTGAAGCTTCCGCAATATCTTAACTTTTAGTAGACTTGTTTATGAAATGTAAACAATTGTTAAACAACTTTCTGAATGTTTTTAAATTAGTCGTTAGTTGGCTAATGTCTTTACTACTTTTGAACCTTGCTTATGATAATTTGTTATAACTTACATATCTTTTATATATATAAGGGAATGAATCATTATTAAATTCAAGTAAATATTAGACGGGTGTTACAAAATATAATTGCGGGATCGCCCTAAATACTGCATACTGTGACTTTTTATTTAAACTTGATTAAACTGGGATTCACTCACCAGTATTTCCACTGACAAATGTTTTTAAAACGCGTTTCAGGTAACAAAATGTGAAAGCCAAATAGAAGCCAGCTGGACAGCACTGAAGGCTTGGAAAAGTGGCAATAAAGTTACCTAAAAACAAAATGGATGTTTTTATTAAATAAATAGGATTTATTCCTATGAAAACATGTGTACTATGAACTTGGGTTTTAACCCATTTGTTTAATGTTATAAAAAGGTGGTATTTTACTCTGATCAATATTTCCTAACTACGATCCTGATGAAAAATTCCGCTGCCAAATTAGACAATACGCGATACCACCGAAACTGACTCGCAGCCACCCGTTCCCGGGGAACCTGGGATCGGGGGTTGCGACACAGATAGTTGTTTTTCCCTAATTTCTGCCCAACAGACTGGGGTTCGGCACTTTCGTCCATAAAGTGATTCGAATGGTGCAACATTGATACTTGTGTGATAACTGTTATTATAAGAAAATTCTATTAATGGTAAGTGATCGTCCCAATTTCCTCCGAAATCAATTACACAAGCTCTAAGCATGTCCTCCATTGTCTGAATCGTCCTTTCATTTTGTCCGTCCGTTTGAGGATGATAAGTTGTGCTTAGATTTAACTTGGTTCCCATTGCTTTTTGGAAACTTGCCCAAAAATGAGAGGTAAAACGACTATCCCTATCAGAAACAATTGATAAAGGAATTCCATGTAATGAAACTATTTCATTTACATACAACTTAGCTAACTGTTCCATACTGAAAGTTTCCTTCATTGGTAGGAAATGAGCTGACTTAGTTAGCCTGTCTACAATCACCCAGATTGTATCATTACCTTTTCTTGTTTTGGGTAATTTGGTAACAAAATCCATTGTTATCAATTCCCATTTTCCAAACTGGCATTTCTAACTGCTGTAACAAACCTGAGGGTTTCTGACGTTCAACTTTGACTTGTGAACAGGTCAAACACTTAGCAACATAAGCAGTTATATCCTTTTTCATTCCTATCCACCAAAAATTCTTTCTTAAATCCTGATACATCTTATCACTTCCAGGATGCATCGTATACTTAGACTTATGGGCATCTTCTAATATACGGTGGCGTAGGTTTCCTAATTTAGGTATCCACATTCTGTTCTTATGGAATTTCCAAATTCCATCTGTTCCTTGTTCTAATTCCTTAATCATACCTTTTTAATTTTTCAGTGTATTCCTTGATTACTGATTCTTGTGCTTTTCTAATTTGATCATTCAAATCTACTTGCAGATTTAATTTAAGAGAACTTACCCTTTTTGGCTTTTCATGATACTTTCGACTTAAAACATCAGCCACTACATTCGCCTTTCCTGCATGATACTGGATATTACAATCATAATCGCTAAGAATTTCCATCCAGCGTCTCTGCCTCATATTCAGCTTTTTTTGTCCGAAGACATACCTTAAACTCTTATGATCTGTGAAAATAGTAAACTTACTACCATAAAGGTAATGTCTTCATAATCTTAAGGGCAAAAATTATAGCTCCTAATTCCAAATCATGGGTTGAATAATTCTCTTCGTGATTCTTAAGTTGTCTAGATGCGTAAGCTATAACCTTTTGGCGTTGCATCAATACACATCCATAACCTAACTTAGAAGTGTCACAATAGACTATAAAGTCTTCAGTTCCTTCTGGTAACGCTAGTATGGATGCATGGGTTAATCTTTGCTTAAGAATTCTAAAGGCTTCTTCTTGTTTTGGTCCCCATTCATACTTAATGGATTTACAGGTTAGCTTAGTTAAGGGAATGGCTATTCTAGAAAAATCTTGAATAAATCATCTATAATAACCGGCCAATCCTAAGAAACTTTTAACCTCGGTTGGTGACTCAGGGGTTTTCCATTTGGTAATCGCCTCGATCTTGGTAGGATCCACATGGATTTCTTCACGATCGACTAAGTGTCTAAGAAACTGTACCTGTTCTAACCAAAACTCGCATTTTGAAAATTTAGCATAAAGCTTTTCCTTCCTTAATAAACTTAAAAGTGCGTGCAAATGCTTTGCATGTTCCTCTTTACTTTTAGAGTAAATGAGAATATCATCTATGAAGACAATTATGAATTTATCTAAATATGGCTTACATATTCGGTTAATCATGTCCATAAATGCAGCTGGGGCATTAGTTAAACCAAATGGCATGACAGTAAATTCATAATGGTTGTACCATGTTCTGAATGCAGTTTTAGGAATGTCCTCTTCCTGTACCTTTAATTGATGATATCCTGACCTTAAATCGATTTTTGAGAAAAATCGAGCTCCTTGCAATTGATCGAACAGATCATCGATTCTTGGTAATGGGTACCGATTCTTAATCGTGACCTTGTTCAATTCACGGTAATCAATGCACATACGCATAGATCCGTCTTTCTTTTTAACAAATAAAATCGGTGCTCCCTATGGCGATGAGCTTGGCTGTATGAATCCTTTCTCCAATAATTCGTCTAATGGTTTCTTTAGTTCCTGCATTTCTGCTGGTGCCAAACGGTAGGGTGCTTTGGCAATTGGTACTGTTCCTGGTAGCAGGTGGATTCTGAATTCAACTTCCCTGTTTGGCGGTAGTCCTGGTAATTCTTCTGGAAACACATCTGAAAACTGAGACACTACTGGAATGTCTTTTAGTTCTTTTCCTTTAGTGTTAGTGATTATAGAAATCAAATACACTACAGATCCCTTTCTTATACAACTTGCTGTTTTCATCACAGAGATGAATTTCGTGGATCTAGATGGCTTATCTCCTTTAATTGTGATCTTTTCACCTTTTGGTGAATTTACTTGGATTGACTTTATTGGCTATTAACCAATCCATTCCTAAAACGACATCAAATCCTGCCAGATTCATTGGGTAAAGGTTTGCAATAAACTTTTGATTTAAAAACTCTATTCTTGCTCCCTGCAAGATTTCAGAAATCCAAACAGTTTCTCCATTTTACTAGACATTTTTGGGGGAGTTTAGTTAACGATTGATTTAGAAGTTTGCAAAATGAAGTATTAATAAAACTTTGGTTCGCACCAGAGTCAAATAATACTTTAGCAAAAACATCATTAACTAAAAACGTACCGGCTATCACGTCTGGAATCATCTTGGCTTCATCTGCAGTTAGAATGCTCTAGCATTTTTGGTATTCTTGTTGTTCGTAGCTGGAGCTAATTTTGGACAGTTTGGCTTGATATAACCTTGTTCTCCGCAGTTGTAGCATATCCTGTTGTTGGCTTTCTTCTTGCAGTCTTCTTCCTTGTGTCCCGATATTTTGCAAAAATTGCAATATATGGAGCATCTTCCAGAATGCTTCCTTTTGCAATACTTGCAGTAAGGTGCAGACGTAGAACCTACATTTCTCCCACGGTTGGAATTTCCAGAACGGAATTCCTGGGTAAGCCTCTGAGTTAGGTTCCTCCTTTGGTCTTCTTCTCGTGTACGCACTAACTCATCAGTCAAGGTGTTTGCTAGTTCTACAGCTTCTTCTATGGTTTGGGGTCTAGCTGCCTTAACTACATGCCTAATTTCCCCGATTAATCCCCAGATGTAACGGGAGATTAATACTGGTTCAGGTGATGCAAGGGTTGGCACTATTCTAGCATATTCAAAGAATAATGTAGTGTATCCCTTACTACCCACTCCAGTCATCCTAAGGTTCAGAAACTTATTTGCTATCTGTTACTTTTCATTGGGATGGCAGAATTTCCTTTCTACCATATTTTTAAATTCCTCCCATTCCATATTGTAAACCCTGTCACTTCCTCTAGACTGGAGGATAGTGTTCCACCATTCTAAAGTTGAGTTCTTAAACAAATTAGAAGCAAACATTATCTCATCCTCTTCCGCACATTTGCTTATTTTTAAGACAACCACAGTCTTTTCTATCCAGCGTAGAGTTGCAATGGGTCCTTCATTGCCCGAGAATTCTATTGGTTTGCAGGACCAGAATTCTTTATAAGAACAACCATAAGGCATGGTTCTTCTTCTTTTGGGAATGGGCACTTGAAGTACAGGTCCATTGTTCACGCTGTGTTCAGGTTCAGTTGGTCGCTTACTACTATGTTTACTTTTATTATCCGCTTCCTTAACAGTTTGAATAATAAATGGCATTGCATCTATAATTCCTTGTGCCACTATGTATTGGATGGCACTATTATCCACTTGGTTTCCATTGTTATTGTTGTTTGGATTCTCATCCATCGGATTATTGTTGTTCTGGATATTATCATTCTGGTTTTCCTGGTTCACTTCGTGGTCCATCTGAATTTTAAACATTTACCACATATTAATATCACAAAAAATAGTTGATACAACCATTCGCACAATACACATATTGATCAAAAACGTCGATCATTGCGACTTACTCTTTATATATATATATATAGGGAGAAGATCATGCGAGAACCACCTCTTATTGCGAGAACCGCGAGAACCAATGTGAACACAACCAAAAATGCCTAAAAATAGCTAAAAATCACACAAAATTTTTTTTTAATATTTTTTATATAAAAATCGCTAGTTTTCGAAGCAAAAAAAAATTAAAATTAAAAAAAAAATTTAAAAAGATTTTTTTTGCCACTAAAAGTAGCGATTTGAGCATAAAAATATTTAAAAAAAATTAGATTTTTTTTTATTTTTTTAGGTTTTTTGGGGGTTTAGTTTTTAGCATTTTAGCTTGGGGGGTGGGGAGGGGGGGTTTTAGGTTTTTGGAGGGTGGGGGAGGGGGAGGGGGGTTTAGGTTTTTTTTTGGGGGGGGGGGGGTTTAGGTTTTTTTTTGGGGGGGGGGGTTAGGTTTTTTTTTTGTTTTTTTAGCTATTTTAGGTTGTGTTCACATTGGTTCTCGCGGTTCTCGCAATAAGGGTGGTTCTCGCATGAACTCCTCCCTATATATATATATATATATATATATATATATATATGCATCCACTATAAACCAGAACTGGAAATTAAAATTACAATATAGCTGAAATGGAAATTATACTATTTGTAGTATGCATCCATAGTTTTTTTTTCATACACATAATATATATATATATATTATTACTTTCTCTTCCATCACATTCACGGTTATGGATTCTTCCAGAAATCCATATTGCGCTCGTCGTACTTCCAGACGAGTCGCTCTCCCACCTGTCTCATCCTTTCGCTACTCGCTAAAATTTCCTCAACAAATGTCCTGAGTTCTTGAATATTTTCTGCACTCATTAGGGGTGCAGGTTCAAAGGCCGGGTTTGGAATCTGGGGCATGGGTTCCGGCTGCGGGTATGGGTAAGGATTCTCCAAGATCTCCCTAATGTACTGATCACTATCGTAGTAGGGATCTAGAGGGTCCAAACCTGTGTATGCTCTTAGATTCGGCATGCGCATGTCTTCTGGAATCGGGTAACGTTGCACATAGTCCCTATTGTCGTCCCACCATGGGTCGTAATTTGGGTCTAAGGGATTAGGTGCTGGTACCCTAGGTATCTCTTCCGGGTTAAAATCATGCATTTCAACTTGATTTTCAGGGTTTTCTATTTCCATTGGTTGGTTGGGAAATGGTGGTTGTGGTTGGGGTGCTATCAGTTGCTCCATGTTAGGGTCGGCTGCAGTGGTAGCTAGGATATGAAAATTGGCTAAACCCTTATTAATCATATCCTGGGCATGGGCATCTGTCTCTCTTTTGGCGGCTGCTAGTGCTCTCTGTTCTTGTAACTTTTTCATTCGCTTCATACGCTCATGTGCTCCCCTGCTGAACCATCCTCTCTTTTTCTGAGGGAATGGCTCTTCAGACTGAGCCTTAAACACGAATATTCCTTCTTCAGTATCAGCAAAATACCCTGAGAGGGCAGGCTGTGAAGAGGCACCTTCGCTTCTAGGCGAACCAGACAACTGACGATACGCGTCGGATGGTCCTTGGTCGCTCATACTGTAAACTAACAAATAGTCAAATAACACATAACAATAAAATACAATTATGCACGTATTTCTGTAATTTATTTCCTAACATTTTAAATAAGTTTTGGTGTCAGTAGAACACTTCTGTGGCTGAATCAGTGGCTTAGCTCTGATACCACCTTCTGTCGCAACCCCCCCTATCTGTCCCGGGAACGGGCGGCCGCGAACAACAATGTTGGTGGTATCAGTGTTTATTAATTTGGCAGCGGAAATTATATCAGGATCGTAGTTAGGAAATATTTTATCAGAGTAAAACACCACATTTTATATAAATAAACACATTGGGATAAAACCCAAGTTTTTCATTACAAACTGATTTACAGGGATAAATCTCATTTTATTGAAATAAAACGCCTTCTTTATTTAGGTAACTTTTATAGCCATTTTTCCAAGCCTTCAGTGCTGTCCAGCTGGCTTCTAGTTGGCTTTCACATTGTGTTACCTGAAACGCGTTTAAAAACATTTTGTCAGTAGGAAATACTGGTGAGTGAATCCCAGTTTAATCAAGAAAAGTTTTATTAATTTAAACAGTATTGAGAGCGATTACAATGATTACATCTACCCAATTAGTCATTCAGTACTGTCAATCCTGACTGGTGGGTCATATTACACATTGGCTAACTCTTTGTCCAAAGGTAACGTGTTCCACATTTTGTATACAAAACCCCAACATACCGGCAGTAATTGTAGAGTTACAAAGACTCAATCACTGCTAAATTGCATTGTAAAACATTTAAGGTTTTGTAAAAACTGTTTACAAAAAGGAGATTACTCACATTGCTGTTTTAGGTTTTCTATAAAGGTTTCCTGGGAATTATCTATAAATTACACAAATGCACACGTGTTAGTATAATAACCCATTTTAACATTAGTAATACCCTCCCCGAGACGGCATTCCAACGACTACGTCGGGCAGAACCACGACAGCCGTTACGGAACCCTAGATCAATCGGGCAGAGTATCTAATACGTATCCAGGGGTTATGATACTTACAACGGAGCAGAACTTCGTTATTTAGGGGGGGGGTATTATACCCGAGATTATGCCTACAATGTGAAAAATTGAGAGAGAAAGAAAGATTTGGGACGAGTTGGGACTGAAGGCTCGAAGCCTTCTTATATAGGGCTGATCAAACGAGGCGTCGTGCCCCGCGACGGAGACCAGAGGGGCCGTCGCGCCCGCGACATAGGGGGTGTAGGCCGTAGCTTTGATATGTCAACAATCTAGCTTCGCCACGTGTTGCCACGTGGCGGCTTCCGGAGGAGGGCGGGTAGCCAAGTTCGTAGCGGCCCGCGACGATGGTAGCTAGGGGCGTCGCGCCCCGCGATAGCCCAAAAATTTTTGTTTTTATTTAATTTTCAATGTTTTAACGTATTTTGGGCACGGTTTTCGCATACGGGTTATATTCTAAGACATATTGGGACATTTTAATATATTTTAGAGGTGTCGAAAATATGTCGAGGGTTGTTATATATTGCAACTCATTTGATAATGCAAAACATGGTAGAACCTGATCATTTTACTAACAAGATGATCAAATCTGGTGGAGACTGATTGTCAGACCCCGATATTTCCATGTATTACCGGTGGGCCCGGTGGGGAGTATCGTGACGTAGTTGATATCATCATAGCCAAACAACACAATTTAATACACAATAGAAGCAAAAGATGAATCATATTACAAACCGAATAAAAAGTAATATCAAAGTATTACAAACGGACTGTAAAGGATCCACAGGCGGATCAAAAGTTAAAATGGATCATTGTTCAACAGACTTTAACATCTTAAGCTTGCAAGACTCTTAGGTGATGCTAGGAGTAGCCAGCCTATTCCGTATAATACCTGCACTTAGCCTTTTTGGGAAAATACGTCAGTTTACACTGGTAAATACAATTAACCGACACATTTTAAAAATATTTAAGAAAATTGATTTGAATGCACAAGGTACAAAATATCTTTTATAACTTGGGACAATTATTTAAAATAATCTTGTATATAGATTTATATGTTTGCCGTCCGTCAGGGCCGGTTAGAAGAGCCGGACAAGATTAACTGACACGCCACAGGTATAATGCCCACAAAGTTGATTCCTTTAAGTGGATTACCAGTTTTTACATATGCAACTGTCAGGTGTATGCCTACACCCCGTGCTTAGGTCGTGGCCATTTCAATGAATGATGCCAAGGATATCCGGGACATGTTCATTAACCCCCAAAAGCCATATACCAAATAAAACAGATTGAAACAGGTTATGTAACTTTATTAATCACAATCTGATTTAATGTCACATACCCGACCAAGCTGTATTATTAAATTACCGTATCCCAAGCCCGTATAAGGGAAAATAAGTTAAAAGTATTTACCTGAGCAAGTATATATCACAAACAGCGAGTGCAAGTAGCTTTTACTGGGCTCCTAAACTGGAACGAAGGTTTTAATAACCTATTAGATTCCTAACGGGTCTTAATTAAGCCTAAACTTAGACCGGTTAGTTTTAAAGGAAGATATACGGTTCAAACGCACGATTAAGCGAAGACCGGATTAGAATGTGGTTTAGACCCGACAACTTTGTATACTTATATAATATGGGTAAACTAAACACATTCTGGATTTTGAGATAAAAATGATAAGGTTTGACCCGTTTCGGCTAATTTATGCAAACTAGTTACATAAACCGCACCGAACGCGAATAATGCGTAACGGGTAACCAAATGAGTCATGAACAGGTTTCCTAAGTTAATATGCCTTAAATATGCTGTGATATCAGTAAGATACCTTCCATTATGCCCAAAATGGATTTAGACTCAAATTATGCCCCGTAGGGGCATTTTGGTCATTTTAAAGCTTATAAAAGAGATTAAATATAAATCTGAGTTTCAGGTCTGATATAATCAGTAAAAACATTTATTTTTATAAGTCATAACAGTAGGGTATTGTATATATGTGAAATTTATCTTTTATAACCAAACTATGCATCGTAGGGGCATTTTGGTAATTTCACATAAGCTTCAAAGGTCAATTCTGGAAAACTGAGTTTAAAACTTTAGCTTACTGTTTAATTATAAAAATTTACTTAAAACATCAGTAGGTATCAAGTCTTATATGTTAAAACGCGTAAAAGTCGGTTTTAAGCGATTTTCGGGTTTAAATAAGAAATCTGAGTTTTTGATCAGTTTATAAAGTTAAAAATATTTTATTTATCATATTAAATCAGTAGCAAAAAGTTTGGTGTTAAAATATTATGAAAAACTCATTTTATAGGCCAAAAGGGCAAAACCGACAATTACCGAATCAAGGCATGAACCCTATGTTATGCTCAGCTTAAAATAAATAAAAATCTTCAAAAATCCCAAAATATTATTTTACATCAGTGGGTAAAAAGTTTGGTGTCAAAAATTGGGTTTAGATAGGCTTTATGCTAATTACGCCTTTTAATTAATAAAAAGCTTTCTAATTACGCTATTGAGCATAACTCCTAATCTAGACCTCAAGTTGATGTCAAATTTTTAGAACAAGTTTATAAAGCAGTAATAAAGGTTTTTATCCTCTCACATTTTCAAAAATCTCGTTTTAAGGTCAAAAGGGGCATTATGGTTAACATTTAGGCATATAACGGAAACATGCATATGAATCAAATAACTAATGAACCAAGTTGTATAACCTCAGAGGGTTACACTAATCTATAACCTGGTCCTAATAGAGCTCTAAGGCATTTTTAAAACATGCTACATTGGGTCAGAACTGAAAGTCAAAGCAAAAGTCTACTTTTGTGACTTTCGGTTCTGAACCGAGCTTAAACTGAAAATTGTCGGGTTGAACATGTTTAGACATGTTCTTACATTAATTACCAAGTTATATGAGTGATAAAACAGGTTGCATGGCTTCTATATTGTTAATTATGTGTTTATGCGAAAATTTGCTTTCTGTTGACTTTTTATAATTAGCTTTGACCCGACAATTGACTAGTTAGAGTGGGAATTAGATGGTGCCCTTATAAGGGTTTATTACCCACATAATTACCAACTCAAAGCTACTTTTAATTCGATAATTGACTGGACAAATTGTGATTAATTACTAAGTCAAACCTTAATTACGACGGTTTGACTTTAGGCCATTAAACTAAGTAAAATTGAATTAAGAAATGTTAATGACACTTACTGGAGTCCTATGCACGACTAATGGTCCTTAGGAAGTGGTCTTGAGCTTCAGGAATCTCCAGAACAAGTGTTGTGAATGGTTTCAAGTGAATGCTCAAAATGATGCAACTAGTGTTCTATATATATGGGTTTTAATCTCACTAGATCATGGCAAACAAGTCTATAAGGTGATTCCAGATCAGTACAAGTGCCCTCTATGCATGTAATACCATTGGAGTGGCCCCTGGAATCGAAATCAGGCATTGAAAGGCGGTGGAACAGGTTGCACAGCCACCTGTGCTTGTTTTTGTCGCTGCAAAGGGTCACGCGGCCCGCGTAAGACCTTTATAAGGTCTACGCGGCCGGTATGGATGCCCATAGCAGGTTAAACAAGTTTCATAAATTACATTTTGGCCCCTGATCCTTTTAAAAGTGGTTTTAACTTCCTATTTTGCACTTTTAACCTTCCCAATTGATTTTTAAGGACCCCAAGACATAACCAAACTTTGTTAAGTCCTTGGTTAGTTTTATGATCACCCGAAAAGCCATAAATTTCAACGTTGACGCTTTTAACCCCTCATATACGAATGTTAGCATAACTTCCTCATACGTTATCGAAACCTTGTGAAATTTTTATCACTTATTCTAGTGAGCATAATTAATTGTTACAAAGCTTCAGGTTCGCTAAAAGGTCACTCAGAGGTATAAATTAAACATGTTGACACATTTAACCCTTGCGGTTTGTAAACTCTCACTTTCTTCCACAAACGACTTCATACGCTTCATAAATCATTCGTTTAAGGGTATAAACATCGTGTAGGGTTGTTGAAAGGTATAATTATCCAATGTTGACACTTTGAATCCTTTTACACACATACTTTCTTTGTTTGTCAACTTTAATCCCTGATATTCAATCCTTTACATGTTTAAAGCTCTCATCTATGTGCACATCCGTATGTGGTATGACTAGTGATTCATGTAACATTCCTAATTTTATCATATAAATTATAGGTTTGGTTAAATTTATTAACCACTAGTAACTAATAACTAGTTTATTTTTAATATAAATATTCAACCCAAATAGTTTTAAACACTATTTTATATAGTTGGTTGAAATATTATTCTAAATTAATTGGCCTTTATATGGGTGACCTTTATAATAAAATAAAAGTCTATATAAAAACTTATATTATTAGACAGGTAGATTACGGGTAGGTTGACCGTAAGAAATATGAAGTTCCTAGATGGGCCTAGAAACCGTATAATAAATTAAATTATAAAATACATTGTATTTTGAACCTACTCTATTTTTAATGAAACTTAGACCCAAATGTAGACAAAAATATTCTCGTTCTAAAGACATATTTATTATTTTCTAAAACGTTATATTTTAAAAGTTATACGCGACAAATAAGTAAAGCAGTTGAATTAATTATAATATATAAATTAATAATATAATAAATAAATCTAAATATTTCGTATGAAATATAAGAATATAATAAAAATAAATGTTGATCGAGATATTTAGAAATAAAATAATAATTAAATTATATGAAACTCTTTTAGGTGGACATAAGAATTTATTAATATTGAGTACGTGTCCCTCAAAAGATAAGAATAAACTTTCTTGTTTGAAAAGTTACTACAACTATAAATAAGAATAGGATGTCTTTTCCAATTCAGTTTCTTTTGGTCTTAATCTCTAGCTCTCGCCTGCGTTCTTTAAATTCTATTATTTTTATTTCACTCCATTTTAAGTGTTTTAACTCCCGATCACCGCTACCCTTTCCGATTGATCTGGAACCCATAACTCATGTCAGGGCTCTGCCCGACTAAGTTGTTGGGATTCTGTCTCGGGACTTCGGGACAAGGTTGAATTAGGGGTACTATACTTAAACACGAGTACAAAAATATATATTTATAGCTCAGAAGTTATACCCAAAATTTATACCAGGAGGCTTTCTAGTTGAACCCTAAAGTTACAAAGTGAGTCCATTTTCCTTTCTCACTATTTTATTCCCTTTTTCTTTGTAATATAATTATATTCAAAAATGTCCCAAACCATAACAACTCTCACCAAAACTATTATATTTTTATTATTATTATTATTATTATTTATATTTTGTCTAAAAAGAAACCCTAATTGAGACACCCAAGTAATTCTACACAAATCCTAAAATTTTCAGAACAATCAGAATCAGGATCAGGGCCCCTAAAAACTCAAAGGGGGTATTCCCTAAATTATGTTTATCCTTTGAAAACAATTCTAAAACACGTAAACTCTAAATTCCGTCGACTCGGCAAGCCTATACAAGACACGTGGCAGGCCTAGGCTGGGCCAACCATCGCCGCGATACGCGGGGGTTACCCCGGTGCTTTCCGCGACTCGCGGGGGGTGCCAGTTTGGGGTATATAACAGGCAGCAGTGGGACTTGATTTCTGTTATTCGTTTGACGTTAAAATTCGTTTTATACCTCGAGATATCACCAGATTACTACCAAAGACACACTAGCTCGAATTCTGCTACGATACAGGGTATTAACTCGATCGCTGCAACGTTTTTAAAATAAATCACCGGTACCACTGGGCTGTTCGCGGCTCCCGATTCCGTCCAGGGTGGGTCGGGGGTCGTGACAATTCATCAGCTAGACATTTCTTCAGATTGCAGATGTGGAATACATTATGAATACCACTGAGCTCTTCAGGCAAATTTAACTTATAAGCCACTGTTCCGACACATTTGATGATCTCGAATGGTCCTATATACCTTGGGCTTAACTTGCCTTTCTTGCCAAATCGCATTACCCCTTTCCAGGTGTCACACCCCAAATTTCCACGTATTACCGGTGGGCCCGGTAGGGGAGTATCGTGACGTGGTTGGAAACATCATCGTCAAACAACACAATATATAAATGCACAGCGGAAGCAAAAGATAAATATATTACAATCCGAAATAGTGTAACATCAAAGTATTACAACGGAAGTAAGGATCCACATACGGATCGAAAATAAAATAATATTGTTCAACAGACTTTAGGCATCTAAGCTTGCGAGACTCTTTAATGATGCTAGAAGTAGCCAGCCGATTCCGATTAGTACCTGCACTTAGCCTTTTTGGAAAATACGTCAGTTTACACTGGTAAATACAATCAACTGACTCATTTTGAAAAGGTTTAATAAATAAAGGATTTGAATGCACTTGGCACAAATAATGTTTTATAACTTGGGATAATTATTTAAATATATAAACTTGTAAAGGATTTACATGTTCCTTATGCGTTCAGTGGCCCGAATCGAGCCGGGTTAAAGATTAATGGACACACCACTTTATTTATGAGACACTGACAGGTGTACACCTACACCTGTGTGCTAAGGTCGTGGCCATTTCGTAAAATGATGCCAGGGATATCCGGGACAACGGTCATTAACCCCCAAAGGCTTTAAGCAAACAAAACAAATTAAACGGAACATCTCAATACTTTAACCACCATACAATTAAAGATTCAATGCCCGACCAAGCGGTATTTTATATACCGTACCCCAAGCCCGTATAGGGAAATAAGTTAAAAGTATTTACCTGAGCTAAATATAAATTCAATCCCAGCCGTATCAAATCAGCAAGTACAGATAGCTTTTACTGGGCTCCTAAATCTGGAACGAAGGTTTTTAAATAACCTATTAGAATCCTAACGGGTCTTTAATTAAGCCTTGACTTAGACCGATTAGTTTTCAAGAGGAAGATACGGTTCAAACGCATGATAAAGCGAAGACCGGAATAGAATGTGATTTAGTCCCGACAAGTTTGAAGACTTGTATAATATGGGTAATCTAAACACATTCTGGATTTTGAGATAAAACCGATAAGGTTTGTCCCGTTTCGGCTAATTTATGCAAACTAGTTACATAAACCGATCCGAACGCGTAATAAGCGTAACGGGTAACCATAAGAGTCCTAAACAGGTTTCCTAAGTTAACATGCCTTAAATATGTTGTGATATCAGTAGGATATCTTCCATTATGCCCAAAACGAGTTTAATCTCATATTAAGCCCCTTAGGGGTATTTTGGTCATTTTAAAGATTATAAAAGGGATCAATTAAGCTTCTGTGATCCGAGTCTGAATAAATCAGTAAAATAGTTTATTTTAACAGGTTATAACATTTGATTATAAGTCTTATATGCCAAAATAGTTTTAAACCCAAACTATGCGTTTAATACGCGTATAAAGCCGTTTTAAGCGACGTACGGGTTAAAATAGGATTCTGAGTTTTCTGATCAGTTAAACAGGTTCAAAACACTCCATTTATTATTTAAAATCAGTAGTAATTGGATTGGTGTCAAAAGGATTTGTAAAACTCATTTTATGGCCGAAAAGGGCATATTCGGTATTTACCGAATTAAGGCGATAATCCTTTATGATCAGTTTAAAAATAATTAAAAATCTTCAAAAATCCCAAAATTTTATATTACATCAGTGGGTAAAAGGTTTGGTGTCAAAAATGGGGTTTAGATAGGTTTTATGCTAATGACGCCGTTTAATTAATAAAAGCGTTCTTAATTACGCCATTGAGCATAACTCCTAATCTAGACCTCCGGTTGACGTGAAATTTTAGGGACATGCTTAATAATCAGTAACCAAGGTTATTGTACTTTCACATTTCCAAAAATCTCGTTTTATGATCATAAGGGCGTTATGGTCCATGTTTAAGCACTTAACGGAAACATCGGACAATTGGGAATTCAAGTGATATAAACACAGAGGGTTATACACACATGTAACTAGGTCCTAATGGAACTTTAAGGCATGCCTGAACATAACTAAACCGGTTCAGAATCGAGGTCAAAGCAGAAAGTCAAACTATGCGACTTTCGGCTCCGAATCGGTTCAAAACAGAAAGTTGTCGAATCAAACAAGCTTAGACAAGTTTTTATACTTATTTTCAAGTTATAAGAATGGTAAAACAGGTTATACACCTTCTATATCACTAATTACATGTTTAACGATTCTGTTGACTTTTCCGTAAGAAGTTTGACTCGACAAACTACCTAGTTAGAACGGTTAACAGTGGGTGCCCTTTTAAGGGTTAATTACCCACATAAATACCAACTTATAACAACTTTCGTTTCGACAAAACTCTGGACCGATTGTGTTTTATCGCTAGGTCAAACTGTAGTTACGACGGTTTGACTTCTAGGCTATAAACTAAGCATAACTTAATTTAGAAGGGTCAAGGATACTTACATGTGTCTAATGGATGATTTGGAAGTCTTGTATCAGCTCTTGTGCTCCTCAAAATGTTCAGAAATGAAGTGTGGTTGCATGTTACCACTTTGTGACTTTTATATGAACTTTGATCATATTAGATGGATGCCAAATGAGTCTACCAATGTTCAAGGATCAGTACATATGTCCTCTATAGGCTATAAACCACTTTAGGCAGCCCATAGAATCGAAATCTTGAAGTTTAAGTCGGTTACAAGGCTGATACAGCCACCTGTGGGTTTTTTCTGCATCTGGCAGTCGGACGCGGCCCGCCTCCCATTTGACAGATCTCAACGCGGGCCGCCTGGGACATGTCTTCAGGTTTCAAGTTTTCAGTTATTGCATTTTCAGTCCCCCGGTCCTCCTAAACGTCGCTTTCACCTTGTTTCTTGCATTATAAACCCTCTAACTTGATTTATATGGGCTTCAAGACTTATACCATCTTTGTGAAGTCCTCGGGTAACTTTGTGATCACCCGAAAAGCCCTAATTTTCACTGTTGACGATTCTAACCCTCACACACGAATTTTATCACAACTTTCTCATACGGAACGAAACTTGGTGAAATTTTTATGGTGCATTCTAGTGAGCATAATTAATCGTTATAAGGCTTCGGGTTTGCTATAAGGTCACTCAGGGGTATATCTTAACATGTTGACACATTTAACCCCTGTAGTTTGTAATCTCTCACTTTCTTTCACAATTCGCTTCGTATGATCCATGATCTATTCGTTTAAGGTTATAAACATCATGTAGGGTTATTGTAAAGTATATATTTATTCATTGTTGACACTTTGAACCCTTATATTTACACAGTTTCATTGTTTGTCAACTTTAGTCCTTCAAGAACATTCTTTCACACGTTCAAAGGTTATGACACGTGTCGAGACATTATAGGACGTAAATTTTCGAGGTGTTACACCAGGGTGATACCTTCAGTAACACTTTGTCACCAACCTCAAACTTTAGAGGTTTACGCCTTTTATCTGCGTAACTTTTCTGCCTATCCCTGGAAGCCTTGAGACGATCTCGTATCTGTACAATCTTATATGTCGTCTCCAGGACTATATCAGGTCCTGTCAGTTGGACATCTCCAACTTCTGCCCAACAAACGGGCGTTCTGCACTTTCTTCCATACAAAGCTTCAAAAGGTGCAGCTTGAATACTGGAATGATAGTTATTGTTGTATGAGAATTCAATCAATGGAAGATGATCATCCCAACTTCCTCCCAAGTCAATAACACAAGCTAGTAGCATATCCTCGAGTGTCTGTATAGTACGTTCACTTTGACTATCCGTCTGAGGATGATATGCAGTGCTGAAATTTAATCGAGTGCCTAGGGATTGCTAAAAACTTTTCCAGAAATGCGATGTATATCTCGTATCCCTATCAGAAATGATAGACACTGGCACTCCGTGGAGAGATACAATCTCGTCCACGTAAAGCTGAGCTAACTTATTTGAGCTATGTGCTTCCTTAATAGGTAAGAAGTGGGCCGACTTAGTCAGTCTATCCACTATAACCCAAATAGTATCATTTCCTCGTTTTGTCTTTGGCAACTTGGTGATAAAATCCATAGTCACCATTTCCCATTTCCAGGTGGGAAGTTCAGGCTGTTGTAGCAGACCTGACGGCTTCTGGTGTTTAGCTTTAACTTGCGCGCACGTCAAACATTTGGCTACATAAGTAGCTATAGACTTCTTTAAGCCTATCCACCAATAATTTGCCTTCAAATCCTGGTACATCTTGTCACTTCCAGGATGAACGAAATACTTAGAACTATGGGCTTCTTGAAGGATAGCATCCAGAAGTCCTCCATAGATCGGAACTCATATTCGTCCATTCAACTTTAGGATTCCATCCTTGCCATAAGATAACTGCTCAGCAGTTACTCCCAACTTTTCATTTGGATATAGCTTCTAATACGGCTTCCTTCTGCGCGGCTAACAATCTTTCATTCAAGTTGTTTCTCAATTCAATGCTTTTGGCATTGATCCTTATGGGCTTCACCCTTTCCTTCCTACTCAAAGCATCGGTGACTACATTCGCCTTGCCTGGATAGTATCGGATTTCACAATCATAATCATTTAAAGTCTCCATCCACCGACGCTGCCTCATGTTCAGATCCTTCTGATTGAACAAATGCTGAAGGCTCTTGTGATCAGAATAGATCACACACTTGGTACCATATAAATAATGCCTCCAAAGTTTTAGTGCAAATACAACGGCACCCAACTCCAAATCGTGGGTGGTGTAATTTTTCTCGTGAACTTTTAATTGTCGGGAAGCGTATGCAATAACTTTTACCTTTCTGCATTAGCACACATCCCATGCCAGTGTGCGATGCGTCGTAGTAAACCACAAATTCTTCAATCCCTTCAGGCAATGTCAACACAGGAGCATTGCTTAACTTCTGCTTAAGAATATCGAAGGATTCTTGTTGTTTAGGACCCTCAATCAAACTTAATATTATTCCTGGTCAACGAAGTTAGGGGTGCTGCAATCCTTGAGAAATTCTCAATAAAACGCCTGTAGTATCCTGCCAGGCCTAAGAAGCTGCGAATCTCTGTGGGCGTCTTTGGCTCTTGCCAATTCATGATAGCTTCAATCTTAGCGGGATCCACCTGGATACCACGCTCACTAACCATATGTCCAAGAAATTGGACTTCATGAAGCCAAAATTCACACTTTGAAAACTTGGCATAAAGCTTTTCTTGTTGAAGAAGTTTGAGAATACGACGGAGATGCTTCTCATGTTCAGCTTGATTCTTTGAATAAATGAGGATGTCATCAATGAAGACGATGACAAACTTGTCTAAGTAGGGTTTACAAACGCGATTCATGAGGTCCATGAACGCTGCTGGTGCATTAGGGAGCCCAAAAGGCATCACCAAGAACTCGTAGTGACCATAACGAGTTCTAAATGCAGTCTTGTGCACATCTTCATCTCTAACCTTCAGTTGATGGTAACATGACCACAAGTCAATCTTGGAGAAGTAACTTGCTCCTTGGAGCTGATCGAACAGATCGTCGATCCTGGGCAATGGATATGTAGGTCCCTATCCCGTATGGATCGTAACAAAACTGACAATCTACCAAGGGTGCGGAATCCCCTTGATAAACCTAGCAAACAGAAACAAGAACACAAAACGATTTACCAACCGATCTTCTATGATTATCCAACGAAAACGTTTACAATCACTCATGATCTCCACGAACCAACAGCCGATTTCTGTTTGTTCTAAAACTCTCACAATTCGAATGCTCTCAATAATCTCCAAAAGTCTAACCCTAAAACTCTAGGTAAAGGTTGTTTATATACACACAACCATACAATTCGACCTGGGCCAAGCCCATACGAATTCTGTTTACAATTCGGGCTAAACTAGATGGACTTTAACTTTAACTTGAACTTGGACGATTTAGGCTTTAACAAACTCGAATTCCATTCAGTCTTCATAAGTCTTCGCGGCCCAAACTCGTTTAATATCCAAAGACCAATCCAACGCTGTTGTCACATAAAATGCACCAACAAACTCCCCCTTGACAATAGCTTGCAAAGGAAACTTTAGTCTTCAGAATATCAAAGTCTTTGGTCTTTGGATAGCGTCAGCTTCAACATGAATTCTGTCAGCAACAGACTCCCCCTAAGCTGATGTATCCAATCACCAAATCTTCCAAGTTTTAAGTCAGCATTCCAAATAAGTCTTCACAGCATCCACTCTGCATTGTAGAAGGAGGATTCTACCAAGCAGCAACAAACTCCTCATCTCTTCAAAGCAACTTCTCATCAACAAACTGCTTCAATCTGTATACTATAAAACAAACATCTCGAGAAACCATAAGAATTTTTCAACATAGTTAAAGAATTATTATTATTCAAGAGATAGTTAAACTGTATCAGATTAAGCATTTTCAAGTTAAGCACCAACACGCAACAATGTTTAATCAAACACCGTATAACCTGCATCATCTCAAAATTTTGAACCCACTTACTAACACCGTCTCCCCCTATCAGTAACAACTCCTCCAAGAATAACAGTTTTCCGTACATTAAGAATTTGAACAGAAAAAGACACTATTTTTGTATTTTTGTATTTTTCTGAAAGCAAGTAAATACGAAAAGCAATAAACACTCTATTTTTGTGAGAATCACTTGTAAGAAGATCATATCAGCATAATCAAACTGTTTCACACAATTAGATAATTCTGTATTTAATTTTTCGTGAAAAGCAGTTCAAGACGATTACCAGTATGTTTGTCCATCTAAACAAAATGCATGAACATTTCAAGTACCATTACCATATGATACGTTAAGGTAATTTTATTCTGATATATTTAGTGTGTCCCACTTCAGGATATACCCCCACGATCAAGGTATGCACAAAGATTCATCGTAGTAGGTGAGTATACTGAATTCATCCTTAAAGATATCCTGACAATGTCTAGGTCTGTATATAATCTGTTTTATTATGTTTTGATTGCTTAACAATGAACACCCAAATAAATACTAATCAAATCCTGGAAATATAAACAACACACTCTATCATGCAAGTATCTTCCCTACCACATATTTCACAAGTCCAATCCAGATTTCTGAAATCTTAACTGGGAATAGGTTGAGAAGAGAACAGAATAGATCTTTAGCAGAGATGGTATAATATACAGATCAAATGAGTTTTCTCAGTTTGATATAGGTTTATTGGGTTTCATTTGGGCACTTGAGGGCCTCTTTCGGGTGTATTAGATCTATAGTGCGACAACGTACAGCTAGGTCAGCATGTATCTGGATGCAGCAGAAGCTGTCGTTGCCTAGCACCTCCAGGTCAGCATATATCTGGATGCAGCAGAGGAGGTACACGACTTTTTTCAGAGAAGATTTCAGAATCAGATCAAAATTGTGTGTATCGGGACAACATACAGACATTCAAATAGAAATGAGCCAATTCCAAGTGACTTTCTTTCCTGGGGTCATGTACAATTTTAGTTCTGAACAATATACAGTCAAGATATCCCCAGATGAAATAACAGTATAAAGACCCAAAACTTCAGATTTCGGCAATCTATCAACGCAAGATTTAAGGTCATTAAACCATACACCACTGATGTGTTCCCCACTCATACACAGTTAGTTTATGTTTATATCACTTGGTAAGTTGATTATTTCATGCTTTTTGCCTACTGGTACATCATATGATGAAGCTACTATCACACTTAAGCAATTTAATTTCAGTTTCAGTGTGACAGTCTAACTTGCTGATGTACTATCATTTCTTCTTTTTCACACAGTGATAACTCATTTTTTATTTTCTATTTTTTTATGTTTTTGATTTTTCAATGTTTTTGTATTTTTGATTTTTAAGAAAAGCAGTAAACTATTTACAAAAATTCTTATGAAAAACCAGTTATTCAGGATTCCTCATCCCGTTGAGTTCGACTAAGTGCTCAAAGCGAGCTCGATCAAAAGCTTTTGTGTAAAGATCAGCAAGGTTATCTTCTGTGTCAACTCGATGTAATTCAATTAGTCTTTTTTCAGCACAATCCCGTATAAAATGATGACGTATGTCAATATGTTTAGTTCTACTGTGCTTTACGGGATTGTTTGTGATTGATATGGTGGCATTATTATCTATCATAATAGGAGTACGAGTGAAATCCAAACCGTAATCGCGCATCTGCTGTTGAATCCAGAGAACCTGAGAGCAACAGCTACCCGCAGCAATATATTCAGCTTCACACGTAGATGTAGACACACAGGATTGCTTCTTACATTGCCAAGACACGATCCTGCCTCCTAAGAACTGACAACCACCTGTAGTAGACTTCCTGTTTGATTTGCATCCTCCAAAGTCTGAATCAGTGTAAGCAACAAACCTCAAATCACTATCAGCTGGATACCACAACCCAAGTTTAGGTTTCCCCTTCAAGTAACGAAGAATACGCTTCACTGCTTTCATGTGTGACTCTTTCGGATTCGCCTGATATCTGGCACACAAGCATACGGCAAACATGATGTCAGGTCTTGAAGCAGTCAAGTACATTAGAGAACCAATCATCGCCCTGTATTGAGTAGGATCAACATCTTCAGTACTTTCATGATCTGGGCCGAGATTGTGATTTTCGCAAATGGGTGTGTTGAAAGTAGAGCAATCATTCATTTTGAACCGATCCAAAATGTCATACACATACTTCGTTTGATGAATAAACATCCCATCCTCCTTCTGTTCAACTTGTAATCCCAGAAAGTAAGACAGCTCACCCATAGCGCTCATTTCAAACTTGCTCTTCATCACCTGTTCAAACTCTTTACACATGTTCACATCAGATGACCCAAAAATGATGTCATCCACATACACCTGTACCAGCAGAAAATCTTCTTTCTTCCTCTTTATGAACAGTGTACTGTCAATCTGACCTCTTTCAAAACCATTCTTGAGCAGATGTGTAGACAGTGTCTCGTACCACGCCCTAGGAGCTTGATGTAACCCATACAAAGCCTTATCAAGTTTGTACACTCGATCTGGATAGTCTGGATCAACGAACCCATCTGGTTGTGAGACATACACCACTTCTTGGACTGTACCGTAAAGAAATGCACTCTTCACGTCTAGTTGGTAAACTTTAAAGCCCTTGAATGAAGCGAAAGCTAGAAACAACCGAATTGCCTCCAACCTTGCCACTGGTGCAAACACTTCATTGTAATCTATCCCTTCTTGCTGATTGAACCCTTTGACAACCAACCGAGCCTTATTGCGCGTGACAATTCCTCTTTCATCTTTCTTGCACCTAAATACCCATTTAGTGCCAATCTCTCTCTCACCTTTAGGAAGGTCCACTAACTCCCAAACCTTCAACTTCGCAAACCGGGCCAATTCCTCTTGCATTGCTTCAACCCATGAATTATCTTTAAGAGCCATATGAATGTTCTTCGGCTCCTCTTGGGAAATAAAGCAACTATACAAGCATTCATTCACTATCCCAGTCTTCTCAATCGACACAAATAACCCAGAATTCCCTGCTATGCTTCTTCTCGTCTGAACACCTGCAGTAGGATCTCCAAGTATCATGTCAACTGGATGATCTCTATTTGCTCGTGTAGAAGCAACTGCATCAACTTCAAGATTATCACCCAGGTTTGATCCAACCTCCCCCTGAATATTCTGATTTGCAAACGGATTTACAAACTCCTCCCCCTGAATGGGTTCAGAGTCACTATCGCTTGAATCAGGATTAGTAGCACCATGGGAAGTTTCCGGAGCATCTGACATATCAACATTCGATCTAGGCATGAATTCGCCTTCATCGTCTTCACATACCACTGTTTGAATCAGCTGAGAATCATCTGCATCAGAAACCTCAGGAATATTAAATGATTTAAACACAGTTTCATAATCATATAATATAGCAGGACCACTCGTTGATTGTTGAGGTTTGTAGGAAGTAATTTCCACATTAAAAACAACCTCAATTTTACCAGTTTTGAGATTAAAAACCCTTTTATTCGGTGTGCCAGGCATGTAACCTAGAAAGTAGCCTTCGTCAGCCACCTCACCGAATTTTTGTTTATCTTTGTTTCGCACAATGGTGCAGGGTAACCCAAATGGTTCAAAGCCTGTTAAGTTTGGTTTTTCGTTAAACATAAGTTCATGACAAGTTTTGTTAAAACGTTTAACAGTTAAAACTTTGTTTAGGACGTAGCAAGCTGTATTCACAGCTTCTCCCCAGAAAAGAACTGGTAGCTTTGAATCTGAAAGCATAGTCCTAGCGGCTTCAATCAACGTCCTGTTTTTCCTCTCAGCGACTCCATTCTGTTGAGGAGTATAAGGAGCAGAATATTGATGTTCTATTCCCTTTCGAAGACAGTAGAGATCCAGAACCCGATTCTTGAACTCCGTGCCATTATCACTCCTTATCCTCTTAATTCTTGCATCATGGACGTTTTCCAATTTTGTAAAAAGATCTATCAGCATCTCCGCTGTCTCATCTTTTGTACCTAAAAAGAAAACCCATGAATAACGTGAGTAATCATCAGTGACAACAAGACAATAGTACTTTCCACCTATGCTCCTCACATTCACTGGACCGAATAAATCCATGTGAAGTAATTCATAAGGGGCATTAATGGAATTTACTGTTTTAGACTTATGAGGTTTCTTGTGTTGTTTTCCCTTTTGACATGGAAGACATTTATCTTCCACTTGAAACCTCAGCAATGGAACCCCTTTCACTAGCTCATTTTTTATGATATAATTCATTTTGCGATAGTGAATGTGGGCCATGCGTCTGTGCCACAACATAGATTCAGCTTCAGATGCTTTTGACAGTAAACACGCCACCGCAGCAGTTGGATCCTTGGCACCCATGTCCATGACATAAGTATCATTTTTCCTCGGTGCACGCATCACTATCCAATCGTCCGGAATAACCAAACCCGGTTTCAACACCAATGCCTCAGTATTTGTAAAATGGACCGAGTGACCCTTGTCGCAGACTTGTGACACGCTCATCAGATTGTGCTTAAGCTGCTCAACATAGTTCACTTTGTCCAAAGTGATCTTCCCATTCGTCACTTTTCCTCGTCCAGTAATCCTACCACCTTTAGCACCAGCAAAATTTACATGTCCACCATCAAATTCTTCAAATTCAGAAAACAACCTCGCATCCCCCGTCATGTGCCTGGAGCAGCCACTATCAACATACCATAAGTTGATAATCCTCCTTAGCAGCTCCTGCACACACCAACCAAAAGATTAGTTAGATTGGGGGACCCAAGCCTTAATGGTCTTGGGTCGTCCAAATTCACCAACTATTTGAACGTCCATCCAGTATCCATCACTCCTAGCTGGAGTCTTGGATCTTGGGCCTGTTGATGGAAATGGGGCATGATTTCCATAAGGTCTCTGGTCCTGAGGGTACCTATTTGTGTTTGGACTATGTGACCTTTGAAAATTTTGATTTTGATTCCAAGAACCTTGATTGTAATTTCTAAAGCCATTGTTATAAAAAGTTCGACCACCATGATTTTGGTATCGATTTTGATATTGACCTTGACTTCTGAAATTATTTGAATTTTGATTTTTCATTCTTGGTGAGTTACTTCTAGGTCTTTCATATCTGCCTGATGTAGATTTAGGCTGAAATCTTGGTTGATTTCTTTGAAAACGAGGAACTTGTGGAGTTCCTTTTTCAGCCTTATCCACACCACCTGCAACACCCTGTTGTTGCTTTGGAGCAGATTTCTTTGGAGAGTTTGAGACTTTCTCCTCATTATCACCTTGCATCTCAGGTGATTTCCCTCTTTGTTTCTCACTAACTTGTGCTTCACCCTTTTTGTTAGGACAGCAGCTAGCTACATGTCCCTTTGTGTGACATTTGAAGCACGATTTCTTTTTCGAAGACTTCTCAGCTGAAGCCTTTGAACTAGATTCTGGTTTAGATGATGATGCCTTAAAAGAATTTGGTTCAGCTTGCTTAGTTTCAAGATTTTCTATGTTTTTGTTTTTAGCAAACTCTACATTTGATTCATTTTCTATAACAGCTGTTTCGTTTTTCATATCACTTCCTTGAACAAAATTAACCTTTTTAACAAAAGTTGGATTTTTATTCGTAGGATTTGAATTTTTCTTTTTCAAAACAGGTTTGCTGTTATTGACCTTCTTAGCATCATTATCTTCAAACACATCACCTTGACTCGATGTGAAACTACTTGGTGATGTTGACAGAAAGTCTGTGAACTCTTCTTCATCAGGTAGGAATGAATAGTCATGACTAAGAGGAGGTGGGACTTCATTGAAGCCCTTGAATCCCACACTTGTCTTGTAATTACTCTTCTTTAACCCACCCATCATGTGTTTCATAACAAAAGTAGAATCCCTGAATTGACCTAATTTCTTTTCAAGTTCAACAATTTTGAGTTGTGCATCTGACAACTCTTTGCATTTTTCAGAAATCTCTTTTGTTTTCTCAGTCATCATGTCATGAGCTAAGTCTATGACTTGAAGTTTTTCGTTTAGTTTACTGGTTAAAACTTCAATTTCAGCCTCATAGCCTTTTATCTTTTTCAAATATGATGACTCATTTCGTTTAGCAAAGAAATTTGATTCTTTTACGTTAGATATTTCGCTCACCAGACTTTTGTTTTGAGTTGACAACCTGTCAACTTCACCCTGTAATTCACGACACTTTAAACAAACAGAAGTAGCAGAGTTACTTACCTCTCCTGTCGATTTGTCTGAGTTAGCCATAAGAGCAGCAAGTTGAGCTTCCATTCTTTTGATGATCTCATCTTTAGCTTCGTCTTCCCTTTCATGCTCAGACTTTGGCTTTTCTTTTTCAGCATCAGTTGTCTGATCAGCCTTCTTTTCCTCAGCTTCATTTTCCTTCTTAACCTCAGCATCCACGTTAGCTTCAGCATCATCAACGGGGACAATCTCAGCCATGAATGCTTGAGTGACATTTTCATCATTTTCCAAATGAATACTCCAGTCATATGAACCTTCTCGAGCAGTAGAGATCAATGCCCTTGAGTTAGAGTTGTTGGAAGCATTCCTATTGTTTGAATTCTGACTCGACATCTCTTGCTTTTGTTTTTGACATTCTCTAGCGAAATGTCCATAACTTTGACAGTTAAAGCACCTTACTTTGGTCTTGTCAAAACCAACAGTTTTTCCTACAAACTTCCTTCCAGTTCTGTTCATGAACCTTTTCACACGTCTGGTAATCATGGCCATTTGCCATTGCAAATCCATATCTTCAAGATCATCAGGGTCAATCTGATCATAATCTTCATCTAAAACGGCAGGATCAGTCGATCAGATATCTTCCCCTGAATGTAATTTTCATAAGAAGCAACAAACGAAGCAAGTAGAGCAAGATGTTCTTCAGCAGACTTCACACTCATTGGCATCGATTTTGAACTACTACTTTGCTTAGCAGTTGATGTTCTCTTAGCTCCAGTTGATCCTCCCGATGCAGCCACAAAGCACACATCACCATCTTCATTCACTATGACCTGCTCATTTTCACGCGAGAGAAAAGCAGTGGCAGAGTCGCTAGAAGCATCGTGAGATGAAGAAGATGTAAGCCCATTGTAAATCCCTGGATCTTGAACCTGATCATATCCAGTGTCCTTCTTCTTCATGCTGAGCTCATAAGCTCTTAGCTTTCCAACCACTTCTTCCAGCTCTTTTGTTTCATAATCAGCTTCTCCCTTTATCATGAGAGTGTAAATATCCCATTTAGCAGGTAGGGCATCAAGCAGCTTGTCATTTTTCTCTATGTCAGTATAGCAATCTATATCATAATTGTCCAATTCTGACATCAGATGGTAGTATCGAGTGATTACGTCCTCAAGTGACTCATTTTTCATGTATTTGAACACAGCAAACTGCTTCTTCAATAGATCAACTTTGTTCTTCTTTACATCAGGATTTCCCTCATATCTCTTCTCTAGTGCATCCCACATTTCCTTTGAAGTAGTGTACTTCTTAAAGGTATGTTTGATGCCATCAGGTAAAGACATTTTAATGGCAGCCAAGGCTCTCTTTTCAGCCTCATAGATTTTCTTTTGTTCGGCCTCCATATCAACATAAGCAGTTATACGTTGTCTTCCCTCAAACTCATGAGTTGGGTTCACATACCCATCGTCTATGCATATCCACATCCGAGTGTCCTGGTACTCAACAAAGGATTGAAACCTATCCTTCCATGTCAAGTAGTTCTCCACCTTCATCATCTTAGGTGGTTTGTTCGTTGTGTCTACCTCATGTTCCATCCTTAGGAGTTCGTTTAATTTAGACATGTTCGACATTTTAAGTTAATCAGACTGTTAAAACCGTACAATTTTAGTCCGAAACCTGTTTTTACTAAATTATACCGTTAGATTCGTCTCGAGATTACGATTCCAATGATATATAATGTCTAAAACCTATTTCGGGATTTTCCAGAGTCTGTTTTTTTTTTTTTTTTTTTTTTCCTCTCCTAAAAATCCAAGGAGTCCAACGGTCCAAACGGTTTGTCCAGGTGAGTTACGGATAATTCTCTAAACACGAAACAGTGAAATTTTTCCTACGATTGCCTAGAAAAATTCCACCACTTTCAAACTTGCAACCACTCAGTCCAGTCGAGGCCACTGTTTCGAGTCGAGACTACAGTTGCGAGTCGAGATCTCCGTTGCGAGTCAAATCCGCACAAGTCGAAACCACGGTTGCGAGTCAACCAGCACAAGTCGAAATCACGGTTGCGAGTCAACCAGCACAAGTCGAAATCACGGTTGCGAGTCAAGCACAAGTCGAAACCTCTGGTTGCGAGTGAACAGTACCAGTCGAGATCACTTGTTACGAGTCGAGACCAGCAACCTTGAGTCGAGATCACTTGTTACGAGTCGAGACCAGCAACCTTGAGTCGAGACCAGCTTTTTTCAATCAAAATCCCGAAAAATCAGCACTTTTTACACCAACGAATCCTCTGATTGATAACTTTCCAACTGAAACTCCTAAAAACAAGCAAACAAATCAGATCAATAATCAAAACGAATCAAACACTCAACAAGTTTTGAATGTTCTTCGATGTTCTTCACTGTTCTTCACACCGAATTCGAAAATCTTCAAACGAACAAAATCCTTGAATCTGTAATATCAGTTTTGAACCGTACACAAGAGCAAATGCTCTGATACCAATTGTAGGTCCCTATCCCGTATGGATCGTAACAAAACTGACAATCTACCAAGGGTGCGGAATCCCCTTGATAAACCTAGCAAACAGAAACAAGAACACAAAACGATTTACCAACCGATCTTCTATGATTATCCAACGAAAACGTTTACAATCACTCAAGATCTCCACGAACCAACAGCCGATTTCTGTTTGTTCTAAAACTCTCACAATTCGAATGCTCTCAATAATCTCCAAAAGTCTAACCCTAAAACTCTAGGTAAAGGTTGTTTATATACACACAACCATACAATTCGACCTGGGCCAAGCCCATACGAATTCTGTTTACAATTCGGGCTAAACTAGATGGACTTTAACTTTAACTTGAACTTGGACGATTTAGGCTTTAACAAACTCGAATTCCATTCAGTCTTCATAAGTCTTCGCGGCCCAAACTCGTTTAATATCCAAAGACCAATCCAACGCTGTTGTCACATAAAATGCACCAACAGGATATCTGTTCTTGATAGTGACCTTGTTAAGCTCATGATAATCGATGCATAGACGCATCGATCCATCTTTCTTCTTTACAAACAGAATAGGTGCTCCCCAGGGGGATGAGCTAGGTCTAATAAATCCTTTTGCTAACAAATCATCCAACTGAGTTCTTAACTCCTTCATCTCAGTTGGGGCTAACCGGTAAGGTGCTCTTGCAACAGGTGCTGCTCCAGGAATAATGTCAATTCTGAATTCTACTTGCCTATCTGGTGGCAAACCAGGTAGTTCTTCAGGAAAAACTTCGAGATATTCAGAAATGACGGGGATGTCTTCAATCTTAGGTTTCGGCTCATCAATAGATACTTGTGCCGTGTAGATGATACAACCCTTCTTCATGCACCTTGATGCCTTAAGCATAGACACTTGCTTAGGCAATCCATACTGAGTATCTCCCTGTATGGTAAGTGGCTCACCATAAGGAGTCTTGATCACCACTTGTTTCTTGTTACACACTATCTGGGCTTGGTTATGAGATAACCAGTCCATGCCTATAACTATGTCGAAACCAGCTAACTTTAAAGGAAGTAAGGATAGTGGAAAAGAGTGGTTCCTAATGGATATAAAACATCCATCTAACACGGTTGATGCGGTTTCTATGGTACCATCGGCTAATTCAACCTCATACTTTATGCTTAGGGTTCTAACAGGCAGATTTAACAACTTACAAAACGTATTGTCTACAAATGACTTATCCGCACCTGAATCAAATAACACCCTTGCATAGACATCATTTATAAGGAGAGTACCTGTTATCACATTATCATCCTGAACAGCTTCTCGTGCATCCATTCGAAAGACCCTGGCATTGGTCTTTTTGGCTTCTTCAGGCTTTTTGGCATATTTAGGGCAGTTGGTCTTGATGTGCCCTTTTTCGTTGCAGTTATAGCACGTCGCATCCTTTATTTTCTTGCAGTCTAATGTCTTGTGCTCCTTGGATTTGCATAACCCACATGCAGACGATTTTGATTGAGACTTGGATTCAAACCTGCATTTTCCAAAGTGACGTTTCTGGCAGGTTTTGCACTTTGGCTTTTCATCTGCTTGCTGGCTACCTTTGTTGGACCCAGACTTCTTCTTGTGGTTCGTGTTACCCTTATGCTTCTTCTCAGACCGTCGTGAGTTATCGTCCTCACGTTTTCTCTTACTTTCTTCAGAGTTCTTAAGCGGTCTTAGTCTGATCGCATCTAAAGTAAGGGATAAGGACAAATCAGCTGCTGACCTAAAAGTGGCAGGTCGAGACGCCTTCACACTGGCTTTGATTTCTGGGGCCAAACCCCCAATAAAACGGGTGATGCGTTTTGGTTCCGGCAAGTATGGAACCAAACAAGACATGGTATTGAAACTAGTAAGGTAAGCCTGACAGTCTAGGTTTTTCATTACCAGAGATAAGAAGTCAGTCTCGATCTTTTCAACCTCATGCTGAGGACAGTAATTCTCCTTGATGAGAGCAACAAACTAATCCCAAGACAGATGGTACAACGGGATCTTCCCAGTAGCCTGGATTAGAGACCTCCACCAGGCTAATGTTTCTCCTTTAAACGATTGAGATACATACTTCACAATGTCCCTATCAGCGCAACCACTGATATCAACTACAGTGTCCATTTCATCGAGCCAAGTCATACAATCGACGGCTCCTTTCTCCCATGTGAAGTCTCTAGGCTTGCAGGAGACGAAATACTTGTATGTACAGGACTTACCACGTGGTTCTCGTTTGAGCTCAATCTTCTTCGACGAAACACTATGCTGATTTGAGTAGTGATGATCGTCATCCCTCCTTGATCCATCATGTTTAGGAGGTGGCTTACTAGGAGCCTCAGAGTGAGTTTTAGGTTTAGAATGTGGTACAGATAGGGTCCTGCTTCGAGTACCACTAGATTCATTAAACTGCCTATCCAAGGCCTTGGTAACAGCATTATCAATCAATGCTTGAAGTTCTGCACCAGTTACATTGATCCTGGTAGTATCATGATTCTCCCTTGGATGACTGTTGACTTCTTCAGACTCAGCCATGTAGCTAGATTGCTACATAAAAGGATGACAATAGTTTCTTAGAGGTATATAATAGATTTGTCATCTTATTATTTTATTAGCCATGGTATTAAAGAACCATTTTGGTTAATTTCGTTAAATATTTCATTCAGGGTTTTTCCTTAATAATCCTTAGTTATAATATAATGATGGCACAAAAGGCCAAGTCACAAGGACACATTTAAATTATAAGTCAAGATCTTATAGGATCGAGGTACTAAGGTTTGAATCATAGTTCATTACCTTTCTTAACATGGAGTTGTAGGCTACGACTGTCTTTTGTCTTATATGACAATAATGATGGCCCGTAGGCATTACATCACAAATGGTTGTTTAATAATAAAGGAGGAATTGGAATAATCCAATATAAGAATGACACGTGTGATTTTATGAATCACGTTAGCCAGGAATGTTAACATGTTTTCAGATGTTAACAAGGATTTGAATCTTTTTAAACAGGTTTTACCATCATGGCCAGGTCTTATAATGACATGCAGGCTAGGTTATACCTTTTAAGATTCTTATTTAATATTTAAAGGCAGGCCTTGTAACAGGAATGACATATTTTGGATTTATTTATTTATTTCATACATTTTACATTTATGCATATAATGATAAAATGGAATTTAAATTCTAACATGCCATTAAATTTAAAAAGAGTACATACTGCCCTAAACGGGACTTTTAACAGAAACAACTTGCCCACGCAGGGGCTAAACAAAAAGACATGCCCACGCAAGGGGCTAACAGGAAATATAGGTCCTCGCAGGGACTGATTACATAAACAGATGTCCACGCAGGGACTTGATTAAACATTAAAGAAATACAAATAAACAAGTAAAGGATTTAATGACCCTTTTTGCTCTTCCCCTTGATTAAGCTCGCCAGACCCTTGAGAATTCCTCGGTTTTGCCTATGCTCTTCCCGAACCTCCTGCTCCACCTGACTCAACCTTTGAAGAATCTCATGCTGCTGCGGTGGCGATATCAGTGGCGGCTGCGGGGGTTACTGATACTGCGGAGGTTGAGGAGGTGGCGGTTGTTGATACCCATAAGGTGGGTACCCGGTTTGGTTGGAGGATGCGTAAGGTCCTTCAGGATGAAGGGCATTGTAGTTGGCTGCTACAAGGTATGGGTCAACACTGGGGGCATTGTAGTAGTTATACCCCGGGTAAGCAGGCCGCTCAAAGGGGTTGTATGCCGCTGCACTGGTATATGCAGGGATTGGGTTATCAAAACCCACTGGTGGCGGTGCGACTGGCGCAGACTCCACCTCAGAAACAGGGTTCGAAGGCCCACCCATCTGTGGGTCTTCGTATAGTGGCGGGTAATGGCTTCCACTTGAATGCTGATGGGTGCTGATACGGATTCCCCCTCGCACGGACATCCGTGCGGTTGATCTTCTAGGCCACGGTGGCTCCGGAGGCTGTTGCTGCACTGGTGGTGGTGGCGGAGTAACCGCTACAAAGCGCGAATCCTCCGAGGGATCCTGCTGCTGCTGCTACTGCTGTGGTGAGTTGTGGTAACTGGGAGTAAATGCCCAGTCGATTTGGGCAAATCTTGCCTCGTAGCTGTCGGGACCACTATAAGGTGATCCAAGAAAGGGTGACCCCTTCGAAATCTCGATGGGATGAGTAGGCGTTCTGGTTGGCGGTTGGGCAGGCTCCGGATCCTCGTCCATATCCATGGAGAAATGGTCCTCCGGTCCCAACGGGTAATTACCTATTGGCTCTTCAATTAGGTTTGCCAGGTTGAACCGGCTCTGGAAATAGGGTGTTGGGTCATTGAAGGGTGAGTTGTGGCCTTGGAGGGGTATAAAAGAATGGTGTGAGTTGTGGGGCTCATTTTCCGATTGAGGCCAGTAAAAGTTTAGGTAAGAAGGTGAGGAGCTTAGCAAGACTGAACGCCTCGCGTTTTCTAGGTGGGTCCTCCAGTCTTCTTGAGGACTTTTGCTTAAGGAGTCTGATGGATTTCGCCGGTGTGATGGCCCGGCCTCGTGATCATTGGGGGCGACGAGTGGCCCCTTGCCTCTACATCTTCCTCTCATCCTTGGTGGCATCTTTTTGAACCTGTCAAAATAAACAGAGGATACAACAAAGAGAAAATAAAGGACAAAATTAATATAAAATAAATTTGGATTAGTCCTAAGTTCTTTGTCTAAACTCGAAAGTCGAGGAATGTGCATACTGTGTCATTGAGATTAAACACAAAAGGCTAGTGTTTAATTCACTCAACGTTGGCTCTGATACCAACCTGTCACACCCCGATATTTCCATGTATTACCGGTGGGCCCGGTGGGGAGTATCGTGACGTAGTTGATATCATCATAGTCAAACAACACAATTTAATACACAACGGAAGCAAAAGATGAATCACATTACAAACCAAATAAAAAGTAATATCAAAGTATTACAAACAGACTGTAAAGGATCCACAGGCGGATCAAAAGTTAAAATGGATCATTGTTCAACAGACTTTAACATCTTAAGCTTGCAAGACTCTTAGGTGATGCTAGGAGTAGCCCGCCTATTCCGTATAGTACCTGCACTTAGCCTTTTTGGGAAAATACGTCAGTTTACACTAGTAAATACAATTAACCGACACATTTTAAAAATATTTAAGAAAATTGATTTGAATGCACAAGGCACAAAATATCTTTTATAACTTGGGACAATTATTTAAAATAATCTTGTATACATATTTATATGTTTGCCGTCCGTCAGGGGCGGTTAGAAGAGCCGGACAAGATTAACTGACACGCCACAGGTATAATGCCCACAAGGTTGATTCCTTTAAGTGGATTACTAGTTTTTACATATGCAACTGTCAGGTGTATGCCTACACCCCGTGCTTAGGTCGTGGCCATTTCAATGAATGATGCCAAGGATATCCGGGACATGGTCATTAACCCCCCAAAAGCCATATACCAAACAAAACAGATTGAAACAGGTTATGTAACTTTATTAATCACAATCTGATTTAATGTCACATACCCGACCAAGCGGTATTATTAAATTACCGTATCCCAAGCCCGTATAAGGGAAAATAAGTTAAAAGTATTTACCTGAGCAAGTATATATCACAAACAGCGAGTGCAAGTAGCTTTTACCGGGCTCCTAATCTGGAACGAAGGTTTTAATAACCTATTAGATTCCTAACGGGTCTTAATTAAGCCTAAACTTAGACCGGTTAGTTTTAAAGGAAGATATACGGTTCAAACGCACGATTAAGCGAAGACTGGATTAGAATGTGGTTTAGACCTGACAAGTTTGTATACTTGTATAATATGGGTAAACTAAACACATTCTGGATTTTGAGATAAAAATGATAAGGTTTGACCCGTTTAGGCTAATTTATGCAAACTAGTTACATAAACCGCACCGAACGCGAATAATGCGTAACGGGTAACCAAATGAGTCATGAACAGGTTTCCTAAGTTAATATGCCTTAAATATATTGTAATATCAGCAAGATACCTTCCATTATGCCCAAAATGGACTTAGACTCAAATTATGCCCCGTAGGGGCATTTTGGTCATTTTAAAGCTTATAAAAGAGATTAAATATAAATCTGAGTTTCAGGTCTGATATAATCAGTAAAAACATTTATTTTCATAAGTCATAACAGTAGGGTATTGAATATATGTGAAATTTATCTTTTATAACCATACTATGCACCGTAGGGGCATTTTGGTAATTTCACATAAGCTTTAAAGGTCAATTCTGGAAAACTGAGTTTAAAACTTTAGCTTACTGTTTAATTATAAAAATTTACTTAAAACATCAGTAGGTATCAAGTCTTATATGTTAAAAATAGTTTTAACTCATACTATGCGCTTAAAACGCGTAAAAGTCGGTTTTAAGCGATTTTCAGGTTTAAATAAGAAATCTGAGTTTTTGATCAGTTTATAAAGTTAAAAATATTTTATTTATCATATAAAATCAGTAGCAAAAAGTTTGGTGTCAAAATATTATGAAAAACTCATTTTATAGGTCAAAAGGGCAAAACCGACAATTACCGAATCAAGGCATGAACCCTATGTTATGCTCAGCTTAAAATAAATAAAAATCTTCAAAAATCCCAAAATATTATTTTACATCATTGGGTAAAAATTTTGGTGTCAAAAATTGGGTTTAGATAGGCTTTATGCTAATTACGCCTTTTAATTAATAAAAAGCTTTCTAATTACGTTATTGAGCATAACTCCTAATCTAGACCTCAAGTTGATGTCAAATTTTTAGGACAAGTTTATAAATCAGTAATAAAGGTTTTTGTCCTCTCACATTTTCAAAAATCTCGTTTTAAGGTCAAAAGGGCATTATGGTCAACATTTAGGCATATAACGGAAACATGCATATGAATCAAATAACTAATGAACCAAGTTGTATAACCTCAGAGGGTTACACTAATCTATAACCTGGTCCTCATAGAGCTCTAAGGCATTTTTAAAACATGCTACATTGGGTCAGAACTGAAAGTCAAAGCAAAAGTCTACTTTTGCGACTTTCGGTTCCGAACCGAGCTTAAACTGAAAATTGTCGGGTTGAACATGTTTAGACATGTTCTTACATGAATTACCAAGTTATATGAGTGATAAAAAAGGTTTCATTGCTTCTACATTGTTGATTATGTGTTTATGCGAAAATTTGCTTTCTGTTGACTTTTTATAATTAGCTTTGACCCGAAATTGACCTAGTTAGAGTGGGAATCAGAGGGTGCCCTTTTAAGGGTTTATTACCCACATAATTACCAACTCAAAGCTACTTTTAATTCGAGAATTGACTGGACAAATTGTGATTAATTACTAAGTCAAACCTTAATTACGACGGTTTGACTTTAGGCCATTAAACTAAGTAAAATTGAATTAAGAAATGTTAAGGACACTTATTGAAGTCCTATGCATGACTAATGGTCTTTAGGAAGTGGTCTTGAGCTTCAGGAATCTCCAGAACAAGTGTTGTGAATGGTTTCAAGTGAATGCTCAAAATGATGCAACTAGTGTTCTATATATATGGGTTTTAATCTCACTAGATCATGGCAAACAAGTCTATGAGGTGATTCCAGATCAGTACAAGTGCCCTCTATGCATGTAATACCATTGGAGTGGCCCCTGGAATCGAAATCAGACTTTGAAAGGCGGTGGAACAGGTTGCACAGCCACCTGTGCTTGTTTTTGTCGCTGCAGAGGGTCCCGCGTCCCGCGTAAGACCTTTACAAGGTCTACGCGGCCGGTATGGATGCCCAGAATAGGTTAAACAAGTTTCATAAATTACATTTTGGCCCCTGATCCTTTTAAAAGTGGTTTTAACTTCCTATTTTGCACTTTTAACCTTCCCAATTGATTTTTAAGGACCCCAAGACATAACCAAACTTTTTTAAGTCCTTGGTTAGTTTTATGATCACCCGAAAAGCCATAAATTTCAACGTTGACGCTTTTAACCCCTCATATACGAATGTTAGCATAACTTCCTCATACGTTATCGAAACCTTGTGAAATTTTTATCACTTATTCTAGTGAGCATAATTAATTGTTACAAAGCTTCGGGTTCGCTAAAAGGTCACTCAGAGGTATAAATTAAACATGTTGACACATTTAACCCTTGCGGTTTGTAAACTCTCACTTTCTTCCACAAACGGCTTCATACACTTCATAAATCATTCATTTAAGGGTATAAACATCGTGTAGGGTTGTTGAAAGGTATAATTATCCAATGTTGACACTTTGAATCCTTTTACACACATACTTTCTTTGTTTGTCAACTTTAGTCCCTGATATTCAATCCTTTACATGTTTAAAGCTCATGACACGTGTCTTCATTATATTGGACATGAATTTACGAGGTGTTACACTGATGTTTGTACATAATCTGTTGTTTAGAAAGGTAGAAACTGATAGAAACTGATTATTTGGTGAGATGATGATTGTCATGTCTAGTTAATCTATTGTTGTTGATGATTAGTATGAACATAATCTATTGTTTAGAAAGGCTTTGTAAATATTCTACCTCAACAAACATGCAACAATTTACAGCAGGTTACTTTGATATATGTGTTTTCATATATGTGATTTGCAACAGGTTTTTAGGCAGGAAAGGTTTTTTCCTGCAGGGGGTAATGTTTGCAACAAATCTATAACACTGGGGGTTAATATTGCAGAGTACAGAAAACCATAGGGGGTAACAAGAAAGGGTAATATTGTCATTTTACACCGGGGGTAATATTGCAGAGTAGAACAAATCATAGGGGATAATAAGAAAGGGTAATATAGTCATTTTACATACCATTTAACTTAACTGTTAAGTTCTTGAACGGCAGGGGGTAATATTGCAAGGTTTCTCATTTGTTGGGGGGTCAGATGTAACAACCCTTGCCAAAATTATTATTTCTTATTTTAATAATGCACATTAGGAAACCCTAATTGAGACCCCCAATTGGTATGACACGACCCATAATTTTTAAAACGGTCAAAATTAGGATCAGGGCCCCCTAAAACTCAAGGGGGTATCCCCTAATTGATAATTATCCGTATAAAACGATGTAAAGCATGCAAAATCGTTCAAATTGACTCACCAGGGCTATGTAGGACACGAGGCCACCCTAGCCAAAATAGGTGTTCCCCGCGTGTCGCGCCAGGATCCCTGGCAGCCTGCGCGCGATACGCGGGAGAGACAAAAAATCAGTATAAATAGTAGGGGTTTGGCACTTGCATGGATAAGTTGTTACGACGAAAAAATTAGTTACGTACGAGGAGTTATTCACTGTTTCGTTCAAAATCCCCATAATCCCGAACCTCTGCTGCGACAACAGGGTAATAACTCGATCACTTCTGCGATATAATGTCCGATCGATTGAAACCTATCCGATGGATGTTTAAGTGCTGCCTGAATTCGGTCTATACTTTGTCATTCGTCGTGAGGGTTTTGATTTCGTGAAGTTGTCGTAAATGTTGAATTAAGTTACTGACCTCATTTCGTTTGCATTGTTATATTTAAACTAGGTTACCAGGCTAAATCAGTAGGCATACTCTGCCCGTCTAAACTTACAATGTGAGTCATTCTCTTTTTACCAAATTGTTTCCAAAACCCTATTTATTTTCAAAGTTATAATTACAGGGATTAAGTCTTTGTAGTCTTCAATTACAGCCAGTATGTGGGGTTTTGTATACATTACTTGATAACCGTCACCATTGGACAATGGGTTAGCCAATGGGTGATATGACCATAGTCACAGATACGGTCGAGTGACAAATACCGTTGGGTAATTGGTTGATATAAACACTGTAATCACCCTTAATACTGTAATTTATAACAATGTGTCGTTTTGTGAAAATTGAATGACTCGCCAGTATTTCCTGCTGATAATTTTTTTTTAAACATGTTTCAGGTGATTTACCGTGAACCAGGAAAAGTGCCGCATAGCACTACCAGCTTGGATAAAGTGGCTCAGTAAATAAATAAACATGTTTTTGTAAATAGGGGGTTTCCCAGTGAAATTCCTTTATTGTAAATTACGGGGTTTGTCCCGAAACTTGAAATAAAATAATCGGGTATTTTCAGTTTAAACGATCTTTTTAAAATTTCCGCTGCCAAATTAAATATTAATACCACGGGTTTTCTGTCTCACGACGTTTGAACCAGGAAACTGGGTCGAGGGCCGTGACATCAGAGTGCGATATTTCCTGGGAAAGGGTCAGAGTGCCAATTGACTCTTACCCCATGGGGTAAAATTGCAGTTTACTCTTATTCATATATATATATATATATATATGTATTAATTTGAAACATTGGGATGAATAGTGCTACATTAGTTTTTCTTTTTTCTTTTTCTTTTGTCTTTGACTTTGTCTTTGTCTTTTTGTTTTTTTTTTGACTTTTAACCTTTAACTTTCAGTATTAACTCTTACGACCCCTTAACTTTCTAAATACTTTTTAACCGAGTTTTACGTCTTTATTTTTATTTACGTGTCGATATAAACTTAAGTTGATTTACGTTTCGACATAATTTTTTTTTGTGTTTTCTCAACTTTCAGTATTCACACTGACAATCCTTTAACTTTCTAAATACTTTTATAGTCGGTGATTTTTTTTTATTTTTTTTTTTGTCTTTTTGTTTTTTTTTTATTATTATTTTTTTTTTTTGACTTTTAACCTTTAATTTTCAGCATTGACTCTTACGACCTCTTAACTTTCTAAATACTTTTTAATCGACTTTTACGTCTTTATTTTTATTTACGTGTCGATATAAACTTAAGCTGATTTATATTTCGACATAATTTTTTTTTTCTCAACTTTTAGCATTGACACTGACAACCCTTTAACTTTCTAAGTACTTTTGTAATCGAGTTTTCCGGTCGATGTAAAACACGTGTCGACATACTTTTGTACTTATCACGACTTTATTTTGTAAGTTTTCTCTTTCGACTGCTATATCAGATCAAAAATCGGGTCGCACCGCCGCGAAGCGCTGCTGTAACCCACTAGTGGTACAAAATTTCAAACCTACGAGAAGAAAAAAAAAACTTTAGAAAAACACGGGGCTGTTTGGTAGCCTCTGAATAGTCATTAAGAGGCTATCTCTTAATGGAACCATTAATAATTTTACCAATGAGAAGGTAGAAGAATGTGACATGTGATGATTTACCATTCAGAGGTTACCTCTTAACCATTCAGACTTGAGGTTACCTCTTATTCATTCAGAGGTTTTAAATCATTAAGAGGTAGCATCTGAATGGTCATTAAGAGGCTACCAATCAGCCATAAAAAGTAGAAAACAACATAATTTGAGTTTTCCAGTCTCCCAGGAATCTGACAAAAAGCTTCCCCCTCTCTCTTCCGTTACTCTCACACCCCCTGTCCTCCCACGTGACTAACGTACGCCTTCTCTGGCCCCAACCCCGACCCCTCTCATTTTTTCATTTTCACCCAACATTCTCACTTCAAACACCCATTCCTCTTCCTTCAATTTCACACCCACAAATCTGCTTCTGCTCTTCTTGGTGAAAGGTAATTTTCTCATACTTTGTTTTTATTATTTTACTCTGGGTTTGGTTCCGTGTTATGCGTTGAATTTGTACAGAATCAGTTAACTGTTTATGGGTTATTTGAAATTTGTGCTTACGAGTTGCCTAAATAAGCGTTGATCTTGTACGAAATCACTCAAATGTGTATGGGTTTTTGAAATTTGTGCTTCTGGGTTGCTTCAATAAGTCTTGATTTTGCAAAAAAATGGTTTTGTGAAATTTTTGCTTCTGGGTTGCCTTTACTTTGAATTCGAGCTACATTATTCGTCTAGTTATTATTATATCTAGAGAAAATATATAATTGTTTTTTTCTTGGAAAGAAGAACGCCCCAAATTATCTATATCTGCTACCATTCTCCATCTATCCATCTTTCTACTCCCTTTATTCATCAATTGATTGCTGCCCAACCACAATTCAATCGGCGATCAATTGTTAATCGATGGCGATGAGGGACTTGGTGACCGGCGGGGCAGCATGCGCTGTGCCCGGGTTCTTCCTCTTCGTCAAACCCTCTCCGTGCTCTTGCAAACGCCCTTATTGGCTCTTCATCTCAAAAGGTACTTTATTTCTTCATTTCAATTGTCAACTTAGACCATGTGTAGTGGAAGGGGAAGATAATGCCCCCACCCTAGGGCATTTTACGCGATGTGGCGGTCCAGTCAGCAAAGGGGCATTATTGGGCGTTTTCTAAAATGGGTGTAGTGGGGATGGGGGATTATTGGGGCATTAAATAAAATAAAGAAAAAACCCCTAAAAATCTTATTGGATAACAAAAAGGAAGATGAAAGATGATTGGACAAGGAGAAGGGGGCAAGGCGTGGTTTAAAAAACGCTGAAGCAAATTTTTTTCAAAAAAAACGCAAAAAAACGCCCCATGTAATGGGTTCCGGGCGTTTTTGAGCGTTATTTTTGAAATTTAAAAAAAAAACGCCCCACTACGGGGGTCTTACAACTTTCAGGTGTAGTTCATCTGTTTTATTAAAAAAAAAAAAGCCTAATTTGGAAACTGGGGTTTGGTTTTTGATTGTGTGTAAGCTTGAAGGTTATTGATAAAGGAGAATTGAGTTGGGTTTATTGATTTTTGTAATTTTTGTGCTTGTTTTATATCTTATGTTGAAGTTCTAGTGTGTTGGCTGAGTTGATGGTGGCGGCTAGGGTTAGGGTTTGGAATAGGGTTTGGGGACCGCATAGTACCGATATCAAAATATATCTGAAATAAACTGTACACCGATACCTTACCGATACTGCAATTTTGAGTTAAATTTTAAAACCGAATACCATATTATATATCTTCTGTCGTTACTGGTACAGTACCGATATCAAAATATTGTACCTTATATATTTGGTCAATACCGGTACGTGAACCGGTATCGTATCGATGATACAAATACTGAAATTTTGAGCTAAATTTAAAACTGAATACCATATATGTTCTATCGGTACTAGGTAAGGTATTGGTACACTACCGATATCAACATATATCTAAAATAAACTGAATACAGCACTGTATGTATATATTCGGTCAATACCAGGACGTGAACCGTACCGATGGTACATATACTGAAATTTTGAGCTACATTCAAAATCGAATACTCTTATCATATATGTTGTGTCGGTACTGGTAAGGTATTGGTGCAATACCGTATATATTCGGTCAATACTGATACGTAAACCGGTACAGTATCGATGGTACAAATACTGAAATTTTGAGCTAAATTCAAAACGGAATACCATATCCTATATGACTTCTATTGGTACTGGTAAGGTATTGGTACAGTACCGCTATCAAAATATAACTAAAATAAACTGAATACAGTCCTGTATATATTCTGTAAATACCAGTACGTGAACCGGTACCGTACCGATGGTAAAGGTACTGAAATTTTGAGCTAAATTAAAACCGAATACTCATATATCTTGTGTCGGTATTGGTACTGTACTAGTATTCGGTATGCAATTTCACATCCCTAAGAGAAATCACTCCTCCAGCGTGATTTTGTTTTATAATTTGTGTTATTATTTGTTGATTCCTGGAAATTGAGAGGAAATAGTGTATTTGATACGTTTGTTAGGTGTTTGATGCGTTGATAATTTTATTTAATTTAATGTTTGATGAAAAATGTTATAAAAACAGGTGATGAGTCTTCTCATTAAAGCTGGATTTATAATTGGTTTACTAGTCTTCTCATTGAAGTTAGTTTTAAAATTGGTTTACTAGTCTTATCATTTAAGCTATTTGTTTATTTAACTTTTATGTAATTATATTGTTATGAGCATGTGGAAGGCCATTAAGGTTTTGTATTGGATCTGTATAAATCATAAAGCTGTTATATAAATGGATATTCTGTATGACTCCATGGATTCAATATTTAATTAAATATTTTATCTGAGATTTTTAATAATTCAACTTTAGTTAGATACTGGCCAGATAAAACCTGTTTGATTCCTTAACAAATTATTTTTGACTTCATGATCTGTAGATGTAATTACTTTGGAATATTGCTCAATATGATCAAAGTTATGTTTACTGCTGTAGTGCTGTTTGTGTAATTTTATAGTTATAAAAAAATAGATCACTCGTAAAATAATATTAGTATTTGTGTAAAGTTTCTGAATTTATGTAAATAATTGCATGCAGGTGTTAGTAGCTTCCAGATTAAATGTACCAGGAGCATGGAAAACAGTCTTGTTCCAACTAAATAATACAAAGTATCTCCTCAAAAGAAGAATCTAAAAAATATAAGCTTGTTACAGCCAACTCAAAAGAAGAACCATATCTAAAACCTAGGGTTCCAATCGCACAACTATAAATAATGAGAACCTACCTTAAGTAACTGCTGATCGAGTTGTTCATCAAGTTGAACTGAAAACATATTAGGAACATCCTCCACATCCTCAGCTCCTCTCGTTGCCTTCATCATCGTTACCCGCGGCTTCGCCGGTACAGTGTATGAAAGCTTTAAATCGCTCGGGAACACGTACGGCATACGCAAGTTCGATCGCTTGATCCTGAGATTCCGCTTTCTTGGGTAAAGTTGTAGCATGAATGGAGGAGGGATCATTGGAGGAATCGGAGCAGGGATGGCGTACATTTTTTAGTTTGTTTTGTGAAATGAGTGAGGATAGCAGGAAAAGAGTTTATATGCGCAAAAGTATAAACATGCTCATGCCTTTTTGTAATAAACATGCTCATGCCTTTTTGTTACAAAAAGGCATGAGCATGTTTATACCTTTGCGCATATAAACTCTTTTCCTGCTATTCTCACTCATTTCACAAAACAAACTCAAAAATGTACGCCATCCCTGCTCCGATTCCTCCAATGATCCCTCCTCCATTCATGCTACAACCTTACCCAAGAAAGCGGAAGCTCAGGATCAAGCGATCGAACTTGCGTATGCCGTACGTGTTCCCGAGCGATTTAAAGCTTTCATACACTGTACCGGCGAAGCCGCGGGTAACGGTGATGAAGGCGACGAGAGGAGCTGAGGATGTGGAGGATGTTCCTGATATGTTTTCAGTTCAACTTGATGAACAACTCGATCAGCAGTTACTTAAGGTAGGTTTTCATTATTTATAGTTGTGCGATTGGAACCCTAGATTTTAGATATGGTTCTTCTTTTGAGTTGGCTTACAAGCTTATATTTTTTACATTCTTCTTTTGAGTTGAGATACTTTGTATTATTTAGTTGGAACACGACTGTTTTCTAGAAATGGTAATGGCTCGCAAAAACATGAGAGAATATGATTTAAAGAGTCTTGTGAAGAGGCATTTCGAGAGGATTCCTGGTTCTGAATTAGCTATTAAATCAGCACAGGTAATTTTAGGGGGCTTTTGGTTCGCGGAATGTTTTGGAATTGGAATTTGTATAGGAATTAGAATTTGAAGGAATTGGATTTGGAATTTAAACATTCCAATAGGAATTGGAAATTGTTGGAATTGGAATCTCAATTCCAATTTTTAAGTGTTTGGTTGTCAAATGAATTGGAATCCATCACCCAGCACCCACAACCCCCGGTTCGGGTCGAAACGGTACGGGTGGAAACGATACGGGTTGAAACGGTTCGGGTGGAATGGTACGGGTCAAAACGATTCGCGTCTAAAATGTTCGGGTCGAAACGGTTCGCGTCGAAACAGCACGGGTCGAAACGGTATGGGGCGCAACGGTTCGCGGCGAAACGGTTCGCATCGAAACGGTTCAAACAGTTCGCGTCGAAACGGTTCGCGTCGAAACGGTTCGCGTCGAAACGGTTCGGGTCGAAACGGTTCGGGTCGAAACGGTTCGGGTCGAAACGGTTCGGGTCGAAACGGTTCGAGTCGAAACGGTACTGGTCAGTTGCGTCGAAACGGTTCGGGTAGAAGCGGTACTGGTCGAACGACTCACGTCTAAACACTTCGGGTCGAAACGGTTGAAACGGCACGGGGCGGAACGATTCGAGTCGAAATGAGTTGCGTCGAAAAGATACAAGTCGAACGGTTCCCGTCTAAACACTTCGGGTCGAAACGATTCGCGTCGGAACGGTTCGAGTCGAAACTGTACGGGTCTTCGGTTCGAACGGTACGGGTCGAAACGGTTCGGATCGAAACAGTACGGTTCGGATCGAAACAGTACGGGTCGAAAGTCGAAACCTTTCGAGTTGAAATTGTATGTGTCTTCGGGCGAAATGGTTCGGGTCGAATGAAACGGTACGGGTCAAAACGGTTCGGTTCGAATCAGTACGGGTCGAAACGTTCGGGTCAAACAGTACGAGTCGAAACGTGCGGGTCGAAACGGTCGAAGATTCCAATGAATTTACTTTGATTCCTTCACATATAGGAAGGATTTTGAATTCCTTTAGTTAAAGGAATTCGAAGGAATTCATGCCCAATTCCAATTCCATTGTCAACCAAACACATAAAGATTGGAATTGAGATTCCAATTCTATCAAATTCTGTGAACCAAACAATTTAAGAGATGGAATTTAGATTCCAATTGCATTAAATTCCATTGAATTCCTGCGAACCAAACACACCCTTATGGTCATTGGGCCTTCTCGCCCTTGGTTGCATGTGCTCAACCATTGTATATCCCTTATTGATATCCGAAACATGCTAAAATGAAGTGTGTGGCGTGGGATAATGTGATGGAGCAAAAGGACTATGGAGGCTTGGGATTCGGATCTCTCATATGATGGCTAAATGGTGGTGGCGCTTCAAAATTGAGGATAAAACTTTACGGCGAAAAGTTGGCATTCGGCTGCATCAACACTCTAGGGACTGGAATTTTCCAGTAAGATTATCCTAGGTGGCCGGGCCATGGAAACAAGTGTCAAAAGTATCCGAAGATCCAGTGGGTTGGGAGTGAATCTGGAGTCTCTATTTAGGGGATTTCCAGGCTGCAATAGAAGCCTTTGTTTCTGGAAGGAATGGTGGATAGGTGATCGGCTTCTGTGTGACGGGTTTCCTAATCTTTTCAGCCTTAAGACACACAAAAATGTGACGAGTGCAGACCGGGTTTCCACTGATCGGCTTCTGTGTGACGGGTTTCCTAATCTTTTCAGCCTTAAGACACACAAAAACTGGTCAAGCCAACCAAGCAGGGTCAGCTGAAGTTGCTGAGCTGAACCGCCTATCGAAGCTCCTTCTAGCGGTAACCGGGTTCATAGGTGATGGGGTCAGATCAATGGACGTGGGGCCTTGAGGAATCGGGGGTTTTTTCGGTGCGTAGTCTTCACGCTCACATACAAAAAGATGTGCATTACAACCTGGGAATTAACTTCAAATGGAATACTTGGGTTCCTTCCAAAGTAAACGTTCTTTTTTGGAGAGCAGCTCTAAACAGAATTCCTACGCTGGTTGCGCTGCCCCATAGGAACGTAAATGTTGGCTCGGTTTTGTGCAAATTCTGTGGGGATAGTGATGAGGACACATGTCACGTGCTTTTTGCATGCCGGTTCGCTGTCTAGTTTTTTTTTCTCAAAGAAAGTATGTAGTTAAATCTTTGAGAAAAAAACTAGACAACAAATAGCAAACGTGCATTTTAGAGTTAGTTTAGCATAATAGTTTTATATTTACTAATTTAAATTTGAAAAGATTATATATGTGGGAGCAATTGTCCGGGAGATTATTAATATTAATCTGTATATAGGAAGAAAAAAAGATGAAGTTGGATTTTATAAATTATTCAGTGTCGTTTCATTTTTACCCTTGCGCCGCCGGCCGACCCGACAACCCGGTTTCCGATGCGAAACCCCACGACCAACCGGTTCAACCGAACCTGTTTTTTTTCCGACGATCCAAGTCGTCGTCTCGTGTCACGTGCAACCGTTTTGCTTCGGGTTTTAGGAATTCGTTTCAAGAGTTGATTCAGGAACTTCGGGTGATCATGAAGGCGTGAACTAGTGTGATGTTTCTTGAACCATCGTGTGTTTCTGCGGTTTTTCGTCAAAAAGGTACATGATCCTTAACACCCTATAGTTGTGTATAATTGTTTAAACGAATTGTAATTGAATCACTAAGGAAAATTTAAATCGGATTTAAATAACGTGTACACGTTTCCGCTACTCGATTAATATGAGATTTTAATAAATGATAAAATTGGATTATATAAAAAAAAGGAATTATCTATACTATATAATAAAAGAAACCAGGGACACTTGTCATTCATTGGAGCTATCTATTTTTTATATATTTTTATAATTAAAGATTTTTTATATATAAATAAATATTAATAAATGATAAGACTTGATACATAATCCATAATAATGTGATCATCTCGACAATTGTAGCTTTTATTCTAATTTTATATTTTTGCATGATATCTGTTTAAAATTCTGATAGACATTGAAAATGAATAAATTCAAAATTTTGATTTTAATGTCATCAGAAAAGATATATCTTTAAGAAAATTTAATGTCATCGGAAAAGATATATATCTTTAAGAAAATAAGATTAGATAAGTTTCAAATTCATGTAGTTGTAAATTGCAAATATAAGATGTGATTGCTAAATTAATTATGTTAATAAATTTTTGGAAGGATATGCATGAACATGAATTACTTTTTATTCACGAATTACTTTTTATTTCTTTTGAATAATTATTTTTCTTTTTAGTATTTACTGAAACCGGTGTAATACACATGAGTTTTTAAAGATATAACTTATTTATTATTTACTATACAAAATTACATTTATTCAACCCGTATAATATATGGAGTTTTTAAAATTATAATTTTTTAATATTTTGTATATAAAATTAGATTTATTCAACCTGTACAATACACGGGGTTTTAAAGATATATTTTTTTATTATTTAATATATAAAATTACATTTACTCAACCAATGTATAATACACAAGGTTTTTAAAATATATTGTTTTATTATTTAATTTATAAAGTTACATTTGCTCAACGCGTACAATACCCGAGGTTTTTCATATATAATTTTTATTATTACTTAGTATATAAAATTATATATATTCCGCCCGTGTAATAAACGAGATTTTTAAAGATATATTATTTTATTATTTAGTATATAAAATTAACATTTATTCAACCCGTGTAATACACGGGGTTTTAACCTAGTTATTACTATATATTAAAAAACCAACTGGAATGAACAGTTGTTATAATATATAGTAATCATATATTAATATATTAATAAATTGGATAGAATTATTATTTTCTTTACTTTTTAACTTGGATAAGCTTGGTGTCAGTCAATACCGGTATCAAAAATATCGGTACGATCCGGTTCAAGTACATTAAGGTAAAAATCGGTGCCAGCCTAATACAGAAAATGTCAAAAGTCGGTACCGGATTGAGTTTGAAAATCTTTTAGTTCGGGAAATTCGGTACTGCTACACGGTACCATTTGCTCATCCCTGATCAGAGCTCCGTGGCAACCGATACCGAAAATACCGGTTACGGTACCGGTATATGAAGGTAAAAATCGGTAGCGAACCGGTACTAGAAACGCTAAAAGTCGGTACCAAATTGTTACTTAGGATCCTTCTGTTCGGGAAATTCGATACCGGTACTCAATATTATTTGCTCATCTCTGACCACGGGTTTCATACGAACATCATTAACATACAACTTTTTTTGTTGATTTTCTTTAGATTATTTTTTACAGTTTTTTACATTTTCTTTTTATTCTTGTTAGTGGTTTCGTGTGCAACGCGCTCGTAGTGATTTTAAAACACATGTAAACACAGACTAAATAACAAAAAAAGTTTGACGCAACGCGGGTAGGGTGATAAAACTAGTTATATATAATAGAAGAAGTTATTACCTACAGTTTAAGGATATATTTGTAAATTCAGATATTTTAAACTCCATGAACTTAACTAAATTAAATCTGCCTTTAACTTTCATACCATGTTACAGTACTAAATTTTATAAGCCCATTGAAATATGACCTTTCACACAAATTAGCATATGGTGGCCCATTTCACGCTTTTGTAATTATAACTAGCAGAATTCCCCCGCGCGATGCGGCGGGATTTCAATCGGTATCGATTCGGTTTATTACGGTACTTGGACATCGACACTCTTTGTATCAACCGTTGTACATCGATCGAAGGCCATAAAAACAAAAATTGGTAACTATTCCGATGGTACCAATTCCACTATCGATGTTGTTTAGTCAAAGCAAGACCAGTTTGTGACGATACCGTAGGCTAAACATCCTAAAATATAGATATACACACGTTTTGAATCATGTCATTGCCGTTTTTTTAATAATCTCATAAATAACAAAAAGAGTAAAATGATTATTTTTTTCATTTTATTTTTGTTAACAATACACCTGTGTTTTTTTAAATATCACATATTTGTATGTTAAGGTATCAGTTTTATAAAATGTATGCATCACATATTATATACCCACAATTTTAAATTTTACAAATATGCAAATAAGTTTTAACTTTATACAACTTATACATAAAAGATAGAGATTTATTTTGCAAAAGAAAGTAATATGTTAATCAAAGGAAAGTTGAGATGTTTTTTTTTTTAGTCATGAGTGAATTGAATTGTAAAGAAATGTGAATCAACTAATTTAAAAAAAACTTATTTTAATATTTTAAAAGAAAACTACTGTTCATCAGCAGTTTCTATTAATATATATAATTAATATAATGATAGTAACTAAATAAGAACTTTGGCTACAGTATAATATGTTTATAATTTTTATAAGAACTTTGTGCAACTTATTTTTAAATTTCAGTTTTTTTCTCTTTATCATTTTATAATTTTAATATAACTTTTAATTATTTTAATATGACCTTGATCACACCATTACTTTAGATCATTTGTGTTCGTTAACTATATCAATTGTCGACATTGTACATGTAATGAAACGAACCGGACAGATACCGACCGATCAATGTCGGTACCGGTTTGGTATTCATTTTTACGGTTTTCAACGTATATTCATTTTTTGTTGTCGATCGATTTTTTGTCTCTTTCTGTTGTTATAGCGAGTGCCAATTTCGAAATAAACCGAATCGATACCCATATAAATTTGTTAAAAATCGAAACCCGGCGTAGAGCGCAGACACAACCCCTTGTTATACACTAATTCCCAACACCTCAAACACCTTAATCATTGGCAACACGCTTTACAAGTACTCTAAAACCATTTTTTTAATTTAAAAATAAATTACACATTTAAAAACACCAAAAAACTAAACTTTTGTTAGAAAAACATCACAATACGAAACGTTAAATTAAAAAGGTACGAAAAGTGAAAAAAAAAATCTCAAAAACACAAGGCCAACCTTTGATTTTTGTGAATCCGTAGGGAAATATTGTTTTTGTGTGCAGAAAATTGTTTGTATTTACGTGAAGTAAAATGGTAAAAGGTATTGCATGATATATAACTAGTGAAACACCCCGCGCTACGCGCGGAAATTTGGTCGGTCGTTATAGCAACGGGAAGATAATACCTCAAAAAAATAAAGCCGATATGCCCAAAAGAATATGAACATGTCATCTACATGAATCTTAAACTATATAAACGAATAGCGGTACCGGTTCGTAATACTAATATTGGTACCAATGTTGTTAGGTTGTAATCAGGACGGTTCTTTACGGTACCGGTATGATACCGACCCTCGTATAGATTATGATACCACAGTTGCGTATTCATCTTTTTTTTTAAGTTAATATAGAAAAATTAAAGTAAATGAAATATTAAATAACTAAAAAATATTTGCTTTTCTTTCATAAAGTTTATTACGTCAGTTAAAAAAATAAGTAAATAGTATAATAACAAAAAGTAAGTAAATAATATAATATCAGAAGGGCCAAACTATCCACACACCAATTTTGCCTATCTACACACCTAAAAGGTGATTTTTGTCTTTACATGCACACCCTGCAGTGTCGAACTGTGGCCAAAACGGGATGTTTTGGTCCGATTAACCAGACAAAGACTGACGGGTCTGTTGTCCGGACCAAAACGCCGAGCTTTGGCCGCGTTTTGGTCCTGTCAACCAGACCGGGTATCAGTCTTTTGTCTGGTTGACAGGACCAAATCGCGGCCAAAGCTCAGCGTTTTGGTCCGATCAACAGACACCCGTCAGTCTTTGTCTGGTTAATCGGACCAAAACGCCTCGTTTTGGCCACAGTTCGACACTGCAGGTGTGCATGTAAAGACAAAAATTACCTTTTTGAGTGTGTAGATAGTGAGATGAGTGTGTGAATAGGTACACTCCAGAAGGCATATTAATTAATTAACTCTATAACATTTTGGAAAACGTATGAACAGTGGTTTAATTTTTTATTTTTTGACTTTTTTTTCTTTTGGGGTCAACCCAATTTACGGTTTTGTCCCGCTTTGAAATAACGATTTTGTCATCAGTTTAAAATTACGCTTTTATCTTCACTTCCAAATAAAATTATGCTTTTGCCCCCGGTGAAAAATTACAATTTTGTCCTTAGTTCGTAATGACGATTCTGCCCCGTTTAAATTTACAGTTTCGCCATTAGTTTTGTTTTCTTCCACTCAGGTAAATTACGATTTTGCCCTAAATTTAAATTTACAATTTTTTCATCGGTTTTGTTTGCTTTCCCAGTTAAATTACGATTTTGCCCTGCTTTAAAATAATGATTTTGCAATCAGTTTTAAATTACGTTTTTACCTCCCGTGCAAAATAAAATTATGCTCTTGCCCCCAGTGGAAAATTACAATTTTACCCTCGGTTCAAATTTACGATTTTTCCCCATTTAAATTTACAGTTTTGTCATTAGTTTTGTTTTCTTCCTCACTGGTAAATTACGGTTTTGCTCTCAATTTAAATTTACATTTTTGTCATCGGTTTTGTTTGCTTTCCCAGTCAAATTACGATTTTGCCCCCAGTGTATAAGTACAGATACAAGATGGGGGCATAGTGCGAGGCAACTGCCTAGAACTCCCCTATTTGCCCAACCAATTTGCAATTTTATTCCCGCTTTAAAATTACGATTTTGCCATCAGTTCAAAGTTACGTTTTTACCCATAGTTCAAAATAAAATTTTGCTTTTGACCTCAGTTCAAAATTACGATTTTGCCCCGTTTTAATTTACAGTTTTGCAATTAATTTTGTTTTTCTCCTTCCAGTCAAATTACGATTTTACCCTCAATTTAAATTTATATTTTTGCCATCGTTTTTCTTTGTTTTGCTGTTCCTTTTCTTTTTTTTCCCTTTTTCCGTTTTATGTATATATTATAGTTATTATTGTGCGAAACTATTAAGAAAAACTTTCGCAATTCAGTTGGTTGTATGAACATTCAAATATAGTGAGCTAAATAAGTATCTATTATTCTTAATAATATTTTTCGTGGTTTATTCCTTCTTTTTCACTTTTACGTTGTTTTTTCTGCTTCTAAATTTATAATTTTTATAACCAACCATACCGGTATTTACGGGTAAAACACTGGTAAGTAACGAACTGAATGGGTATCGTGCTTATCCCGTTACAAAACAAAACGAATCGATAACGTTCGAATTCCCCGTCGCGCAGCGCGGGGAATTTCACTAGTTTCTAACAAATATGTGATGAGGGGGAAATCAAAGAAAACAAATTGTAGTGGTGAAATCCTAAATTTAGAAAGATGACTGGCGCAAAATACCGATGACAATTGATATATATAATAATGGGTTAAAGTGAAAAGAAAATAATTTTGTTTTTTTAAATGGTAAAAGGTATTGCATATATAATGGGTAAAAGTGAAAAGAAAATAATTTTGGTTTTCAATTTGTTACGGCGTTATAGCCGTTGTTAAATGGTTAAACCATACATCTTTCATCGGTAAACAATCCCCGAAACACATACTTGATTTTGCTTCCGGGATAAGTGGCGGCTCCGTGATTTTTTTATGGGGAGGTGATCAGGAGATTTAACAGAACTTTCAAAAGGGGTGATTGAGATTTTTTTTCTAAAAACTCCACTATATTTTTAGGGGGGAGGAGTGCGTAGGTCCGCCAATGGGTGTCAGTGTTACCGATGAGGTAACACTACTCAATGATGGATACCCGAAACTCCCCATGTACCTTTAACTTTGAACAGTTATGTGCTAAGTTCAGAGTTAAGACGACTCTTATGTGAGCTTCATCATCCTATGATTTTTAATGTTTTTAATATTAGATAGAAAGCTTAAAATATATTTATAGTTTTATACGATTAGATTGGTCAAATACAATTAAAAAACAATATAGAAAACTTAAATTCGTCTACCTTTCGAAAACAACTATGCCACTTGTTCATTTGAAAAATAAATATTCTCCAAGGTGCATTATCATATTTGGGGAAAAAACAATATTTATTACTATTAGATACGCAATATCGAGCATTTGGAATTAATCTATGCATTTGCAACAGTTTTTCCTATAAGAACAGTATCATACAGGGGTAAGATCAAATAAAAAGTTAATTTTCCCTAAGTAGGATGAGAAGTAATCTTAATCATTCATTTTTCAAATCAATGGTTAAGATGAAAATGTAGGAGAAAGGAGGAGTGCAAGGGTATATTAGGAAAATCCTATTTATGGACTTTCTCTCTCCACATGCAAGGCACATGCATATTTCACCCCATTTTTTAAACGCTCATAACTTTTTTATTCGACATTATTTTTTTATAAAAATTTCACCGTAAAATCGAGCGTATTTTTATCTTTAATTTGAGTACCATATTGTTATATAAAATATGAACACTAAAAAAACCCACTTAAATATGTTGTATTTCTATGTTGTATAATATTTTTTTGTGCTGAATTTTTGTACTATATTTTTGTGCTAAATTTTTTTTGCTGAATTTTTTTTGTCTTAAATTTTTTTTTCCTCAATTTTTTGTGCTGGATTTTTTTGTACTACATTTTTTTGTTGAATTTTTTCGTGCTATATTTTTTTGTACTAGATTTTTTTGTGCTATATTTTTTTGTACTACATTTTTTGTGCTATATTTTTTGTGCTAGATTTTTTTGTACTAGTTTTTTGTGCTATCGTGCTACATTTTTTGTGCTAGATTTTTTTGTACTAGTTTTTTTGTGCTATATTTTTTTGTACTAGATTTTTTTGTTGTATTTTTAAAAAACAATAGGTGTGCCACATGTCATTTTCACTCATATTTATACGGACCAAAATGCCCTTCATTCCTACTTATTAGGAGTGCCACATGTCATCATCATAATCCTTCTTAGGCTACTTAGGCAAAATCCACTTTTTAGTGGATCTTTCCCCTCATTATATATACACACGTTTATTTATTTATTTATTTAATATAATTGGACATTGGACAACCACTATAAATAGTATTTTTGTTTCTTTCTGTTTTTTATCTTTTAGGGTTTGAACTTTTAATGATATTTTTTGTTTTTTATTGATATTATCGGAACCTGTAGTATTGATGTTCGTTTTGGATGAGTAGAGCCAATAACGACCAAAGTCACGCCGTGTAGTACGAGATAAAACAATCAAACTCTCGTCATGTAACGCGGTGGGAAAAACCTGTTTTTATTTTTTCTAATTGGTACGGAACCGATATCGGTATTTGCTTTTATCGAGCTTCGTTTTTTGGTTTTCCAATGAGTCGAACTGATAATGGCCAAAGTCACGCCGCGTAACACGAGGGAAACCGATCATATTGCCGCCATATTGATATTGCTTTATATATGTATGTGTCAGTATAAATTCAAGTTGATTTGCGTTTCCACATAAATTTTGTCAAGTCAAATATAATACGTTTTCACGCATATTTTTATGTACTTTTTAGTTGGTCTACATTTTGACGTAAATGCTCTTTGAAAACGAGTTGGGTCAAATATATACGTTTTCATTAGACGGTATAAATTCGAGTTAACTTACGTTTCGACGCCGCGCGCGCTAGAGAAATTTACTAGCTAGTATTCTATGAAACATTTATATTCTCATACAAAGTTAAAAACCTCTGTATTACACTCTTTAACTAACTCGTTGTTTTGTGTAGATTAAAATATCATCCATAAGACCATATATATGTACCATAGGATATTCATTATATTTGTGTAGATTAAAATATCATCCATAAGACCATATACTAGCTTAAAAAAAACCTGTGTATCACGCTCTTCATTTAATTCGTAGTTTATGCAGATTAAAACATCACCTATAAGATCATAATAGATGCTACGCAAATTGCTTTCATGTATCGAGGAAATGCATAAACGCCACTACAAAAATACATAAACTATGATTATACGTATTGTTATTTTAGCTGGATCATACACACTAAAATAAACTTTTGCGTGGTTTTTATTTAAAAGCTTTAGTAACATGTAAAATATAAACTCCCAACTTTAATTTAACATATCTACACGTAAGGGTGTAAGGGGTGCATGGTTAATGATATTAGGCAAACATTCCCCCCACCCAACCATATTATTACATGTGATTCCCCTCTCATTCTTGTCTTTTACCCAAAAAAACATAAACGGTGTACGCCTAAAATGAGATAGGGCAAACTAAATAAAAAAAAAAAAACAAAACAGAACATAATTAGTTGAATACTAGTGGGCTCCACCAACATTCATCGCCTTTTCCCTTCCCGCATGGGGCAACCATCCCCCGAATCCAGACCTCCCCGAGCGGCAAATCATGGTCGCGGCGGTGTTTGCCAATCGGCAAAGGGTTGTCGCATCCCCTTGCCGTGACCACCCCATACACCATAATAACAAGAAAACGTCATGTATATTTTTCAATATTTTACCTTAGGAATGGATAATATTTAAAGAGGTACCACAATTGCAGATTTGCAACCACAGATATACAACTACTATTGGAAATGATAAAAAGAAAATAATATCAACAGGTACTGCCACTTTAATGACTGAAAGTCAACCCTATTTCTTAGCCCCACTACCTTTTGTCTTCTTCCTACTTTCCCCCAAACCCATTTTACCTCATTATGCATCATGCTAACGTACGCTACCAACTCTCAACTTTCATACCCTCTTGTCTGTTTCATTGAACTTATCATAAATCCAATATTTTTAGCCCGTAAGACCATGCTTAGACTATGGGTAGGGCTGTAAACGAACCGAACGTTCAGCGAACAGTTCGTGAACCGTTCGGCGGGAAGTTCGTTTATGTTCGTTCGATAAGCTTAACGAACGAACACGAACAAATGTCTCGTTCGTTCGACCGCGTTCGTGAACATTCGGTAACATGTTCGTTTATGTTCATTCGTGTTCGTTCGTTTACGTCCGTTCGTGTTCGGTTTTTTATGTTTATTTTTCTAAAAGTTTTTAATGTTTTATTAATTTTTTACTTTCCGCATATGTATTATTTCCCTATCTCTGGCCCTCTCCCACTTTTGATATCACGCTCATTCATTCAGTTTATCTCCAATCGATTGAACCCAATATTATCCATCCCTTCAATTTTTAAGGTTATATTTAACTACTTTCATTGTGTACAATGTTGAAGATTAACGGTGCCTTTTTTAATTTTCAAAATTAAAGTTCATTTGTGTTCGTTTGCGTTCGTGGTTAGTGTTCACGAACAACCAAAATTCCTTAACGAACGAACACGAACACAAACTTCTGTTCGTCATGTGTTCGCGAACAGTTCACGAACATCCAAATTTCCTTAACGAACGAACACGAACATAGCCTTGTTCATGTTCGTTCGGTTCGTTTACAGCCCTAACTATGGGGTATGGGGCGTGGGTTGGGGGAAAACGTCCCAGTCATCACCCTGGGTAGGCTTGGGTTTGGGCGTGGCCCCTTGGGCGGGAGTTTGAAGCCGGGCGTGGGGCGGGTCTAGCAAGCTGACATGGCGGGCTTTCAATGGCCAAACCAAACTAGCCGTTGGCCAACGGCTATGTTAAAAAAATCACTATAAAACTCACATTTTTCTTCCATTTTTTACCACATTCAACCACAATACACTCCACATCTTCTATAACCATCTTCAATTCTCCTTCTACAAAACGAAAAAATGCATCCTCATAACCGTGTTTATGACCCGAACAACCCGTTTGCATTCCAATAAAATAATCCTAGCCCACCACCCAATCGTCCAATGCCTCGTCCATTTTTCATACACTCCCCTATGCCCCTTGAAGCAAGTTATGCATCGTATATCGGGAATCGCGTGTTTACTAACTTCCCACACACCGACGATTCGCTACCTACCCCGTTTACACAAACGCCCATCAACCTTTCACCAACCTCCATCAACCTTTCACAAACCGAAACCGTCCCCGAAACTCAACCACCCAACGATGGTCCTTCCGCCTCAATAGTTCCCAAAAGAGAAGTCATAAGAAAAAAACCGAGGCGGAGAAAGCACTTGAAACCGATAAACGAAAACAACAAAAATGGGTCGTTAATGAAGAACTTGCATTGGCGAGGGCTTGGTGTCAACAATCTCAACATCCAACTTTAGGTAATATATTAAATTTTGTTTTTATTAATGGTTATTTTTTATATAACTTTGTAATATTTTAAATGTTGTTTTTATTAAAATAGGAAATTCTCAACATCGAAGCCATTTGTGGGAAGCGGATAGTAAAGCATTCCATGAAAAACTGGGAATGGAGGCTTATCGTGAAAACGATAACTTATCCTCGAAGTGGAGCGAGATTAGCGGCCAACTTACAAAATATAGTGGTTTTTTAAATAAAGCAAAGCAAAACCCAAAAAGTGGTGAAACCGAAGCCTACATTGTGACAAATGCATTGGTTGCATTCAAATCAAATGTGGGGAGCGACTTCTGTTTCATGCATTGTTGGGAGATTTGTAAGTTCCATCCAAAGTGGGCGAATATCCCCAGTGGTAGCGAAAGTAACACGTCTTCCAAAAGGTCAAGGGCCTCGTCCCAAGCCCAATCTGATGCACGCGATCAAGAGTTTGAGGACCTTTTGGATGATTCGCCAAACCGGCCTGAGTATGGAAGAGATGCCGCAAAAAGGCGTGCTCAAAAATCAAGATCTGGTACGGCATCGCCTTCAGCTGGGAGTTCGGGCTCGCGTAGAGGAATATACAGCGATCAGTTGGATGACATTGCATGCAAGTTAGATACATTCAACGTATTCCAACAACAAAGGGCCGAAATTCGAAAGAGCAAAGAGGCTAGAGATGCCCTGAAACAAAAACGAGATGATTTGAAATTTTTATCCCAGCCTATTGATCACCTAGAGGGTGACGAGTTGCAACTAGTTTTGGAGATGAGAGAAGAGATAAAAAACAAATATAAATGTTAGGAATTTTTTTATGTAATTTTCTTTATTTAAAAATATTTAAAAAAAATTAAATTTGTTGTTTTAATAAAAAAATATTCAAATAGCCCTCGAAGCCCACCAAACCCACGCCCCAAACCCCCGCCCCACCATACCGTCTTCAATGTGGGTCTGCCAAGCGAAGCCCCCCCCCCCCCCAAGCCACGTGTCAACCCATGCCCCAAACCCCCGCCCCGCCCCACCATACCCCACGGTCTTAGTATGGTTTGAGCAATAATACTTCCATTCTTTGGTGTTTTCTATCATGTGACAGTCCAGTCAGCAAGAGGGCATTATTGGGCGTTTATACAAAATAGGCGTAGTGAAATAATGCCCGATAATGCCCCAACCAATCATTACACAATTATTTATTTTTTTTAAATTAAAAACTAATAATACTTCATTAAATTAAAAAAATTACAATATTAAAAATAAAAAAAATAATAAAAAAGGGGTAAAGTTAAAAAAATTACTAAAAAAATAAAATACATCAATTTTCGTCTTCGCTTTCTTCATTCTCGCCAACTTCGTCTTCCTCGTCCTTCGTTTCTTCTTCACCCTCAGGTGGGATATACCGAACCGACCATGCGTGTTGTACCAAATCAACCGTTAACGCGGAATGGTACAGTTCGTAACGCAATTCTCGTGCATTATTCACTCTTTCTTCCATTGACGCTTGCGGATGCTCCTCCTGAACGGCTTCCGGTACATAATTCTGGCATATCGCCTTTCCTTCGTCTTCCAAAATCATGTTGTGCATGATTATACAAGCGTACATAGCATCTCTCATTTTTTGCTTGGTCCATGCACGACAAGGATTTCTCAAATAGTGTCATCATTGTTTAAGAACCCCAAAGCTGTTAGAAAGAAGCCAATAAATTATAGTATAGGGGTAGATGTGTAACATGGTGTCCTATATAAACACCTTTCTTGTGTAAACCCTAATTGAACAACTCACAATTCAATACAAGCCTCTTTTGTTTTCTATATCGTTTGACATGGTATCATAGCAGTGTTTCTGATTCTTGAACACTTTGCTAATCACCTACAACCTATCCCAGCCAATCCAATCTCAAACCTAGCAAAAAAAATCAAACCATTTTAGCCGACATCATCCAATCGGTTCCGGCGAATCAAACTCAATCTCAACCACGGTTCCGGTGAATCTCCTCATCTTAGCCGCAATCATCCAATTGAGTCTCATCATCTTCGCTGCAATCAACCAAACTCCTCAACTCAGATCTCCATCCAATCGACTTTAACAATAGTCAGCCGCCGCCGCACAAGAAACCCTACTTAGCCGCCGCACAAGAAACCCTAAAACAAATACGCTGGTCTCCTACTCCAGCCAAGCAAATCCGCTAAAAACCCCCCCAAAAAATCCGCTGCTTCTCAAGTCAAGCAACGTAGTCAACCCTAGCTGTCACGTCTAAGCGCATGTGTTAGGCTTTGTAGCGGATTTGTTTCCGAGTGAACCCAAATCTTGAACGCGAGTTCAAGTTGCCCGGTGTATTTATTAAATACACCGGTAAGATAGCTTCGCTACCTAGCGTTGTTATTCAAGTTTTCCCGTTATTGATTTTCGGCGTATTTGGGCGACCTTAAGATAATCTACGTTCTCGGCGTATTTGATATATTTCCGGCAACTTAAATCTCGAACGCGAGTTCGAGTGTCCAGTGTATTTATTAAATACGCGGGTCAGCTGTGTTGTCCGTAACGGAATAGACAGCGTATTTACAAAAAAAAAAATAAAAAAAATCAAAATGGCTAATCACCAGGTCTATGAGTTGTTGAAAGACTATCCCTCAACAAGTGGGGAAGCATGTTTAACAACGCAGAAAAACGGTGATCAAATCAACTCTTGGATCTTTGATTGTGGAGCCACTGATACGATGACATACGAACCTTCGGACTTTGTCTCTACAAAGAAACCAAACAGAACCCACATCAGAACTGCAAATGGCGAAAATGCCTTAGTAAAGGGAGGAGGAACTGTTGAAATATCCCCAAATCTGAGACTGTCAAATTGTTTATATGTTCCCTCATTAACACACAAATTGTTATCAATAAGTCATGTTACAAAGGAACTCAATTGCACAGTTCTAATGCATCCTCATTTTTGTATCTTACAGGACATCAGAACTGGAAAGATAATTGGGCGTGGTACTGAACGACAGGGCTTATACTATGTGGATGAGGTGACTCAGTCAGGGACTGCAATGCTTGCTCACGGAACAAAGAGTAGAGAAGCATGGCTGTGGCATAGGAGGTTAGGGCATCCTTTCGCTGGATATCTACACCTTTTACTCCCTAAACTCTTCCCGTCAAACAGTACATTAGACTGTGAAGCATGTGCCTTAGCCAAAAGCCATAAAAAACCATTTAAACCAAGTAACACTAGGGTCAGTGAACCTTTTTCCCTAGTACATTCAGATGTTTGGGGTCCAGCTGAAACTAATGGAAGTCAAAATTTCCGTTTTTTTCTATTATTTGTTGATGATTGTACTCGGATGACATGGGTGTATTTTTTAAAACACAAATCTGAAGTCTTTGACAAATTCAGATTGTTCTACACCATGGTCCAAACTCAATTCAAAACCAACATTCAGATCTTACGATCTGATAATGGAGGGGAGTACGTTAATCACTCCATGAAACAATTTACTCAAGAGAGGGGAATGATTCACCAAACCACTTGCCCAAAACACCCAGAACAGAATGGTGTAGTTGAGCGAAAAAACGACATTCTGGTAGAAATGGCCAGAGCCCTTATGCTTGAATCCAAAGTCCCTAAATCCTTTTGGCCCGAAGCTATAAACATAGCTGTGTATCTCCTTAACCGTTTACCAACCAAAGCCCTTGACCGAAAAACTCCCATAGATACCTTATCCACATTCACCAAACTACCTCCACCTCTTACCTTACCACCTCGAGTCTTTGGGTGTACAACCTTTCCCCATATACCCAAAACCGAGCGATCCAAACTTAACCCATGTGCTGAGAAATGTGTCTTTGTTGGTTATGGGGTGAATCAAAAAGGATATCGATGTTATAACCCATTACGACATCGTGTGATTACTACTGTCCACTGCTACTTTCTTGAAACAGAATATTACTATCAGTCCCATCTCAGTGGTCAGGGGGAGATAGAACATGAGGACTCACTGAGTTGGTTGAAGTGGAGTCCATCCGCAAGCAAAGACGAGTCATCTCATACATCCACACATACTAAGTCTGTCGAGAGTCTCACCCAAGAATCTTCCAGACTGGTGCTCGAGGTAAGTGACTCTCCAAACCTTGAAATTGTGCCCACTGTGCCCGAATCTGAGCCAGTTATTACTAACAATCATGAAAGTTCTGAGACAATGGAACAGGTGGAGACTGCTGAGCAGAACAACGCAACCCAAGGAGAGGTCGAATCTAACAAACAACATGATGGAGGCTCTGGAACAACAACGGGAACTTACGTTTTACCTCCTAGAGCCAATAGAGGGGTTCCTCCAAAACGATACTCCCCAGAAAATGAAACCAGAAGTTCAAGGTACCCTGTAGCTAATATGGTTGCCTGGAACTTATCTAACAGTGCAAAAGCATTCGTGACCGCACTATACTCTGAACAAATACCTAGTTCCGTAAATGAAGCCCAAGGTAAGAAGAACTGGAAAGAAGCAATGGAAACAGAGATGCTTGCTCTTATGAAAAACAACACGTGGGAGAAGTGCACTCTTCCTAAAGTAAAGAAAACAGTTGGATGCCGGTGGGTGTATTTGTCATGGCCCCCGGCTCGGTTTTACCCGTTCCAGGAGCCGCGGGACAGAAATCCCGTGGTATTTATTTAATTGAGTTGACAGCGGAAGATTTTTCCAAATGATCTTTTTAAAGATGTAATTTACTTATTATTTTATTTCACAATTCAGGATAAAACCCCGTTAATTTACAATCATATGATTTCACGAAGAAATCTTTATTTTACAAAACATGTTTCTTTATTTTTATATTGAGCCACTTCCTTAAGCTTGTAGTGCTTCTCGGCACTTTTCCTGGATCACAACAGATCACCTGAAACATGTTTGAAAAAGGTTTTGTCAGCGGGAAATACTGGTGAATCATTCTATTTACTAAAATGACACGTTGGTTATAATTTACAGTATTAAGAGCGATTACAATGTTTCCTGATATCAACCAACTACCCACGGTATTTGTCACTCGACTCGTTTCTGTGACTATGGTCATATCACTATTGGGTCCTGTCACCCAATGGTGACGTATATCACTAATTAGGCTCGCCCACCTAAAGTGATAAAAACAGCAGTAATGTGCACAATACCCCACATACCGGCTGTAATTTGGTGATTACAAAGACTTAATCCCTGTAATTATAACTTTGAAAATAACATGATTTTGAAAGTAATTTGGTAAAAAGAGAATGACTCACATTGTAGATTTAACCCAAGCAGAGTCTAGTTTATGAATAAGCCTTGTTAACCTAGTTTAAATAACAATGCACACAAAACTAGGTTAGTAACTAATACAGCATTTACGATAACTCACGAGATCAAACCCTCACAACGAACGACAAAGTGCAATACTTAAACATCCATCGAATTCACGACGAATGACAAAGCATAACCCTAATGTGGGCAGCACTTAAACATCCATTGGATAGTTTTAATCAATCGGACATTAAATCGTAGCAGCGATCAAGTTAATACCCGGTATCGGAGCAGTGCCTCGCTAATATTGAAAGTAATTTCGACTTTAGGACAGTAGAAATTCGTTTTTGAAAGTTTGTTTCGACACCAGTGGACTGTGCATGCAACAAGCTATTTATAGCTAAAATTAGGGCCTGTCGCGGCCCGCGTAAAACATCCATCATACTTTACGCGGCCCGCGTGGCCGCCTAGTCTACGAGTAGGCTTGCATGGTCATGCATAGGTTGGCCAGATGGGTGATACGTGGATCCGGATACTTATCCGGTCAAACCAAAGGTTGACGCGGCCCGCGTAAGGTATGCTTACCCTTTACGCGGCCCGCCTGAAGACCATATTTCTTGTTTTCTTAGTTTTTCATGTACAGTATGGTTTCAGGGGTCCGGGTTTATACTTACGGGTATTTTTAGGAAAATTTTGAGAGTCCTTACTGTTATGGGTCATTTTCTGAGTATACATATCCTGACTAATATCCCGCTTTTAATTGTTTATTTGTGACCAGGATACTGGACGGGGATATTGCTAACATCCTGGGCGATATCCTAAGGTTGAGTGAATTAAACACGTGCAGGTTAATGGCTGTAAGTTACTAACGGTCATCAGGACTTCTTCTCCTCAAGACTCGGGCGTATTTGTTATGAGGAAGCCGTTGAACCCGAAAGACTTGGTCTTCAACGTTCGAGTGGGAATATTCGCTGGATCCCGGAAGTTTAGGATAGTTTGTTACATTGTCTTTACTATAAATAGATGGGGGCGGATCAGTTTAAGGCACCCAATTTTACACACTTTCAAACACTTTCTCTCTAGTTCATCGCAAACACTACACACAATACTTGTATTCGAATTTCATTGTAACACATAGTCGATCCGCACCACATCCTGCACTGTATCCTGATATTTGAAGCAATAGAAGAACAAGGCAGCTGCGATTGTCAGCTCCCGAGGTTTTATGCCGACGATCTAGATTGATCAAGGGCTTTCCTCGTACATCACGTGTCAACCTTTACTTTTTTGCTCATTGTTTGATCATCGATACAGCTCTATATCCCGGGCTGTATCCTGAAACTGTTTTCATATCTAATTTGGTCAATACATTTTTCACACATAATTTTAGCACACTACCTCGCTTAAATAATTTGATCACTTAATTGCTTAGGTAATTTTTGACCAAAACAATTTGGCGCCCACCGTGGGGCAAGTGGTGCTACCTTTACTAAAAATCTTTGTAAAATCATTAATCGGTTTTCTATTTTCAAAACTTTTTGCCACATTGTTTACAATGGCCTCAAGATCAAACATGAGCTCTTCCACTATGTCTGCTACAACCTCTGCTACTACTGGTTCGGTGCTTCCACCACCTCCTCCAAGGATGCCGTTTTCTTCACAATCTCAAAATGTTATCCCTACTCGGAGTGTCCAGGGATCTGCTCCCGTTTTAGCCTCTAACGATGAAATTTTGACTTTATTTGGAAGTGTGCAGGAACAAATGAGGCAGCAACAGGAGACTAACCAAATGCTGTTAAGAGAAATACAACTCTTAAAAGCTAGCTCGAGTAGACCCGCTGAAGAAACTGTCACTCCTATACAGCCCAGGGCTTTGAACTTCAGTTCCTCAGTTTACACTGAGGATAATAGGGGGAATATCGTCCCAAGCCATTCTCAGAATCATACCCCTGAGATACCCTCTTCGGTCAGGATATCGACTGTGAGAAGTTCAGGATATGCTTCAGGATATGGCCAAAATCCTCAGAACGGTAATGTGTCAAATAATAATATTCTTGCTACTAACAATAATGGCTCTTTGCAGGATGCAGGTATGACATCAACATTTACCAGGGAGCTCCAAAAATTGAAGGACATGATATCCAGTGTACCTGGAGTGGTCCAGCCAATTCCGGAAGTATCCCAGGACAGCCACAGGATATCCCGCTTTGCATATCCCATCTGTGATGCTGAAATCCCAAAAAGATTTTAGACTCCCAACATGAAGCTGTATGATGGGACTACGGATCCTGAAGAGCATATTGCCCAGTATAGGGAAAGAATGGAGATTAACCCTATCCCTCCGGAGCTTAAGGAAGCATGCTTATGCAAGGGATTTGGTTCTACTCTGACAGGATCAGCCTTAAAATGGCTGTTAAACGTTCCTCCTCACTCAATTACTTCGTTTGCTCATTTAGTTAATTTATTTAACAGTCAATTTTCTTGTAGTCGGAGTTTTGAGAAACTAACCAGTGACCTTTACAGGATAACTCAAGGGCCTCAGGAATCCTTGAGGGATTATGTGAACAAATTCAGTCGAGAATCCTTGGATATCCCACATCTTGATGTTGCAACAGCTGTGCAAGCTTTTAAGATGGGATTACAAAAGGATTCTCAGTTTTATCAGGATCTTGTAATGAATCCCTGCAGGAATCTCGACGAAGCTCGTAACAGGGCTTTGAGATATATCCGTCTGGAAGATGACAAGAAGATGCAGGAGAGGATGAATTCTACCTCAACCTATGAATCAACTAACAGGAAACCAGAATCCTCATATAAGCCATATCGCTCCAGGCCATATGGCAGAAATGATAACAAGAAAGTGAACGATGTTGAAGACGAGGATCCTGAAGAATATCCTGATTTATCTTAATACTGCTTTTCTGTTAATATACCTGAATTAATGTATGCTATGCAGGGCTTAGGGGACAAAGCTAGGTGGCCTCGAAAGAACCAGCAGAAAGCTGATTGGAAGGATAAATCCAAATGGTGCGCCTTCCACGAAGACTTCGGACATATGACCGAGGATTGCATTGCTTTAAGGAAGGAGATAAGTTACCAGTATATGTTGAAGGGGTCAACTCAATACAACGCTTCTGTGTGATGGACTCCTTATCCTGCTATAACATCATACTGGGAAGACCATGGATTCATGATATGAAGGCTGTGCCATCAACATATCACCAATGCATCAAGATCCCTACCCCTTGGGGGGTTGTCAAGGTGGAAAGTGATCAACAGGAAGCAAAAGAATGCTACTCATCCTCGATGAAATCCTCAACTAAGCCTAGTACAACATAGCAATTAAAGATGCGGGCCCAGGATATCGAGGAGGATTCGGAGTAGGATGTGAAGAAAATTATCCTGGATCAGGATAATCCTGATATCTCGGTGCTCGTAGGAACCAATATCCCTCAGGATATTGAAGAACAGTTAACTAACTTTTTGAAATGCAGGATGTCAACGTTTGCATGGAAGCATGAGGATATGACAGGCATATCCAAAGACATTATCACTCACAAGCTTGGAATTGACAAATCATTCAAGCCTGTTCAACAAAAAAGAAGAAAATTCGCTCCTGAGCGGAATGCGATTATCCAAGAGGAAGTTGAAAGATTGTTGAAGTCCAGGATGATCAGGGAAGTCAAGTTTCCAAGATGGCTAGCAAACGTAGTTGTGGTACAGAAGAAAAACGGGAAATGGAGAGTCTGTGTAGATTACACGGATTTGAACAAGGCTTGTCCTAAAGATCCATTTCCTCTCCCTCATATCGATGCAATGGTAGATGCTACTGCTGGACATGAAATGTTAACATTCATGGACGCATCCTCAGGATTTCAGCAGATTCAAATGGAGCCTTCGGATCAGGAGGATACTGCTTTCATGACACCAACAGGTATATATTGCTATACTGCTATGCCTTTCGGTTTGAAAAATGCAGGTGCAACATACCAGAGATTGGTAAACATGATGTTTAAAGATAAGCTGGGGGACACCATGGAGGTATATATTGACGATATGGTGGTAAAATCTAAAAAAGCTGAGGATCACCTCCAGGATATCAAGGGAGCATTTGATATCCTGGATCAATACAACATGAAGCTGAATCCTGCTAAGTGCCATTTCGGAGTGGGGGCAGGAAAGTTTCTTGGATATATGGTGACAAAAAGGGGGATAGAAGCAAGCCCAGAGCAGATCAAAGCTATCCTGGATATAAAATCACCCTCAAATATGAAGGACGTACAAAGGTTAACAGGCCGAGTAGCAGCTTTGAATAGATTTATTTCAAGATCCTCGGAAAAATGCAAGGAATTCTATGATATCCTCAAGAAGAATAAGAAATTTGAATGGGGAGCAAAGCATGAAGCAGCCTTGCAGGATTTGAAGCGGTATCTCTCAACTGCACCTCTATTGATGAAGCCTGAAAATGGTGAACCATTATCCCTATACCTCGCTGTATCAGGGAATGCTGTAAGTGTTGTTCTTATAAAAGACCATGAAGGTCAGCAATATCCTGTATATTATGTTAGTAAAAGTTTGTTAGATGCTGAAACTAGGTATTCTCATTTAGAAAAATTGATATTAGCTCTAGTCATGGCATCGACAAAGCTTAGACATTATTTTGAGACACATAGGATCCATGTTAAAACGAATTATCCTGTCAAAAATGTGCTTAGGAAACCAGAGATGTCAGGCAGGATGGCCAAGTGGTCAGTAAAGTTAAGTGCTTATGATTTAGTGTATGAACCTAGAAATGCCATAAAGTCTCAGGCTTTAGCTGACTTTGTGGCTGATTTCAGTAGTGACATTCAGGATGAGGCAGACATAGAAGTTCAGCAGTTAGTAGAATCTTCAGGATCCTGGACGTTGTATACTGATGGTGCATCCAATGTAAGAGGTGTAGGTTTAGGTATACTACTAAAATCGCCACAGGGGGACATATTACCCCAGGCCATTAGGTGTGAATTTCCTGCTACTAATAATGAGGCAGAATATGAAGCTTTAATTGCAGGATTAGAATTGGCTAAGAGTATGAGTATCAAGAATTTGCGAGTATATGTTGACTCCTTGTTAATTACTAACCATTTTAACGGATCCTATGCAGTTAAGGGTGAGAAATTAATCGAATACCTCGATATTCTCAAAAAATTAGCAGGATATTTCGATGTTTTTACACTTGAACAGGTACCAAGGGAGGATAATGCTGAAGCGGATGCCTTAGCAAATTTGGGATCATCGATCAGGATACTTGAAGGGACCCAAATACCAATATTACATGTCTTATATCCTGCAACGAATCCTCAGGATAAAGAAGTAGCGGGTATTCGGGATCCTGGAGCAGAATATCCTGAACAGGATCCTAAATCCTGGACGGCTCCAATTGTGAGATATCTCAACGAAGGACACATCCCCGAAAATGAAAATCCTAAGGCATTTAAGATGAAGGTATCACGATTCACTATTATAAATAATGTTTTATACAAGAAATCTCTTGCAGGACCGTATTTGAGGTGCTTGGAGGATCCTGAAGCCAAAGAAGTACTTCAGGATATACATGAAGGGGATTGTGGTAACCATACTGGGGGCAGGTCATTATTCTCAAAAGCATTAAGGACAGGATATTATTGGCCAACAATGAGAAAAGATGCCGCAGAATATGCTCGAAGATGTGACGCATGTCAAAGACATAGTAACATATTACATCAGCCTGCTGAACCGCTGTATCCTATTGTTTCCCCTTGGCCGTTTATGAAGTGGGGTATGGATATAGTGGGAAAGCTTCCAAAAGTTCCAGGAGGAAAGGTTTTCATGTTGGCAATGACGGATTATTTCTCCAAGTGGGTTGAAGCAGAAGCATTTGTTCAAGTTAGAGATCAAGAAGTAGTATCCTTCATAAAGAGAAATATCCTGACCAGATTCAGAGTACCAGCCGAGATAATCTGTGACAATGGTTCTCAGTTTATAAGCAAGAGAACTACTGACTTTTGCAAGAGTTGGGGAATCAAAATGATAACATCTACTCCAGTACATCCTCAAGCGAATGGACAAGCAGAATCCTCAAACAAGATAATTGTCAATAACTTAAAGAAGAGGCTTGGAACCAAAAAAGGAAGATGGGCAGAAGAATTACCCTTCGTTTTGTGGGCTGATAGGACAACGGTAAAGAACGCAACATGCCAAACCCCATTTTCCTTGGTATTTGGAGCAGAGGCAATGATTCCAACGGAAATGGCAATACCTACTGCAAGATCTACCCTACGGGATCCTGAACAGAATCCTGAAGCCTTATGTCAGGATTTGGATACTATAGATGAAAAAAGGGATGCAGCAAGGCTAAGGATGGCAGCATATCAACAAAGAATATCCAGAGCATATAACAAGAATATTAGGACCAGAAGATTTAAGGTTGGAGATTGGGTGTTAAGAAAGGCTTTTCAGAATACTACTAATCCTGCCGATGGCAAGTTAGCTCCAAAATGGGAAGGACCATATGAAGTTGAATCAGAAGCAGGGAAAGGAGCATATAGACTCAAGAATATGAAAGGGGATATGCTACCGAGATCTTGGAATGCTATACACCTCAAGCTTTATTTCAAGTGAGTTTAGAATTTAATTTCTAACTCAGGATGGTATGAATCCTATCTTTTTTAAATATGTTTGGTTTAATTTATTCTTTGAAACCCAATACTAACTTAAGCATCGGAGGGGTGTTAGCCAAGCTAACACCCACCTTAGTTTAAGGATGTTTTGCAGTATATGCTCCAGGATGTAGCTCCAAGATGCTCATTCAAGATACTTCAGAAGATTAGAGGATTGGCCCCCTCTCTCACGTATAAGGGATCCTGATCCCTTCACAGGTTTAAAGGTATTCACCTTTCTTCCGAATTGGGTTTAAACACTCCGCCTGGAGCGCAAGTTATTCAGGGATAGTTCAAGGTGGCGGGACCAGTTCATGTAAAAGTGGCTGACAATTTCGTTACTGTTGGCTATATCCTGAATCCTAAAGGTATATGAGGATTGATCACCCTCTCTCACGAAAGGGTATTTTCATACTCTCTAAGGTTTAAAGGTTTTCACCTTTCTAAGTCTTGGAGTTTATACACTCCCGCCTGTAGCGCACGAAAATTTTGGATTTTCCCCAGGGTACAAGGAATTTATCTCCAAGACATTTTTGGGTTTTACCCCTGTGACATGAAAAATTGCTTATACAATGGAAACTGATATTCAGAAGATTTCTAAGAAGACATTGTACACAGGGGACATTCCTATCGAGGCAATGGTATAAAGCTAAAAGGATAAGGCTCGGAACTAATGCACTAAGTGTCTCAGACATGGGACATTTCCATTGGAAGAGTTGCAAAGGGATTGAAGTTTGGTAATAGGTTTATACCCTATTCCTGGTATGATCTTTCCTTTATAAACAATGTTTAAATTTTTAATACTATGTTTGGTAAAGGAATAAATATCCTGATATATTCTCAAAATATGTTTTTAAATACTTTTCAGGATATTTGGTTAAGATATTTGAAACTAATACTAGTTTGAAATTAAAACCTTGATCAAACAAGTATTGTCAAAACAGTTTTTAGAAGGTGGACTATCTTTTATTCCTTTAGAAGTTTCTCTAAAGTTGATTGAATTTTTAGAAATTATATTTATTAAAAGTTTTCATAATATATCACTGAGTATATTTATCAGGATATTTTCAAAAGATAGTTGTACTAAATTTTGCAAAGCTAAGATCTATGCTAAGAAAGACGGAAGATAATAACAAGAAAGATAAAAGATGAAATTATTTGAAACAATCAGTACTGGTTGATAACCGAAGGTTTCGTCCTGAAACCCAGGACCCATCCACCTTCGGCTATCAAATTGTTTTGATGCAGAAATGAAAATTGTTCATAAAAACATAAAATTGTTCAAACAATTTAAAGGAAATAAACTTTAGGGGGCAGTATCTTCTTCGTCCATAATGATTTCAGCAGCATCCGTCTTGGGATCCTCCTCGGCATCCTTCTCAGTATGGGTTGCTTTTTCAACTGCTTTGGAAGATTCATCGACAGGTGGTTTAGAAGAAGTGCCGCCGAGGTTCTTTAGCTTGGTCTCCCAGGCACCAACGTCCCAAGAAGGGCATTCAAAACCTAATGTTTTGGCTTCATGGGCCATCTTCAACCTGGCTTGGAGGAGAGAAATGACGACGGAACTTTTGAGGCTTTCTCGGTAGCTAACCATATCCCGTTCATGTTGCACATGGGCAGCTTCAAGATCGGCTTGGGCTTGAAGAGTATCTTTGTTGAGAGCAGTTTGGTGTTCTTGGATCATAGCTTTGAATTTCTCCTCGTAATGACGAGATTTGGCGGCTGCAATCATGCCTTGGTCGGAGATTGTGATTTCTGCTTCCTTTAGCTTATATTCAAGCGTCTTGTTAAGCTTGCAGGATTCTTGATATAGGTGAACCAGACGCTCAAGACCCTACGAAGGTAAGAGGACAGGTATTAATATTGATAAATCTTTGTAAATGATGTAAACTGCAGGATATGATATGAGAATACTAACCTGGTTAAGAAAGGAAGTCATAAACCCGCTAGCTTCAATGAACCCGTGCTTCGCATAAGGAAATGTGTCAGAGATGACAGGAGAATCAGGCTCCTTCCTTTTGCGGGAACTTGAACTCCGGGGCTTGGTAGCCGGTGAAGGTTTGGGAATAATGATGGCTTTGGAACTGCTGGGTCTGGATGAGGCTGTGGCCTTGGGACTAGGTTCCTTCTTGACCTGAATCTGATCAGAATAACTGTCCAATTCGTCGAGGTCAAAGACTTCAGGGATCTTGGCCGGTGCTGCATAAAGGGAAAACTTTCACATCATTATTACTCTTTATTTTATTATACTGTTTTAATTTTGAAAGTAATTCTTACCAGACATTTCAGATGACGAGTATTGACTGGAACTCGGGACGTGTGTGGTGAAAGTCCTGTCTATTGCAGGTAATCGGTAAACAGTGTTGATTCTTTCTTCTGATTCAGCGGTAGGGGGAGCTACTTCCTTGAAGTTCACTGCATAAGGATCAGAAAGAGGGATATTAGTGGGAGATAAAAACCAAACGGTCCATGAAAATATTTATAACCCTACCGGTGGTTAACCACTCCACCGGAAGGTTGGCACCCTCAGCAATGGAGTCTCGTTTGACAAAGAAAAACTTGCGTTGCCATCCGTCTTCGTTTTTGGTGGCTTTAAGAATAAGGGGCTTGCTAGAGGTCGAGAAAAGTAAGAACCGGCTGGAGCCGTGAGATCGGAGGCGATAAGCAATAGGCAAATCCTCGATGCAGAGGTCGGGGCAATGGAGGTTTTTGATTTGGTTAAGTACAATTAATACTCTCCAAACCATGGGCATGGTTTAAGCAAAAGAGATGCCGGTGGTTCGGAAGAATTGCATCATGAATTCAGGAAAAGGGTATCGACGACCTAGCGAAAAAGGATATGCTGGAAAGCAAACCCACTCAGCGGAAGAAACATTCGATCGAATTGACCGATCGAACGGTCTAAAGACCGTGTTGTCAGGGAAAGCGCCGGAAGCTCTCAAAGCCGCAATGTCTGCGTTGTCAAAAGCACAGACCTCCTTTTCGGGATTTTTGAGGAGATTCTGCTGGGTGAAGGTTTCGGCATCCATTACGAAGAAGGCAAGGAAAATTGATAGAAAGTAAATGAGAAATGGAGAATTACCTGAAAGCTCTGTTGAAGATATCTGCTTTTCAAACAAGAAGAGAGAAGATATAGGGGCATTATGGATCTCCATTGAGCCAAAAGCGCGTTGGAGGTTACGATGTGATCTCGATCGTCGCTTCGTTTTAAATGCCTTGAGTTATGGGATAAGACTTTTAAAATATATCCGTTGGATTGGTATACCAACCGATATATTTGGGGACAATTGTTATGGGTCATTTTCTGAGTATACATATCCTGACTAATATCCCGCTTTTAATTGTTTATTTGTGACCAGGATACTGGACGGGGATATTGCTAACATCCTGGGCGATATCCTAAGGTTGAGTGAATTAAACACGTGCAGGTTAATGGCTGTAAGTTACTAACGGTCATCAGGACTTCTTCTCCTCAAGACTCGGGCGTATTTGTTATGAGGAAGCCGTTGAACCCGAAAGACTTGGTCCTCAACGTTCGAGTGGGAATATTCGCTGGATCCCGGAAGTTTAGGATAGTTTGTTACATTGTCTTTACTATAAATAGATGGGGGCGGATCAGTTTAAGGCACGCAATTTTACACACTTTCAAACACTTTCTCTCTAGTTCATCGCAAACACTACACACAACACTTGTATTCGAATTTCATTGTAACACATAGTCGATCCGCACCACATCCTGCACTGTATCCTGATATTTGAAGCAATAGAAGAACAAGGCAGCTGTGATTGTCAGCTCCCGAGGTTTTATGCCGGCGATCTAGATTGATCAAGGGCTTTCCTCGTACATCACGTGTCAACCTTTACTTTTTTGCTCATTGTTTGATCATCGATACAGCTCTATATCCCGGGCTGTATCCTGAAACTGTTTTCATATCTAATTTGGTCAATACATTTTTCACACATAATTTTAGCACACTACCTCACTTAACTAATTTGATCACTTAATTGCTTAGGTAATTTTTGACCAAAACACTTACATTCTCCCCACCTTAATTAAAATCTCGTCCTCGAGATTTATTGGAATAAGTGAGGATACTTTCGCTTCATCTCTGATTCCAGTTCTCAAGTGTATTCAGGTCCTCTCTTTGAATTCCACTCGACCTTGACAAGTACTAACCGTTTGTGTTTGAGAAACTTCACCTTTCTATCTTCTATTTGAAGAGGTTTCTCAACAAATTTTAACTTTTCGTTTACCTCTATATCTTGAAGAGGTACTACCAAAGATTTGTCGGATAAACATTTCTTGAGATTGGATACATGAAATACGTCATGTACTCCTGCCAGTTCTTCTGGTAGTTGTAAATGATAAGCAACTGGTCCTATATGTTGGATCACTGAAAATGGTCCTACGTATCTTGGACTTAGCTTTCCTTTCTTACCGAACCGAACTACTCCTTTCCAAGGAGAAACTTTTAAGAGTACCCTGTCTCCTATTTGGAATTCCAACGGCTTCCGTCTATTGTCTGCATAACTCTTCTGACGATCTCGAGACGTCTCTAGTCTTTCCTTGATTTGAAAAATTTTGTCGGTGGTCTCTTGTACTATATCCGGTCCTGACAATTGACTTTCTCCTATTTCTGCCCAACAAACTGGAGTTCTGCACTTTCTTCCATATAGTGCCTCGAATGGGGCAGTTTCAATTCTTGCATGATAACTATTGTTATAGGAGACTTCAATTAATGGTAAGTGATCATCCCAGTTTCCACCAAAATCTATCACACATGCTCGGAGCATGTCTTCTAGGGTTTGTATTGTCCTTTCACTTTGCCCGTCTGTTTGTGGATGATATGCAGTGCTCAAGTTCAGTTTAGTTCCCATAGCTTCTTGGAAACTTGTCCAGAAGTGAGAAGTGAAACGACTATCCCTATCTGATACAATGGAGAGTGGAACTCCATGTAGGGATACAACTTCATCTACATACAACTTTGCCAACCTTTCCATGCTAAAGGTTTCTTTCATTGGTAGGAAATGAGCTGATTTGGTTAATCGATCCACAATTACCCAAATCGTGTCATTACCCTTTCTGGTTTTGGGTAACTTAGTAACAAAATCCATTGTTATGAGTTCCCATTTCCATACTGGCATTTCAAGTTGTTGTAGTAGACCTGAAGGTTTCTGGTGTTCTGCCTTAACTTGTGAACAAGTAAGACACTTAGAAACATATCTAGCTATATTCTTTTTCATGCCTATCCACCAGAAATTATTTCTTAAATCTTGGTACATCTTATTGTTTCCAGGGTGTATGGTATACCTAGATTTATGGGCTTCTTTTAAAATTTTATCTCTTAATTCTCCTTGCTTAGGTACCCAAATTCTTCTTTTATGGAATCTCCAAATTCCATCAGCTCATTGTTCTAATTCTTTTATTCGTCCTTTCATTCCTTCAGCAGCATCCTCTATTGCTGTCTCTTGAACATTCTTCAGTTGCTCCATTAAATCTAATTGTAGATTTAATCTGAGAGCATGAACCCGTCTTTGTTTCTCATGATACTTACGACTTAAGGCATCTGCAACTACATTAGCCTTTCCTTCGTGATACTGAATATCACAGTCGTTGTCACTTAGGATTTCCATCCATCTCCTTTGTCTCATGTTCAACTCTTTTTGCCCAAATATGTACCTTAAACTTTTATGATCTGTATAGACAGTAAACTTACTTCCATACAGATAATGTCTCCAAATTTTAAGGGCAAAAATTATGGCTCCTAATTCTAAATCATGAGTCGTATAATTCTCCTCATGCTTTTTCAATTGCCTTGAAGCATACGCAATTACCTTCTTGCGTTGCATTAACACACATCCTAATCCTAGTTTTGAAGCATCACAGTAAACTTCAAAATCTTCAGTCCCTTCTGGTAAGGCTAGGATTAGAGCATTTGTTAATTTCTGCTTCAAGATCCTAAAGGCTTCTTCTTGTTTAGGTCCCCATTCAAACTTAACTGCTTTACAGGTTAGCTTAGTTAATGGTACGACTATTTTGGAAAAATCCTTAATAAACCGTCTATAATATCCGGCTAAACCTATAAAACTTCTAATTTCCATTGCGGATCGCGGAACCTTCCATTTGGTAATCGCTTCTATTTTAGCAGGATCTACGTGAATACATTCGTGATTCACCATGTGTCCTAAAAATTGCACTTCTTGTAGCCAAAATTCACACTTCGAGAATTTGGCGTAAAGCTTTTTTTTCTTAACAAAGTTAAGAGTGTATGCAAGTGCTTACAATGTTCGTCTTGACTTTTGAAATAAATAAGTATATCGTCTATAAAGACAATTACGAATTTATCCAAATACGGTTTACAGATTCTGTTCATCATGTCCATGAATGCAGCAGGTGCATTTGTTAATCCGAATGGCATTACTGTAAACTCGTAATGACCATACCTAGTTCTGAAAGCAGTTTTAGGTATGTCTTCTTCTTGTACCTTTAATTGATGATATCCGGAGCGTAAGTCGATCTTAGAGAAGTATCTAGCTCCTTGAAGTTGATCGAAAAGATCATCAATCCTAGGTAATGGGTATCGATTCTTAATTGTAACCTTATTCAATTCTCTATAATCAATACACATTCTCATCGAACCGTCCTTTTTCTTTACAAACAACACTGGTGCTCCCCACGGGGATGAACTAGGTTGTATGAAACCTTTACTTAGTAATTCATCTAATTGATTTTTCAGTTCTAACATTTCTGTAGGAGCTAACCGATAAGGTGCCTTGGCTATCGGTGTAGTTCCGGGAATTAGATGAATCCTAAATTCTACTTCCCTATCTGATGGTAATCCTGGTAACTCTTCTGGGAATACATCTGGGTATTCTGAGACTACAGGAATCTCCTTAAGTTCTTTACCCTTAGTACTAATGATTACTGAAATCATATATACTATTCCTTGCTTTCGTTCATAACTAGCAACTTTCATTACTGATATGAATTTCATGGGTTTACGTGGTTGATTTCCTGTAATCATGATTACTTCTCCGGTGGGTGCCTGAATCTCTATAGAGTTCTTATCACAAAGGATTCTAGCATGGTTGGCTACTAACCAATCCATTCCTAACACAACATCGAATTCGGCTAATTTCATAGGTAACAGGTTTGCAGAGAATTTATGACCTAAAAGTTCTATATTTCCTTCCCGCAAAACCTTATCTATTTTAACAGAATTCCCATCTGCCGTTTCGACTGTAAAAATCTGCCTAATGTTGGTTAAGGGTAAATTAAGAGTTTGGCATAATGAAGTATTTATAAAACTTTGGTTTGCACCAGAGTCAAATAATACTTTTGCGTAAATGTTGTGAACTAAGAACGTACCAGCTATTACATCTGGAATGAGTTCTGCTTCTTGAGTGGTCAGCTGGAATGCTCTGGCATTCTTCTTAGTAGCTCCATCGGCCGTCTTGGTTTTGTTGTCTGCTGGTTTGGCCAATTTAGGACATTCTGTTTTAAAATGCCCTGCTTCTCCACAGTTAAAGCAGATTATGGTTTTCTTTCTGCAGTTTTCTTCACGATGTCCTACAGCTTTGCAAAAGGTGTAGGTTATATTGCATCTTCTATAATGTTTCTTTTTGCAATTCCTGCAGAACTGAGGAGTTGAGGATTGCCCTGTTCCTCTTTTCTTGGAGTTACTATTATTACCCACACGAAATCCTTGGGTAATTTTCTGAGCCAGTTCCTTCTTTCTGTCTTCATCTCTTGTGCGTACCAGTTCGTCAGTTAGGGTATTAGCTAATTCTACCACATCGTCAATAGTGCGAGGTCTCGCAGCTTTAACGATATTACGGATTTCGCTAATTAATCCCCAAATATAGCGAGAAATGAGTACCGGCTCTGGCGAAGCCAGCGTTGGTACCACTCTAGCATATTCGAAGAATGTCGAAGTATATCCTCGACAGTCTACACCCATCATCCGATGGTTCAGAAATTTATTCGCCATTTGATCTTTTTCATATTCGGGACAGTATTTTCTTTCTATAAGACTCTTAAATTCTTCCCAGTTCATGGCATAGGCCACATTTCTTCCCTTGGCTTGAAGTACTGTATTCCACCATTCTAGCGCCCCTTCTTTGAAAAGATTCAACGCGTACATGACCTGATCGTCCTTGGCACATTTACTTATTGTAATTACTGCCTCGGTTTTCTCTAACCAACGCAGTGCCGCAGTCGCTCCTTCATTGCCTGCAAACTCCGATGGTTTACAAGCAAGAAATTCTTTGTAAGTGCAACCAGGCGTTGCAGCTTTCATTTTCTTAGGGAGCGGAGCCTGCCGTAGATCATTATCGTAATTAGTATGATTACCGCCTTCATTTACGCTATTACTGAAGTTATCTTCAGAAATACGTTTGCTAGGAATGATTTGTTGAGGTTCAGCGGGTTTCTGGGCAGCATCAATTATTGCTGGAATAGCATTGGCTATCCCTTGAGCAACGATATTTTCTATATCTTGCCTAGTCATAAAGTGATCCTCCTGATGTTGCTCAGATTGATTTACTTCGTTTATTGGTTCATTACCAATGTTTGCCATCTGATAATTAATTTATATAATTTATTAGTATAAAATAAGAAATAACAAAATATAACAATTAATCGCACATAATTACGTAAACAATTATATAATCAAAATTGTAAATTTCTAAATTTTCATTGGTTTGTATATTATAACATGCTTTCGTACACACTTTTATCTTACAACCGTTTTATTGTTTATTTTACACATACTGATTTTTATTACTATTATTATTATTATTATTATTATTATACAAACACAGATTCACATCCCACTTCTCGCTCATCAACTTGCATTTTAAAAGCGATGTTCCCTCTCATCATATTTCCATGAGATTTGTCCTCCTATCTCTCGGATCCTATTCCCAGCATCCATCAGCTCTTCGCCAAAATGGCGGAGTTCAGCCATATTCTCATTACTCATGGGTGGATTTGGTATAGGTTCTGGGTCAAACTGAGGGAAAAACGTATAAGGATTGTTGAGAAGGTTTTGGAACTGCCAATCATTAGTCCACCACTCGTCCATTCCTAGAGGTTGGGTGTGGATTATAGGTTCTGGGATTGCTGGTTCCAAGTTCATTGGTAGTTGAGTTTCAATAGGATGAGTAAAAACATTTTCATTGGCAGGCTTAATAGTATCACAGCTTGCCAATATAAAATCTAGCTCCTCCTGCAATGTCATTTCCTGGGTTTGCTTAGAGCTTTCTCCAATTTCCATCTTTGTCTGCCTAGAATCTTCCTCAATCTCCAATTCCATCTGTCTAGAACTTTCCCCGATTTCAATTCCCTTTCCTTTCTCGAAGGGATTGTTTATTTTAGGAATCTTCCTAGTGGCGGGTTTCCTCCTACGCACACGCCTCCATCCTACCAATCTTCTCCTCTTCTTAGGCTTAGGTTTTTCCAGAGGTGGAGTGTTGAATTCTATAGGTTGTTCCACATCAACAAAGTAACCAGTAAACTCTTTAGAAACTTCTATGTTTACAGGGTAGAGGTTGAGATTCTCTAGGGCTCCAGATAACTCATTCATGATGTTTAGCATATATGTAAAAAAATAATAAGTTAAATTTTTTATAACAAATTTTCACAGATAACCTTTAAATATTATTGCATACCATGTGATTTTAATTTAATACAAAAGACAAATAAAATTTAACATACTAGGTTTTATTGTAACTTTATTTATTTACTGGGTATCGTTTCTGGCTTGTAAGTGACTGGGTCATGGTATTTTTAAAGATTTGCATTTACTGCTACAGTGGCTAGCATATAAAGATCTGCCCATTTTTCATCTAACTTGTCTTCCCATGGTGGGTTACTGTCTAGTTTCTGGATTTCCTGATTAATTCTCATTTCTTTTGATTGAGATTTCTTTATTTTCTCCTGACTTTTTCTAATAATCAGACTTCTTTTATTAGGAGAAAGTGGTTCCTCATAATGGGCTTTACGGATAAATATTCCCTCCTCTACTAAGTATCTTGAGGATTGAGATGAACTTCCCTTCTCTTTTGGCAAACTATCTAATTTAAGATAGATGTTTGAAAGTTTTTGCTTACCCATACTGTAACTAATAAATAGTCAGTTAATAAAACACATAATCACATAATGGTAATCAGGAAAATTAAGTATTTCTAAATACTTAATTAGCTTAACTCAGTGGCTCTGATACCACCTTTTACTGTCACGGCCCCCGGCTCGGTTTTACCCGTTCCAGGAGCCGCGGGACAGAAATCCCGTGGTATTTATTTAATTGAGTTGACAGCGGAAGATTTTTCCAAAGGATCTTTTTAAAGCTGTAATTTACTGATTATTTTATTTCACAATTCGGGATAAAACCCCGTTAATTTACAATCATATGATTTCACGAAGAAATCTTTATTTTACAAAACATGTTTCTTTATTTTTATATTGAGCCACTTCCTTAAGCTTGTAGTGCTTCTCGGCACTTTTCCTGGATCACAACAGATCACCTGAAACATGTTTGAAAAAGGTTTTGTCAGCGGGAAATACTGGTGAATCATTCTATTTACTAAAATGACATGTTGGTTATAATTTACAGTATTAAGAGTGATTACAATGTTTCCTGATATCAACCAACTACCCACGGTATTTGTCACTCGACTCGTTTCTGTGACTATGGTCATATCACTATTGGGTCCTGTCACCCAATGGTGACGTATATCACTAATTAGGCTCGCCCACCTAAAGTTATAAAAACAGCAGTAATGTGCACAATACCCCACATACCGGCTATAATTTGGTGATTACAAAGACTTAATCCCTGTAATTATAACTTTGAAAATAACATGATTTTGAAAATAATTTGGTAAAAAGAGAATGACTCACATTGTAGATTTAACCCAAGCAGAGTCTAGTTTATGAATTAGCCTTGTTAACCTAGTTTAAATAACAATGCACACAAAACTAGGTTAGTAACTAATACAGCATTTACGATAACTCACGAGATCAAACCCTCACAACGAATGACAAAGTGCAATACTTAAACATCCATCGAATTCATGACGAATGACAAAGCATAACCCTAATGTGGGCAGCACTTAAACATCCATTGGATAGTTTTAATCAATCGGACATTAAATCGTAGCAGCGATCAAGTTAATACCCGGTATCGGAGCAGTGCCTCGCTAATATTGAAAGTAATTTCGACTTTAGGACAGTAGAAATTTGTTTTTGAAAGTTTGTTTCGACACCAGTGGACTGTGCATGCAACAAGCTATTTATAGCTAAAATTAGGGCCTGTCGCGGCCCGCGTAAACCATCCATCATACTTTACGCGGCCCGCGTGGCCGCCTAGTCTACGAGTAGGCTTGCATGGTCATGCATACGTTGGCCAGATGGGTGATACGTGGATCCGGATACTTATCCGGTCAAATCAAGGGTTGACGCGGCCCGCGTAAGGTATGCTTACCCTTTACGCGGCCTGCCTGAAGACCATATTTCTTGTTTTCTTAGTTTTTCATGTACAGTATGGTTTCAGGGGTCCGGGTTTATACTTACGGGTATTTTTAGGAAAATTTTGAGAGTCCTTACAGTATTCAATCAAATATAAACAAGATGGTTCCATTGGAAGATACAAAGCCCGGCTTGTAGCCAAGGGTTACACCCAGACGTATGGGATCGATAACTCTGAAACTTTTTCTCCAGTTGCAAAGATGGACACCATCAGAGTTCTTTTTTCCGTGGCAGCCAATAAGGAGTGGCCTCTCCACCAGTTTGATGTTACAAACGCATTTCTCCATGGAGACCTAACGGAAGAAGTCTACATGGAAGCACCTCCGGGGTTTTCAGGGAATTTCAAAGAAGGGGAAGTTTGTCGGTTGAAAAAGTCTTTATACGGGCTTAAACAGTCTCCTCGGGCATGGTTTGGGAAGTTCAATTTGGCCATGAAAGAATATGGGTATCACCAAAGTAATGCTGATCATACTCTGTTCCTCAAGAGAAGAAACGGCCTTGTAACTTGCTTGATCATATATGTAGACGACATGATTATCACCGGAGATGATGTAGAAGAAATAGCACGGCTGAAAAGGAATCTGTTTTCAAAGTTTGAAATGAAAGACCTTGGGAATCTCAAGTATTTCCTCGGGATAGAAGTTCTCAGGTCTAAACGGGGAATCTTTATCTTCCAAAAGAAGTATGTCCTTGATCTTCTAGCAGACGCCGGGTTGATTGATTGTAAACCAGCAGATACTCCAATGGTGGTAAACCACAACCTGCACATGGAACTTAATGGAGAGCTTGCAGACAAAGAAAGGTATCAACGGCTTGTGGGCAAATTGATTTATCTCTCTCACACTCACCCTGCAAATTGATTCATGCATCAACCACAAGTTACCCACATGGAAGCAGCTCATAGAATTTTAAGGTATCTCAAGGGAACCGCAGGCCATGGAGTGTTGTTTAAAACAAATGGACATTTAAATGTTCAGCTCTATACTGATGCAGACTGGGCAGGAGATAAAGGAAACCGAAGGTCAACATCAGGATACTTCTCCTTGGTCGGTGGAAACCTTGTTACCTGGAGAAGTAAGAAGCAGAAGGTGGTTGCTCTATCGAGTGCAGAAGCAGAATTTAGAGGTATAGCTCGAGGATTATGTGAAGTTCTTTGGATCAGGAAGCTGCTAGAAGACTTTGGTTTTTCCCAAAGGGCTCCCAGTAAAGTTATGTGTGACAATATGACTGCAATACAGATCTCAGAAAACCCAGTTCAACATGATCGAACAAAGCATGTGGAGGTAGATAGACATTTCATCAAAGAGAAACTGGAGGAAAGAATCATAGAGCTTCCATATGTACCATCAAAAGATCAACATGCAGATATTCTTACAAAGGCCGTCAACGGAAACACATTTAGTAGCTGCTTGAGCAAGTTAAGTATTGGTGAGCCCACTACTCAACTTGAGGGGGAGTGTTAGAAAGAAGCCAATAAATTATAGTATAGGGGTAGATGTGTAATATGGTGTCCTATATAAACACCTTTCTTGTGTAAACCCTAATTGAACAACTCACAATTCAATACAAGCCTCTTTTGTTTTCTATATCGTTTGACAAAATCATCTCTCAATGTCTTTTCGTGAAGACTCTTGAACCTTTTTAAAGTGTGCTCTTTTTTCATCGATAGGATCACTAAACGTCTTCACGACAATCGAATACCTAGGATAAATTCCGTCGGACAAATAATATCCATGAGTGTAGTAGTTTCCGTTTGCGTAAAAAGATGCTTTTGGAGCTCTGCCAGAAATCCAGTCCTCTAACAACGGAAATTGTTCAAAAACATTTATATCATTGCATGACCCGACCACGCCAAAGTAAGCCGACCAAACCCAAAGGTCCTGTGAGGCAACCGCCTGAAGAATAACAGTAAGTCCCTTTTGGTCACCCGTGTGTGTTGACCTCGCCATGCGGTCGGGCAGTTATCCCAACACCAATGCATGCAATCCAAGCTCCCGATCATACCCGACAAACCATGCTCAGTAGAATGTACGTCGTAAATCTTTTGAAGGTCGTCCCATGTGGGCGTTCTCAGATAACGCGCACTGTACAAATTTATAATACTTTTAGCAAACGTATACAATCATAAGATTAAAAAAACTACTTGTAATGTTTATAGTAAAGTATAGGAATATACTGCGACAAAAATGCTCCAAGGTGTCTCGCGTTGTTTTCTCGGCCATTTTTAAATACTCATCGTTGATGTCGGCCGTGTTTCCGTAAGCAAGGACTCGTAGCGCTGACATACACTTTTGAATAGTGGTGAATCCAAGTGTCCCTTTCGCATCCGCTTTTTGTTTAAAATAATCAAAGTTGTTTTCCAAGTCGTCGACGATGCGTAGAAACAAACGCTTACTCTCATTCGACGCCTAAAAACTTCTGGGTTCGGAAATGTTGGCGCTTCATCGAAATAATCTTTCATCAACCGATCGTTTGCCTCACGTCAGTCTCATTTAATATAATCTTTTGTTTAAACTTCACATTCGGGCCGGCTACAATGCTTCGCATATCGCACCGCTAGTTGACAAGCACTCGTAACCGCCTCTTGCTCGACCTCCTCATCGGTGGATTCAACATCATCCGCTAAAAACTCTCTATAGTAATAATTTGCGATGGACGAGGAACTAGGGGAACCCATTATTTTTTATAGAAATGGTTGAATATTTGAGATTGTAGAGGTTTTTGTGTGTAAAATGGAAGTATTGTATAGGTTTTTTGTTTGTAAAAATGTAGAAGTGTGTATGTATATATATAGGTGAGAAATGAAAAAAGAAAAAAAATAAATTTATAGCCGTTGTTTATGACCGTTGCAACGGTCTCATTGGTCAAAATTCCGCCCCTCTAGCGTGAATTTAAACACGCCAAAACAAAAAAATCCGATCAAACACGCCCAAACACGCCATGGGGGGCGGCTATGCGGCGTGATTGGGGCTTATTTTTGAAAAAAGAACGCCCAGTGCGGGTGGTCTAAGGGGGGAAACGGGTGGGTGCGGGAAAGGGATCGGGAATTGTGTTTACCGCTAAGCAATACCGTCGTCGACGTTGGTTTTACCGTGTGGTGATAAAGAATTCGGTGATTAATAACCGCTTCATGTATTTGACCATTGTGTGCTTTTGGACCATTGGAGAGGGAAACGACTCCCTTGAGATAGCCATTATAATTTAAAAAAAAAATTAAAATATTTTACAATGTTTACACTACATAAATCAACCCAAATCACAATTTATCTCATAAATTTCATATCAAATTCTCACTAACCCTTTTTCTCATTTCTTCAAAACTAATCTCTAAAATGGCGGATGAAAAGATGTGGAACGGACTTTTGGTGTTTTGAAGTCAAAATGGGTATAATGAATCGGCCAAATGCATGCTAGGACTGTGAAAAAAAAATAGGTATGTGGTGTATACGTGTATTATTTTACATAACATGATTTTAAAAGACAACGAAAACCCGATAGCACCGGTACTCATTCGAGATCCTCCCGTCCAACCCGCTCTCGATGACAGTGTGTTAAACGAACTTATAGATGATGATACACATTGGAGACTAAAACATGATCTCGTTGAGCATCTCGGTTGTCGCAACCCCCGATCCCTTATCTGTCCCGGGAACGGGCGGCCGCGAACATTCGTTTGTGGTGGTATCAGTTATTAATTTGGCAGCGGAAATTTCATCAGGACCGTAGTTAGGAAATATTTTATCAGAGTAAAACCACCTTATTTGATATTAATAATTACATGGGTAAAACCCAAGTTTCTTATTACAACATTTTTATAGGGTTAAACCCTCTTTTATTAAGTTTAAAACATCATATTTTAGGTAACTTTTATAGCCACATTTTTCCAAGCCTTCGGTGCTCTCCAGCTGGCTTTTTACTAATTGGCTTTCACATTGTGTTACCTGAAACTCGTTTTAAAACATTTGTCAGTGGGAAATACTGGTGAGTGAATCCCAGTTTAATCAACAAAAGTTTCATCAATTAACACAATATTGAGAGCGATCACAATGTTTATTTCTACACAATTACTCATTCAGTACTTGCCACTCGACCGTATCTATGGCTATGGTCATATCACACATTGGCTAACCCGTTGTCCAATTGTGAAGATTATCAAGTAATGTATACAAAACCCCATAATATCGGCAGTAATTGAAGAACTACAAAGACTCAATCACTGCTTAATCGCATTGTAAAACATTTAAGGTTTTGTAAAACAGTTGATAAAATGGTTTACAAAAAGAGGATAAACTCACAAAAAGGTTTATAAAAAAGAAGGATTACTCACATTGCTGTCTTAGACTTCTTCTAAGGATTTCCTGTGATTAATCTATAATTTACACAAATGTACATATGTTAGTATAATAACCCTTTATTTATATTAACGATACCTTCCCCGAGACGGTATTCCAACAACTACGTCGGGCAGAACCACGACAGTCGTTACGGAATCCTGGATCAATCGGGCAGCGTATCTAATACATAACTGGGGTTATAATACTTACAACAGAGCAGAACCTCGCTAATTAGGGGGATATAATACCCGTATATTATGCCTACTACTTCAGAATTCGTTTAGAAAGAAAGAAATGAGCGAGTTTTGTTGAAGGCTCGATGCCTTCTTATATAGGGCTGGAAATCAGGTTTCTCGCTGCCCGCGTAAGTTTAGACCTCGGGCTACGCGGCCCGCGTAGTAGGGGGTCTAGGCTGTAGCTGATCCGGGTTACGAGTAGGTTCAACACGTTGCTGACACGTGTCACCACCAGGTGAGGCCTCGTTTGTTGCCCTCTCGCGGCCCGCGTAGGTAGTAGCCAAAGGCTACGCGCCCCGCGACGGCCTCATTTTTCTTGTTTTTATTTTATTTTTAAGGATATTTCATATTTAGGGCTCGGTTTTCACATACGGGGTGTATTTTAAGACATATAGGGGTATTTTAAAATATATTAGTGTGTCAGAAAAATAATTTGGAGAGTTGTTATATCCTCCCCACCTTGTTTTAGAACTCGTCCTCGAGGTCTACTGGAACAAGTGTGGATATTTCCTTTGCATTTCTGATTCAAGCTCTCATGTGTATTCTGGTCCTCTTTTGGAGTCCCACTTCACTTTGACCAGAACTAATCTCTTGTGCTTGAGGTTTTTGACTTTCCTGTCCTTAATCTGTAGGGGTCTTTCTACAATTTTAACTGTTCATTTACCTCTATATCTTTAAGAGGTACTATCAGTGATTCATCAGCTAAGCATTTCTTGAGATGAAATACATCATGTATTCCTGCCATTTCCTCTGGCAGTTGTAGCTGATAGGCTACAGATCCTATTCTTCTAATAATCTCAAAAGGTCCAATATACCTGGGGCTTAGCTTTCCCCTTTTGATGAATCTGACTACTCCTTTCCAAGGAGAAACTTTTAATAACATTTTATCTCCTACTTGAAATTCCAACGGCTTTCGCCTGTTATTAGCATAACTCTTTTGTCGATCATGTGCTGTTTTCAGTCGTTCCTTGACTTGAATAATTTTGTCAGTCGTTTCTTGCACTATCTCAGGTCCAGATAGTTGCTTTTCTCCAATTTCTGCTCAATAGACTGGGGTTCGGCACTTTCGTCCATAAAGTGCTTCAAATGGTGCAGCATTGATACTCGTGTGATAACTATTATTATAAGAAAATTCTATTAATGGTAAGTGATCGTCCCAATTACTTCTGAAATCAATTACACAAGCTCTAAGCATTTCCTCCATTGTCTGAATTGTCCTTTCGCTTTGTCCATCCGTTTGAGGATGATAAGCTGTGCTTAGATTCAACTTGGTTCCCATTGCTTTTTGGAAACTTGTCCAAAAATGAGAGGTAAAACGATTATCTCTGTCAGAAACAATTGATAAAGGAATACCATGTAATGAAACTATTTTATTTACATATAATTTAGCTAATTGTTCCATACTGAAAATTTCCTTCATTGGTAGGAAATGAGCTGACTTGGTTAGTCTGTCTATAATCACCCAGATTGTATCATTACCTTTTCTTGTTTTGGGTAATTTAGTAACAAAATCCATTGTTATCAATTCCCATTTCCAAACTGGCATTTCTAACTATTGCAATAAACCTGAAGGTTTCTGATGTTCAGCTTTGACTTGTGAATAGGTTAAACACTTTGCAACATAAGCTGCTATATCCTTTTTCATTCCTATCCACCAGAAATTCTTTCTTAAGTCTTGATACATCTTATCACTTCCAGGATGCATCGTATACTTAGACTTATGGGCTTCTTCTAATATAAGGTGGCGTAGGTTTCCTAATTCAGGTATCCATATTCTCTTCTTATGGAATCTCCAAATTCCATCTGTTCCTTGTTCTAATTCACTAATCATTTAATTTTTCAGTATCATCCTTGATTACTGATTCTTGTGCTTTTCTTATCTACTCATTTTCAATCTACTTGTAGATTTAATTTAAAAGAACGTATCCTTTTTGGCTTTTCATGATACTTTCGACTTAAAGCATCAACAACTACATTTGCCTTTCCTGCATGATACTGGATATCATAATCATAATCACTAAGTAATTCCATCCAGCGTCTTTGTCTCATATTTAATTCCTTTTGCCCGAAGACATATCTTAAACTCTTATGATCTGTAAAAATGGTAAACTTACTACCATAAAGGTAATGTCTCTAAATTTTCAGGGCAAAAATTATAGCTCCTAATTCTAAATCATGGGTTGAATAATTTTCTTCATGATTCTTAAGTTGTCTGGATGCATAAGCTATAACCTTTTGGCGTTGCATCAACACACATCCGTAACCTAATTTAGAAGCGGCACAATAGATTACAAAATCTTTAGTTCCTTCTGGTAACGCTAGTATAGATGTATGGGTTAATCTTTGCTTAAGGGTTCTAAAGGCTTCTTCTTGTTTTGGTCCCCATTCAAACTTAACGAATTTACAGGTTAGCTTAGTTAAGGGAATGACTATTCTAGAGAAATCTTGAATAAATCTTCTGTAATAACCGGCTAGTCCTAAGAAACTTCTAACCTCAGTTGGTGACTCAGGGGTTTTCCACTTGGTAATTGCTTCGATTTTGGTGGGATCTACATGAATTCCTTCATGATTAACTAGATGTCGAAGAAACTGAACTTGTTTTAACCAAAACTCGCACTTCGAAAACTTAGCATAAAGTTTTTCTTTTCTTAATAAACTTAGAAGTGCGTGCAAATGCTTTGCATGTTCTTCTTTACTCTTAGAGTAAATGAGAATATCATTTATAAAGACAATTATGAATTTATCCAAATATGGCTTACATATTCGGTTCATCATGTCCATAAATGCAGCTGGGGCATTGGTTAAACCAAATGGCATGACAGTAAATTCATAATGACCATACCTTGTTCTGAAGGCAGTTTTAGGAATGTCCTCTTCCTGTACCTTTAATTGATGATATCTTGACCTTAAATCGATTTTAGAGAAAAATCGAGCTCCTTGCAATTGATCGAACAGATCATCGATTCTTGGTAATGGATACCGATTCTTAATCGTGACTTTGTTCAATTCACGGTAATCAATGCACATACGCATTGATTCGTCCTTCTTTTTAATGAATAAGATTGGCGCTCCCCATGGCGATGAACTTGGCTGTATGAATCCTTTTTCCAACAATTCATCTAATTGTTTCTTCAGTTCTTGCATTCCTGCGGGTGCCAAATGGTAAGGTGCTTTGGCAATCGGTGCTGTCCCTGGTAGCAGATTAATTCTGAATTCAACTTCCCTATCTGGCGGTAATCCTGATAATTCTTTAGGAAATACATCTGCAAACTGAGATACTACTGAAATATCTTTCAGTTCTTTTCCTTTAGTGTTAGTGATTGTAGAAATCAAATACACTAATGATCCTTTTCTTATATAACTTGCAGTTTTCATCACAAAGATGAATTTTGTGGATCTAAAGGTTTTATTTCCTTTAATTGTGATATTTTCACCCCTTGGTGAATTTACTTGAATTGACTTTTGATCACATAAAATACTAGTTTTATTGGCTATTAACTAGTCCATTCCTAATACAATATCAAATCCTGCCAGATTCATTAGGTAAAGGTTTGCAATAAACTTATGGTTTGAAATTTCTATTCTTGCTCCCTGCAAGATTTCAGAAATCCTAACGGTTTATCCATTTACTGTCTCTACTAGACATTCTTTGTGGGAGTTTAGTTAATGGTTGATTGAGAAGTTTTCCAAATGAAGTATTAATAAAACTTTGGTTTGCAACAGAGTTGAATAATACTTTAGCAAAAACATTATTAACTTAAAACGTACCGGCTATCACGTCTGGAATCATCTTGTTGTCAGAACAAATGCTTTAGCATTTTCTTCGGTGCTTTAGTCATTTTAGCTAAGTTTAAATTACATGTTTCTTATAGTAATGCAAGAGGAATTCTTATACTTTTGGTGGCATCCCAACTTTAAAGAGTTACTGCCGTTCATTTTGTCGTACGAATTACGAGAGTGGTGATTAAACGAAGTAATGTTTGTCAGCATAATTTATAGATATACACATGCTGATAAATCTAAATTTATCTTTTGACATACCTGTTCATGATTTACCCTTAAGGGTCAGTTATTAAGGCTTTCGAATTTCCTTATAGATATACATATTTATATAATCATATATTTCATGTACACCGTATTCATAAGGTCAATATGTATAACAGGTTTACGTTCCCAAAAATAGGGCAGACATCGTTGGAGTGATTTTATTAATCTATACCCCATCTCACCCGGTTTCACCGGAGAGGTATCCTCATCTTACCCGGACAAACTGGAGTGTTTACCACATCATACCTAGCCTTGCCGGAGAGGTAATTATCATTGTATTTCCTATACTTAGAATCACAAATTTTCATCATTCATTATAGCTTGTATCAAGAAACATGGAAATTAGTATTCTCATGATAGATCATATTCTAGAATCGAGTAATACTAATAAACAAGAAATAACAGTGGCCAAGTGTTATTGCTTATTTATCATATTTGCACTTTTCTAGTTATCATCCTCATGTCATACCAATATTTATCACAAATTATCTATTCAATTAATTAGCTTATTTTAAAGCTTATACTAAGGCATTGAGAATTTCTTGTACTACTAGGTATTAGGTTTTAGGTTTCTATTATTATTATTATTATGGTTTTCCAGGTTCACTTCGTTGTTTCTCTGAACATTTATCAAGTATTAATTATCACAGACTAATATCTAGTACAATTATTTAAGTACAATTATACAAACAGATTGATTAAAAACGGCGAACATTGCGACTTATATATATATATATATATATATATGTATTTATTACAAACTACAACTGGAATTCAAAATATACTAGTGATTATGCATCCGTAACTTATTTTAGTCTATCTAGGTTATAGGAGTATTATGCTCAACATGCTTTTATGTAAGGTTTATTCTATCTCCTGTCTCTACTAAGTTGTTATCTAATGGGCGAAGTTCCTTTAAAGTTTCTGGCTCATAGGTGGCATGGGTGCTGGTACTGGGTCAGGGTGTTCAGAGATAGGTCGTTTATAAGGTTATAGGTTTTCCTGGTTGAGATATAATTCTATTGGTTGGTCTTGGTTTGTCGGTTCAATTATTTAATATAAGCTAGCATTTACTGCTGTAGTGGCTAACATATTGAGATTTACCCATTGTTTATCTAGTTCATCTTGGTTATTGCATGTTTCCTGAATTTGTGCTTTTATTTCCTTATTGATTATCACTCTCTTTGGTTGTGACTTCTTTATTTTCTTTCGACTTTTCCTAATAATCCAACTTCTCTTCTTAGTGGTAAATGGTTTCTCAGACTGTGCCTTACGAATAAATATTCCTTCCTCAGTATCTACTGAGTATCCTGAGGGATTTGGTTGAAATGAGGTTCCCTTATCTTTTGGTGAACTATCTAATTGACGATAGATGTCCGAAATTCTTTGCTTACCCATACTGTAGACTAACAAATAGTCAAATAACATAAAACACATAATTACATAAATTATTTCCTAACACAGAATTTAAAATTTAAGTGTCAGCAGAACACTTCTTTGGCTTAGACCAGTGGCTAGGTGTAACGCCCGTCTCCATTTATCAGGATTTTAATAATAAGATACACATTTTATATGCTAAAATGTGACTTTACAAAAACTTGTTATACTAACATTCCTAAATAATTACAACGTTTCAAAAACAAATTTAAAAGTCTTTACATAATTCACTTATAATAACACAATTCAAGATTTGACGCGGAAGCTTCATTTAACGTGTGTTCGGTTCTTGCTCGACGCTTGATCTTCATCCGGGACTCTCGACATTCACCTATGATCAAAACCAACTTAGAAGTCAGTTTTGATAGTTAAATAACAAGTACAACAAGGAAATTGGGTCAAATAATCGAAATAATTAAAAAAATCAAAATTTTCAGCATTTAGGCCGTCGCCATGCGCGACGGCAAAAGGGTCTGTCCGTGGCGCGACGCCACGGTCTTGTTTCGACAGAATGTTGAAGCTGGTTGCTGCATATTCCCAGAATAACCCGATTTCACGGAAACGAGCATAACTCTCTCGTTTTTAATCCGTTTTACCCGATTCTTTTTCCTACGCGTCCGTAATTTAATTCTCCATCTTATGGAGTTAAAATCCAACATCCGGATTAATAAAATTTCAGACTTTTAAGTCTTCGACTTATTACCCTTTTTACCAAATTTTGACCCGTTCGTGTTTTTATCAAACAAACATGTTTATTTGATCTATAAACTCATGAGATTCATAATTTCAATATCTCCTATCATATTAATCATAAATCATGGGTTTCTTACTTAATTAAAACCCGTTTACGATCAAGTGCTTATTTTGACCCATTAAGGGTATTTAAGCACTTTAAAGCTTAAAACCGCTTTCCTTCATTTCTAGCATCATATACCTACATTTCTTATCAAGTAATCTTCCACCACAACTATATGTGTGGTGGATTAGATGTGGAAATCCATATGTTCCGAGTTTTACCCCTCGGATCATTGTTTTACGGCAAAGACTCCTATATAGTCATTTGACCCAAGTATTTACATCTTTCACATTCTATACTTATTCTAAGTATTTATTTACTCATAAAGCTCGTTTTCAAACAATCTTTATAGGTCGTTTGTTCAATTTAGCTTATAAGGGCTTTTTGGTCAATTTTCACCGTTCTTTTACGACGAAGGACTTTTAAATACTTGTTTGACCCAAAATCCGACCTTTTAACTATAATCTTATTTAGAAACCAATATGTTTCTAAAACATCATAATCATAACTCAATTTATTCGGTTTACCTAAAAGATAACCAAATATTTTATTTTAACCTTGTCTAACTCTTATAGAACTCCAAATTCTACATGATGAGTTGTATCATTATACATACCTGGCTCGGATCGATATATTGACCCGTTTCAATACCTTGCCTTAGTGGCTGCTAAGTGATAGCGATGTAAACATCCATGTGCTATTTATTTCCTAAATTCATACAACTCGACAACCCATTAGTCGATATTGTCAAAGGGTGATAATTTCACCTTTTGACCCGTTTGGTCTAAATGACCGATTATATTAGCGAGATGACATTTATTACCACCTCGTATATATGACTCGCTCTGGTTTACACCGTGCGGTCATTTTACTTATAAATTCATTTCTTAACACTTTTTGGCCTATTATGGCCTACGTAATAATTGTCTTTCAAAACTAACGGTTATGGTCAACGTGTGACCAAATTACCATTTTGCCCTTATTGGTTATTATGATTTACCTTATATGGTAACCATTAAAAGTACATGTTTCATTTGTCATAATATGATCGAATTACCGATTTAACTCATTTTTAGCCATCACTATGGTTTCTTATCATATTTGATTATCTTGTTCCGTACGTCTACACGCCGGAACACCATATCTCAATTAGGTATTTGTCTTTTTCGTAATTAATACGACAAAAGAATATTCTAAAATATATGGTTAGTGTAAGATATACTTACATTGCATCCGAATTACGCTTTTCCTTCATTCTTGATTCGTTTGACCCGCATCCTTCCCCAAGCTTTCACCTAGCTTGCCAAGCGTCAAACTATCATTGTAATTGTAAGATGGTTAGGTTAGTCATAATCATTTATGACTATTCCATCCTACGCTCTTTATGTCAAAATTATCATTTGATCATATCATTGGTCATTTTGACTTTAAAAAGTCAAACGGCCTATTAACATAAATAATTTACACGAAGTAGCTCGACTATTCGTTTAATTACTTGGCCAATTATCCGGTATCATCATTCTTATGTTACCGATTAAATCACTTTAACACATGATGCTATCAACATCTTTCTAATCAAGAATATTTCATCATCTCATCATATCATACTAAACCTATTTCATATTAAGTATGATTTATATACTCAAACACACAATTTGTTCAAGTATTTCCTGATTACTAACATGCATGATGATTCTAATCATAATCATATCATCAAATCCATCTTATGGCTAATACCCACTTAGCCTAGTGTGGGAATTCATTTAATCATTCAATTCATATCATGTTATGCATGATTTTCACTTAGGGTTTTGTTACTAAACATGTATACATCACTAATTCAGTCCTAATTTCTACGATTCATACCAAAAATCGCATATAGTGATGTTCATCCAATTTTTACAACTTCATGTAACAACAAAATTTTACATACCTTTTGATCCCCTCGACTTGGTGATCATTTGTATGTATTTGTGCCTTTGATTCAAGCCCGATTTGGCCTTCAATTTGATTGATTTTGTGTATGCTAGGGTTCAATGTAGAGAACCCTTTTTCTCCTGTGGAAATCTCGACCAGAACACACACTATATTGTGTGTTGTGGTGTTTTATTTTTAATAAATTAAAAACCATTTAAGTTCTTTGTCAACTTTGGTCCCTCCACTTATTCAAGTTTTATAAAGGGTGTTTTAACCAAGTTTTCTTATTATTTTAAAACACTTAACTAACTAGGTTGATATTCCTAGTTACTTAGTGGGTCCCGGGAGTTATAACCCGTTTTATTTTAAGTCCCGTTAACTCAGGCTCTTATAAACTCAAATCCTTAAAACTTTGATTCGCTTGTATTTAATATTAGAATTTCTTATTTAAATCCAAATATTTACCGGGTTATTTTTACTACTAACGGTACTTTACCCGTTTTCGGGGTGTTACACTAGGCTCTGCTACCACCTTCTGTCGCAACCCCCGATCCCTTATCTGTCCCGGGAACGGGCGGTCGCGAACATTCGTTTGTGGTGGTATCAGTTATTAATTTGGCAGCGAAAATTTCATCAGGACCGTAGTTAGGAAATATTTTATCAGAGTAAAACCACCTTATTTGATATTAATAATTACATGGGTAAAACCCAAGTTTCTTATTACAACATTTTTATAGGGTTAAACCCTATTTTATTGAGTTTAAAACAGTATTGAGAGCGATCACAATGTTTATTTCTACACAATTACTCATTCAGTACTTGCCACTCGACCGTATCTATGGCTATGGTCATATCACACATTGGCTAACCCGTTGTCCAATTGTGAAGATTATCAAGTAATGTATACAAAACCCCATAATACCGGCAGTAATTGAAGAACTACAAAGACTCAATCACTGCTTAATCGCATTGTAAAACATTTAAGGTTTTGTAAAACAGTTGATAAAAAGGTTTACAAAAAGATGATAAACTCACAAAAAGGTTTATAAAAAAGAAGGACTACTCACATTGCTGTCTTAGACTTCTTCTAAGGTTTTCCTGTGATTAATCTATAATTTACACAAATGTACATATGTTAGTATAATAACCCTTTATTTATATTAACGATACCATCCCCGAGGCGGTATTCCAACAACTACGTCGGGCAGAACCACGACAGTCGTTACGGAATCTAGGATCAATCGGGCAGCGTATCTAATACGTAACTGGGGTTATAATACTTACAACGGAGCAGAACCTCGCTAATTAGGGGGATATAATACCCGTATATTATGCCTACTACTTTAGAATTCGTTTAGAAAGAAAAAATTAGCGAGTTTTGTTGAAGGCCCGATGCCTTCTTATATAGGGCTGGAAATCGGGTTTCTCGCGGCCAGCGTAAGTTTAGACCTCGGGCTACGCGGCCCGCGTAGTAGGGGGTCTAGGCTGTAACTGATCCGGGTCACGAGTAGGTTCAACACGTTGCTGACACGTGTCACCACCAGGTGAGGCCTCGTTTGTTGCCCGCTCGCGGCCCGCGTAGGTAGTAGCCAAAGGCTACGCGCCCCGCAACAGCCTCATTTTTCTTGTTTTTATTTTATTTTTAAGGATATTTCATATTTAGGGCTCGGTTTTCACATACGGGGTGTATTTTAAGACATATAGGGTATTTTAAAATATATTAGGGTGTCAGAAAAATAATTTGGAGGGTTGTTATATCGGTATACTAGATTTACCCCATCTATTGGTGGAATCCGACGAATAGTAGTAATTTTATTTAGTTTAATTTAATTTAGTTAAATGTAATTTCATTTATTTTTAGTTTAATGTATGTTTTTTTAATTTATCATACTTTTATTTTGTTAAAAATATGTTTTATTTGTTAAGTTATGTTTTATTTATCAATGCTAATTTATAATAAAAAGAAAAAAATAGTTTACCTCTACCAAAGAGAGGTCATCACCCCCTTATGTTTTTGCGCAAGAGAGAACTTAGAGAGGGGAGTTGACACGGTAATAGATAATTGGATGGGTGGAAAGTTTACCTCTTCTCAGAAGGTGATCACCCTTTTCACCCTAAAATCATATTTTCACACCCTACAGCTATACGGCTCGTATATGAGCCGTATAACGTTATACGGCTTGTATATAATGTTATACGGACCGTATAGGAGAATATTGCAAAAAAAATATGTCAGAAAATGTTTTTTTGTCTTCATGTAAACGGGTCGTATAACGTACGACTTGTATATAATTTTATACGACCCGTATAGAAAATGTGAAAATAAGATTTTAGGTGTCGCAACCCCCGACCCCTACTCCGGGAGCGGGAGCCGCGAACAAGTCAAGTGGTATCGGTGTTTATTAATTTTGGAGCGGAAATGAGACATCAGGATCGTAGTTAGGAAATAAATATCAAACTTTCAAAACACCAAACTTTTATAATAAATAAATGGGATAAAACCCATGTTTCATTCACAATACATTTATAGGGATAAACCCTAATTATTGAAAACATAATCTCCTTTTATTTAGGTAACTTTTATAGCCATTTTCTTAAAGTCTTAGTGTTCCATAGCTGGCTTCTAATAGCTTTCACATTAAGTTACATGAAACGCGTTTTAAATTTTTTTTTATCAGCAACAAATACTGGCGAGTGCATCCCAGCTTAATCAAAATAAGCGTTTATAACTTTAAAGTATTGAGAGCGATTACAATGTTTATATCTACCCAATTACTCGTTCAGTATTTGTCATCTTGGCAGTTCCATGACTGTGGTCATATTACTATTGGCTAACCCGTTGTCCAATAGTAACGCTTGACTAGTAGTGTATACAAAACCCCACATACTGGCAGCAATTGTAGAATACAAAGACTCAGTCACTGTTAAGTATAATTGAAAATATTTGAGGTTTTGTTAAACAATTTGGTAGAAAAAGAGAATGACTCACTTTGTAGACTTAGGTATTTCTATAGCTTTCTGTTGCTTTTTCTTATTATTTTCTATAAAAAATATACAATGCATACATGTTAGTAAGAAAATCACATTAGCCATACAACACGAGACAGAACCTCAACGAACTTAGTCAGGCAGAGCCTTGACATGCCTTACGGGGCCTTAAATCAATAGGGTAGGTTAACGAATTAGTGATCGGGGTTAAAATACTTACAACGAGACAGAGCTTCGTGTTTTAAGGGTATAATACCGAGCTAATTTTGGCTATAATATAGACAGAGAGAATGAAGAAATGAACGAGGATTGAAGGTTGAACTAAAGCTCCTTTTATAGGTGAAATCGGCATTGGCTCGCGCCCCGCGACTCCCCCTCCCCTTTTCTTTCGCGGCCCGCGAGAGCATCCCTAGCTACGGCTAGGGTTGCTGAATTGCAACGTAGACTCGCTACACATAGGGACACATGGCGTCATGGGTATCCAACAAGCAAACGGGTCTCGCGCCCCGCAAGGCACACAACCAAGCTGGTCGCGGCCCGCGAGCGCCTTCAAAACCTTATTTTATTTTATTTTTAATGAAATTAGGGTTAGTCGGGTCTGGTTTCTCGTGTACGGAGTGTTTTAGGGTGTTTTCAAGGGTTGATGTGTCCTGTCCCACACCCTATAGCCTAAAGGTGTGAGAATAGTGGAATTCTTTCTATAAGGCTGGAGGGTGTGGTTGGAGCCCCCTTTAATTTGCATTGTGTGGATGAAGCTTCCTATTAAAAAAAAAATGGTATTGGTTGAAATTGATGTGGGCCCCACCTGAACCCTTCTTCCTTCTCGTTACCATGATAGAGCCCCATCAATAGCGCCCCCTCTTGAATTGCATGGTGTGGATGTATAGCGCATTGGGGCGCTATAGACGATGATGTGGCGAGGGTGGCGCCCCCACACCCTCCGGCCTAATAAAAAACAAATATTCATTCTCTTTTGATTTGCACCTTAATCGTGTTTAAACTATTACGAGTTGAAGTGGGTTAGACGGCGGTTCATGATAAGATATAGTGGGGCAGCAAGTATCAGATTCTCTCCCTCTTTATCAATTTCAACGGGTGCGCACGATAAGTTACCTGAAAAGCGTTTTAAAAGGATTTTATCAGCAATAAATACTGGCGAGTGCATCCTAGTTTAATCAAAATAAGCTTTTATAACTTTACAGTATTGAGAGCGATTACCATGTTTATATCTACCAAATTACTCATTCAGTATTTGTCATGTTGGCAGTTCTATGACTGTGGTCATATTACTATTGGCTAACCCGTTGTCCAATAGTAACGCTTGACTAGTAGTGTATACAAAACCCCACATACCGGCAGCAATTGTAGAATACAAAGACTCAATCACTGTTAAGTATAATTGAAAATATTTGAGGTTTTGTAAAACAATTTGGTAGAAAAATAGAATGACTCACTTTGTAGACTTAGATATTTCTATAGCTTACTGTTGCTTTTCCTGATTATTTTCTATTAAAAATATACAATGCATACGTGTTAGTAAGATAACCCAAATCACATTAGCCATACAACACGAGACAGAACCTCAACGAACTTAGTCAGGCAGAGCCTTGACATGCGTTACGGGGCCCTAAATCAATCGGGTAGGGTAACGAATTAGTGATCGGGGTTAAAATACGTACAACGAGACAGAGCTTCGTGTCTTAAGGGTATAATACCGAGCTACCTTTAGCTATAATATAGACAGAGAGAGAAGAAATGAATGAGGATTGAAGGTTGAACTGAAGCTCCTTTTATAGGTGAAATCAGCATTGGCTCGCGCCCCGCGACTCCCCCTTCCCTTTTCTTTCGCGACCCGCGAGATCATCCCTAGCTATGGCTAGGGTTGCTGAATTGCAACGTAGACTCGCCGCACATAGGGACACATGGCGTCATGGGTATCCAGCAAGCAAAGGGGTCTCGCGCCCCACGAGGCACACAGCCAAGCTGGTCGCGGCTCGCGAGCGCCCTAAAAACCTTAGTTTATTTTATTTTTAATGAAATTAGGGTTAGTCGGGTCCGATTTCTCGTATACAGGGTGTTTTCGAATGTTGATAGGGCTTTATCCCACATCCCATAGCCTAAAGGTGTGAGAATAGTGGAATTCTTTCTATAATCAAAACAAATATTCATTCTCTTTTGCTTTGCACCTTAATCGTGTTTAAACTATTGCGAGCTGAAGTGGGTTAGACGGCGGTTCATGATAAGATAAAGTGGGGCAGCAAGTATCAGATTCTCTCCCTCTTTATCAAAAGTTTTTTCAATTTCAACGGGTGCGCACGATAAGCGTCACCTACGCCTAAATCTCTCTTTGTTCCTCTTTTTCAAGTTTATATATTTACAACCACACGCCCTCCTTATTCACTGACATTTCATTGACTTTCTAACACACTTTCTCTCTCTACTTTCTCTCTCTAAAACTTCAACTCTCTCTCTCTCTCTATGGACGATCTTCCTTCCGGTTACCGCCCTAACGTCGGCGTTTGTCTCATCAATTCCGATAATCTGGTAAATATTTTTATCTTTTTATTCGCATATAAATTTGTTAATCAATTAGTAATCTACTCTGTTTATGCTGTTACTACTGCACTCTTGTTGTTGTTGATTTGTTGTTGTAGATGCTTGATTTGTGATTCACGATCAGTTATTTTATTTTTCTCAATTGAAATTGAAATTTGATTCTGTTATGTTTTAAGTTTACGATCTGTTGTTGTTACTGTAACTGTATTCTGTTTGTACGGTTTATAGCAAAATTTGTGTGATTTTTCAGTTTTGAAATTTGAGAAAAGTTTTTTATTGATTTTGGAACCGGTACATACCGAATAGTACCGATATCAAAATATCTAAAGTACGAATACACTACCGTATATGTTCGGTCAATACTGTACGTGAACCGGTACTGTACCGATACTGAAACTTTTGAGTTAGAGTTAATTACGGTTAAAAATCACTATTTCAGTCCATTGGTTTAAAAATTGTGTTTTCAGTCTCTGTGGTTTCACTTTCTTAACCATTTCAGTCCACCTCGTAACCATTTCAGTCCCTGTACTAACAGAATAAATGGATTGAAATGGTTACGAAAGTGAAACCACATGGACTGAAATCGCAATTTTTAAACTAATGGACTGAAATAGGAAAACAACAATTAACTCTTTGAGTTAAATTCAAAACCGAATACCATATCATATATGTTCTCTCGGTACTGGTAACACGTGTTGGTACGGTATTGTATAGTACCGATATCGAAATATGTCCAAAATAAACTGAATACAGTACCATATATTCGGTCAATACTGGAGCTAGTACCGTACCAATGGTACCGATACTGAAATTTTGAGCTATATTCAAAACTGAATACAATATCGTATATGTTCTGTCGGTACTCGTATAGAACCACATAGTACCAATATCAAAATATATCTAAAATAAACCGAATGCAGTACCAAAATTTTTTAGCTATATTCAAAACCGAATACCATATCGTATATGTTCTGTCGGTACTCGTACAGTACCGTATAGTACCAATATCAAAATATACTAAAATAAACCGAATACAGGACCGTATATATTCGGTCAATACCGGCAAGTGAACTGGTACCGTACCGATGGTACATATACTGAAATTTTTGAGCTAAATTCAAAACTGAATACCATATTATATATGTTCGGTCGGTACTGGTAAGGTATTGGTACAATACCACATAGTACCGATATCAAAATATATCTAAAATAAACCGAATGCAGTACTACCGTATATATTCGGTCAATACTGGTACGTGAATCGGTACCGTACCGATGGTTCAGATACTGAAATTTTGAGCTAAATTTAAAACTGAATACCATATCATATATGTTATGTCAGTATTGGTATAATACTGCGTAGTACCGATATCAAAATATATCTAAAATAAACTGAATACAATACTGTATATATTCGGTCAATACCGGTACGTGAACCGTTAATGGTACCGATACTGAAATTTTGAGCTAAATTCAAAATCGAATACAATATCATATATGTTGTGTCGGTATTGGTACGGTATTGGTATTCGGAATGCAATATCTCGCTAAGAGAAATCGCTTATCCAGCGTGATTTTGTTTTATAATTTGTGTTATTAGTTTTTGATTCCTGGAAATTGAGAGGAAATAGTGTATTTAATACGTTTGTTAGGTGTTTGATGCGTTGATAATTTTATTTAAATAATGTTTGATGAGAAATGTTATAAAACAGGTGATGAGTCTTCTCATTAAAGCTGGATTTATAATTGGTTTACTAGTCTTCTCATTGAAGTTGGATTTAAAAATAGTTTACTAGTCTTATCAGTGAAGCTATTTGTTTATTTAACTTTTCTGTAATAATTATATTGTTATGACTATGAGCATGTGGAAGGCCATTAAGGTTTTGTATTGGATCTGGATAAATCATAAAACTGTTATATAAATGGATATTATGTATGTCTCCATGGATTCAATATTTAATTAAATATTTTATCTGGGATTTTTAATAATTCAACTTTAGTTAGATACTGGCCAGATAAAACCTGTTTGATTCCTTAACAAATTATTTTTGACTTCATGTTCTGTAGATGTAACAACTTTGGAATATTGCTCAATATGATCAAAGTTATGTTTACTGCTGTACTGCTGTTTGTGTAATTTTATAGTTATAAAAAAAAAGATCACTTGTAAAATAATATTAGTATTTGTGTAAAGTTTCTGAATTTATGTAAATAATTGCATGCAGGTGTTTGTAGCTTCCAGATTAAATGTACCAGGAGCATGGCAAATGCCACAGGTAAATAAAGAACACTCTAAAATTGTTTTTTTTTTCCATTTTGATTTTCATATTACATTAGTCACATACATGTGAATATATGTACTAGCATTTTTAGATAAAATGTATGTATATTAATTTCTAAGTTTTGTTATTAGGGCGGTATTGAAGAGGAAGAAGAGCCACTGTCTGCGGCAATTAGGGAGCTTCGAGAAGAGACTGGAGTGGTTTCGGCTGAAATAATCGCAGAGGTTAGTTTCAGATTATAATGCATTCGCATGCCTCATGTTTCTCTCATCAATTTCAGTATAATACATATGTATAATTCTGTAAGTTTTGTTCTCAAATCTAGGGCCGGCACATCGTGTCACCTGTCAACCTGACCTGTTAAGACACGAACCCGAAACAAAATCTTATTGTGTCAGATTTTTCAAACACGAACCCGAACCTGATAATGTACAGGTCACACGAAATGACATGTTAAGACACAAAAAAAAATTACCAGCTTATCATACAACCTGTTAAGACACGAATACGGCTTGTTAAGACAACGGTATTCTTTTATTTAAAATTAGAAGCCCCACATTTTTTTATTTAAAATTATAAACGTGTCATTAACAGGTCTTAACGTGTCAACCTGTTATAGACACAAAACCTGTTAACTTCGTGTCGTGTTATCGTGTTAATGTAGAAATTGCTATCCCTAGTCAAATCTAGTATTTGTCACATGCATCATGATTTTACTAAATTATCAGCAAACATCTCTAATTTGTGTTGCTCTGCCCAAAGTTTGATCAAGTGATTCTTTTCTTGAACAATACATAGTTTCACGTGACAAACTAAACATTTAATGATACATAAAACTGTATAGTTCTTGGCCCATATGTTAGCACGTTAGCATAATGGGCTCTTGTATTCTCACTATGTGACACAAAAATATACAAATGGACAAACCTTTATGGTATTAAAAAGGCCAAATTGGACTCAATATCTCTTTTTCTCTCTAAATCTCGGCACTATCCCTTCTGAAACTTCACTGCACCATTAGATTTCGAAAAATAACACATTTGACTATTATAAGTTATAATTTTTTTCGTGTGGTTTTTGCATACATAGGTCCCAAAATGGCTGACTTATGACTTCCCACCGGCTGTTAAAGCAAAGGTGAATCGTTTATGGGGAGGGGGCGAATGGCACGGACAAGCACAAAAGTGGTAAGGAGTATAAAACATCATGGATATCTTCTGGACCCATGAACCTATAGTTTAAATTTTACTAATGAAGTGAATTAATAACCTTAGTTACCAAGTTTAAACTTTTTTTAATCAATGATTACTAGGTTCCTCATGAGACTGACAAAAGACGAAAGTGAAATCAACTTGGCAAGTGGTGAAGTTGACCCGGAATTCTCAGAGTGGAAATGGGCAAGCCCTGAAGAAGTCATCGAACAGGTTAACCTTCTCTTCTTCATTTCATAAAAACATGGGACACGTTCAGGTCCTGAAAGCCGAGGCGAGAGCTTCACGTATACGAGGCGTTGCTCTATGCACAACCAAAATCTGCATCTCTATCGTCTATTTTCATATTACCCTTTTAATCTCCTCATCCTTTTGGTCATTTTTTAAAATATTAGACCTAGGGGTGTCAATTTCTGACACGACCCGAAAACACCACACGAACCTAACACGAAATTTGTGGGTTCGGATTTAGTATAAACAGGGTCGGGTCATTTTCAGTTTGAACCCGTGAACCCGTTTAGCTAAACGGGTCGGGTTCGGGTCAACCCAGTCGGATTGACGGGTTGACCTGTTTAACCCATTTATATTATATTATGTTCAGTGTCATAAATTAAATTGGGTTTGTATTTTATGCCATAAATATAACTTAAAAAGAGAAATTGACCTTAGATTTTATAATTTATATGTGATGTCTGTTTTTTTTTTGGTAAATTTTAATATAATATACTAATTTGTAGAAAAAACTTAAAAAAATAAAAAAAATTTGGTTGACCGGGTCGTGTTTGGGTCAACCCACGAATATTCGGGTCGTGTTCGTCTAAAATTTTTGGGTTCGGGTCAGGCTTAACCGGCGAACACAACCTGTTTAGCACCCCTAATTAGATCTCCTCATAACACTTTTTTGACAAATTTTGACCCACACGAACATGAAGCACCGCCTAAAGGTCATGAGGCGCTTTTCCAATTGCCTCGAGACACGCTTTTTAAAACCAAGTTTTTCTTAATTTTTCTTTTCTTTATGTTATGTATATATTTTCATTTTTTACGAACTTGCACCGATATGGGTACGTGACACATATAATAACAAACAGGCGGTGGACTACAAAAGGCCGACGTATGAGGAGGTTATTCGGACGTTTAAGCCTCATTTAAACGATGGTGGAAAAGCGGCTGCGAAATGTAGGTCGACTAAATGGTGAACGTGTCATGCGAGGTTGGTGTTTCTAACAGAACATTTGTTACGGTATAAGGTTTGGAATTCAGAAGTTATTGCACTTGCTTCCTTGTAAATGCATGTCTTGATTTAAAAAACTTGTTAGTTAGGTGTCCATTTGTTCGTGATAAAAATGTTTCCTTAATTATAGTTTATTGCTTTTATTCTTTTGTGGTTGTTTCTAGCCTAGTTAATAGTCACTTGTACATGAATGTGATGATTAAAAGTTAAAACCTTCTCAAATTATGCATTTGGTCCTTATATTCTAGTAATTAGACTCGTGGTGCATTTTGGTTACGAATCTAGTCGTTCTTGCGCTGTTAGGTTCCCCCACATACTTTGCACGTGTTGGTTTTAAAAAGAGAGAGACGCACAAAAGCGATGGTATCTCAAGTGAGGCGTGAAGCGCAAAAGCGGCGGGCTTATCATACCTGAGGCGCAAGGAGATTATATACATGTTTATATATATATATCCCATAGGTTTTTAGCATCCCTTATAAAAAATATTGCTATAAATAAGGTTTATATGTGGTTTTACATACATGTACAAGCCAAAAAACATATTATACAACATTTTGATGCATAAAAGCAACACATACTCAAAGTACATAAGGTGTGCGCCTCATACCCAAAAAAATGCGCTTTTTGGCGCTTTATGAAAAAAGACGCGCTTTTTAAAACCTAGTTGCACGTACCCACAAAATGCAATCGTTGGGCGGTTCTAGCCTTTCTTAATCAGCCTTTCGACTCTCCCTTGTCTTCGACATCACTATTACAAGTTCTAACATGGATTTTGCTCCCACAGGGTCAAAGAGCTTCATCAAAGGATCATGAAGTTAAACAATATTATTTTGAAAAATTAAAGGTTGGACGTTAAGTCTTTACTTGGGCGGGCTTTATAGGGCCTTAGTGATTGTTATCTAAGAGGCATGTAACCGATCGAGTGAGAATAGCTCAAAGAGGCATTACAATACCGGCTAGGTATCCCGGCTCCTGGTCCGATCTTGAAAACACTGGCCTCCACGCATTTATAACCCAATTCGCAAGGAATTTTTTGATTTGGATAAAAAAAAGTTATTGTTTTGTTTATATGCCTACTAATATAACAAGTCAATTTAGGTTTACTTGAATTATACAATGGTTAAAGTGAGTAACTATGCTAACTTAAAAGGATCTAATTGGACAAGCACCACCCATCATCACCGCTTGTTGCCAACATCAATTAGTCGCTGCCACCGCCACTTCCACCTCTACCACCACCGGCCACCACATCACCACCTACTGGTCACTGATTTTTGTCTTCCACCGCTCGAAACCAACGGGCGTGCCCGCTTAAATATTAATTAATGGCATTTCTATGCTAAAATGACCATTTCAAGGTGTGTCCTGGAGTTTGGACTTTTTTAAATTAGTCATGTGCTTGTCTTGAATCTATAACAATGAGATCGGTGGTTATTGATACAACAACTTAGAAGTAAACAAACACATGAACCCGATATAAACAAACAAATGCATGGTCGGCCCAATGGGCTTTCTAGTCTAGGCACGGGCCTAGGGCCACCAAAAGATAAGGTCGATACAGTACTCTGGAAATCCACAACCTTTATCAGTCTTCTCCATAAAATCTTATTCCCAATTATGTCCTCAAAAAGGTGAAAGTATAACAATTCAGGTCTAACCTTCTCATTCCATGTAAATTTGGATCCGCATTCGCTAAATACCACATATACTTTCTTACCATATGAATGAACCCACAGTTCTATCATTATTTGAATTAAAAAATATATATATATATAGAAAGTGAACATGGTTAAAAGAGATACTTGCATAGCTGTTTAATCAAGGTGTTTTAAAGTGAAAATTTGATGTAAATGTAATATTGGACAAAATGCAATGATATAAACTTTTACCATAGTTTTAACAACCACGCTGAACCGGTCCAGTCAGATGGGACCCACACTATCACCCCCGTTCGATTCAGTACCACCACTGGACCGCTTTGTTTTGGGTCAACTAGTTATGTTGAATTCCATATTCAATCGGGCTCTCAGGTTTAGTGGTGGGACTAGGTTGAATGGTGCAAGATGGTGGTATTGGTCTCAATATGCAAAGGGATGCTAGTTTTGAACAAGAGCACGGGGCAACGACACTTATCAAGAGTGCGGATAACAAGGCAAGTTACGTGAGAGGAAACATCCATGTAATTTCTGGTGGTAAGTGGTGTACTCCATATTTTTGGGAGTTCAAATCTTACAGGGTGCATGTTTGTGTATTTTTCCTAGAAAATATAGCAATTGTTGTTAAAAAATGTAATGCATGGGTGTGCGACATTAAGAAATGACTTAAGCCGGAGCGATTGTTGTTAGACAAAGAAGGAAGATGAAGATATCCATATACCTAAGAGCAAGAGGAAACACTTGGAACTGAAATATGACATAAATTAACCTTTTTTTCTAGTAAAATGAATACAAATAGATGACTACTTATCAAATACATATTTATTTGGATCACTACACATGTATGTGCGTAGACATGTACATACATTAGTGTCTTTGTTTTTATGTGTGTACTTGTTTAAATGTTAGAAAAATAAAATGAAGCGTTTGGATTAGAAAATTCTAGAGATTATTTTTATCTTATTTTACATAAGAGAAATTTTATAGTATGTTATAACACGGCCCAAACCTTTGTTGGGCCAACGCATGAAGAAGCCCATTGTCCGTTTACAATAAATACAATGACCAACAAACAAAGAAACAAAGGTAAGATGCCGTCATTTATCAAACCTCTTTAGTTACACCGATGATTAAAAGCCGTTAGTCCAAAGTTTTCAGGATTAAAGTCACAGTTAGGCCTGGCAAATTGAGCGGGTCAGGCGGAATCGGTTTACTGGTCAGGATGGGTTTGGGTTAGAATGAGTTCAGGTCAATATGGGTTATGAGCTAAATGAGTTCGGATCAAAACGGGCCATTTTTTTTTAAAAAGTACCAATTTGATTTGGGCCAAAACGGTCATAAGTGGCGCTAATCCATATAGACTATATTAAGTTAAGAAGTTTATAATAGTTTTCCATTTTGACCTTTTTCTAATTTGAATAAAACAATATTGACGCTTTCTTTGTAATTGATTAGACCTAAATTAACCTGTTGTCTAATTTGAAGTGAATCAAGTGAACACAAATACAATATATTTTTGCGCAATCAAATCGTTCTTTATAGAATGTGTCGTGATTGCCACATATAGAGACAATCCTTACTCTTCATCTAGCCGAAACACTTTTAGTTGGATCCGATTATCATCTCTTTATTATGTTATTTTTTTAAATGACTAATATACACACACACAACTATATCTTTACCCCCCCCCCCCCCCCCCCCCCCCCCTCTTGTTTGCTAAATTGTTCTTCAATTCATAGCAAAACTCAAACCCTCAACCTTTACAGAAGGATACACCGTTTAACAAACCAAGATACCATCGAATTAAATGCCCTTTGGTGTTTGCTGAATTAATGGTTGTATAACAGGGGCGGATGTAGTATATCATTAGGGGTAGCACCCGCTATCCCTCAACTTTTTCGACAAAGTGTAATTTTTTTTTGTTTTTTTACGTTTTTTTTGTGTTACGCTACCCCTAAAATAAAATTATGTTGCTCCTTAAAATTTAGAAAAGCCCAACCCTCTTATCATCTCAAAGTTTTATTAAAAGCCCACTACACAAATTATAAGTTAAAAGCCCAATTAAAATGATAGATTAAAGCTCACATACTAGTTGGAATTTATTTTTGAAGGGGAAAAGTTGAACGTGAACATAGCTCGGCTCATCATGTTATGTTTTTCTGAAGCTTATGCTCAGCTCGGTTCGAGTCTACTTATTTGAGCTCAAGTTCGGCTCTCAAATAAAACCCAAAGCTCGAGCTATTTTGACAACAATCTAAAATGAGCTAAAAGCTCAGCTTGAGCTCGCTTAAACCAGTCAAAGTTCGGGTCAAACTCGGCTCACCAATGTAATTAGTTTAAATAAAACTTGTTTACATGAATAAAATTGCATATCAGAAAAAAACAGGACAAAACCAACATTATCATTATATTATATATTTAAAAAAAACTAAATTTTGTTTAGGTTCCACGAGGTTTGTATTTAAGACTCGAGCTTGGGCTCGATAACTAATGTAACACCCCGTGTTTCGAAGGTCAAAGTCAAAGTCAGGATTGAAGTCAAATGAAGAAAAGATTGCTAATTGCGATCTGTCACTCCTTGCTCAACTCCTGTTTTGACTTCTTTGAGTTGTAGATAATCTATTTATGTTATCGCGTTAGCTGTATTATGTGGAGTACTTGTTAATAATCGAGGTTTAATCGCATGATTAATCGATTTACCGCTTATCGCTATCGCACTCGCAACTCGAATTGTGTTTTCTGGATATTGTTTTACGTGTGTGTGCTATTTATGTGTTACTTGTGCATGTTATGTTTATGTTGAGGTGTTAATCGCAATCGAAATCGCATCGCAATCAAATCGAAACTCTGAACGCAAGTTGATTTTAGTGATTGTATGTTAGATATAGTAGTTGGGATTAAAAGTAATTTAATGGGTAACTCTATCGCATCGCTCGCTCGAATTGCATCGCAAAGCTCAACACGCGAATCGAAACGGCAAAACTCATCACGCCGAACTCAAGGATCGAGTCGCCAACCGACCGAGTGGCCATCCGATCGGATTGCCATCCGATCAGGTTGCCATCCGACCGAGTTGTCACCCGATCGGGTTGCCACCCGATCGGACTGCCACCCGATCGACCAGCCTATCTTCCCACTTTCCTTTTTAGGAAACCCTATAAATACCCCTCATATGTCACATACTCACATCACTTGATGTGACAGCTCTCACTCGACCCAGCTCGCTCCAGCCTTCATTTCTCTCGATTTCTTCCGATTCTTGTAAGTTTTCAACCTGAATCTTGTACTTTCTTGATCTACACGCACTCCTACACCTTTCTATCTTTTGAATCTTAACTTTTAACCGTGAAATTTGTGGATTTGAGGTGTTCTAGGATGATGTCATCATGGTGTTCTTATGAACTTCATGTTTTGGCTTCAATCCACCAAGAACAACTTAGATCTGGACGATTTCCACATGAATAAACAAAGATCTTGCATAGATCTGAACATATTCATGGTGAAAAAGATTGAAAGATGGTTTTCTAACTTTCTTTCAACTCTTTTACACTCAATGCACTCAAAACCGATAGAATCGGAGCTTGTTCTAATCTTCTACTCATTCTTAGTGATGTATTAGTTCCAGATCTGAATTATATCCGAGAGATATTGATTTCGGGTTTGAACATGAACTACCGACTCGAACCGTGAACCGGTCGGACTTGGGTGATTCCTGTTCGGTCGGGTCACATGGGTCGATATAAGGTTTCTGTTGTTCAAGCAAGATATCAAAACGTCTCGTTCAAAATTTCAAAACTTCAAACAGAAACAAGGGTTAGGATGATCAGACCGTCGGAACGGATTGTCGTCCGATCGGATTGCCATCCGATCGACCGGCCATCCGATCGGGTTGCACTTGGTTTCATTATTGAAACTTTTATTCAACCTTTTCAAGGATCTGAACGTTGAACGGATTGCCACCCGATCGGATTGCCATCCGATCGAGCGACCGTCCGATCATGTGACGCTTAGGACCTTGGTACTTGAACAATTTTCAACATGTTCAATATGCACGAATTGCCACCCGATCGGATAGCCATCCGATTGAGTGACCGTCCTGCTGTGAACTTGTTCTCAAACTGAGAAGCCTCGCCAATCGGATTGCTGACCGATCGAACGACCGTTCGATCGACCGACCTGAAAGGTAGAGATACTTCTCTATTTTTAAAATGCTACAACGAAAACTTCAAAGCACAAACCATCATACTCAAACACATCCTCACTAAACGAGGTGTCAATCCAATCGAATGGTCATCCGATTGGATGACCATCCGAACGGATTGTCACCCGATCGGATTGCCATCCGATCGGATTGCCATCCGATCGGATTGCCATCCGATCCTTGGTTCACCTATACCGTTTTGCGCGCCGCTTATCGTTTATGCTATCGTTGACTGTTCAGGCTAAACTCGCTCTAGCGCTCCCTTCAATTCATTAACTCTACCGCTGTGAGTATACTCGAACCCTTTTTGCTTTACGCACTTTTGGGTGTTACATACGTTACTTATTCTAAAATCACATCAAACACACTACGCAATACTTTACCGCTAACCGCTACTGCATGTTATACGTGACTCGATGAATGCTTGTTTGTTAGGTTTACACATAGATTGCTGTCTACCTGCATTAGCAACGATAGTACTATAGTTTGGACTCAGCACCTGTTCACTCAGGGGTTGTTAAGGACAATTAATCACATGATTCGACTGCCATGTGCAGTCAACCCGCAGTCATTGGTATTGATAGGATCATGTCGATAACTTACATGCTTCACATCACACGTTGTACGTGCTGGTTATGCGTAAACGATTTCGAACTCTATTATGCTATTATCAAACTTGTATGCTCACCTTTACACTATGTGTATTGACTTTTACTTTAACGTATGTGGCAGGTGCTTAAGATGCTAGAATGCCTTGTTTGCTGTGTGATGAAATCGAGGCTAGGAAAGAGTCTAGAAACAAATAAACAATTTATCTATTTTTGAAATCTGAGTTGTCGGATCATAATTTGTTTATGAGACAATTATTTGTAATAACTGTTTTATTTGGATATGTTATGGTATGGGACATGACGTTTTAAATATCTGGTAATTAATAGTTGTTATGGAACCTCATGGACAATCTGTTTCGCTCAGTGCCGCGCCCCGATGATTCCGCCATCGGTTGGGGTGTGACAAATTGGTATCAGAGCCATAACTATAGGGAATTAGGCCAGACTCGACCTAGTCTGGGTCGATGTCTTAGAAACGACCTAGTCTATAGTTAAGTACCAACATACCGACTTGTGCATGCCCTGTAGGGGTTTGTGTGCACTTACTTGCTATATCTCGCCATTCTCGCTTTTACTACACTATCACTGCATTCTAATCTTCGAAAATGAACGAGTGATCGGGTCAAGATTAGGTATGACAACCGCAAACTCTCGACCCAATCACTTGTTCGACCCGTATTTACACCTATAAACCTGAAAATCTGCGTTAAAATCCGTACTTTAACGCACATTTTCCCTCTATTTACATCAAAACAGGAATAAAGTCGCTAAGTTAGGGGTGAAACCCGAACCTTGATGACTCGTTCCGATTTTTATCTTGATTTTTCAACACTCTCACCAAAGACTCGACGGACTCCAACTACTTGAGGTGATACTGAGGCTGAAGGGATGCATGTCGATCGCTCGAATCGAAGCAAGAGCATAGTCCCGAAAGCCAAAATGTGCACTTAAAGTCTTTGTGAATAGTCGAACCCCTTTGGGTAGTCAATTCACTCTGGGTATGTTTAGACATGCTCGACACCCAAGATAATCTATGCTCGAATTTTATGTGTTTCGATTCTGGAATTGCCGCAGCAAACTCTGTGAATTGTCGATTTTATATGAATTTATGTGTTTTTATGTGATTACGTGTTTCGATTTTGGTGATTTATTCGTTTTCGCTATTCATTTCGACCAACACGCACAACTCGCACTGCTCATCTACCTTAAAATGCACACAAATCGCTGGTCATCATTCGCAATCGCTGCTCGACACTCGCAATCGCTGTAATTAACCGCTATACGCGCTGTGAAGGATAGGGAATGCGTGTAACATATAGCTAGGTTTCTGTATTCTGACTGCCTCATGTGTTTCTATGTTTTACGTGTTTATGTGTTTCTGTGCTCTACGTGTTTATGTGTTTATGTGCCTGTGCGATTCTGTGTTTATGTGGATACGTGTTCCTGAGCTTTAGGGTGAAACGCTAGACTATACTAGGGGTAATCGAAATTGTGTTTGAGTCCTGTGACGATGTCTGTTGTAGACAATGTCGTCATCTGGATCTCGCGCTACTCAAGCTGCTCGCCGAAAGCAGGCCGATAAATGCCTCGCCGCTATGATCACTAAACAAATAGCGAAGGTTGTTCCTCAGATCGTCAGTGAACTGTACGAAAATGTGAGCAAATCGTCTGAGGAGTCCATGACTGAAACCCCTAAGGCTGCTTTTAGCTTCAAGCAGTTCAAAGCTTGCGGACAGAAAGAATTTACTGGCGAAGATGGTCCTACGGCCTTATTTCAATGATTTGATTCGATCAAGGTCACCCTGCGCCAGAGTGGCTATCCTGACAATCTCCGCACTCTGAACGCTGCCGGCGTCTTCCAATCCCGAGCACTAGATTGGTGGACGACCGAGAGAAACAAACGCGGAAATGACGCAGCGTATGGTTTGACGTGGGACGAGTTGAAGGACATCATGTTGGAAGAGTTCTGCCCTCCCCATGAGCGCCAAAAGTTGGAGGACGAATTCTGGCATATCAAGTAGAAGGAGGGTGACAATGCTGCCTTAACTGCTCGCTTCAAGCAGCTTAGCATAATCTGTCCTGATCAAGTTAAAACTTCTGATATGGCAATCAAGAAGTATATACGAGCTCTGCCAGATTGTGTCGCGGATTTTGTGCAAGCTTCAAAACCAGTAACAATCGAGGAAACTTACCTGCTTGCCGCTGAAATAAATGACAAGCGAGTCAAGTCTGGCTTCTGGGATAAAGCCGCCAAGAATCTACATCAAGCTACCACCGCACCAACTGCTGAAGCCGCCGCCACCCCTCAGTCTTCAAAGGCCTCTCGTCGCAAGAGGAAGAACAACAGCAACTATAGCAACAAGAACTGTGCTGTCACCACTGGTGCCCCGCTCCAAGCTGTACCAGCTCAGCAGCAAACTCAACACCGCCAAGTCGCGGCACCAATAACCCAAGCACCACCGGCAAAACGTGCTTACACTGGTCCTCACCCCGCCTGCCCGACTTGTACCTATCACCACCCAGTGGGGATCGCTTGCAGATTTTGTGTACATTGCAACATGTACGGCTATTTCACCGCCAACTGCCGTACATGTCCTCGACAAGCTCCAGCTCCAGCTACTGCTCCCTGCCCCTCAAGGCCAACAAGCGGCTTCGGCACCCGTGGTCAATGCTAGAGTATGCTTTGCGTGTGGTGATCCTAACCACTTCGCAAACATGTGCCCCAATCGGGTTGTGAAGCAAGAGCAACCACAACAACAACAGCAGCAGCAGCCTCAGCAACAACAGCAACAAGCCGCTCGTGCTCGAACTTTTAATGTGCGCCAGGCTCAGGCTGACAACAACGTGGTCAATGGTACGTTCCTGGTGAATGGTATTTATGCTTCGTGTTTGTTTGATACCGGAGCCGATAACTGTTTTGTATCATTTGAGTTCGAAAAGCTCCTCAATCGTAAGCGCGCCCATCTCCCCTCGACGTTCGATGTTGAAGTTGCCACCGGAAGAACTGTCGCCGTCAACTCTGTTCTCCGTGATTGTACTCTCGAACTCAACAATCTCATCTTTCCTATCGATCTTATTCCAATGCAGCTCGGAAGTTTTGATGTCATAGTAGGCATGGACTTTCTTCGTGAGAACCATGCTGAAATTGTGTGCTTCGATAAGATGATTCGATTCTCGCTCGCTAATGGTGATCAATTATGTGTTTATGGTGAAGTCGCATCGAAGAAACTCCAACTCATGTGGTGTGTTCAGGCTAGCAAGTATCTCCACAAAGAATACCAAGCTTTCTTGGCAAACATAGTAGTAGCGGAGAAAAAGGAAGTTAAAGAGGTGAAAGACGTCCCCGTTGTTTGTGAATTCCCTAATGTTTTACCTGAGGATCTTACAGGCTTACCACCAAGTCTTGATATCGACTTTCGCATCGACCTCATTCCTGGAGCAAATCCCGTTGCAAGAGCCCCTTATCGACTTGCACCGTCCGAAATGCGCGAACTCTCGAGTCAGCTCCAGGAACTTCTTGATAAAGGTTTCATTCGCCCTAGCACCTCTCCTTGGGGCGCACCTGTCCTTTTCGTCAAAAAGAAGGATGGGTCGTTCTGAATGTGCATCGACTACCGGGAATTGAATAAGCTGACAATCAAGAATCGATATCCCTTGCCCCGCATCAATGATTTGTTTGTCCAGTTACAAGGCGCTACGTGTTTTTCTAAGATCGATCTACGCTCAGGTTATCACCAGTTACGCATTCAAGAGGAGGATATTCCCAAAACCGCTTTTCGCACTCGATACGGCCACTACGAGTTCGTTATTATGCCTTTTGGTTTAACCAACGCACCCGCGGTTTTCATGGATCTAATGAATCGCTTGTGTAAACCTTTTCTCGACCGCTTCGTCATCGTGTTCGTCGATGATATCTTGATCTATTCCAAGTCGAAAACCGAACACGCGCATTATCTACGTTTGGTTCTCGAGCTACTCCAGGGGAATCGACTCTATGCCAAGTTCTCCAAGTGTGAATTCTGGCTAGAGGAGGTTCAATTCCTCGGTCACATTGTCAATAGTAAAGGTATCCACGTCGACCCCGCGAAGATCGAAGCTGTCAAGAGTTGGGTTACACCTAAGAACCCGTCTGAAGTCCATTCTTTTCTCGGATTAGCGGGCTATTATCGCCAATTTATCGAATGATTCTCAAAAATCGCTATGCCGCTCACTTCTCTCACGCACAAAGACAAACCTTTTGTTTGGGGAGCCGGACAAGAGACCGCCTTTCAAACCCTCAAGTACATACTTTGCAATGCTCCTGTTCTCACTCTACCCGACGGAAACGATGACTTTATCGTCTATTGCGATGCCTCGAACCTTGGCCTCTGTTGTGTTCTCATGCAACGAGACAAGGTTATTACTTAAGCATCTCGACAGCTCAAGATCCATGAGAAGAACTATACAACCCACGACCTCGAGCTAGGCGCAGTTGTTTTTGCGTTAAAGATTTGGCGACACTACCTTTATGGTACCAAGTGTACGATCTTCACCGATCATAGGAGCCTACAACATATCTTTGACCAGAAGGAGCTAAATATGCGCCAACGCCGGTGGGTAGAACTTCTCAACGATTATGACTGTGAGATTCGTTATCATCCTGGCAAAGCAAATGTTGTTGCCGACGCTCTCAGCAGACGGAGCTATTTGCACAGCGCCCGTAATATTCAAGCCCAATATGATCTCGAAACCCTCATCCGCGACGCTCAACATGCCTGCTTTAATGAATGCACTTTGAAGAAGGAAAGGATTCTCAACGATGGAGCCCAGCTAGAGAATAAGTCGAATGGGATATTCCACTATCTGGACCGGATGACCATCCGAACGGATTGTCACCCGATCGACTGGCCATCCGATCGGATTGCCATCCGATCCTTGGTTCACCTATACCGTTTTGCGCGCTGATTATCGTTTATGCTATCGTTGACTGTTCAGGCTAAACTCGCTCTAGCGCTCCCTTCAATCCATTAACTCTACCGCTGTGAGTATACTCGAACCCTTTTTGCTTTACGCACTTTTGGGTGTTACATACGTTACTTATTCTAAAATCACATCAAACACACTACACAATACTTTACCGCTAACCGCTACTGCATGTTATACGTGACTCGATGAATGCTTGTTTGTTATGTTTACATATAGATTGCTGTCTACCTGCCTTAGCAACGATAGTACTATAGTTTGGACTCAGCACCTGTTCACTCAGGGGTTGTTAAGGACAATTAATCACATGATTCGCAGTGGTGAATATGTGTTACGAATTGCCCTGTGCAGTCAACCCGCAGTCATTGATATTGATAGGATCATGTCGATAACTTACATGCTTCACATCACACGTTGTACGTGCTGGTTATGCGTAAACGATTCTGAACTCTATTATGCTATTATCAAACTTGTATGCTCACCTTTACACTATGTGTATTGACTTTTACTTTAACGTATGTGGTAGGTGCTTAAGATGCTAGGATGCCTTGTTTGCTATGTGATGAAATCGAGGCTAGGAAAGAGTCTAGAAACAAATAAACAATTTATCTATTTTTGAAATCTGAGTTGTCGGATCAGAATTTGTTTATGAGACAATTATTTGTAATAACTGTTTTATTTGGATATGTTATGGTATGGGACATGATGTTTTAAATATCTGGTAATTAATAGTTGTTATGGATACTCATGGACAATCTGTTTCGCTCAGTGCAGCGCCCCGATGATTCCGCCATCGGTTGGGGTGTGACAACTAAACAAGTTGTAATTCAGGCTCATAGTTATCGATAGCGAATAGTGGCCAATAGCGACAGGCTACCTATATGCTACGCAGCGATAACGACGAAATGACGCTCGCTATTTCGTGTTTAGCGATAAAGTAGTAGAAAATTTTAAAAAGAAAAATATAGCTATTTATAATCATATACATATATTATAATACTAATTTTGTACTTTATATATCTAGATTTGTAAGTTTAGGAACTAAATGTAAACTAGTGAAGATATAGGGGGTTAAATGTTAAAATACACAAACTAGTTTCACTCTTTTTATGTTAAAATTTACAAGTTTAAAGAATGAATGTAAACCACAGAGGGGTTAAATTGTAAAACTACACATATAAATTTAAACCTAATCGTCACCCCATTTACCTCCGTCGTCCAGATCCATATGCGACTACCACCGCCATGAAATTACATAAAAGCAGTGGGAAAACTTCTACGAACGCCATCAAAACAAGGTACTTGATTCTTTCTTTCCAACAATCTAAGCCTCTGGTTCGCTCTTCCTCATTTCCGGCAGAAGTTGCAGCACCGTCGCCGGAATTTGCCATCGGACGTCGCTATTTGGTCGATATGTGGTCGCATAGTACCTTGTAGTGGCATATGGCCGAGTCGCTACGCTATTCGTGATAGCGTCCGCTATGGACACTATTGATAACTATGTTCAGGCTCGAGCTCGGGCTCATTAAGGCTCGGGCTTAATCGAGCTTTTAACCGAGCCAATCACGAATAGCTCTCGAGTCTCTAGGCTTGTTTACACCCTTAGAAACCGCACCCCCACTGTCACCACTCCTCCCACCGTCAGTCCGCCTCCAACATGTTCCTGATGTTCGGCCGCCCTCTGACTCATCTTCCGACCGCCCCCAAGTCCGACCCTCTGTTCCACACGACCAGCAGACCCATTGTTACAATTTGGGTGAGGAGTATTTGAATAATGCTTTAATTTGTGCGGTCGAAAGAGAAACTTTTGATAATGTAAAAGATGAAGATCTAATGGCTCGATTTCAAGCTTTCAAAACCGGATAGGAGAAATCTATTAGGTATGTGTTTTAACTTTTTTTTATCGTGTTTTTATTTTTCTTTCATTTACATTGTATGAAGTACGGTAAAAAAACTTTGAACGTTACCCCTGAAATTTTGGTCTAGATCCGCCACTGGTTGTATAAGCTCCATGTGCTATGCTCCACCTCGTTTTAACTTGCCCCTATCTCATACACCACACACACATCATCATCATCTTTTAGAAAAGAAAAACAATTTTTAGAAAATATATCCAGCCGTTCGAAAAAAAAAAAGTATTATCGACAACTACAAAAATAAAAATAAAAACATAAAGTTCCAAGGTGCAATCCTGATCAACAAGGCCCATGTCGACAAGTGATAGATGCCACTAGATAAGAAATCAAGAAACACATCATTGCAAGTATATAATGTAACTAAAACATTGTTTCCTCCCTATTGTTTTAACTAGTTTTTATAAAGATTCCGAAATAGATAGACCCCACTTTGCAATGCCACCCCAATCACATAATAGTCGAGCCATTCGTTAATCATGATTAGAGAAGAAAAACTTACGAGTTCCAAGCTATTAATACACGACAAGTTGGTTTATAGGTTGTTTAGGAATTTCTGAATGGGTAAGTGTTGAACCAGTAAGAGGTCTGAACAAGTAGGTGCTAGGCCGTAATAGGTCTGAACCATTAAGGATCGGTATAATGCTTAATCATTCAGAAACAAAATGTCTGACAAATTCAGATAAGAGGTCTTAACCATTCAGACTCAGTATAATACTTAACCATTCAGAGGCAAATGTCTGAACTTTGTCAGACATCTGCTCGCGAAACAAACAGTTTGAACCATTAAGTGTTGAACCAGTAAGGGGTTGTTTTTTTAGCTCTTAACGATGCTCTTAATGGTCCAAACATCTTATTGGTTTAACACTTAATGGTTCGCTTGCCTTTGAATGGTTAAGTATTATACTGAGTCTGAATTGTTAAGACCTCTTATCTGAATTGGTGAAACATTTGTATCTGAACGGTTAAACATTATACAGGCTCTTAATGGTTTAGACATTTTACTGGTTCAACACTTAATGGTTCAGACATCTTACTGGTTCAGCACTTACCAATTTAGAAATTGCCAAACAGGCCCTAAGATGTCTGAACTATTAAAAGACCATTAAAATCTGAAAGAGTTAATTAGTGTTTTCGTCCCTATGGTTTGTCAAAAATCACTATTTCAGTCCATTAGTTTAAAAATTGTGATTTCAGTCCTTGTGGTTTCACTTTCATAACCATTTCAGTCCACCTTCGTTAACCCCATCCATTTATTCTGTTAAGTACACGTGAATTGACCATAATGCCCTTATTAATAAAAAAACATAAAGATATCTAAATGAATTAATTACTGTTTTCGTCCCTGTGGTTTGTCAAAAATCACTATTTCAGTCCATTAGTTTAAAAATTGCGATTTCTTTTTTGGGTAAAGGGTTACCCCGGTGATTCTATATATTCACAGCCAAATAAAACAAGTAGTGTAGATAACCTACACTAGTTCAATCATGAGACATGCCCCATGAAAGTAAACAAAAATCCAAAACAATCAAACAAAAACCAAAAATTGCGATTTCAGTCCCTGTGGTTTCACTTTCGTAACCATTTCAGTCCAGTTTCCTAACACCGTCTATTTTACCGTTAAGTTTTTAATAAAATACCTAAATTACCCTTGTGTTAATTAAATATGGACTTATATGATTTTATTATTGGATTTATATGATTTTATTGTTGTATGACATATGGACTTAAATTGGATTTTAGGGTTCGACTTCGACCCACCATGGCTTCAATAGAAGTAGAAGTCTGGCACTATTTTTACATATATGGTTCCAGAATTTTAATTTTGGATTTTAGAATGAGAAAATTTCCAGGTAAGCATTATTTTTCAAAGTTAGTATGTTAATTGATGTTGTTAGGAAGATATTAATTGGGATGGGGTAATGCGTCGCCGGACATTAAGAGGGTGGGTTGTGATGCCGGAGAAGATGACCGGAAACTTTTGCCGGAAATGAGAGCAGGGATGCAGTGGGGTGGGGTAGCGTGGGGTTGTGTTTTAATAAGTGGGTCCTAGAATACACTCTTTTAAATTTCCATGGTTTTTTTATTTAATTAACACCAGGGTAATTTAGGTATTTCATTAAAAACTTAACGGTAAAATATAGTGTGTTAGGAGACTGGACTGAAATGGTTACGAAAGTGAAACCACAGGGACTGAAATAGTGATTTTTGACAAACCACAGGGACGAAAACAGTAATTACCTCATTTAGATATCTTTTTGTTTTTTATTAATAAGGGCATTATGGTCAATTCACGTGTACTTAAGTGAATAAATGGATGGGGTTAACGGAGGTGGACTGAAATGGTTACGAAAGTGAAACCACATGGACTGAAATCGCAATTTTTAAACTAATGGACTGAAATAGTGATTTATGACAAACCACAGGGGCGAAAGTAGTAAAACAGCCTTTTAGATAAAAGTTGGAGCATCTCCCCTTCTTATATTAATATAGTAATTTCAAAATATATACACGAGATATTAAATTCGTTTGGCATCCTATATTGACAATCTATTCTTTAACAACCACATCCGACCAATAGGTCGATGGTTTTGTGTGGCATGTGTTGAATGATCTACTATATACATGTGTAGGCTTACATGGGTCATAAAAGCCTTTGTATCATTCATCTTGGCTACTTTATGAGTTGGGGTAGATAAGTTGAATGAAGTCATAAAGAGTCGTATTAATTTTCTTTCCATCTCTGTCCAACATTTTAAACTTAAAAGGTTTTAGTTAGTTATATTGAGTGGGTTATGCTTGCACGTTACGACACTTCGGTTTTGAATAAAGTTTACATTGAACTTTGATAAAATAAATGTGTCGCAATGGTATATACAGAATTTTATAAAACATTATATTTGAAAAAAATACATAACCTGTTACATTGATCGAAAACTATAAAAACGAATACCGACATCAACTCCTATAAAACAGATACTAGTACCGTCGTCGTTCAGTTGGTTTTGGTTCGGTTTGTTTTGCTACCGGTATGATACCGCCAATAGGTACATTATTTTGAATACAATTGGATTCATTACAGTACTAGTAGTACTTGGCGTTGTTGAAGATACAAAAAAAAAAAAAACTTATTTACAACGTTTTCATTACACAAAAGTTTTTGGATGTAACCCAAAAAATAAGGTCGTGTTTTAAATCGATTGAAAACCATAAAAAAAACAAAAACATGTATTGTTTCGATATACTGATAACAGTACCGATATTGATTGATCAATATCCGTTCTATTCGTCACATCACCTGGTACGTACCAACACTCGATATAGTTTACAATATCAAAATTTACCTTATTCTGAATACACCTCCATTTTCAACAAAATGTATACCAGAATGACGAGAAAAAACAAATAAACATAGCCAGGCCCAATTTAGTTACACCTACGAGCCTAGGAGGTACATGCATGACATAGGAAATGTTGATTCTCACCAATAAAAAAGAGATGTCTTAATGAAGAGCCAACACCACATGATAGTGGCATCAACCCTAACTCTCCACTGTAAATAGACGATCACAAGGTAATACAAGGTAGTTTCTCACTGAGACTTTTACTTACACATGTACTTTCATGTACTTATCTTTTCCAACCAAATACTTATTCTCCTGTCAAAAGGTGGTCACAAGAAGACCCCTTTACATGTAGCAAAGCTCATAGTGTCCTGTTTTGCAAGATACTTAATAGCTTGTTGAAGTGAACACTAGTTTGATCGATAGACTAGTATTTCCTTCTTCAATTTCAATTCTACTTGAGTAGCTTACATGCTAATTAAATAGAGAAAGTCCTTAGTCGAATCATATAAGCATCGACAACGCGAATCCTTATAGACTTTAAATGAAGTAGTCAGATGAAAAGAAAAATAAAACAAAGAGTCACATATAATTATACAAAGAAAAAAATCAAGGTATTCTTTTAGACTCGCGTAAGGGTGGGTGGGTAGTGTTGTTTCGAAATAGGGAGGGGAGGTGATTTCGCATTTTAACTTAGTGGGAACACTGCCCCGTGCATTTGGCTTCTGAAAAGAGAGGGGAAGAGCGGCCTAGCTTTACCGAGTAGACCGTTCAATGATGGTGGAAAAATTGACCCCAATACATTTTATTTTTATTATTTATTTAAAAAACGTTAAGGCGGTTATGAAAATTGGGACCATTGTAATGCTTTAAGGAATGAAAAGGGAAAGATTAAGGAAGATGGTCCAACACTCGCATGGAAGAGAGAGGGTGTGAGAAGTTAAGTATGACACCATATCATTAGAACGCTAGGTTATATGTGAGTGTATGTTTTAAAAATAGTCACATTTATATTTGAAAATTTTTAGAAAAAAACATAAACTTAAATAATTAGGAGATAGGGAAAGGGTAACTTGGCATTTCAAAAAAATCTAAAAAATCTTTAAAAAAAATCACTTGTTTCAGCAAAAAAAAAAAAAAAATTCGGAAGCAAAAATTTACATTAGGCGTAAAAAAAAAATTTCGTCGCCGTAACAAAATTTATATCAGGGCGTAAACAAAACTTACATCGTGTGTAACTACCAACTCGACAATATTTTTTTTTTGTTTTTTTAGAGACGTGTTTATAATATTTTTATCTACGTTTGTGCAGAAATGTAACGCTTCACATATTTGTACTTTCCCGATTTGGAAAGCATTGTTGTAATTCTATTTTTTAGAAACTTGTACTCATGTTGTATTCTATTTCGTTTCACTTTGTACTACGAGACTAATGATCACAATGAAAATTCAAGTATTTTAGTCACGATTATGTTATACATCTTATACTTGTTGCATGTTTATACTCAAAATCAATGTTTTTAAACACCATTATACAAGTTTCACGCTATTACAATGCACAATTATGCTTGTTATGTCACACCCTGCTAGTTGCGGAAGCGTGTTGTGTGTGACGTAAGAAAGGTAATCATTGCATCCAATCATGTATCATCGGCTCAAGACTTGTTTCCTGAAATACATGTAGTTTTAAAAAGTCAACAAAAGTTGAGCGAGTTCATGTAGTTATTGTTATCATATGAAATCTTTGAAATCTTGTAATGTAATCATGGTATGTATTAGCATTCCTGGAGTTTAAGGATCTATCAGTGGGTAGCGAGCCCCCTGATATTATGTACCATAAGTACGTAACCAACCCGAGACCACTTTGACATCTTTGGGATCACAAAAGCACTCCAGGGTATACCAACCAGGAGTGGAGCGTGTCTCAAGCTCAATAGATCTACACCTTTTGCACCTTGGTCACTAAGTGATTAATGGTTACTTTGTCATCATCCTACTTATGTACATTGATCGTGTTATCATCTAAACCCATAGCTAACATACCCATAGTTTTAGCATGTATTTCCCCTCGATTGTTTTAAAAACAAAACATTGAAATCATTGAAAGGAGGGACATGATGTCGCAACCCCCGCCCCCTATCTGTCCCGGGAACGGGTGGCCACGAACTCCATGTCGGTGGTATCAGTGTTTATTAATTTGGCAACTAAATTTACATCAGGACCGTAGTTAGGAAATATTTTATCAGAGTAAAACACCACATTTTATATAAATAAACATATTGGGATAAAACCCAAGTTTTCATTACAAACTGATTTATAGGGATAAATCATATTTTTATTTGAAATAAAACGCCTTCTTTATTTAGGTAACTTTTATAGCCACTTTTCCAAGCCTTCAGCGCTGTCCAGCTGACTTCTAATTGGCTTTCACATTATGTTACCTGAAACGTGTTTTAAAAACATTTGTCAATGGGAAATACTGGTGAGTGAATCCCAGTTTAATCAAGAAACATTAATTTAATTTAAACAGTACTGAGAGTGATTACAATGTTTATATCTATACAATTACTCATTCAGTACTTGCCACTCGACCGAATCTGTGGCTATGGTCATATCACACATTGGCTAACCCGTTGTCCAATTGTGAAGGTTATCAAGTAATGTATACAAAACACCATAATACCGGCAGTAATTGAAGAATTACAAACTGTTTACAAAAAGGAGATTACTCACATTGCTGTCTTAGGTTTTCTGTAAGGATTTCCTGAGAATTATCTATAATTCACACAAATGCACACGTGTTAATATAATAACCCATTTTAACATTAGTAATACCCTCCCCGAGACGGCATTCCAACGACTACGTCGGGCAGAACCACGACAGCCGTTATGGAACCCTACATCAATCGGGCAGAGTATCTAATACATATCCAGGGGTTATGATACTTATAACGGAGCAGAAATTCGTTATTTAGGGGGGTATAATACCCGAGTATTATGCCTACACTTCAGAATTTAGAGAAAGAAAACGTTTGTGAGCGATTTTTGACTGAAGGCCGATGCCCTCTACTTGTAGGGCTTCACTTCGGGTTCTACGCGGCCCGCGTAAGGTAAGACAAAGGGCTACGCGGCCCGCGTCAAAGGGGGTCAACGGCATAGCTTGTCTGGGTCATTGCATAGGGTTGTCGTGTGTTGGGCCACGTGGCGGCCTAGGGTCGTGCCAGCTTTCACCTTGTCGCGGCCTGCGTAAGCTTAAGGGGTGGCTTACGCGGCCCGCCTAAACCCCAAAATTTCCATTTTTAATTTATTTTTAATGTTAAATTATATTTTGGGTTCGGTTTTCACATACGGGATGTATTTAAAGACATATTGGGATATTTTAAATATTTTTAGGGTGTCAGAAAATTTATGAGGGTGTCGGTTTTCTTTAGGGTTGTTATATCCTCCCAACCTTGTTTTAGAGCTCGTCCTCGAGATCTACTGGAACAAGTGTGGATATTTCCTTTGCATTTCTGATTCAAGCTCCCATGTGTACTCCGATCCTCTTTTGGAGTCCCACTTCACTTTGACCAGAACTAATCTCTTGTGCTTGAGGTTCTTGACTTTCCTGTCTTCAATCTGTAGAGGCCTTTTTACAAACTTAAGTTGTTCATTTACCTCTATATCTTTAAGAGGTACTACCAGTGATTCATCGGCTAGGCATGTTTTGAGATTAGATACATGAAATACATCATGTATTCCTGCCATTTCTTCTGGCAATAATAGCTGATAGGCTACATGTCCTATTCTTCTAATAATCTCAAAAGGTCCAATATATCTGGGACTTAGCTTCCCTCGTTTAATAAATCTTACTACTCCTTTCCAAGGAGAGACTTTTAACAATACTTTATCTCTTACTTGAAATTCCAATGGTTTGCGCCGGTTATCAGCATAGCTCTTTTGTCGATCACGTGCTGCTTTCAGTCGTTCCTTGACTTGAATAATCTTGTTGGTTGTTTCTTGCACTATCTCAGGTCCAGATAGTTGCTTCTCCCCAATTTCTGCCCAACAGACTGGGGTTTGGCACTTTCGTCCATAAAGTGCTTCGAATGTTGCAGCGTTGATACTTGTGTGATAACTGTTATTATAAGAAAATTCTATTAAAGGTAAGTGATCGTCCCAATTATCTCCCAAATCAATTACACATGCTCTAAGCATGTCTTCCATTGTCTGAATTGTCCTTTCGCTTTGTCCGTCTGTTTGAGGATGATATGTTGTGCTTAGATTTAGTTTGGTTCCCATGGCCTTTTGGAAACTTGTCCAAAAATGAGAGGTGAAACGGCTATCTCTGTCGGAAACAATTGATAGAGGTATTCCATGTAATGAAACTATTTCATTTACATACAGCTTGTCTAATTGTTCCATATTGAAAGTTTCCTTCATTGGTAGGAAATGAGCTGACTTGGTTAGCCTATCTACAATTACCCAGATTGTATCATTACCTTTTCTTGTTTTGGGTAATTTAGTAACAAAATCCATTGTTATCAATTTCCATTTCTACACTGGCATTTCTAGCTGTTGCAATAAACATGAGGGTTTCTGGTGTTCAGCTTTAACTTGTGAACATGTTAAACATTTAGAAACATAGGCTGTTATATCCTTTTTCGTTCCTATCCAACAAAAATTCTTTCTTAAATCCTGATACATTTTATCACTTCCTGAGTGCATCGTATATTTGGACTTATGGGCTTCTTCTAATATACGATGGCGTAGGTTTCCTAATTTAGGTATCCACATTCTCTTTTTATGGAATCTCCAAATTCCATCTGTTCCTTGTTCTAATTCCTTAATCATACCTTTTAGTTTTTCAGTATCATCCTTGATTACTGATTCTTGTGCTTTTCTAATCTGATCATTTAAATCTACTTGTAGATTTAATTTAAGAGAACGTACCCTTTTTGACTTTTCATGATATTTCTGGCTTAAAGCATCAGCAACTACATTTGCCTTTCCTGCATGATACTGGATATCACAATCATAATCACTAAGCATTTCCATCCAGCGTCTTTGTCTCAAATTCAACTCCTTTTGCCCGAAAACATACCTTAAACTTTTATGACCAGTGAATATGGTAAACTTACTACCATAAAGGTAATGTCTCCAAATCTTAAGGGCAAAAATTATGGCTCCTAACTCTAGATCATGGGTTGAATAATTTTCTTCATGATTCTTAAGTTGCCTAGATGCGTAAGCTATAACCTTTTGGCGTTGCATTAATACACATCCATAACCTAGTTTGGAAGCGTCACAATAGACTACAAAGTCTTCAGTTCCTTCTGGTAACACTAGTATGGGTGTATTAGTTAATCTTTGTTTAAGAATTCTAAATGCTTCTTCTTGTTTTGGTCCCCATTCAAACTTAATGGATTTATAGGTAACTTAGTTAAAAGAATGGCTATTCTAGAGAAATATCGAATAAATCTTCTATAATAACCGGCCAATCCTAAGAAACTTCTAACCTCGGTTGGTGACTTAGGTGTCTTCCATTTAGTAATCGCCTCGATTTTTGTGGGATCCACATGAATTCCTTCATGATTGACTAAATGTCCAAGAAACTGTACCTGCTCTAACCAAAATTCGCACTTTGAAAGCTTAGCATAAAGTTTTTCCTTTCTTAATAGACTTAAAAGGGCATGCAAATGCTTTGTATGATCTTCCTTACTTTTAGAATAAATAAGAATATCATCAATAAAAACAATTATGAATTTATGCAAATATGGCTTACATATTCGGTTCATCATGTCCATAAATGCGGTTGGGGCATTGGTTAAACCAAATGGCATGACAGTAAATTCATAATGAACATACCTTGTTCTAAATGCGGTTTTAGGAATGTCCTCTTCCTGTACTTTAATTGATGATATCCTGATCTTAAATCGATTTTAGAGAAAAATCGAGCTCCTTGCAATTGATCGAACAGATCATCGATTCTCGGTAATGGGTATTGATTCTTAATTGTGACTTTGTTCAATTCACGGTAGTCAATGCACATACGCATTGATCCGTCCTTCTTTTTAACAAATAAAATTGGTGCTCCCCATGGCGATGAGCTTGGCTGTATAAATCCTTTTTCCAACAATTCGTCTAATTGTTTCTTTAATTCCTGCATTTCTGCGGGTGCCAAACGGTAAGGTGCTTTGGCAATTGGTGATGTTCCTGGTAATAGGTGAATTCTGAATTCGACTTCTTTGTCTGGCGGTAGTCCTGGTAATTCTTCTGGAAATACATCTGAAAACTGAGATACTACTGGAATGTCTTTTAGTTCTTTTCCTTTAGTGTTAGTGATTATAGAAATCAAATACACTATAGACCTTTTTCTCATATAGCTTGCAGTTTTCATCACAAAGATGAATTTCGTGGATCTACATGGTTTATCTCCTTTAATTGTGATCTTGTCACCTTTTGGTGAATTTACTTGGATTGACTTTTGATCACATAAAATACTGGCTTTATTGGCTATTAACCAATCCATTCCTAAAATGACATCAAATCCTACCAGATTCATTGGGTAAAGGTTTGCAATAAACTTTTGATTTAAAAACTCTATTCTTGCTCCATGCAAGATTTCAGAAATCCTAACCGTTTCTCCATTTGCTGTCTCTACTAAACATTCTTGTGGTAGTTTAGTTAATGACTGATTTAGAAGTTAAAACTTTGGTTTGCACCAGAGTCAAATAATACTTTAGCAAAAACATCATTAACTAAAAACGTACCGGATATCACGCCTGGAATCATCTTGGCTTCATCTGCAGTCAGAACGAATGCTCTAACATTTTTAGTGTTCTTGTTATTTGTAGCTGGAGCTAATTTTGGACAATTTGGCTTAATATGACCTTGTTCTCCACAGTTGTAGCATATCCTGCTGTTTGCTTTCTTCCTGCAGTCTTCTTCCTTATGTCCTGATATTTTGCAGAAATTGCAATATATGGAGCATCTTTCAGAATGCTTCCTTTTGCAATACTTGCAATAAGGTGCAGATGTGGAACCTACATTTTTCCCACGGTTGGAATTTCCAGATCGGAATTCCCGGGTTAGTCTTTGAGCTAGGTTTCTCCTCTGATCTTCTTCTCTAGTATGGATTAATTCATCTGTCAATGTATTTGCTAGTTCTACAGCTTCTTCTATGGTTTGAGGTCTAGCTGCCTTGACTACATGCCTAATCTCCCCGATTAATCCCCAGATGTAACGGGAGATTAATACTGGTTCAGGTGATGCAAGGTTGGTACTATTCTAGCATATTCAAATAATGTAGTAGTATAACCCTTACTATCTACCCCGATCATCCTAAGGTTCAGAAACTTATTTGCTATCTGTTCCTTTTCATTGGGAGGGCATAATTTTCTTTCTTCCATATTTTTAAATTCCTCCCATTCCATGTTGTATACCCTATCACTTCCTCTTGACTGGAGGATAGTGTTCCACCATTCTAAGGCTGAGTTTTTAAACAAATTAGAAGCAAACATTATTTTGTCTTCTTCAGCACACTTGCTTATTTTTAAAACAGCCTCAGTCTTTTCTATCCAGCGCAGAGTTGCAATGGGTCCTTCATTGCCCGAGAATTCTATCGGTTTGCAGGACCAAAATTCTTTGTAAGAACAACCATAAGGCATGGTTCTTCTTCTTTTGGGAATGGGCATTTAAAGTACAAGTCCATTGTTTACGCTGTGTTCGGGTGCAGTTGGTCGCTTACTACTATGCTTACTTTTATTATCCGCTTCTCTAACAGTTTAAATAATAAATGGCATTGCATCTATGATTCCTTGTGCCACTATGTGTTGGATGGCACTATTATCCACTTGGTTTCCATTGTTATTGTTGTTCAGATTCTCATTATCCAGATTATCGTTATTCGGGTAGTTATCACTTTGGTTTTCCTGGTTCACTTTGTTGTCCATCTGAATTTTAAACATTTACCACGCATTAATAATCACAAAATAATATTTAATATAGCCAGCCACATGACACGCACTTTGGTCAAAAACGTCGATCATTGCGACTTTACTCTATTCATATAATATGCATCTATTACACACCAGTACTGAAATTAAAATTACAATACCAACTGAAATAAATATTACACTAATATTAGTAGGCATCCGTAGTTTTTTTTTCATACACATACACACATATTATATTATATTATTATTATTATTATTATTATTACTATTACTACCGTCTCCATCGTCACATCTACGGATATGGATTCATCCAGAAATCCATATTGCGCTCGTCGTACTTCCAGACGAGTCGTTCTCCCACCTGTCGCATTCTTTCACTACTCTCTAAAATTTCCTCACCAAATGTCCTAAGTTCTTGTACATTGTCTGCACTCATTGGGGGTGCAGGTTCTAGGACTGGGTTCGAAAATTGGGGTGCAGGTTCCTGGTACGGAGGTGTAGGGGCCTGGTATGGGTAAGGATTTTCTAAGATCTCCCTAATGTATACATCATTGTCGTAATAGGGATCTAGAGGATCTAACCCTGGGTAGGCTCCTAGGTTTGGCATGGGTATGTCTTCGTGTATCGGGTAACGTTGCACATAGTCCCTATTGTCGTCCCACCATGGGTCGAAATCATGCATTTCTACTTGATTTTCAGTGTTTTCTATTTCCATCGGTTGGTCAGGAATTGGTAGTTGTGGTTGGGGTGCTATCATTTGTTCCAGGTTAGGGTCAGCTGCAGTGGTTGCTAGGATGTGGATGTTGGCTATACCCCTATTAATCATTTCCTGGGCATAGGCATCGATTTCTCTTTTGGCTGCTGCTAGTGCTCTCTGGTCTTGTAACTTTTTCATACGCTTCCTACGCTCATGTGCCCCTCGACTGAACCATCCTCTCTTTTTCTGAGGGAATGACTCTTCGGACTGAGCTTTAAACACGAATATTCCTTCTTCCGTATCAGCAGAGTACCCTGAGAGGGCAGGCTGAGAAGAGGCACCTTCGCTTCTAGGCGAACCAGACAATTAACGGTACGCATCAGATGGTCCTTGGTCGCTCATACTGTAAACTAACAAATAGTCAAATAACACATAACAAGAAATACAATTATGCACGTATTCCCGTAATTTATTTCCTAACAATTTGAATTTTGATGTCAGCAGAACACTTCTGTGGCTGAATCAGTGGCTTAGCTCTGATACCACCTTCTGTCGCAACCCCCGCCCCTATCTGTCCCGGGAAAGGGCGGCCGCGAACTCAGTGTCGGTGGTATCAGTGTTTATTAATTTGGCAGCAGAATTTACATCAGGACCATAGTTAGGAAATATTTTATCAGAGTAAAACACCACATTTTATATAAATAAACATATTGGGATAAAACCCAAGTTTTCATTACAAACAGATTTATAGGGATAAATCATATTTTTATTTGAAATAAAACGCCTTCTTTATTTAGGTAACTTTTATAGCCACTCTTCCAAGCCTTTAGTGCTGTCCAGCGGGCTTCTAATTGGCTTTCACATTGTGTTACCTGAAACGTGTTTTAAAAACATTTGTCAGTGGGAAATACTGGTGAGTGAATCCCAGTTTAATCAAGAAACATTAATTTAATTTAAACAGTATTGAGAGCGATTACAATGTTTATATCTATACAATTACTCATTCAGTACTTGCCACTCGACCGAATCTGTGGCTATGGTCATATCACACATTAATTTAATTTAAACAGAGTATCTAATACGTATCCAGGGGTTATGATACTTACAACGGAGCAGAACTTCGTTATTTAGGGGGGGGGGGGTATAATACCCGAGTATTATGCCTACACTTCAGAATTTAGAGAAAGAAAACGTTTGTGAGCGATTTTTGACTGAAGGCCGATGCCCTCTACTTATAGGGCTTCACTTCGGGTTCTACGCGGCCCGCGTAAGGTAAGACAAAGGGCTACGCGGCCCGCGTCAAAGGGGGTCAACGGCATAGCTTGTCCGGGTCATTGCATACGGTTGCCGTGTGTTGGGCCACGTGGCGGCCTGGGGTCGTGCCGGCTTTCACCTTGTCGCGGCCCGCGTAAGCTTAAGGGGTGGCTTACGCGGCCCGCCTAAACCCCAAAATTTCCTTTTTTAATTTATTTTTAACGTTAAATTATATTTTGGGTTCGGTTTTCACATACGGGATGTATTTAAAGACATATTGGGATATTTTAAATATTTTTAGGGTGTCGGTTTTCTTTAGGGTTGTTATACATGAACTCATAAATTTGCGTTCCGTATTATGTAATACCGTAAGTGAGCGTCCGTACGCGTGAATAACCTACATGTGCACTAACTTGATTAGACACTAGGTCTTATCGGACCTCGTACAAGTTGTTCATCTTGAATTCTTTATTATGTTATCGCTTGTCATCTTTAGAACAACTTTGTATTTTTAGAGCGTTGGTAGTTTACTCGCTCGATTGTTATATATATTGAATTCATAAGTGTATACATGTATTCTATGTTTATTGAATTATGTGTGAATGGGCTTCGCCCTTCACATGTCCTCGTGCCGCGCACGCATGTCATGGAGCCTTTGCTCATGTCATTGGGCCGAGCCCATGTCATCTATGTTAGTGGGCCGAGCCCATGTCATCTATGTTATTGGGCCTAACCCATGTTTTAATGTTATTGGGCCGAGCCCATGTCTTTCATGTTATTGGGCCTAACCAATGTTTTAATGTTATTGGGCCGAGCCCATGTCTTTCATGTTATTGGGCCTAACCCATGTTTTAATGTTATTGGGCCAAGCCCATGTCTTTTATGTCATTGGGCCGAGCCTATGTTTCTTGTCATTGGGCCTTGGACCATGTATTTTAATAATTTGGGCCTACCCCAAATAATTTATCATTGGGCTCTAGCCCATGTATTTTAGAAATTTGGGCCTACCCCAAATGTTTTGTCATTAGGCCTTGGCCCAAATCTAATTTTTGTGAGCCCATTAGAAATAATCTTGCATTTTACTCAAAAATTTACCAAGTATGTAAACTTTTAAAATGCTCATTTTTCATATGAAAATACTTGGTAATTTTTATAGTTTTTAACTTTCCGGATTCGTGTTACCGGCCTCATAGATTTGTGTTCGTTAAGTGTCTAAAAATGTGTTATTTTTAGACTCGACATCGCAGTAATTTTCCTCGCGATGTCGATACGCCCAATTGTCGTCGTCGAGTCTTATGTATTACTGTTTCGACCATTTCGTTTATTCGTCCGTTTAATAGCATTTCATTGGAACATGTAGGAAACATGTATATGTATTTTTGGTGTCTTTTTATACTTGTCACATACAAGTATCTCTTGTAATTATGAGTATATTATTTTGATCACCCTAAAGGTATCTAAGTACATACACATAGCACAAAATACATATACTTGATAAGTTTCCAAAATATATAATTTTTTTTGCCAAAAATTATACTTATACATGGTTATTATTTTTACCCTTTTATTTTTGTAAAAAATATATTTTCAAGTTCACAAGAACTCTTGAGTATTTAGGACTTAGCCATTTTCATCAAAGCTTCCATAATGACGTTTAAGACCACTAATCGCATTTAACTTTGTTAATCACCCTTTAACCCCATTTTTAATCACGATTAGATTTTTAGAAAAATTCGCCATAGTTTCCCCTACAACTATGGCGTTTTCCACTTTATAAAAACGTATTTAAACCATGTTTAAACCCATAATCATAATCAATTTTCATTACACCAACTTTGCATGCATGATTTATGCACTTTTCCTTCTTATTTCCATGAACTTTTATAAGTATATTTTTAACAACTTGGTTAAAAATAATGAAATCTTCACATATTTATTAGGACCTTAAGGACACCATTTTCATTATATATTCTAATCAAAATCTCCTCTTTAAACCACTTATTTTACTAAACTTTTAGGATGATCATACTAAAAATCATGGTGGTGATGTGCGTGAAGTGTGTTATGGTTTTAATGTTTATTTTAAGCCCCTTTACACCTTTTTAGCCAAGTTTTAAATTTATAAAACACGATATTTACTAACACTAAGCACACATATGGGCAAGTGCACCCATTGCGAGCGTAGTATAGTGTTGGTAATATACCGAAGTCGTCCAAGGACACAAGAGCTTTTAGTACCGGTTTATCCTCAACGTCTAATTAAATCAAAAAGTTAGAAAAATGTTTTAAACTAGAAAAATAAAAACTACTAAAATGCTGAAAAATAAAAACAGATAGACAAGATGAATCACTTGGTTCCGACTCGTCTTTAGTGTAACCTTTGATTATTTCTACACTTTTGCACTTTTTAAGAGATTATCTTAGTTATTGTAGTAGGCCCCTCTTTTGAAGGTGACATTACCCTCAACCCAGTAGTTTGAGTCAGCAAGGATACAATCCTAAAGGGTCGGATTATTGAAAGATAATTAATTAAGTTATTAATGCATATTATGGTAGGCCCTCTTTTGAAGGTGACGTTACCCTCGGCTAAGTAGTCTGAGTCAGCAGGGATACAGTCCTAAATAGCCGGGTTAAAGTATTAATAGTAGCTTACATATGAGGGGATCAAAGAGTTTGGACCCCCGCCATCCAATACCGTTTAGTATTGAAGGAGGTCCTACTAAATTTAACCCAGGTCCTTGCAGGATCTATACACTGAACAAGGCAAGACTTTTACCAAACCGTTCCCTTAACCCCCGACCAGGTAGCCAACATACCTCCATATAGACCGTGGAGATATGAATGGTGAAAATCTTTTATTTTATATAGACAGTAAAATAATGTCAAGACACCACGGACAAACGATAAGGAAAAATCACCTTCAACATAAGAAACTAGTTATTAAAGTCATTAATACAAAACCAAGTAAAAAGTGCGAAAAGATTAAAAATAAAAAGTATTACACTAGACACTTTGTCTTCACCAAGTGATGTAAAAGACTTAGGCAAACATGCCCTTGATTGTCAAGAACTCTTACGATCAATCTTGGATCCCGAGATGACTCTCACACTCTATGATGGACAATGGATGATGGTGGTGGATGATGGTGTTATGGTGGTGGTGGGTGAAGTGTGAGAGAGGTGGTGTGCCAAGGGATGAGTTGCAAGAGCTCCAAGCACTCCTATTTATAGGCTGAACAGAAGCTCGGGCACGGCCCCGTGTCCATTGGGCACGACCCCGTGTCCATCCTCCTCTCTTTCTTCATTAAATGCAGTTTGTCTGCATTAGTTGACCACGCCCCCGTGTCCGCTGAGCACGACCCCGTGTGCAGAAGCATATCTGTACTATCAAGATTTGCCTGGATTTCGCGAATCTTATAGTTGACCACGGCCCCGTGGTGGGCGATAGAAGCTTCTACCACTTTGTCTTTTCTGCTGACACTTAGGCACGCCCCCCGTGCTCACTGAGCACGGGGTGTGTTCAGTCTTCTGTCTTCTTGTTTTGCTTGGGAAGATGCTGTCATGGGGTTGGGCATGTCACGTTTGTTCATTTTCTTGTATTTATGCTAGATTTAGCTGCCTTTTTGCTTCTTTTGTTAATTTGAGCTCATTTAATCCTGAAAATACAAAAGGAAGACAAAAGCACACTTTTTCCAACATTAGTACTAAAAATGGGTTAGTTTTATGCCACAATTGATGTAATTTATATGTTGCATTTTGCACACATCAAATACCCCCACACTTGAATCTTTGCTTGTCCTCAAGCAAAACTCTTTATAATGTGGCTTTACACTCCCAAATGGAATGGGTAGAAGAGAAGGTTTTTGGGCTTGTCATAGAGTGTCGGGATTTCCAAGATTCTTTACTAAGTTTTATTTTCATTTATTTACAATCCTATTCGTCATGATTTATTAAAAACTTTTCTTAAGATAAATTACTTATTAGGGCATAGCATGCTTCTTTTAAAATTCCATTTATATACAAGTTCACATACCTCACGGGGATCACTCAACACTCGGCCGAAAATGTATTTTTAGTGAATCACTCGAGAGCGGCATGGAACTTACTCCTACCATAGGCTTGCCAAGCAATCAATCCTCCTCCTTTTTAACTATATACCTTTGTAAATATCAAGAGGACTTTTGGGTGAAGGGTTAGGCTTGGGGTAAAGGTAGGTGGTTGGGTTAGTGGTTAGTGAAAGGGCGAAAATCGTAACAAGCGTCGGTTTTCGTAAGACTTTTTATTTTTGCAACTTTTATTTTGATGAAGCTTTTATTCAAACAAAGTTATTTTTTAGATAAACTTGTTTGTTTATTTCTCTTTTCCTTCATCATCAACAAATTTTTTTTTTTTTGAAAAGTCATACGAAAAACCGAGCTAGTTACTAAAACAAAGGGTTAAAAATAAAAGAAAGGTTTTGGTGGGTGAAAGGGTGTTTGGTTTGGGTTATGAAACGAAAAAGGTTTAGGCTCAAAGGGGCTAACTAGGGGGATTTTGGGTAGGTGGTAAAAAGAAAAATAATGGTGTAGAAATAAAAAGGGTTAGTCCTAATGCCTCCATCATTTACTTACTCGGGTTTAAGTTGGTAAGGACCGGGAATGAATCGTCGTGGCAAGTTCTAGATTTGTAAGAACCAAGTGGCTATTCACACAAGAAACTAAAAATGAGCATTTAGTTTAATGATATGTATTTGTATGCTCAATAAAGGCTCAAAACTCACTTTTGTGGGAATGAGTTTTTATGTGATCAAGTATATATAATCAAATTTTAACTAAGCTTGTCATGTCATTTCATAATTTTCTTATGTTGGTTCTTTTTATCACGACGCTATCGGTTGTAAATTTATAAAAATATAACCTTTCTAGAACTTGAAATTCCCAAGTTAAACCTAGACAAGTAAAAAAAACTGAAAAAAAAATTGAAAAAATTTGGGGTGATTAGCGGTTCCAATAGAGTTTTGTGTACGGCTTGTAATTAGGACTTGCAAGATTCAAGGTTTTAGCATCCCCCCACACTTAAACTACACATTGTCCTCAATGTGTCCCAAAAATAAGTTTTTTGGTTGATTAAAATGTTTAAAAGGGGGTTAAAAACAAGATTTTATGTTACTGGGTAGCTGAACACGGGGTGGTGTTGGCTGAGCACGGCCCAGTGTCCAGACTGCCAGTACCAAAAGTAAACAGAAGGCTGGGCACGGGGGCGTGTTCAGTGAGCACGGCCCCGTGTCCAGGTACCTGAACTGGGCATTTTCTACAGAACCTCGGGAACGGGGCGTTTTGGGGTGAGCACGGCCCCGTGCTGAACTTGCTGTAATGAAGAAAAATTATCGGGAGGCTCTGTTTTTGTGCATGGGTTGTTGGTTCAAGCTTTCCTTAGTATCCTTCACCATCCCGATTGTGTTTTATTTCTGAAAATTAAAACTAAACTAGAAAATATAAAAGTTAATCTAAATTAAACTAAGGATAGTTCCGCGGAATGCCTCCGTGGTGCGCCACGTTTATAAGGGTCCTTGGCTAGACCCACCTTATCGGGTGGTTCTGGCTCATCTTCAATTAGGGGGTCTTCATTGCCGATTGGATATTTCATTGACCGCTCAAGATCGACACTCTTTTTAAATGCCCCTAATTGAATGGGTAGATTGTTGAACTTCCGGTTGTTCAAGGCTTCGTGGGTTTTTACAAAGGGTCGTCCCAACACTAGAGGAGCATCATCGAGGATGACAAAGTCGGTTGGGATTACCATTTGATTTGTTTGAACCAAGACATCCTCAAATACACCGATTGATTTTATTATTTTCTAATTAGATAGAAAAATGGGTATTTGAAGTGGAGAAAAATCACTAATACTTAATTTTTCGAAAATCTAGTTGGGCATTATGTTAACGCAAAGATCTTTATCAATCGTGACATTACTAATAAATGAAGTTTGAAAAAAAACATGGAACCGGTGTAATGTTGATTTCAAATGGGTCTTCTTTTATTAGCGAGGTTTGATCATTAGTTAACTTAACACTTACCGTTTCGTCAATTTTAGTGTTAGTGTTTAACTCTTTTAAGAACTTAACATGAGTGGGAACTAAGCAATGATTTTCAAAAGAAGGTGACAAGAGATTAATTTCTTCAAAATTAGACTCTTCTTGAATTTTAACGTTGTCGGACTCACCTTTTTCGTTGTTTAACTCATGTGTCGGTTTTTCACTTATTTGTTCTTCCATTTTTACACTTTCAGTTATTTCTTCTTTATTTAATTCTTCTCTTGTGCGGGACTCCTCTTCCTTTGCGCGAGATTCTTTTATATAGCGATCGATAACTCTAAGGTGTTCTAATATCCTATCGGTCACTTCGGTTATAGAAAAAGGATCGGGATTTTCAAAGCTTGAATCCGGTTGTTCGATCCTTTGTTCCTCATAATACCCATATGAAGTAGATGGTTCACACCATTGTTCTTCATTGTAAGCATATGATGGATAAGGGTCGTAATTTTGTTCTTCATAGTACTCATATGAGGTGGGTTGTTCACGCCATGGTTCCTCATAGTAAGCATATGAAGGTGGTGGCTCATATCTTGGTTCCTCAAAGTATGAGTAAGAAGGCTCATACCTTGGCTCATCAAAATATGAGTATGAGGGAGGAGGTTCATACCTTTGGTCTTCATAAGATGTGTATGAAGTTGATGGCTCGTACCTGGGTTCCTCATAGTAGGTGTATGAAGTGGATGGTTGATATAAGTCACAATATTGGACCGAGTGCGGGTTACCACAATTAGTGCATTAGTTATTCCTATAATCATCCTCCTCATAGGTGTAGTTGTAACCTCCCGAGTATTGATCCATGAGAATCACTCAGCAGACCACAACCAAGTCTCGGGATCAGAAAACAAAAATAAAAACGGAAACAGAGGCTGGACACGGCCCCGTGTTCAGTGGACACAGCCCCATGTACAGAATCTGTATCTGGGCGTTTTAATTAAAGTTACTGATTTAGTTGAGCACGGGGCGTGTTCAGTGAGCACGGCCCGTGTTCAGGCTACTGTATCTGGGTGTTTGATGAAAAATATGCAGCACGGCCCCGTGTTCAGTGAGCACGGCCCGTGTTCAACCTACTGTAAATGCAAAACTAAACTAAAATGCAGAAAAATGTGCGCGCGTTTTGAAAAACTGATTAGGCCGTCGATTTTAAGCTTTCTTAAAATCCTTGTGTCCCCGGCAGCGGCGCCAAAAACTTGATGTGCGTGAAGTGTGTTATGGTTTTAATGTTTATTTTAAGCCCTTTTACACTTTTTTAGCCAAGTTTTAAATTTATAAAACACGATATTTACTAACACTAAACACACATATGGGCAAGTGCACCCATCGCGAGCGTAGTATAGTGTTGATAATATACCGAGGTCGTCCAAGGACACAAGAGCTTTTAGTACCGGTTTATCCTCAACGTCTAATCAAATCAAAAAGTTAGAAAAAGGTTTTAAACTAGAAAAATAAAAACTACTAAAATGCTGAAAAATAAAAATAAAAATAAAAACAGATAGACAAGATGAATCACTTGGTCCCGACTCGTGTTTAGTGTAACCTTTGATTATTTCCGCACTTTTGCACTTTTTAAGAGATTATCTTAGTTATTGTAGTAGGCCCCTCTTTTGAAAGTAACGTTACCCTCAACCCAGTAGTTTGAGTCAGCAAGGATACAATCCTAAAGGGTCGGATTATTGAAAGATAATTAATTAAGTTATTAATGCATATTATGGTAGGCCCCTCTTTTGAAGGTGACGTTACCCTCGGCTAAGTAGTCTGAGTCAGCAGGGATACAGTCCTAAATAGCCGGGTTAAAGTATTAATAGTAGCTTACATATGAGGGGATCGAAGAGTTTGGACCCCCGCCATCCAATACCGTTAAGTATTGAAGGAGGTCCTACTAAATTTGACCAAGGTCCTTGCAGGATCTATACACTGAACAAGGCAAGACTTTTACCAAACCGTTCCCTTAACCCCCGACCAGGTAGCCAACATACCTCCATATAGACCGTGGAGATATGAATGGTGAAAATCTTTTATTTTATATAGACAGTATGTAACGCCCCAAAATCTGAATGTTAATATTTGTCGTATGTTTTTATGTGACACGTCATGAAATAAATAACTAGGCTATTTAACCTAGTTAAAGGTATGGTCAAAAGTATTAAATGATGAGGGTAGTGTCAGTTATGTTTTAAAGGTAAACCCGAGGGGCTAAAGTGGAACAAATGAAAGTTAAGTTATTAAATAACTTAATCACACACAAACACACACATACGTGTGTTCGAGAATGATTAGGAGGCTCCCATGGAGCCTCAAACCCTAACTTCATCTTTATGCTCAAATCGGAAGGCAAGATGAAGCTTAAATCCATAACCGAGCATGGATTAATGATCACCAACACGAGAGGATCATAAGGTATGTTTTAAATCTAAGATTGGTGATCATGGGTGAAGTGGGTTATGTTCTAATCCGTGAGTTAATATGAAATTGACCATGTACAAGGGTTAGAATCCTCGTATAGAACATGGGTTATGTATGGTTTGCGTTAATTTGATGATTAGAGGTGAAACCCGTTAGTGAGGGTGAAGATGATGACTAGAATCACCTCCTATGTTCAAGTCTTGTTGAATGATTGATGTATTATGTGGGTATGATGAATTATTGTTAGATGAAAGTATAGGAATATGATGATGTTATGTTTAATGTTCATTTGGAATGATATATGATGATTAGTAGAAGGATTTGATGAGTTATGTATGAGTTTAGAAGATTCATGCATGAATTAGTTGTACGTTATGCTTAAAAGGTGGTACGCACACCAAGCGTATGATAAGATGTATATAGTGTCGTCCGTATAGTCGATTATGATGTTACGGGTATATGATGATAAGTCGATAGTTAAGTATGGTTAATAGTTGACTTTTGAAAGTCAACTAAGTATAAGAAACATGACTTGACTCGTTGTCGTAAATGTAGGTTGATGGGAAGTCGTATGGTACATGTTATAGCAATCCGTGTTAAATGTAATGACATGATGAGTTACATGAGTTTAACGTATACGGATATGATTATATGAAGTTGATTATGTATTTTAATGCTTGTTAGAAATGACTAAGGAAAGTTAAGTGTGAATTATGCGTGTGATATGATTGTTACATGTACAAATGTGTATGCTAATAAGAGCGTGATTTCGATGAAATGAAAGTATAGGAATCACGTCGAGACGGACTCAAGCATGAGGTGTTAACGGGTCAAGAAGAGGCAAGGAATCGGATACGAGCACGGACGCATAAGGTAAGTGATTTCCGTAATCACTTCTTAGTTCAAGTAAGTAATAAAGTGTTGTAATTAATTAAACATGATGTTTGAGGTCAAATATGTGGTAAAGTCTTTCGTCGTAAATGATGGGATTAAAGTTGACCAAAATGCCCTTGATGGGTATTTTGGGGTATATGATCTTAAAAGTAGTTTAGAAACAAGTTATTCGATTAGAGTAACGTTTTGGACAAGTATGGAAGTGGGGATGATGGTTTGGTTAGTCATAGACCAATTAATGTGCGAATACCCTTAACGGGTCAAAATAAGCATATGAACGATAATGTGTTAAGAGGATGCAAGACATCCAATAATTTAGTAATTTATGATAGACGTCACTGATATTGTTAGATTTATAAGAGGTTATGGTAAAATAACCAAGTTATGTTGATGAATGCATGAACGGGTCAAAGTTTGGTAAAAGGGTAATAAGCCGAAGAGTTAGAAATCTGAAATTAATTATGTTGGATGTTGGTTTTAACTCCACTAGGTGGAGGATTAAATTACGGACGCGTAGGAAAAAGAATCGGGCAAAACGGATAAAAAACGAGAGAGTTATGCTCGTTTCCGTGAAACGGGATCGTGCTGGGAATATGCAGCAAGTTGCTGCAGCTGTTCTGTGAAAACAGGGGCCTAGCGTGATGCCAGGGCCCTTGGCGTCACGCGAGCCCCCCCTGGTTGGCGAAAGTTGCTCGTTTGCTCAATTTTGGCTTGGGAACTCGTTTAATCGCGTTTCAAGTTACGTTTGACTAATTTAACTTACGTTTTTATGAGCATAAATGTATGCATCTATGTAGATAGGCAAGTATGTATGTTTGAATGTATCTAAACACGTATGTGGAAGTGTATGTGAGCATGTATGTGCAAACGTATGTAAGATTATAAGTGTGTGAGCAAGTACACGCGAATATATGAAGACGTATATGAGTAGGTAAGTATGAGTTGAGTATGTTGCAATAGGTGATTGTATATATATATGTAAGTAAGTATATAGGCATATACGTATGTATGTTTTATAAATCTAAGTGTATGTATGTAGGTGTGTATGTAGGTAGTATGTATATGTACGCAAGTGAGTATGTACGAATGTATGCATGTATGTAGGTTTGTGTGAAGGTATGTAATAAGTATGTATGAATATATGTATGTATGTATGTATGTTTGTATGTATGTATGTATGTATGTAAGTTGTTACGTGTGATCGTAGGCATATGTATAAGTTTGTATGAAAGTATGTAAGCTATGCATTCATTGAAATTGAGTACTAACGATGATAATAGCGTGCCTGGTGATGAAGTGTAACACAGGAATACCAAAGAAGTCTCACTACGGATCGTATGATCAGAGGGAAAGCCGGGATGTAAAGAGTTAATGAAATGAAAAGTAAACGTGAATAAATCTTATATGCTTATGATACGTACTAACGTTATGAATTTTATGTGGTGAGCGCAGGTAGTACAAGCCATGAGGATTACTAAGGAATAGAGATCGAAGATCGAGTCACTAGAGAGATTGTACGGGAACGTTGATGTGTATATTGTAGTAGACATAAGCTATGTTTTTAATTAGTAAATAAGAGGATGGCGGATTTATGAGAAAGAGCTATGTTAAAGTTAAATTTTAAATAAGTTGAGGTATTTATAATGAAAGAAATTTTATGGTTCGTGTTTCCGCTACGACTTTTGTCATGTACGAATTAGGGTCTTACAAGTTGGTATCAGAGCCCTGGTTTGAGGGAATCAAGTACGAGAAGGTAAGTACTTGAACTCAAACTTGTGTGCTCTTGAGATAAGAAATCCGTACAATCTAAGACTCGATCAAGATCCAAAGGTAAAGGCTAATGTAAGTATGTACTTATGTATACGTATAAAGAAACTGACGATTTTGTATGTGCAAGGTAAGCATAAGTGTTGGAAGAGGATGATCCGTGAATGCAGTCTAGGATGAATACTAAGGCAGGCAAAGAGGTAATAAGACAAGTAGGCAAATGAGCCCAGGTACGTAAATTTCATAAGTGGGTGTAAGAAATGGTAAAATTCATTAAGGGAAGGAGAATTTTAAAATGAAAGAGAATGATTGTATAGTAATGAAGTATTGGAAGTGATACACGCGCCGAAACCTAAGTCTACGGACATAAGGTGACAATTACATGAAGGCACGAAACTACTATGTGGATTGTGTACCTGGCCAGTACACGAGAAACGTATGACGTTCGTGAGATCATGATAATTGTTACAGGTATGTCCGGTAGAGTTGGGTAGCAGGCGGGCGTGTGGGTGAAATGGGAAGTAAGACTCTCGGGAAATTGAGAGTACTATGTAAGAATGAAAAACATGCCTGATAAGAATGAAGAATGTTGAATCCGTGATTAAGTGCGGATCAACGAGTTATGAATAATATGTTTGAATTCGTAAGACGGATTCAGGGAATGAAAGGTATGAATGCAATGTTTGAATCCATGAAACGGATTCAAGGATGAAAGGCATGGATGATATGTTTGAATCCGTGAGACGGATTCAAGGATGAAAGGCATGGATGATATGTTTGAATTCGTGAGACGGATTCAAGGACGAAAGGCATGAATGTAATGTGTGAATCCGTAAGGCGGATTCAATGAATGAAAAAAAAAGCATGAATGATGCGTCTGAATCCGTGAGACGGATTCAAAAATATAAAAAGATGAAATTAATCTGCCTAAGAAAATGTCGACAGTTTGACCATGATTGAGTCGAACGGGTCATAGAAACAAGTATAAAGTAAAAAGTGATAGTATAATAGACGGAGTTTTGTATAAGTTACGTGTTAGATATGTTAGTAATTGACTCTTAGAAGTCAGAATGATGACGGGCTGTGACCCGGACAATAACTTGAGTATGGGCGGGAATGGTAAGCTTAGTAAGAAATATTGAAACGATGTAATAAGGTCTTTGCAAGTAAGCATGAATGGAAGGAAGTACGAGCGTGTACTTCAGTTGGCGAAATGATTAATTGAATGAAAAGATTGCATGTAAGAAATAGAATGTGCGGTACGTTATAGTAGGTACGTAGGAAATTGTAGAAGAGTTATAGGTGGGTAATCACCTAGTGTAATGAATGTTTGAATGACATATGCTAACTGCCGATGTTGTTGATGATAATGTTAGAACTATTGATGTGATGAAACCAATCGTATTGGTGAAAGGACGTGCACGAGCGGAAGCTCATTACACGAAGGAATGAAACCTGACCTGTACGGCTAGTACTCGAGGAGAAGATGATCGATCTGGGTTGCGGATCGTGGTTTAGGAAATGAAAAAGAGGTTAGTAAAATGTTTAACTCATGATTGGAGAGACATGAACTATTTATATACGTGAATTAAGTAATGCATGAAGTGAAAGCAATAGTAATGTGAAATGAATGAAATGATTTAAAGATAATATAAAGGTATGCAAGGTATACGTAACTGTGAAAATGTAGAATAAGGTTAACGTTAAAGTTAAGCATATATGAGTATGTATAGATTTCAATTCAAAGTAAGGTCGTTTAGTCGACGAAAACGATAGGAATGTGCAAATAAACAGAAAGAATGTTAATAATGAAATGTTGGAATTGTTTAAGTAAACAAAAGGATATATTGCACATGATGAAGGAATATTGTAACACCTCAAAAATTTCGTGTTCAATAATAAAACGACACGTGTCATGAAAGACAAAACGCGTTGTAAATCCGGATTAAATAAAGATGTATTGGCAGGATTGAAAAGTGGCGTCATGTTAATTTATACCTCTGAACACCTCATTTATAAATCCCAAGACCCAAGTTTTTATATATTAAACATCTATTATGTCTAAAATCCAGAAATGGGTTGACAATGATGAATTGGAAATGCATGATAGGACTCCTACGAAGAAAAAGCATGGTAACCCTTTGTTTTCGGCACTTTAAAATGGATACAAGTGAAACAATTCTTTGTGGTAGGGTTTAGAACTGTTCAAGGCACAATTGGGAGGCCCCTTAACTGTAAAATAATGTCCCAAAGTCGGGTTATAGGGTTACCCTTTCAAAACACCAAAGAACAAACGATTTTTGTGGCTGACCAGAGGCTTACGGACCGTAAGCCAGACCTTTACGGTCCGTAAGCTAGTGCCCAGCGACCAGAAACCTTCTGCAGCCGGTTTTTCGCGATTGTGACCTATTTCACTGGTATTTCTCACCATTGGACGACCCCTAAAATGTTCCTAGACCCCAGGGACACTTGTGGGACAATTGTGGTCACTCATAGCCTTAGTTGTCCACCTCTTATGGTGTGTACAACTAGTATATAAGGCTTTCAAGGTTTCAAACATTCCCACACCTCCTCCTGCATTTTTGGATCATTTCTGGAGCTATCAAGCAGCCTCAAGTGATCATATTTCGTGCATTGGACTCTTGTAAGTCTGCTAGTCCTTCTTTAATTAAGTTTAGCTTAGTATTTTAGCTAAAAGTCAAACCGTCGTAATTACGGTTTGACTTCGAGATTAGCCAATAATGGCTCAGTCATATCTCGATTTAAAAGTAGTTATAGATTGGTATTTATGTGGGTAATAAACCCTTAAAAGGGTTCCCCCTGATTACCACTCTAACCAGGTCAAAAGTCGGGTCAAACCTATATTTAAAAAGTCAACAGGAAACTTAAAATGTCATTTTTGCATAATTAACATTATAGACCATATACAACCTGTTTGATCATTGTTATAACTTTGTAATAAGTGTAAGAACATTTCTAAACATGTTCAACCCGACAATTTCCTGTTTAGACCCGGTTCGGAACCGGAAGTCACATAGTTTGACTTTCAATTTGACTTTCAGTTCTGACCCGTTTAGGCATGTTTTAGAAATGCCTCAGAGCTTTAATTGGATTAGGTTACTTGTTAGAACAACCCTCTGTGATTGCACACCTTGGTTCATTAGTTATCCAATTAATATGCATATTTCCGTTAATTGCTCATATGTTGACCATTATGCCCTTATTACCTTAAAACGTGATTTATGAAAATGTAAAAGTGTAGAAACCTTAGTTACTGATAAATAAACTTGTATGCAAAGTTTGACATCAGTTTGACTTGTAGTTTAAGAGTTATGCTCATTATCGCAAATTTAAAGCTTTATGTTAATAAAATGGCGTAATTTGCGTATAGCCTAGTTAAGCCTACGTTTTGATATCAAACTTAATACCCACTGATGTAATATATTATTTTGGGATTTTTAAAGATTTTTAATTAATTTTAGGCTGAGCATAACTAGTAGTCGTAGGCTTAATCCGGTAATTGTCGGTTTTGCCCTTACGGGCCATAAAATGAGTGTTACATATCTAAACGACTCCAAACCTTTTGCTACTGATCACATATGGTAAATAAATTATTTTAAGACTTCTGGAAATATAAAAATATCAGATTTAAGTATCAAACCCGGAAATGGCCTATAATCGCCTTACTTAGCGTTTTTAACGCATAGTATGTTTTAAAATCATATTGAACATAACCGGGTTGATACCTACTGATATTTTAGGCAAATTAGAATATTTTAACAGTAAGCAAAGGTTGATTAACTCAGACTCCGGTTTTGAGCTTTTCGGCTTATGTGAAATTACCAAAATACCCCTACGGGGCATAGTTTGGTTATTAATGATAAATTTCACATATATGCTTTATCCTACTGATGTAACTTGGTAAATGGAGTATGTTTTCTGTTTACATCAGACCTGTAACTCAGTTAAGCATCTAAACTCTTTTACAACCTTTAAAATGACCAAACTACCCCTACGGGGCCTAGTTTGTGTTTAAACACGTTTCGGGCATAATAAAAGACATCTTACTGATGTCTCAACATATTTGAAGCATATTAACTTAGGAAACCAGTATATGGCTCTTACGGATACCCGTTACGCTTATTACGCGCACGGTTCGGTTTATGTAACAAGTTTACATAAATTAGCCGAAACGGGTCAAACCTTATCGGTTTTATCTCAAAATACAGAATGTGAATAATAAACCCATATTAAACAAGTCTTCAAACTTGTCGGGTCTGAATCACATTCTATCCGGTCTTCGCTTAATCGTGCGTACGAACCGTATCTTGAAACTAGCCGGTCTAAGCTTAAGCTTAATAAAAGGCCCGTTAGAATTCTAATAGGTTATTATAAACCTTTGTTCCAGATTAGGAGGACCAGTAAAAGCTACGTGCATTTTGCTTATTGTGATTAATACTTACTCGGGTAAATACTTTTAACTTATTTTCCTTATACGGGCTTGGGTTACGGTATATAGCATACCGCTTGATCGGGCATCAAATCTCCACGCTTAGTGGGTAGTTGAATAATTTGATCGGCTCGTTTAAACAGTCTTGTTTACTTTACAGCCTTTGGGGGGTTAATGACCATGTCCCGGATATCCTTGGCATCATCTTACGAGATGGCCACGACCTGAGCACGGGGTGTAGGCGTACACCTGTCAGTGTATAACTCAATAATGTGGTGTGTCTATTGATCTTTAACCCGGACTAGATCCGGGCTACTGAACGCATAAGTAACATGTAATTCGTTCACAAGATTATAATATTAAATAATTCTCCCAAGTTATAAAAATGTTTATGCCATGTGCATCCAAACCAATTTTCAATCATTTTCCAAAATGAGTCAGTTGATTGTATTTACCAGTGTAAACTGACGTATTTTCCCAAAAAGACTGAATGCAGGTACTAAACGAAATTGGCTGGATTGTCTCCTAAGCATCAATAAAAAGTCTCGCAAGCTTAGGATGCCTGAAGTCTGTTGAACCATTAATATTATTTTGTTTCGATCCCTACTGTGGATAAACTTCCGGATATTGTTACATTGATAAACAATATTAAATTCGGTTGTATCATATTTTAAGTTTGCTTCCGCTGTGCATAATAATATTGTGTTGTTTGACTATTACGTTGCCAACCACGTCACGATACTCCCCCATCGGGCCCACCGGTGACACGTGGAAATCGGGGTGTGACAGGTTGGTATCAGAGCCAACACTGAGTGAATTAAACACTAGCCTTATTGTGTTTAATCTCAGTTACACAATTGCACATTCTAAACCTTCGAGTCTAGACATATAACATAGGACAAATTCCGCCTTATTCGGTTTTTGTTTTGTCCTTTAAAATTTTATATTTGTTATTGTTATCTTATACTTTATTGACAGGAATATCAAAATGCCTCCAAGATTCTTTAGTAGACGAGGACGAGGCAAGGGGCCAGTCACCGCCCCCAACGACCATGAAGCTGGACCTTCACAACGGCGAGCTCCATCCACCACCGAGAGTGACGACCCTCGGGAGAATCGGAGAAACCTGTTCGAGCCGGCCAGACGGTCGGTTTCGCATAGTTCAACACCTCCTGTTCTTAACCCTTATGAACCCAATAACCCTCAACCGTCCTACATACCACTTCAGCGATCCCTGTCTCATCATTCGTATGGTGACCCCACACCCATCTTTCGAGGCCAATTTAATCCGGCCAATTACTTACAAGAACCCGTGGGTTTTAACCCACTGGGGCCAGACGATCACTTCTCCGGTGATAATGCGGATGACATGGACGAGGATACGGACCCCGTCATGCCGGCAAGTGGTACTCCGAACCATCCGATCGAGATCTCCGACGGATCGTCTTTTCACGGATCACCCTATGGTGGTCCAGACAGTTTCCAAGCCCTGTTTAATCAGCACGAGTGGTACTATACACCTTCTCACCACTCGTCGCCTCATGAGCAGCAGCAGTCTCAGCAGCAGCAGCCATAGCAGCAGCAGCATCATCAAGATTCCTCTGAGGATCACCGATTTGTGGCAGTTACGCCACCGCCTCCACCACCACCAGTTAATCAGGTGCCTCCGCCACCACCGAGGCGTAGGAGGTCAGGTGCACGTATGTCATCACGTGCGGGAGACTTTCATTTCAGCTCCCCACGTCAGTCAAGTGCCAGCCACTACCCGCCACATCAGGAGGACCCACAAATGGGTGGACCTTCCAACCCCGCGATGCCACAGCCGCCGCCAATGGGTTTTGACAACCCAATCCCAGCTTATACAGGTTCCATGGCTTATAACCCGTTCGAGCCGCCAGTCCTCAACAACTACGGGTACGCAGAGGCCGACCCCTACTTGGTGGCAGCTAACTACAATGCCTTGCACCCAGAAGGACCATACGGAGCTCCATGGGGAGTTGGGTACCCAACACAAGGGTACCAGATACCACCTAGGCCTATCATACGGACTCAATCGCAGCCGCCTAGGTTCTCCCCACCTGAGCATGAGGAACTCCTTCAGAGGCTGGATCAGGTGGAACGGGAAATGCACAGGGACCGTAGGGAGAGACAGACTTTCTTCCAAGGATTAGTAGGATTGATCAAAGGAAGAACAAGAAGGATCATTGAACCCTTCCATTTTCTGTAAAAGCCCCTGCGTGGGCGTATTTGGTTGTTAAGCCCCTATGTGCGTATGTGTGTTGCTATGTTTGCTTTGAGCCCCTGCGTGGGCCTATCTTTCCATAAACCCCTACGAGGGTATATTGTATGTGTAAGTCCCTGCGTGGACGATTATGTTATTAAGCCCCTGCGTGGGCATGTGTGTTATTAAGCCCCTGCGTGGGCAAGTACTTGTTTGACCCCTGCGAGGGTAAGTTTGTTATTTGAAAAGACCCGTTTAGGGCAGTGTATAATATTTTAAATAAATCAATGGAATGTTTGTTTTATAAATTTCATGTTTGCCATTTTGCGCATAAATAATTTATAAATGAAATAAATAAATTAAAATCATTCCTTTTAAATTGATCTGCCTATGTAATTATTTAATTAAGAGTCTTAAAGTGTGAAACCTAGCCACGTGTCAAATATAAGACCGCGCTAAGATGGTAAGACCTGTTTAAAAGATTCAAATCCTTGTTAACATCTTAAAACATGTTAACACTCCTGACAGAAGTGATTCGTTAAAATCACATGTCATTCTTATTGTACAAGGATTCTTTAGAAGATTCCAAACCCAATTATATGATCTCTGAATCATGGGTTAAGATCATCAATTAAGATGATCATATTTTACCATACGTGGTAATATGATGCCTATGGGCCCTGCTCACTTCCATATGAGCCAAAAGACAGTGATAGCTATGAATCCCTGTCTGATAAGGGTAATGAACTAGGTTCAAACCTTAAAAGTCTTGATTCTCTGAAATCATAGCTTATAATTTAAATTGTCCATGTGACTAAGCCTTATGTGCTAATATATATTGTTATTGTTTATAATTAGGATAAATTTTAATTGAAATCCTAAATTAATACGATTTGTAAGTTAACTAAATATGGTCTCTGTTTACCATGGTTAACGAGTTACCCTAAGGGGTAATTCCATAATAAAATCCCAAATAAAATATTGTCCTTGTTTTCTGCAACAGTTCAATTCAAATGGCTGACTCAAATGAAATAAATAGCCATCCAGTGGAGCAAAATGAGAACGCCCAGATTACGTTAACGGGTGCTGAATTAAAAGCGATCATAGACGGCGCTGTTACACAGGCTCTGGAGCGGCAGTATGATGATTATAGTGGTACTCGAAGTAGGACCCAATCTACACCGCATTCAAAGCCCAAGACACATTCTGAGGCTCATAGCAAGCCTCCTCCCAAAAAGAATGGACCCAAGAAAGATGGCGATGACCGTCAGTCCACCAACCATCAAAGTGTCCCATCTCAGCAGATAGTACTGCATCAAGAGCCCTGTAACAAGGGTTGCTCCTATAAGTACTTCGTGTCTTGCAAGCCCCGGGATTTTAATGGGGAGAAATGAGCCGTCGATTGTATGACATGGCTTGACGAGATGGAGACGGTGGTAGATATCAGCGGGTGCGCTGAAAAGGATGTGGTTAAGTTTGTGTCACAGTCCTTTAAGGGCGAAGCATTAGCATGGTGGAGATCTTTAGTTCAAGCCACCGGGAAAATCCCATTGTACAATATGTCATGGGATCAATTTGTCGCCCTGATCAAGGAAAATTTCTGCCCTCAACATGAGGTGGAAAAGATAGAATCTGACTTTCTATCGTTGGTGATGACGAACCTCGACTGCCACGCTTATCTGACAAGCTTCAATACGCTGTCCCGGTTGGTACCTTATCTGGTAACCCCGGAGCCAAAAAGAATCGCTCGTTTTATCGGAGGTTTAGCCCCCGAGATCAAGGCAAGCGTGAAAGCTTCTCGGCCAGCTACCTTCAGATCTGTAGCTGACATTTCCTTATCCCTCACGCTGGATGCGGTCAGACAGAGATCGCTGAGGAATAAGGAGGTTGAGAAGAGGAAGCGTGAAGATGATGGTTCACAACGATCGAACAAGAAACACCGTGGGAACGGTGATAACAAGAAAGGATCGGAGTCGAGGAAGGATGGGCATAATTCTAGTGAAAATCCCAAGTGTAAAATTTGCAAGAAACAGCACTATGGAAAGTGCAGACTGGAGTCTAACTCTCAGACTCAGTCAAAATCCTTTGCTTGTGGTATTTGCAACTCCACGGATCACAAAACCCTGGATTGCAAGAAGATAAAAGACGCAACGTGCTACCGTTGCAATGAAAAGGGGCACATCAAGACCAACTGCCCAAAATACAACAAGAAGCCTGAGGAGGCTAAGAAGACTAATGCCAGAGTCTTCAGAATGGAAGCGAAAGAGGCTGTGCAAGACGATAATGTCATAACAGGTACTTTCCTTGTAAATGATGTCTTTGCAAGAGTACTTTTTGATTCAGGCGCAGATAAGTCTTTCGTAGATCATAAGTTTTGTAAATTGTTGAATTTACCCGTCAAAACCTTAGGCGCAAACTATGAGGTAGAGTTAGCAGATGGTACCATAGAAACCGTCTCTACTGTGTTAGATGGATGTTTTATATCCATTAAGAACCATTCTTTTCCTCTATCTCTACTTCCCTTTAAGTTGGCTGGTTTTGACATAGTTCTGGGTATGGACTGGTTATCTCATAACCAGGCCCAAATTGTCTGTAACCAGAAACAAGTGGTAATAAAGACTCCGTCTGGTGAATCACTTACCATTCGGGGAGATACCCAGTATGGGCTGCCTGAGCAAGTGACTATGCTCAAAGCTTCCAAGTGTTTGAAGAAGGGGTGTGTCATCTACATGGCGCAAGTTATCATTGATGATCCTAAACCGAAGATAGAAGACATACCTGTCATTTCTGAATACCCAGAAGTGTTTCCTGAAGATCTACCTGGTTTACCACCAGATAGACAAGTGGAATTCAGAATCGATATCATCCCTGGAGCGGCACCTGTTGCTAGAGCTCCATACAGATTGGCACCCACAGAAATGAAGGAGTTGAGGACGCAGCTAGATGAATTGCTAGCTCAAGGTTTCATTAGACCTAGTTCATCTCCTTGGGGAGCGCCAATCTTGTTTGTCAAGAAGAAGGATGGGTCGATGCGCCTGTGCATCGACTATCGCGAGCTTAATAAAGTCACGATCAAGAATAGGTATCCTTTGCCCAGAATCGACGATTTGTTCGATCAGCTTCAAGGGGCAAGTTACTTCTCGAAGATTGATTTGAGGTCAGGCTACCATCAATTGAAGGTCAAGGATGAAGACGTGCACAAGACTGCATTTAGGACTCGTTATGGCCACTACGAGTTCCTAGTGATGCCTTTTGGGCTCACTAATGCACCGGCCGCGTTCATGGATCTCATGAATCGCGTTTGCAAGCCACACTTAGATAAATTCGTCATCGTTTTCATCGACGACATTCTTATCTATTCGAAGAATCAAGCTGACCACGAGAAACACCTTCGCTGTATTCTCAAACTTCTACATCAGGAGAAGCTCTATGCCAAATTCTCTAAGTGTGAATTTTGGCTACGAGAAGTCCAATTTCTTGGACACGTGGTTAGTGAGCGTGGTATCCAGGTGGATCCCGCTAAGGTTGAAGCCGTAATGAACTGGCAAGAGCCAAAGACGCCTACCGAGATTCGTAGCTTCCTGGGATTGGCAGGATATTACAGGCGTTTCATTGAAAATTTTTCAAGGATTGCTGCGCCCCTAACTTCCTTGACTAAAAAGAAAGTAAAGTTCATTTGGGGCCCTAAGCAGCAAGAATCCTTCGATATCTTGAAGCAAAAGTTGAGCAACGCCCCAGTACTGACATTACCAGACGGAATAGAAGAATTTGTGGTTTATTGTGATGCTTCGCACACTGGCATGGGGTGTGTGCTTATGCAGAAAGGCAAAGTTATTGCCTACGCTTCACGACAATTGAAAGTGCATGAAAAGAATTACACCACCCATGACTTAGAGCTGGGTGCCGTTGTATTCGCACTGAAGCTTTGGAGGCACTATCTTTATGGTGTCAAATGTGTGATCTATTCTGATAACAAAAGCCTCCAACATCTGTTTAATAAGAAGGAACTAAACATGAGGCAACGCCGCTGGATGGAGACTTTAAATGATTATGATTGTGAAATCAAATACCATCCCGGCAAGGCGAATGTAGTCGCTGATGCCTTGAGTCGAAAGGAAAGGATGAAACCTATCTGAATCAATGCCAAGCGCATGGAGATAAAGAATAATTTGATGGAAAGGTTGTTAGCTGCACAGAAGGAAGCTGTGTTGGAAGCTAACTATCCTAATGAAAAGCTAGGAGTAACTGAGGAGCAGTTGACTCTAAGCAAGGACGGAATTTTAAGATTAAATGGACGGATATGGGTTCCAATTTATGGAGGTCTTCGAGATGTTATCCTCCAGGAAGCCCATAGTTCCAAATACTCCGTTCATCCTGGAGCTGATAAGATGTACCAGGATCTGAAGGCAAATTATTGGTGGATAGGCTTGAAGAAGTCTGTGGCCACCCATGTAGCTAAATGCTTGACATGTGCTCAAGTCAAAGCCGAGCATCAAAAACCATCAGGTTTGCTACAACAGCCTGAACTTCCTACGTGGAAGTGGGAAATGGTGACGATGGATTTCATCACCAAGTTGCCCAAGACAAGGAAAGGCAATGATACAATATGGGTTATAGTTGACAGACTGACTAAGTCAGCTCATTTCTTACCCATCAAGGAGACGTATAGCTCCGATATGTTAGCCCAGTTATACGTTGATAAGATTGTAGCCTTACATGGCATACCTGTAGCTATTATCTCTGATAGAGATACTAGGTACACGTCACATTTTTGGAAGAGTTTCCAGCAATCTTTGGGCACACGTTTGAACTTTAGTACGGCTTACCATCCTCAGACAGACGGTCAGAGTGAGCGTACTATCCAAACGTTGGAAGACATGCTACGTGCATGTGCGATCAATTTGGGTGGTAGTTGGGATAAGAACCTACCGTTAATCGAATTCTCCTACAACAATAGCTACCACACCAGCATCAAGGCTACGCCTTTTGAGGCATTATACGGTAGAAAGTGTAGATCGCCTATTTGTTGGGCGGAAGTTGGAGATGTCCAGTTATCAGGACCCGAGATCGTGTTCGAAACAACGGACAAGATTGTCCAGATTCGAGACCGTCTCAAAGCTGCCCGGGATAGGCAGAAAAGTTACGCTGATCCTAAGCGTAAGGATTTTCACTTCGAAGTAGGTGACAAAGTCCTACTTAAAGTGTCACCCTGGAAAGGAGTGATGCGGTTTGGTAAGAAAGGCAAGCTAAGCCCGAGATACATAGGACCTTTCGAGGTTACCGAACGTGTCAGGTCAGTTGCCTATAAGTTAAACTTACCAGAAGAGCTCAGTGGAATTCACAATGTGTTCCACATCTGCAATCTGAAAAAGTGTTTCGCTGACGAATCATTGGTTATACCACACACAGATGTGCATATAGACGAGAGCTTGAAGTTTGTGGAAAACCCTTTGTCGATTGAAGATCGACAGGTAAAGAAGCTTCGAAGGAAGCATGTACCTATTGTAAAGGTCAAATGGGACGCCCGTAGAGGTCCCGAATACACGTGGGAAGTTGAATCCACCATGAAAGAAAAATACCCTCATTTGTTTCAGTAAATCTCGGGTCGAGATTTATTTTAAGGGGGTGAGGATGTAACACCTCAAAAATTTCGTGTTCAATAATAAAACGACACGTGTCATGAAAGACAAAACGCGTTGTAAATCCGGATTAAATAAAGATGTATTGGCAGGATTGAAAAGTGGCGTCATGTTAATTTATACCTCTGAACACCTCATTTATAAATCCCAAGACCCAAGTTTTTATATATTAAACATCTATTATGTCTAAAATCCAGAAATGGGTTGACAATGATGAATTGGAAATGCATGATAGGACTCCTACGAAGAAAAAGCATGGTAACCCTTTGTTTTCGGCACTTTAAAATGGATACAAGTGAAACAATTCTTTGTGGTAGGGTTTAGAACTGTTCAAGGCACAATTGGGAGGCCCCTTAACTGTAAAATAATGTCCCAAAGTCGGGTTATAGGGTTACCCTTTCAAAACACCAAAGAACAAACGATTTTTGTGGCTGACCAGAGGCTTACGGACCGTAAGCCAGACCTTTACGGTCCGTAAGCTAGTGCCCAGCGACCAGAAACCTTCTGCAGCCGGTTTTTCGCGATTGTGACCTATTTCACTGGTATTTCTCACCATTGGACGACCCCTAAAATGTTCCTAGACCCCAGGGACACTTGTGGGACAATTGTGGTCACTCATAGCCTTAGTTATCAACCTCTTATGGTGTGTACAACTAGTATATAAGGCTTTCAAGGTTTCAAACATTCCCACACCTCCTCCTGCATTGTTGGATCATTTCTGGAGCTATCAAGCAGCCTCAAGTGATCATATTTCGTGCATTGGACTCTTGTAAGTCTGCTAGTCCTTCTTTAATTAAGTTTAGCTTAGTATTTTAGCTAAAAGTCAAACCGTCGTAATTACGGTTTGACTTCGAGATTAGCCAATAATGGCTCAGTCATATCTCGATTTAAAAGTAGTTATAGATTGGTATTTATGTGGGTAATAAACCCTTAAAAGGGTTCCCCCTGATTACCACTCTAACCAGGTCAAAAGTCGGGTCAAACCTATATTTAAAAAGTCAACAGGAAACTTAAAATGTCATTTTTGCATAATTAACATTATAGACCATATACAACCTGTTTGATCATTGTTATAACTTAGTAATAAGTGTAAGAACATTTCTAAACATGTTCAACCCGACAATTTCCTGTTTAGACCCGGTTCGGAACCGGAAGTCACATAGTTTGACTTTCAATTTGACTTTCAGTTCTGACCCGTTTAGGCATGTTTTAGAAATGCCTCAGAGCTTTAATTGGATTAGGTTACTTGTTAGAACAACCCTCTGTGATTACACACCTTGGTTCATTAGTTATCCAATTAATATGCATATTTCCGTTAATTGCTCATATGTTGACCATTATGCCCTTATTACCTTAAAACGTGATTTATGAAAATGTAAAAGTGTAGAAACCTTAGTTACTGATAAATAAACTTGTATGCAAAGTTTGACATCAGTTTGACTTGTAGTTTAAGAGTTATGCTCATTATCGCAAATTTAAAGCTTTATGTTAATAAAATGGCGTAATTTGCGTATAGCCTAGTTAAGCCTACTTTTTGATATCAAACTTAATACCCACTGATGTAATATATTATTTTGGGATTTTTAAAGATTTTTAATTAATTTTAGGCTGAGCATAACTAGTAGTCGTAGGCTTAATCCGGTAATTGTCGGTTTTGCCCTTACGGGCCATAAAATGAGTGTTACATATCTAAACGACTCCAAACCTTTTGCTACTGATCACATATGGTAAATAAATTATTTTAAGCCTTCTGGAAATATAAAAATATCAGATTTAAGTATCGAACCCGGAAATGGCCTATAATCGCCTTACTTAGCGTTTTTAACGCATAGTATGTTTTAAAATCATATTGAACATAACCGGGTTGATACCTACTGATATTTTAGGCAAATTAGAATATTTTAACAGTAAGCAAAGGTTGATTAACTCAGACTCCGGTTTTGAGCTTTTCGGCTTATGTGAAATTACCAAAATACCCCTACGGGGCATAGTTTGGTTATTAATGATAAATTTCACATATATGATTTATCCTACTGGTGTAACTTGGTAAATGGAGTATGTTTTCTGTTTACATCAGACCTGTAACTCAGTTAAGCATCTAAACTCTTTTACAACCTTTAAAATGACCAAACTACCCCTACGGGGCCTAGTTTGTGTTTAAACACGTTTCGGGCATAATAAAAGACATCTTACTGATGTCTCAACATATTTGAAGCATATTAACTTAGGAAACCTGTATATGGCTCTTACGGATACCCGTTACGCTTATTACGCGCACGGTTCGGTTTATGTAACAAGTTTACATAAATTAGCCGAAACGGGTCAAACCTTATCGGTTTTATCTCAAAATCCAGAATGTGAATAATAAACCCATATTAAACAAGTCTTCAAACTTGTCGGGTCTGAATCACATTCTATCCGGTCTTCGCTTAATCGTGCGTACGAACCGTATCTTGAAACTAGCCGGTCTAAGCTTAAGCTTAATAAAAGGCCCGTTAGAATTCTAATAGGTTATTATAAACCTTCGTTCCAGATTAGGAGGACCAGTAAAAGCTACGTGCATTTTGCTTATTGTGATTAATACTTACTCAGGTAAATACTTTTAACTTATTTTCCCTATACGGGCTTGGGTTACGGTATATAGCATACCGCTTGATCGGGCATCAAATCTCCACGCTTAGTGGGTAGTTGAATAATTTGATCGGCTCGTTTAAACAGTCTTGTTTACTTTACAGCCTTTGGGGGGTTAATGACCATGTCCCGGATATCCTTGGCATCATCTTACGAGATGGCCACGACCTGAGCACGGGGTGTAGGCGTACACCTGTCAGTGTATAACTCAATAATGTGGTGTGTCTATTGATCTTTAACCCGGACTAGATCCGGGCTACTGAACGCATAAGTAACATGTAATTCGTTCACAAGATTATAATATTAAATAATTCTCCCAAGTTATAAAAATGTTTATGCCATGTGCATCCAAACCAATTTTCAATCATTTTCCAAAATGAGTCAGTTGATTGTATTTACCAGTGTAAACTGACGTATTTTCCCAAAAAGACTGAATGCAGGTACTAAACGAAATTGGCTGGATTGTCTCCTAAGCATCAATAAAAAGTCTCGCAAGCTTAGGATGCCTGAAGTCTGTTGAACCATTAATATTATTTTGTTTCGATCCCTACTGTGGATAAACTTCCGGATATTGTTACATTGATAAACAATATTAAATCCGGTTGTATCATATTTTAAGTTTGCTTCCGCTGTGCATAATAATATTGTGTTGTTTGACTATTACGTTGCCAACCACGTCACGATACTCCCCCACCGGGCCCACCGGTGACACTTGGAAATCGGGGTGTGACAAATATTTGAACGAGGAATAAACCACTAGCTATGAAGGATGTTAGAAATTAGCGCTACTAGTGAAAGCGATACTAATAAGAACTCCGGAACGGGTTCTTGGAGTTAGAAGATTCTCATTAGGATGGGCTAGTGGTCGTATAGATGGACTGGAAGAAAAGATAATGTGTGTTCGATGAAAGTGAGAAAGGTTTCGGGGACGAAACCTCGTTTAAGGGTGGTAGACTTGTAACGCCCCAAAATCTGAATGTTAATATTTGTCGTATGTTCTTATGTGACACGTCATGAAATAAATAACTAGGCTATTTAACCTAGTTAAAGGTATGGTCAAAAGTATTAAATGATGAGGGTAGTGTCAGTTATGTTTTAAAGGTAAACCCGAGGGGCTAAAGTGGAACAAATGAAAGTTAAGTTATTAAATAACTTAATCACACACAAACACACACATACGTGTGTTCGAGAATGATTAGGAGGCTCCCATGGAGCCTCAAACCCTAACTTCATCTTTATGCTCAAATCGGAAGGCAAGATGAAGCTTAAATCCATAACCGAGCATGGATTAATGATCACCAACACGAGAGGATCATAAGGTATGTTTTAAATCTAAGATTGGTGATCATGGGTGAAGTGGGTTATGTTCTAATCCGTGATTTAATATGAAATTGACCATGTACAAGGGTTAGAATCCTCGTATAGAACATGGGTTATGTATGGTTTGCGTTAATTTGATGATTAGAGGTGAAACCCGTTAGTGAGGGTGAAGATGATGACTAGAATCACCTCCTATGTTCAAGTCTTGTTGAATGATTGATGTATTATGTGGGTATGATGAATTATTGTTAGATGAAAGTATAGGAATATGATGATGTTATGTTTAATGTTCATTTGGAATGATATATGATGATTAGTAGAAGGATTTGATGAGTTATGTATGAGTTTAGAAGATTCATGCATGAATTAGTTGTACGTTATGCTTAAAAGGTGGTACGCACACCAAGCGTATGATAAGATGTATATAGTGTCGTCCGTATAGTCGATTATGATGTTACGGGTATATGATGATAAGTCGATAGTTAAGTATGGTTAATAGTTGACTTTTGAAAGTCAACTAAGTATAAGAAACATGACTTGACTCGTTGTCGTAAATGTAGGTTGATGGGAAGTCGTATGGTACATGTTATAGCAATCCGTGTTAAATGTAATGACATGATGAGTTACATGAGTTTAACGTATACGGATATGATTATATGAAGTTGATTATGTATTTTAATGCTTGTTAGAAATGACTAAGGAAAGTTAAGTGTGAATTATGCGTGTGATATGATTGTTACATGTACAAATGTGTATGCTAATAAGAGCGTGATTTCGATGAAATGAAAGTATAGGAATCACGTCGAGACGGACTCAAGCATGAGGTGTTAACGGGTCAAGAAGAGGCAAGGAATCGGATACGAGCACGGACGCATAAGGTAAGTGATTTCCCTAATCACTTCTTAGTTCAAGTAAGTAATAAAGTGTTGTAATTAATTAAACATGATGTTTGAGGTCAAATATGTGTTAAAGTCTTTCGTCGTAAATGATGGGATTAAAGTTGACCAAAATGCCCTTGATGGGTATTTTGGGGTAAATGATCTTAAAAGTAGTTTAGAAACAAGTTATTCGATTAGAGTAATGTTTTGGACAAGTATGGAAGTGGGGATGATGGTTTGGATAGTCATAGACCAATTAATGCGCGAATACCCTTAACGGGTCAAAATAAGCATATGAACGATAATGTGTTAAGAGGATGCAAGACATCCAAGAATTTAGTAATTTATGATAGACGTCACTGATATTGTTAGATTTATAAGAGGTTATGGTAAAATAACCAAGTTATGTTGATGAATGCATGAACGAGTCAAAGTTTGGTAAAAGGGTAATAAGCCGAAGAGTTAGAAGTCTGAAATTTTATTATGTTGGATGTTGGTTTTTAACTCCACTAGGTGGAGGATTAAATTACGGACGCGTAGGAAAAAGAATCGGGCAAAACGGATAAAAAACGAGAGAGTTATGCTCGTTTCCGTGAAACGGGATCGTGCTGGGAATATGCAGCAAGTTGCTGCAGCTGTTCTGTGAAAACAGGGGCCTAGCGTGACGCCAGGGCCCTTGGCGTCACGCGAGCCCCCCCTGGTTGGCGAAAGTTGCTCGTTTGCTCAATTTTGGCTTGGGAACTCGTTTAATCGCGTTTCAAGTTACGTTTGACTAATTTAACTTACGTTTTTATGAGCATAAATGTATGCATCTATGTAGATAGGCAAGTATGTATGTTTGAATGTATCTAAACACGTATGTGGAAGTGTATGTGAGCATGTATGTGCAAACGTATGTAAGATTATAAGTGTGTGAGCAAGTACACGCGAATATATGAAGACGTATATGAGTAGGTAAGTATGAGTTGAGTATGTTGCAATAGGTGATTGTATATATATATGTAAGTAAGTATATAGGCATATACGTATGTATGTTTTATAAATCTAAGTGTATGTATGTAGGTGTGTATGTAGGTAGTATGTATATGTACGCAAGTGAGTATGTACGAATGTATGCATGTATGTAGGTTTGTGTGAAGGTATGTAATAAGTATGTATGAATATATGTATGTATGTATGTATGTATGTTTGTATGTATGTATGTATGAATGGATGTATTTAGGTATGCACGCATGTGGGTACGTACGTATGTATGTAGGTACGTATGTATGTAAGTTGTTACGTGTGATCGTAGGCATATGTATAAGTTTGTATGAAAGTATGTAAGCTATGCATTCATTGAAATTGAGTACTAACGATGATAATAGCGTGCCTGGTGATGAAGTGTAACGCAGGAATACCAAAGAAGTCTCACTACGGATCGTATGATCAGAGGGAAAGCCGGGATGTAAAAAGTTAATGAAATGAAAAGTAAACGTGAATAAATCTTATATGCTTATGATACGTACTAACGTTATGAATTTTATGTGGTGAGCGCAGGTAGTACAAGCCATGAGGATTACTAAGGAATAGAGATCGAAGATCGAGTCACTAGAGAGATTGTACGGGAACATTGATGTGTATATTGTAGTAGACATAAGCTATGTTTTTAATTAGTAAATAAGAGGATGACGGATTTATGATAAAGAGCTATGTTAAAGTTAAATTTTAAATAAGTTGAGGTATTTATAATGAAAGAAATTTTATGGTTCATGTTTCCGCTGCGACTTTTGTCATGTACGAATTAGGGTCTTACAAGTTGGTATCAGAGCCCTGGTTTGAGGGAATCAAGTACGAGAAGGTAAGTACTTGAACTCAAACTTGTGTGCTCTTGAGATAAGAAATCCGTACAATCTAAGACTCGATCAAGATCCAAAGGTAAAGGCTAATTTAAGTATGTACTTATGTATACGTATAAAGAAACTGACGATTTTGTATGTGCAAGGTAAGCATAAGTGTTGGAAGAGGATGATCCGTGAATCCAGTCTAGGATGAATACTAAGGCAGGCAAAGAGGTAATAAGACAAGTAGGCAAATGAGCCCAGGTACGTAAATTTCATAAGTGGGTGTAAGAAATGGTAAAATTCATTAAGGGAAGGAGAATTTTAAAATGAAAGAGAATGATTGTATAGTAATGAAGTATTGGAAGTGATACACGCGCTGAAACCTAAGTCTACGGACATAAGGTGACAATTACATGAAGGCACGAAACTACTATGTGGATTGTGTACCTGGCCAGTACACGAGAAACGTATGATGTTCGTGAGATCATGATAATTGTTACAGGTATGTCCGGTAGAGTTGGGTAGCAGGCGGGCGTGTGGGTGAAATGGGAAGTAAGACTCTCGGGAAATTGAGAGTACTATGTAAGAATGAAAAACATGCCTGATAAGAATGAAGAATGTTGAATCCGTGATTAAGTGCGGGCACGACCCCGTGTCCATCCTCCTCTCTTTCTTCATTAAATGCAATTTGTCTTCATTTGTTGACCACGCCCCCGTGTCCGCTGAGCACGACCCCGTGTGCAGAAGCATATCTGTACTATTAAGATTTGCCTGGATTTCGCGAATCTTATAGTTGACCACGGCCCCGTGTCCGCTGAGCAAGGCCCCGTGGTGGGCGATGGAAACTTCTACCACTTTGTCTTTTCTGCTGACACTTGGGCACGCCCCCGTGCTCACTGAGCACGGGGCGTGTTCAGTCTTATGTCTTCTTGTTTTGCTTGAGAAGATGCTGTCGTGGGGTCGGGCATGTCACGTTTGTTCCTTTTCTTGTATTTATGCTAGATTTAGCTGCCTTTTTGCTTCTTTTGTTAATTTGAGCTCATTTAATCCTGAAAATACAAAAGGAAGACAAAGGCACACTTTTTCCAACATTAGTACTAAAAAAGGGTTAGTTTTATGCCACAATTGATGTAATTTATATGTTGCATTTTGCACACATCAGTGGTTATTCTTTATAAAAGTCACATATATGTAATAAATCATTTTTGAGTTGTAGTAAAGTTCATGGATCATGAGGTTGATGATCTTGTTTAGATTTAAGCATTACCATGTTTAAAATCATCATTTATATAATTAATCATACAAGATTACCCACTTAAAACAACTTACTTTAACATAATCAACATAAATTATGCTAACTAGCTATCACAAATCTAATAAATCAACACATAATATAGTTATATTTAGTGTTTGTTATAGCTTTGAGATTAGGGTTTTTGGTGTGATTTTTATTAATCTTTTTGAAGATCAAATTGTACTTCCATAATCTATACATAATAATGAACTTAAATAGAGTGTTTCGGAGCCTTACAACTTTGCACAAGCCAAGTAAGAAGATTAGAAGAAGTTTAAGCTCCAAGAAAGCTTCTAATGATCATCCATGCTTAATCCATGTATAAGTGATTTTTTTAATGGCTAGAACATGAGTAAATTAGGGTGTTCATGGATTTATTTTTGAGTTAATTGCCAAAATCGTCCCTGAGGTTTGGGCACATTTGCCATTTTCGTCCAAAATGACACTTTTGTACCAAATTGCCCCCAACGTTTGTAACTTTTTGCCATTTTCATCCAAACTACTAACTTAGTTTGTTTTTTATGTTAAGTTGAGGATATTTGGATGAAAACTGGCAAATATAAAACCATAGGGACGATTTTGGCAATTTACTCAAACCCTTTTTAATTTCTTTATTTAATTATTTTTGTTACATATATAATAAAAAAGAATATACATGGAGTTTTTAGAAAAAAAAATTAATAGTTTTGTCACATAATTTTTATAAATTTTCATCCAAATCACTTTTTTTTTTTAACTCAGTTTATTTTTTCCGTTAAGGTGAAGGATGTTTTAAATTTTATAAATTATAGTAAACTTCCGTTTTGCTCCCTGTGGTTTGGTCACTTTAACGGTTTTGCCTCAAACCTTTAAAAATAGCCATTTTACTCCCTAATGTTTTGGTTTTGTTGCCAGTTTGCTCCTTGCGGGGAGCAAAATGAAAAAACAAACAATTTGGATGGAGTTAGAGGCGAGGAGCAAACTAGCAAAAAAACCGAAACATCAGGGAGTAAAATGGCTATTTTTAAAGGTTTGGAGCAAAACCGTTAAAGTGACCAAACCACAGGGAGCAAAACGGAAGTTTACTCTATAAATTAAGACATAAATTAATTTAGAGCTTCTTTATATAAATCATTTTTATAAAGAGAAAACGTCATTGGTGTGCAACACATAACAATCGATTACAACTTTTAGTATTTATTAGTTGTAGAAATAGAAAAAAATTGTAAAATGTTACATATTTTTAAATGTGTTGAGCACCTAGGAAATATGATGGTAGAAATAAAATATTTATTTAATTAAGATTATGAGGGTAACTAACTAATACTTATTCTGAGTGGCTTGAGTAAAGAAACTTTTGGTTCATAGCATTATAATTACAATTTGGTGGGTAATTTTAAGGTTTGGTAACGATACGTTATTTGATAGGGGGCACTGGCTTCTGTTTTTCCTTAGGAGCGAATTTAAAAGAGTACAAGATGAATTACAAACTTGGTACATATGATGAGATTTTTTTATTTGACCTTTTTCAATAAGGTCACCAGCATTTTAGTTTTATAAAATTTAAAGGTTTAAGTAGATTTTATTTTTATAAAACTGATCTATATAAAAAATTAGAAATTAATTTCTGTCTTAGTTTATAAACATTCTTCGCCTTAATAGAAAAATTAACTTAGTTAGTGGTTGGATGAAAATTTATAAAAATTATGTGACAAAGCTATTATTTTTTTCATATAAAAATTGCATGTATATTCTTTTTTATTATATATGTAACATATATAATTAAATAAAAGGAATTTAAAAGAGTTTGAGTAAATTTCCAAAATCATCCCTGTGGTTTTATATTTGCCAGTTTCATCCAAATATCCTCAACTTAACAGAAAAAATAAACTAAGTTAGTGGGTTGGATGAAAATGGCAAAAAATTTACAAACGTTGGGGTCAATTTGGTACAAAAGTGTCATTTTGGACGAAAATGGCAAACCTGCCCAAACCTCAGGGACGATTTTGGCAATTAACTCTTTTTTTTTTTTTTTGGGGTTTAGGGTGTAAAGTAGCTGCCGAAAATTTAAAGGGAAAGAAAAGCTTGTGCTTGATTTCTTGGAAGGAAGATATTTATGGGAATGGTGATGTTATGATGTATGATCTTCAAGTACTATTTTTTTCTTAACACCAAATCTTAATACCATACTCAATCCTTCATAATTTCCATTCAAGCAAGTAAGTAGTGTCTATGGGACCCACTTGAACCGTCAAAGGCAAGGGGGGAAAGGTTATGTGTAAATTTTTTTTTATCAAGTTAATAGACATGTGATAATATTTGTTAATTTGCTAGATACTTTAGTCATTAGTTTAATTAGGGTAATTAGGGTTTAATGGTAGTTTAGGAATTTAAATAAAGCCTAACTAGTCTATTAGTTTAGTGAGTATTGATTTTGGATGGCAAGAATGCCACTAGTTCGCTCGTCGATTCGATACCAGGTGATATATGGAAGGTATAATATAATGCCGGGAGTTATGGTTTTAATTTATCGTTGATGCTATGACGTTTATTTAGGGTGCTTACGACGCCAAAATATGGTTAACTAGTTCGCTAGACTAGTGTAAGTTGTATTTTGATACCTTAAATGCTTTCCGTTTAGGCGTCGGCTAGTTAACGACACTTTCATTTCGTACCGACGAAGGTTTGCCGCAAGTTGTTATCCCGCAACCAAATAATGTATGAAGTGATTTCGAGTTCCAAATTAAGCTTAACTAGTTCGCCATGTCTTCCGTTTGGTTGTTTTGGCGTCGGAAATGTTATTTACTAGCTTGTCGGTTCAAAAACGGACAAGTTGTGGGGGTTGCAACGCACCACCGAAAGCTTATGTTTCGGACACCCCATTAATATCCTCATATTGTTTTCATGTGTTTGTCATCATTTGTCATAATTCTGCAGTCTCGGAAATGCTAAATTAATAGTTCGGACGAGTTAAAATTGTTATATTTTTAACCGAACGGACGATTTAGTGATTAGGGCGTTGTACCGGAAAGTCTTGTATTATTGCAAGATATGTTTTAATATTCGTGTTTTCTTATGTATATGGACTCAGTCATGTTGTTTGTGTGACGTTTTTCATTGTTTCGTTCTGTTTTCACGGTTTAGCTAGCATGAATAGTGTAATAGTGAATGGTGCGCACAACGCTTTCTACCAACACATTTAGGACATTGTTTTATTGGTTTCGTAATACGACGAAAACCAACATATGTTTTAGCATTGTTTTCTTGTCCCAACACTGTCATCTAATATACGACACAGTTACGTAATTAAATTAATCTAATTGCATGAGATTATGAAATAAACATAGTGATTAGAATGTACGGAACGAACAATTATTTTCCATTTGTCACATTCTCCCCCTGTTAAAAAGAATTTCGTCCCGAAATTCACGTTGAGTTATCCTTTAAAGGAGCCTTCTCAAACAGGTGGGGGTGATTTGTCATGATTTGAACTTCACTTTCCCATGTATACTCGAGTCCGTGACTTGAGTTTCAGCGGACCTTTACTAGTTTAATATGACTTCTCCTTGTCTTGTGGACTTTCCAGTCCACAACCACAACGGGTTCTTTGGTAAACTGGAGTTTGTCGTCTATATGAATTTCATCCACTGGGATGATAACTGTCTCGATGGTCGGACCTTTCTTGAGGTTTGACACATGAAATGTGTCGGGTACATTATTGAGCTCTTCTGGTAGTTTTAACTTGTACGCGACGGTACCGATCCTTTCCAAAATTTCAAATGGCCCAATGTATCTCGGGTTTAGTTTTTTTCGCGTTTCCCGAATCTAGCTACGCCTTCCCAAGGCGAGACTTTTAGTAAAACTTTGTCTCTGACCTCGAAGCATTATCGTTTACGTCTTTTGTCCGCGTAGCTCTTTTTTCTATCCCGAGCCGCTTTGATTCGGTCTCGTGTCTCTGATATCTTTTCAGTAGTCTCTTGGACTAGTTTCCGGGCCAATGAGTTGTTTGTCTCCGACTTCTTCCCAACACAGCGGTGGTCGGCACTTCCGTCCGTATAGTGCTTCAAATGGGGCGGTTTTAATGCTCGTGTGATGACTGTTATTATAGGAAAACTCTACCAGAGGAAAATGAGCATCCCAGTTTCCGCCTAAATCCATCACACAGGCGCGAAGCATGTCTTCTAAAGTTTGGATGGTTCGTTCGCTTTGGCCATCAGTTTGCGGATGAAATGTTGTTCTTAGATCCAAACGAGGTCCAAGTGATTCTTGAAATGTTTGCCAAATCCTTGACACAAAGCGACCATCTAGATCCGAGATTATTGAAATAGGCACCCCATGACGTGCCACAATCTCGTTAAGATAGAGTTCAGCTACCTTCTCAATACTGTCTTTTTCACGAATAGGTAAGAAGTGAGCCGACTTGGTTAATCGATCAATGATAACCCATGTCATGTCATGACCTCGAGAGGTCTGTGGGAGTTTTGTGATGAAATCCATTGATATATGTTCCCATTTCCAAATGGGAATCTCGGGTTATTGTAATAAGCCAGACGGATTCTGATATTCAGCCTTGACCTTTGCACAAGTTAGGCATTTCCCATCATAGGTCACAATATCTCCCTTAAGTTTAAGCCACAAGTAATGTTCTTTTAGATCCTGATACATTTTGTCGGATCCTGGGTGTATTGAATACCTTGACTTATGTGCTTCGTCCAACACCAAGTCTCGTAGTCCGCCAAAGTATGGAATACAGATCCTTCCCGTGAAATACAAAGTGTCATCTTTGTTCTCTTTCATTTGTTTCTCCAATCCCCGTAAGGATTCTACTCGAATGTTTTCCGACTCTAGAGCTTCTTGTTGTGCATCGCGCACTCGAGTAGTGAAGTTTGTCTGAATTATCAACCCTAAGGCTCGTACTCGTAATGTTTTGACTCCTTCCTTCAGGCTCAAAGCATCTGCCACGACGTTTGCTTTGCCCGGATGATACTTAATTTTGCAGTCATAGTCGTTCAACAATTCTACCCATCGCCGTTGGCGCATGTTTAATTCCTTTTGATCAAATATATGTTGAAGACTTTTATGATCGGTGAATATGGTACACCTAGTACCATACAAATAGTGACGCTAAATCTTTAAAGTGAACACCACCGCTCCTAACTCCAGGTTGTGAGTGGTAGAGTTTTTCTCATGAACTTTCAATTGTCGTGACGCGTATGCGATGACTTTTTCACGTTTCATTAACACGCAACCCAAGCCTTGGTGCGATGCACACAATACACCACAAAGTCATCGGTACCGTCAGGGAGAGATAAGATTAGCGCTTGACATAGTTTATCTTTGAGTAGTTGAAATGCCATTTCTGTTCTTTCACCCTAGTCGAACTTTTTATCCCTTTTAGTGAGCGAGGTTAGCGGTTGAGAAATTTTAGAAAAATTCTCAGGGTCTACGATAGTATCCCGCTAAGCCTAGAAAATGTCTTACCTTCATTGGGGTCTTTGGGGCATTCCAGTTCTTTATAGCTTATATCTTAGCAGGGTCAACATGTATTCTTTTCTCATTCACCACATGACCGAGAAATTGCACCTCGCGAATCCAAAATTCTCATTTTGAGAATTTGGCATGCAATTGTTCTTTCTTAAGTAGCTCCAGTATAGTTCTCAAGTGTTGTTCATGTTTCGCCTCGGTTCGTGAGTATATTAAGATGTCATTAATGAATACGATCACGAACTCGTCGAGATATGGCTTACATACTCGATTCATCAAATCCATGAATACGGCGGGAGCGTTTGTTAAGCCGAATGGCATAAAAAGGAACTCATAATTCCCATAGTAACTCCTAAACGCTGTCTTATGAATGCTTTCCTCTTGAATTCTCAGCCGATGATATCCGGATCTTAAATCAATCATGGAATAAAAGTTGGAACCTTGTAATTGATCGAACAAGTCGTCGATCCTCGGTAAAGAATACCGATTCTTTGATAGTCAGTTGGTTTAGTCCTCTATAGTTGATGCACATCCGAAGGGTTCCGTCCTTTTTCTTGACAAATAGTGTCGGAGCTCCCCAAGGTGAGAAACTCGGTCTAATGAATCCTTCGTCAAGGAGTTCCTGAAGTTGAGTAGATAATTTCCTGCATCTCCGAGGGCGCCAATCGATATGGAGCTTTCGCCACCGGTGCAGCTCCTAGCACTAGGTCGATATGGGATTCAACTTGTCGTTGTGGAGGCAGTCTCGGCAAGTCTTCTAGAAAGACTTTGGGATATTCCCTTACTCGGGGTATGTCCTCCACCTTGCGCTCCTCGACCTTCTTGTCAACCACGTGGGCAAGAAAAGCGACGAATCCTTTTCTCAGACTCTTCCGAGCTTTCATGCAATTAATAATTCGTAGTAGCGTGTCTTGATTCTCCTCGTGCACTAAGAGATGTTCTCTCGTCGAACAGGGGAATGCAAATGATCTTCTCGTGACATATGATTTTGGCTCGATTATCAGATAACTAGTCTATGTCAAAAACTACGTCGTAACAATCCAATTGAATGAGTGAAAGGTCGATGTTAAATTTTTGTGCTCGAAGTTCGAGTGTGCATCCGTTAATATCTTCTCCAGACTCAACTAATATATCGTCGGCCAATCCTATGGAATGAGGGGACGTCTAGTTTACTTGACTCTAGGCCAACTATATTTCGAATTCTATGGGGATGCAACTAATACCGACACTGGTATCGAACAAAACGAATGCTACGGGTCGGTTAATAGGAAATGTATCGGTAACCCTTAATGACTTCACATGACTCCGCTAATTCCCCATTAGCTAACTTGATAGAGTAAGACATGTCTAACCTACATGACTCTATTTCGTGTATATGCTTAGTAGCTAAAGATACTAAGTTAAGCCGACGTTGGTATCCAAAGAATTGATACATACTGGTTGTAGAGTAGAACGTACCCATGGCAATAATGGGGTTTTAGGGAGTATTCATAGTTCTATCCATACACTTGCTTATTCACTTGCTTGATTCGTCCTTAGACATCCATGCTTGTAGTGATCTCTTTGCCACAGTTAAAACCTCCTCGTTCATTCTTGGGTATAACTAACTCATTAGTTTCCGTTTTGTGCCCAGTCTCACCACACTGTTACTCTTGGCACTTTTGCAAGTGCCCTCATGTTGAGAGTTTCACTTATCTCACTCAGAATTTTTGGCAAGTTATTAGCGTACTCCTTGGTGCCAGCTTCATATCTCAGGGCTAAACCCCAAATGCAACACTCAGCGTGTTTGGATTCGGGTGTTATCTAGTATGCAATAATCTTTTAGAGATCGTACAGGCGTCGAGGGTAACCAGCTACGTTCGCTCTAATCATAATTGAGTTCTAGAGTTCGGTTCCCAACCTTGGAATTTACCACTAGCGAGCAATACTATTCTCGCGTAAGATCCTTGAGTTCTTCCCACAATAACCTCTTTGTTATATTACTCCCTATACTTTGCACTTGGAGATTCCACCAAGTTATCGTCTCCCTCAACAGATGACTATTCGTTTACCAAATCGTTTACTTAGGAGTACATTTACTAGCATGGTTAACTGACTTCATTGTCTTTATTTAGTGGACATAACTTACCGCACCTCTCGTATCGATGAGGTTTCGCGGCTTGTAATCCGGAGATGCCTTAGAATTAAAATCTGGTGTGATTGCATCTCCAAGTGTGGTATTGCCACTTGTTCTCGTCTTATCGGAATTTGAATCACTTGAACTACCTGTACCATCAGTACCATCACTAGTGTCAACTCAGCAACCTCATGTTGTGCAATTTCCGCTGCCTCATGTCGTTCCATAAAAACTTGAGTTCAACTTTAATAGTAGGGCGCTGGTTAACTGACCCCTTTTGGGCGTGGATTTTCCTTTCGACATCATGTTATTTTTGATACATAGTATCAAAGGGTCTAGACTTGTATTTGGACAGATATAGCCTGCCATGCGCCCAAGAAGTAAGAATGTAATTGGTCATGGAAACCTCAAGACCGCATTGTTCATGCATGTTTGAACAATGATAACATGAATAAATGCAACCCAAAATGCGCAGTACCCCTTGCATGTATTGGCCATATGCCTAAGTGGAAAAAGAGGTAATTCGTTGAGGAGGAGAAACAAAATGGTCATCTCCATCCTTACAGTATGTATTCTCTACCTCATGGACCTCATTCGTCCCAAGTAGGAAAGTCCTTCGCCGCGCTAACCTGTGTGACGAATACATTGATATCCCTTGAGCTCCACGAGCTCCAAACAAATTGTTAATTTCCATTGATGTCGAATAAAATACAATGAAGGGGTTGTAGCATGGCCCATGCCACATCATCCCTTGGAATAAGACAAATGTCAAACGACGGAGTTTAATGTAATCATTTCCAATAACTAAGATAAGGTAAGGTGTCATAGACACCAAAGAACCAGCCCATGTACAAGAATTCTGAGAATGTTGAGGAAAATCCTCCATGAGTGGCCAACAAGTTTTGTTTGCTTTCGATGACTAGTCTCAAACAACTCGTGTTATAGATCGAATGTTAAGTACGAATAATACATGTGGTCTTCCTGTATCGTAGAGTGTTATAGTAACCATTCCGGTTAGCGTTATACTAGATAGGAACTTGAACAACTTAGGAATTTTGTATGACTAGTGATCATTAGCTTGACCCGCAGAGCCCACCAGGATTTCCTTACACTACAAGTTGTTATTACGTGGGCCCCCGTAATAATAAATTGTCTTGCATGGTCACCCTAGCATTCTCTCGTTCAAAGCAGACACTTAGTCAAAGAGAGGACACTCTTGTCTATATACCTTCAACATAGGAGGGACCTTCGTGATGGCCCACGTGCTAACGCCCATTGTTATCATTCGTGATAGGGCACAACGTTAGACGAAGTATAAGTAGAGAGAATCCGCCACGATAGCAGCTAGAGGGGCACCTTTAAGATGAGTACTTCATCTTCCTTGGCTGGACGAGAGTGTCATCAATCACGATTCGTATGAGCCTCAAGGACCTCGTCCCACTAGTAGAGTTATTGTCCAAGGCCGCCACCTCCGCCTCGTCGCCACTACTAAAGCCAGACTTATAACCATCCGAGGGAAAATAACCATCTTCCACGGGATCAATGCCTTAGGGTCTCGCTTAGGGACCACGTCCGCCATACGCTTCGTAATAGACGTGAGGTCATCATTCTCATCACGTGAGTCAAGTTTAATAATAGAATTCATAGTCGAAGGTATTTTCGTCATGGCAAAATATTCCGTACAACACATATATAAATACATTATATATATAATCACTAAATTTCATGTTGTTTTTGTTTCTCGTGTTTCACATGTAATTTCTAATGTTTCGAGTCTAATCCTTATAGACTAACCATGTATTGATCCTTGTTCGCCACTTATGGCTGAGCTTGCGTGATAGATCCTCATATTATCGTGACACAATGAAAACCTTTTGTCTTTTGTCATACTTTTCAAAACACTTTTGTAATGTTATCAAGTTTGTTTTCATGTGAGATCCCTTTGGGGATTGTAGACCAAACTTTATAAAAGATTTTCCCCGGTTCACTACAATCGGAGCTCTGATACCAATCTGTCACACCCTGCTAGTTGCGGAAGCGTGTTGCGTGTGACGTAAGAAAGGTAATCATTGCATCCAATCATGTATCACCGGCTCAAGACTTGTTTCCTGAAATACATGTAGTTTTAAAAAGTTAACAAAAGTTGAGCGAGTTCATGCAATTATTGTTATCATATGAAATCTTGTAATGTAATCATGGTATGTATTAGCATTCATGGAGTTTAAGGATCTATCAGTGGGTAGCGATCCCCCATGACATTATGTACCATAAGTACGTAACCAACCCGAGACAACTTTGACATCTTTGGGATCACAAAAGCACTCCAGGGTATACCAACCAGGAGTGGAGCGTGTCTCAAGCTCAATAGATCTACACCTTTTGCACCTTGGTCACTAAATGATTAATGGTTACTATGTCATCATCCTACTTATGTACATTGATCGTGCTATCATCTAAACCTATAGCTAACATACCCATAGTTTTAGCATGTATTTCCCCTCGATTGTTTTAAAAACAAAAAATTGAAATCATTGAAAGGAGGGACATGAACTCACAAATTTGCGTTTCGTATTATGTAATACCGTAAGTGAGCGTCCATACACGTGAATAACCTACATGTGCACTAACTTGATTAGACACTAGGTCTTATTGGACCTCATACAAGTTGTTCATCTTGAATTCTTTATTATGTTATCGCAGGCTCGGCTCAAAGCAAGTGCAGAATAGGCCACTGAACAGGGCCCAAAACCTTTCAGGGCCCAAAAAAATTTCTATTTAGTTATTTTTATTTCTGAACCCCAATATATATTTTTGTCTGCATTGCTTCTGGGCCCCCATTTCTAAGTTTGATACTATCTGCATACTTTTTTGTATCCTCTGATTTGGCCCACCAAAGTGACTAGTGTATAAATATTTATCTTTTTTTATCTAAATTTCTTTTTTCTCCAAATATAATTAAAATTGACACAACAATTTGCAGTAGCTAAAGTTATGTCTCACATAAATTCTCTAGTATTATAGGTCTTGTAAATATTATTATTAAAAGTTATTTTGTTTAATCTTATATTATAGATTTTTTATATTTTTTAACATAACATAACATTATATTATTTTAAGCTCAATAAACACTAAAACTTATTTTAAATTAAGCTTTTACTCTTTTACTCATCAATATCGTTTAGTAAAGTTTGAAACTATATAAATTTGGCCCAATAGTTTAATTAAAGTTTAAACCTAACTAAAGTTTAAACCCTTTTAAATTGGCCCAATAAGGGCCCGTATTTCTCAACTCGCTCAGGGCCTAAATTTTTTTAAGGATTTTCGGAGACGGCCCTGTGTTATCGCTTGTCATCTTTGGAACAACTTTGTATTTTTAGAGCGTTGGTAGTTTACTCGCTCGATTGTTATATATATTGAATTCATAAGTGTATACATGTATTCTATGTGTATTGAATTATGTGTGAACGGGCTTCGCCCTTCACATGTCCTCATGCCGCGCACACATGTCATTGAGCCTTTGCTCATGTCATTGGGCCGAGCCCATCTCATATATGTTATTGGGCCGAGCCCATGTCATCTATGTTATTGGGCTTAACCCATGTTTTAATGTTATTGGGCCGAGCCCATGTCTTTTATGTCATTGGGTCGAGCCTATGTTTCTTGTCATTGGGCCTTGGCCCATGTATTTTAATAATTTGGGCCTACCCCAAATAATTTATCATTGGGCTCTAGCCCATGTATTTTAGAAATTTGGGCCTACCCCAAATGTTTTGTCATTGGGCCTTGGCCCAAATCTAATTTTTGTGAGCCCATTAGAAATAATCTTGCATTTTACTCAAAAATCTACCAAGTATGTAAACTTTTAAAATGCTCATTTTTCATATGAAAATACTTGGTAATTTTTATAGTTTTTGACTTTCCGGATTCTTGTTATCGGCCTCATAGATTTGTGTTCATTAAGTGTCTAAAAATATGTTATTTTTAGACTCGACATCGCAGTAATTTTCCTCGCGATGTCGATATGCCCAATTGTCATCGTCGAGTCTTATGTATTACTGTTTCGACCATTTCGTTTATTCGTCCGTTTAATAGCATTTCATTGGAACATGTAGGAAACATGTATATGGATTTTTGGTGTCTTTTTATACTTGTCACATACAAGTATCTCTTGTAATTATGAGTGTATTATTTTGATCACCCTAAAGGTATCTAAGTACATACACATAGCACAAAATACATATACTTGACAAGTTTCCAAAATATATAATTTTTTTGCCAAAAATTATACTTATACATGGTTATTATTTTTACCCCTTTATTTTTGTAAAAAATATATTTTCAAGTTCACAAGAACTTTTGAGTATTTAGGACTTAGCCATTTTCATCAAAGCTTCCATAATGACGTTTAAGACCACTAATCGCATTTAACTTTGTTAATCACCCCTTAACCCCATTTTTAATCACGATTAGATTTTTAGAAAAATTCGTCATAGTTTCCCCTACAACTATGGCGTTTTCCACTTTATAAAAACGTATTTAAACCATGTTTAAACCCATAATCATAATCAATTTCCAAATCAATTTTCATTACACCAACTTTGCATGCATGATTTATGCACTTTTCCTCCTTATTTCCATGAACTTTTATAAGTATATTTTTAACAACTTGGTTAAAAATAATGAAATCTTCACATATTTATTAGGACCTTAAGAACACCATTTTCATTATATATTCTAATCAAAATCTCCTCTTTAAACCACTTATTTTACTAAACTTTTAGGATGATCATACTAAAAATCATGGTGGTTATTCTTTATAAAAGTCACATATATGTAATAAATCATTTTTAAGTTGTAGTAAAGTTCATGGATCATGAGGTTGATGATCTTGTTTAGATTTAAGCATTACCATGTTTAAAATCATCATTTATATAATTAATCATACAAGATCTCCCACTTAAAACAACTTACTTTAACATAATCAACATAAATTATGCTAACTAGCTATTACAAATCTAATAAATCAACACATAATATAGTTATATTTAGTGTTTATTGGCTTTAAGATTAGGGTTTTTGGTGTGATTTTTATTAATCTTTTTGAAGATCAACTTGTACTTCCATAATCTATACATAATAATGAACTTAAATAGAGTGTTTAGGAGCCTTAGAACTTTGCACAAGCCAAGTAAGAAGATTAGAAGAAGTTTAAGCTCCAAGAAAGCTTCTAATGATCATCCATGCTTAATCCATGTATAAGTGATTTTTTTTAATGGCTAGAACATGAGTAAATTAGGGTGTTTATGGATTTTTTTTTTTTTTGTGGGTTTAGGGTGTAAAGTGGCTGCCGAAAATTTAAGGGAAAAGAAAAGCTTGTGCTTGATTTATTGGAAGGAAGATATTTATGGGAATGGTGATGTTATGATGTATGATCTTCAAGTACTATTTTTTTTTTTTCAACACCAAATCTTAATACCATACTCCATCCATCATAATTTCCATTCAAGCAAGTAAGTGGTGTCCATGGGGACCCACTTGAACCGTCCAAGGGGGGAAAGGTTATGTGTAAAATTTTTTTTATTAACTTAATAGACATGTGATAATATTTGTTAATTTGCTAGATATTTTAGTCATTAGTTTAATTAGGGTAATTAAGGTTTAATGGTAGTTTAGGAATTTAAATAAAGCCTAACTAGTCTATTAGTTTAGTGGGTATTGATTTTGGTTGGCAAGAATGCCACTAGTTCGCTCGTCGATTCGATACCGGGTGATATATGGAAGGTATAATATAATACCGGGAGTTATGGTTTTAATTTATCATCGATGCTACGACGTTTATTTAGGGTGCTTACGACGCCAAAATATGGCTAACTAGTTCGCTAGACTAGTGTAAGTTGTATTTTGATACCTTAAATGCTTTCCGTTTAGGCGTCGGCTGGTTAACGGCACTTCCATTTCGTACCGACGAAGGTTTGCTGCAAGTTGTTATCCCGCAACCGAATGATGTATGAAGTGATTTCGAGTTCCAAATTAAGCTTAACTAGTTCGCCATGTCTTCCGTTTGGTTGTTTTGGCGTCGGAAATGTTATTTACTAGCTTGTCGGTTCAAAAACGGACAAGTTGTGGGGGTTGCAACGCAGCACCGAAAGCTTATGTTTCTGACACCCCATTAATATCCTCATACTGTTTTCATGTGTTTGTCATCATTTGTCATAATTCTGCACTCTCGGAAATGCTAAATTAATAGTTCGGACGAGTTAAAATTGTTATATTTTTAACCGAACGGACGATTTAGTGATTAGGGCGTTGTACCGGAAAGTCTTGTATTATTGCAAGATATGTTTCATATTAGTGTTTTCTTATGTATATGGACTCAGTCATGTTGTTTGTGTGACGTTTTTCATTGTTTCGTTCTGTTTTCATGGTTTAGCTGGCATGAATAGTGTAACTGTGAATGGTGCGCACAACGCTTTCTACCAACACATTTAGGACATTGTTTTATTGGTTTCGTAATACGACGAAAACCAACATATGTTTTAGCATTGTTTTCTTGTCCTAACATTGTCATCTAATATACGACACAGTTACGTAATTAAATTACGCTAATTGCATGAGATTATGAAATAAACATAGTGATTAGAATGTATGGAACGAACGATTATTTGCCATTTGTCACATGTTACACGTAAAACCGACAAAAACGCTCAACATAATCGAACTTGGACCTTCGAGAGGAAGGGAAACCTCTCTCGCACTAAAGGGAACCCTCTCGTGTGAAAGGAGGCCTGTTGCCCCAAACTTCCCTGTCGCTCGAACTTCCCTTTCATCCCAACTAACCTTCCAGCCTATAAATAGGCGCACTACTTCACTCATTTTGCTTGCTCAGTCGTCTCAGACACTCTCAAAACGCTCTGAAAACCTTCTTTGCGATCAGAAGCTTTTGGTATTGATTTCTTTCATTCTCATTCATTTCTTTAACATTATTCATTACAATTCTTGTCTTTTAATTACAGTTCTTTAATATTTTACAAAACATCTTGTTGGTATACATATCTTGAATGGTTCTCACGAGTTTGCTTGGGCAAACCAATGTTGAGACCTCACTAAATAAGAGATTCCAACCAAGATTTCCAAACGTTAATTTTAAAACTCTTGTTTAATTTTCTGTTATGAACACTCGGTGGAATCTGGTGCCCATCAGACTCACACAGTTCATAGTTGTGGGTTTGCATTAGGGTTAATTTCCACCAAGAAATGATCTATTTCAGACAGATCAAACAAGCGTTTTCGACACAAATTGCCACCTGTCACACGAAAGGGTGTCCTGTTCGCACGAAAGGGACTGTTTCGTGTATTTCGTTTTTTATTTCATTTCTGTTCGATATCAGTTTATCAGGGATGAACACCAAATAGTTTGCTAGTTACAAATTGAGTGAACACCGTCCAGCCTTCAACACTTGGTTCACTCCTTCTATGTTGCATTGGCACACCTGCGTTGTCCTTACTTGACTGTTTGGCTATTTTACTTTCTGTTTTCATTTTGTATAACTATTATCATTACTGTGCCATGTTAAAACAGTTTACAAATAAATCTTTACGCACAAATCCACGTTTAAAATGACTTGTCGCATGAAAGGTCTCCTGTCGCACGAAAGGCTACTGCCTTTCGCATGAAAGGACTCCCTTTCGCACGAAAGGTCTGTTAATTGCTTCGTTTTGTACTTTTCGTATTTTACAATCTGATCCGGACCCTTTTCACATAAGAACACTCACACCTTTGTTTACCCATTTCAGGGTGACTTCGGTGTAACATCTTACATCTAGTTCACTCTCGGTTTTCGTGGACCTCTATAAAAACATATATACAAAAACATGCAACACTATTAAACGTGTTTATCAATCACACTCTATCCACTATTAAACATGAGGCTTGTTATACTTGTTAATCTCATATGCTATGTTTACATGTGTCTATATGTTCATTAACTTTGCAAGCCCACCTTAACAATGATAGCGCTATATGATTAACGCCCCGCCCGTATTCTTGTGGTATTGTTAAGTAAACACCATTACAACCTCTTTGTTTCGATGATGTTGGGTAATCACCATTGCGTTAAACTCTGGTTTGACATATAGCTTACACTAGTACAGCATGTTAGTAACTTTGTATACACTTATCATGTTGGATATGAGCACAGTTAAACATTTTCATTATTATGCTATGTACCAAACTTGTATATTCACCAACATATTTGTTGATCTTTATTTTAATACATGTTGCAGGTTAATATTTGATGATCGAAGAAACAAGTTTAGGGTGGACTTAGATACACTCTTAAACAATGAACTATGTTTTATTTCATGTTTCGTTGCTACAATTTTGATGTATTTGCTTTGTTGAACAATATATTCATGTTAGCATTTATGAAATCTTGATTAACTAATTATTGTCGCAATTAGTGTTATGATGTTTTGAACAATCATGTTTTCGTCTCACTTCGATGTTTCGCCCATCGGTTGGAATGTGACAAAAAATTGTGGCCCAACTCGCACAAAAAGTCAGAGTTATCATAGTTCTCACAACTCATGGTGGTTCCCAATTGAACCAAAACCTAGAAGATATTTTTGGCAATTAGGTTATCAAATGATACAACTTTTTTAAAGCTACTTAAAGTAGTTTTTCTTTCGGGACACACTTCAAGTAGTAACTTTCCCATGCATACAAGTATATTCTCCTATATATTAATTTTAGAACTGAATGAACAGTAAGTTTATTAGGGGATTAACAAAAACAAATAGTATTGGGTACCGGTATCGGTACCCGCTTTTACCAAATCGGGTGTATTTTCGGTACCGGTTCTGCACCGGCACTCACCGATTTTTACCCTCAAATACCGGTGCCGTACCAGTACCGACCTGTACCGAGCCGTACCGTACCAGGTATATTCGGTACCGGTACACACTTTTGGAGATTTCGGTAACGGTATTCTCGGTATCGGTTGGTACCGAGCTCATTAAATCTTGTAGCAACGTAGCAATGCAAGTAATTGCACCGTTTAGATTATTTTTCATACACACAGTAACTTCATTAAGGGATGGACAAATAGTATTGGGTACCGGTACCCGCTTTTAACAAATCGGGTGTATTTTCGGTACCGGTATTCACCGATTTTTACCCTCAAATACCGGTGTCGTATCAGTACCGACCGGTACCGAGCCGTACCGTACCGTACCAGGTATATTCGGAACCGGTATACACTTTTGGAGATTTCGGTTACGGTATTTTCGGTACCGGTTGGTACCGAGCTCATCAAATCCTGTAGCAACGTAGCAATGCAAGTAATTGCACCGTTTAGAATACTTTTCATACACACACTAAGTAAACTGTATTTCGTTTGATTGAGATTTTATATACACAACAACTTATTTTGCTTTCTTTTTTGTCTTTTTTTGTAATGAATGAATTGTAGCATGTAAAATTAATTTGGATATTTAGATCATTGATGAGAAAATCGTATCAAATCCTGTAATCAAACCGGTATCGTATTGGTACCAAATTTACTATTACCAAATCATTTTCGTTACCAATTTGGTACCCACCTTTTGCCGTTTTCAGAATCGTTACTTTCGGTTCGAGCCCGGTCTAGCACCATACCTGTATTTATTGATTTTTACCTTCAAATACCATACCGTATTGTACCGAGCATTTTCGGTGCCGGTACCTAATTTCGATGATTTTCCGGATCGGTACTTTCGGTGCCGTTACCGGTACCGAGCTCATCCATATTTTAACGTGTTAGCGTAATAACTAAATTGAAAACAACCGAATTTTCAACGTGTAGGACGTGTGAGTCCTATTATTATATATTAGGTTATTTAAAATCGTTTTTTTAGGACGGAGTGACCATCCTTACCACGTCATTTTTATTTATGTTTTGATATTCAGTATCTGCTGCTGACACGCGTTTTGCAGACATTGGGTCCCCGCCACAACGCGCGAACGGAAAATCAACTAGTTCTATTTATGTATATAGCCACTTGCATACATAGAGGTAGGGGTGTTCATCGGTTCGGTTTATGGTTTATTTGGTTTATTCGGTTCGGTTTATTCGGTTTTCAAAATTTTGTACCCCAAACCAAAAACCAAACCAAACCAAATAAGGAATATGCAAACCGATCCAAACCAAACCAAATTCAATTCGGCTTGGTTTCGGTTACCAAATAATCCAAATAAACCAAATCTAACCAAATTGCACTAAATACTTTTTTTTCCTAATTTATATTTATGTTTATGTTCCAACTTTCGAACATCACAACTAATTTACACCTAACAATATATGAATACAAGAAAGTTTCAATGCGAAATAATACAAACACATCCATAAAGTAGTCGTAGTCACAACCACAAAGTTAAAGCTTCAAAACAAAGATCATAGAAACTATAAATAGTTAACAAGTTTAATGGCAAAAAATATAAATAATCTTCAAACATGAGTCTTCCTCCAAGAAAATATAGGTCTTAAGTTATATTATTTTAGAAATGAGTGGGTTTGAGTTGGGGTTTTAGATTTACATTTGGTATTTTGGGATGCTTAAAAATAACTATTTTGGGCTAATAAACTGTATATGATTTATAAAATATTATTATTTTTATTTAATAATTAATTAAGTTAAATGGTTTATTCGGTTATCCAAATAAACCGAATAAACCAAATAAAATAAAATGTAGATCCATAAACCGAACCAAAAACCATATTCACAATTCGGTTTCGGTTAGAAACCAAACAAAAAACCAAATTCGTTATTCGGATCGGTTTATTTGGTTACGGTTACGGTTCAGTTTACGGTTTTTATTTGGTTACGGTTTTTTCTGAACATCCCTATATAGAGGGTTCTAATAAAAACTATCAAAATTATTAATAGTTATTGATACGAACATTTCTTACTATTTTTCCAATTTTTAGTTGTTATTAATCATAAGTGTGTGTGGGGTGGGGTCACTAAATCCAATCCAGAAAATGTGATGTGACTATTGCACATGCAAATTTTTCTGTATTTTCTTGTATTTTGTATTCATAGTTCGTATAAGGTTTTCTAATTTTTATATTTGATAAATTAGTATACACATAACGGTGATTATTTAATTACTTTTTTTTATAAACAACAATATATATATTAAAACTGAAACTAGTTAAAAGAGCTAACCAATTCCTAACAAATAACGTTTACATAAATAATAGCGGATTTTTAATCCACTTGTCTCATCAGATACTCGATTTAATATTCCTAACATCTTAGAATTCCATATTGACTTAGCTTGTAGCTCAAAGATAAATTAATCTATCATGTAACGTACACAAACTAATGTAAAAAAAAAAAAAAAAAAAAAAAACCCTATCCTACTCTAGAGGCCGGTCATCTATCGGTCGGTCATTTCTAAATCATTCATAAACCGATCTTTTCTTTCGTTTAAAACATAAACATGTAACCTAAAATTTGTTACATGTTTCATTTACTAGAAAAATACTTACATGGAAATTACATAATCAAAAAGATGATTTGATGCTCATGGCATTAGAGCATGCGTACTGGGGCGCGAAATGCCCCCATAGCGCCGAGATGGCGCCGGCCACACCAACACGAAGGGCGCTATGCCCAAAAAAAAATTCAAAGCGCTATAATTTTCGCGGCGCTATTTGATGCATGTTTTGGACTTTTGACCGTTGTCAAACGGTCATGTTTAAATAAAAAAAAAATTTCAATTTTTTTTTATTTTCACACTATAAATACATTCCAACTCTTCCATTTTTTTTACAAATCAATACAATCCAACTCTCATTCTTTCTATATTTTTTAAAAAGTGTTGAAGCTACTCTCACCCTATTCAAAAAAATGGGTTCCCCGTCGGAAGACTCGTTCACCGATATTTACCGAAGATTTTTTTCACCCGAAGAAGACGCGGAGGAGGAAGAAGCGGTTACGAGTGTGTGTACTTTTATGATACAAGCACTTGAGCACGTTCGGCCTACTCCCCCTCCACGACCCATCTTGCGGCGCACCTATATCTTGCGAGATCGTGAAGCCGCGAACGAGCGTTTGATGAGAGACTATTTTGATGCGACACCGGTTCACGGACCCAATGTTTTTAGACGGCGTTTTCGTATGAGCCAAAGGTTATTTTTGCGCATTTCTAATGATTTGGAAAATAAGTATGATTTCTTTAAACAAAGAATGGACGCGCGAGGATATTTAGGCTTCACCTCAATTCAAAAGGTCACATCCGCCTTACGCGTATTGTCATACGGAAACACGTACGACATCAACGACGAGTACTTGAAGATGGCGGAGAAAACAACCCGAGATTGCTTGGAACATTTTTGCTATGGTAATTTTTATTGTCTTTTATTTATTTACTTTTATATATTTATTTTTTAGTAGCTTACTAGTAAGACTTTTGTATATTAAATTATATTTTAGGTATATGCCAGTTATATGGAAAACGTTATTTGAGACACCCCACTTGGAACGACATTCAACAAATATATGAGGTGCATCTAGAAAAGCATGGAATACCCGGCATGATTGGTAGCTTGGATTGTCGTCAATGGCGTTGGTATAATTGTCCAACCGCATGGCGAGGTCAACATACACGGGGTGATCAAAAAGGGCCAACTTTGGTATTACAAGCTGTTGCGTCATACGACCTTTGGGTTTGGTCGGCCTTCTTTGGTGTAGCCGGGTGTTTTAACGATATTAATACGTTAGAGGCTTCACCATTAATAGAGGGCTACATTTCTGGAACTATACCAAAGGCCGGTTTTCATGCAAACGGGAACGACTACGAGCATGGCTACTACTTGGCCGATGGTATCTACCCGGAGTATTCGATTATTGTTAAAACGTTTTCTGAAACGTTCGATGAAAAAAGAAAGTATTTTAAAAAATTACAAGAGTCTTCGAGAAAGGATATCGAGAGGTGTTTTGGGGTTCTACAGCAACGATGGCATTTTCTCAGAAATCCTTGTCGCATGTGGCATAAGGATAGAATACGAATGACCATGTATGCTTGCATCATTTTGCATAATATGATCATTGAGGATGATGGAAGAGCGATATGCCAAAACTATATTCCAGAAGATTTAGTCGAAGGAACCCAAGCAACAATGGAAGAGAGACTCGCAAATGCTCAGCTATTGCGATCTAGAGAAATACATAACACGTTGAAGGCGGATTTGGTTGAGCATGCTTGGGCGATTCGCCCAATTTGATTCAACAGTGATAACGACGAAGATTCCGAGGAAGAAGAGGTTGAGGAATTCGAAGACGGGAACTTTGAAGACGTAGGTTTGGATGCTGGAGAAAACGAAGAGGAAGAAGGAGAGAACGAAAATGAAACCGAAGAATAAATTTATTTTTTAGGTGTAATTTTTTTTTCTTTAACTTTTTTTTATTTTAATGTATTGTTTTTTATTTAATGGAATGTTTTTTAATTTTATAAAACTTAGAAATTAATTAAAAAAATGAATATTAACATAATTGAGTAATGATGACAAAGGGGCTTTATGACTACGGCCTCAAATTGCATAATGCCCCATAAAGCCCCTTGCTGACGTGGCGCGCCACGTGTCGCATAACGCCCCCAAAAGGGCGTTATGACTACACATGGCCTTATAGCTTAGTAACATCTGGGGTAGGATAAGGCTTAGAGACCATTAGGTTTTGGGTTTGATTCTCACAAGAGGGTTTTTCCCAGATATATTGGGTTTCCTTCTGAATTGGTGTATAATCATTATTCCCTAATGAAGATGGATATAATCAGATGATTTCACTGATGACACGATAATACTCCAGTAATCTGTCAGTGATCCAATTTAAATGTTAAAAAAAGATGATTTGATCAAATTATATATTTTTTTTCAATAAAAAAGAAGCTAAGATATAGAGTGGTCCAAGGTGAGTGGTTTAAAGTGATTTTTATATGGAAGTTAGGGGAGGGGCATGTGAGCCCAATGAGGCGCGTGTTGTCGGCCAAATGTCCTAACCCGCCCACATCCACTCACCCATGTACCATGCCCATCTAGCCATACCGAGCCAACCTTCCCACGCCATCATCAAACCTACCACCCATCAACAAATTTGTGTGTTTCTCATTGGTCTCTTGTATCTTAGCTACACAAATGTAACATCAACTTTAATTAATAATTGCATGATTTGAAACGCATTTTCTGGTAGTCAAACTATATGTAATATATTTTTGACGTATTATAGCCTAGTTGCATTTTAGGGTGGGACAAGGTTTAGGGACCGTGTTGTTTTGGGTTCGATTCCTACAAAGTAGTTTTCCAAGATTTATTGGTTTTCCTCCTGAATTAGTGTATAGACAATAAATTAGTGGAGATGGATATGATCGGGTGGTTCCGCTGGTGGCACGATAATACTCAAGTGACCCGCCAGTGATCTAAATTTGTCGTTAAAAAAAAATGTAATATATTTTTTATTAGATTTGATTTTATTATTAATGCAAATTAAAAAGGCAAATTGAATTTTTATATTCTAAATTATGATCAATTGGTCGATAATAATACATACTAGCAATATGAGTAATAACGCTTCTAACTTTCTCTTTTGTTGTCGATGATAATCTTAGCCGATTGGAAAACCATCGCTAATGAACAATTAACTAATTTTTACCCGATATTGTGGGACTAGCCCAGATAGTAGAGGCGCAAGCTTCTTAGGTGAGAGATCTTGGGTTCAATCACAAGCATAAGTAGATTGTTATTAATTTGTTGTAATTTAAGAGTGAGTATGGGTAGAATAACATTCTTCATTGAAAAAAACCTAATATTTACCCCAACCAAAATTTTGTAAATATTAGGCTATGATTCCTCACTACAACGGAAGTGAATGTTATGTATGTTATTGTTCACATTGTCAATGTGGGTTATTACCAACCAATAGAAACTAGTTTGAATTATTAAAATCTAATTTTTCTTTATAAAAATAATGTGTATTGCATTAAAAAAAAGTGTTTTTGACTTGTTAAAAACAAATTACCTCACAAATCCAACTAATAATAAGTAAAGAGAAAATGCACTACAGCTTTCACAATGATAGTTATAAAACAATTCATCCATCAAAACATCCAACCATCTTTCAATTTTTAAATAAACTTTTAAAAACATACTACATTGCTACACTAACTTTAAATTTATAAAAGAGTAAATTGCGATTTTGGCTCATGTGGTTATATCAATTTTACCCTTTTAGTTCAAAAAAAATCTTTTAACATCTGAGCCCCCAACGTCTTTTTTTCTAACCCTTTGGCCCCTAACACTAACCCCATCAATTTACTTTTAGGGGCCAAAGGGCTTAGAAAAAAAGACGTTGGAGACTCAGATGTTAAAAGATTCCTTTTTGAACTAAAAGGGTAAAAGTGATATAACCATCTTTAAATTTTTAAATATTCATTATCAAACAAATTATTGCGAGTGTATAAAAACGAAAAATATAATAAAATAAGTGTTTGTGAGTATTATAAAAAATAAAAAAAAGAGATAGGATTTGAGAGTTTTTTAAAATGAGAAATATTTTTTCAATTATTTTTTTTTAACAAACCAAGGATCTACTTTTATTCCACCAAAACCAAAAACACCCGGCTAGCAAGACGCTAGGACGGGAATAACATACACCAAACCGCCAATTAGGGGCGCAACATGTGAGGGGCGGGGGGGGGGGGGGGGCGAACTTTTCGGTTAGTAGTGTTACGTATGTGTTTTTCGTATCGAAATTTTTAGGGATATACGTTTTCGACCCCCCTGTTAGTAGGTCTGATGCCTTCCAACCCACCGAAATTTTTTTTCAAGCTTCGCCACTGCCGCCAACAAAAGACACTAAAATAAGTTTACTATTCCTGCTATTCTTGATGGACCAAAAAACCATCATCACAACTGCAAGCATAGCCTTCCTTCTAATACTTGAGCAAAACTGATCATTCATTGCCTTTATAATCTCCTGAGCCGAAGTACAAAAGGCGACCTCTGGCACCTTGGACATATGTCACTTCCGACTTGTATACCTCTTTTTAGTAACTCACCCTTAGTTGGGATCTTTCGGGCTAAAGCTCGCCATACAAACATGTTTGCCTTCGGAGTTGCCCACTCGCACCAGATCATAGGCACATCGCACCCGGTACATTTGTATTCACTCGAATTTCCTCCGGTACAAGCTTGACCGAATTTTCAGTTAAATTATAGTGTAAAAAATGATGGATGGGATGTGAATGCTCTAAGCCATTGTGTAACCTTGTTCATTTACACTTTACTAAAAGAGTTAAGCGTCATTTACGTCCCTGTGGTTTTTCCACTTATGGCATTTCAGGCCAAATTTCAAAATTGCATCATTTCCCTCTCTGACATTCTCGAAACGTGCAATTTTAGTCCAAAAAACTAACCAAAGTTAAGCTTTTTTAAAACATACATTTTATGCATTTACCATTATCATACGTTTTGCAGGTTATAAGCTTTTTATTTGTACGCTTCTCATCCCAAAACTGGACAAGTGGACAACTATAGGAGATCTGTTATATTTTTTAGACGGATGCTAAAAGTAAAATAACATAATTCTTAGTTGTCAACAACCTTATATGAACAAGAAATATGAACGATTGGATTTGTGGCAATAAACAGATGGGTTAAAGAGAGGGGTAGAATGAAAAAAAGAAAAGGATTAAAATAGGAAAATGACATTTTTACCATTCATTAAACTAAAGTTTTTAACTGTGGTTAGTTTTTTGGACTAAAATGGCACGTTTCGAGAATGTCAGATAGGGAAAAGGTGCAATTTTGAAATTTGACCTGAAATGACATAAGTGGACAAACCAAAGAGACGTAAATGACACTTAACTCTTACTAAAATTTCTCTAGTTTTTTATCTTGTTATGAGCAGTGGCTGATCTAAAAACTTTTTTTTACTAGGTTCACTATTTTTTTCAAATCATATAAGGTTTTCACTATTTTTTTTCAAATCATATAAGGTTTTCACTATTTTTTTTCAAACCAAATGGGTTCCTGAGAACCTACAAAAGTGGCCTAAACCCGCCCCTAGTTATGTCGATATCATTTCGAAACATTTTCACATTCATAAGTTTTTCGTATTAGACCCATAATTATTGTCCTCCTATATCCATCGATCTCATACAAACAAAATATAACAGGATGTAAACAACGTTATATAATAACGACATACTCGTTTTAGTGTTTCTGTTCCAATTGGGGTTTTTACTTTGTAGTTTTTAATTATTAAAAGGGCAAGAAGTGTCAACGACAATTAGGAAACCCCCAAAATCCGAAAATGAGTCTTGGCCCTCAAAGCACATGTCCATGGCAAAAGCTTCCATGGGAGTATAGTAGACTTAGCTGTACAAGAAATGGGCCTTCTCACCTTTACTTTTTCTCACAATTGTTAGTTGCCAAAATACTAATCCAAAAAATATCGTTCGACTTTGGTCCAAAACTATTTCCGAATCAATTATCTATAACCACAAATGGAGGATGGGGAATAGTGTCAGGAAGCTGTCACACTCCCCTACTGGTCCTGTCAGATTATGCTTTTATCCCCAGTTTAAATTACGATTCCGTCCTTGTTTCAAACCCCATCTCAAAAGCTGTCTGGCACTCCCCTATTGATCCTATCAAATTACGATTTTATCCCTATTGATCCTATCAAAATATGATTTTGCCCCCATTTCATACTACGATTTGGACCTCAATTCAAAATTGCAATATTGCCATCATTTTTTTTTTGGCAAAACTATGATAGTGTTTTTTTTTACTTGTTTGACTCAATATAGTTTTTATTCGTGCCAAGTAGCTGCCTAGCACTCACTCATTGGTGCTGACAAATTACTGTTTTGCCCACAACTCTAAGTTACGTGATTGCTATCGTTTTAGTTTTTTTAGCCAAAATATGGTCTTGTTTTGGTTTAATTGGTTGACTCAATGTTTTTTTTTTTTTTGGAGATTGTGGCAGTGGGCGAGAAACCATAACGCTTCGCCTTGGGGTCGGCCCAACAGTATAAGTTCCGGAAAGAAATAGCGCCACATTTCTGGAAGAAAAGTTATATAGAGCAAGTTGGAGTGTTGGACCTTGGGGGCTGTTTGGTAGCCTCTTAATGACCATTCAGATGCTACCTCTTAATGGTTTAAAACCTTTGAATGAATAAGAGGTAACCTCAAGTCTGAATGGTTAAGAGGTAACCTCTGAATGGTAAATCATCACATGTCACATTCTTCTACCTTCTCATTGATAAAATTCTTAATGATTCCATTAAGAGGTAACCTCTTAATGACGTCTGTTTTGGGCTGCTTATGAGGAATAGCCGAAGTGAACTAGAACAAAATCAAAGAAATCGTCCATTTGGATGTGCAATCATCCCGGAGAGTCGAAACGAAACAATATGGACAAGACTATAACTAATTAATTTTAGTCATCACTTACTTTACCAAGTTATTTAATCATGTTTCAGATTAAGAGAAACTTGAATAATTAATCAAGATGAATATTTTGTATGAAAAACATGATGGATCAGTCGACCCAAACAGTGCTGTAGCAACAACAAATAAAAATCCTTCAAGTTTTTTATGACTCCATTTTAATTGTTTGATCTAGTTTTATGGTTAACTAAATGCCAAATAAAATCTGATCTAGTTTTTATGGGTAACTAAATGTCAAATCATAATAAGAAGAGTTAAATGTCGTTTTAGTCCCTTGTGGTTTGGGTTATTTTGTCAGTTTAGTCCAAATATTTCATTTTTTTGCTTATGGGTCCAAAAATGTTTCACCGTTGCCATTTTAGTCCACTGGGTTATTCATCCATTTTTTCTGTTAACGAGAAAGGGCAATTCAATCATTTTATATGTAATTCTGTTAACTAGAAGGATAATTCGGCCATATAAAATAACCGAATTGCCCTTCTCGTTAACAGTAATAATGGATAAAGTTAACCTAGTGACTAAAATGGCAACGGTGAACCCTTTTTGGAACCTCAGACAAAAAATGAAACATTTGGACTAAACCGACAAAATAACCCAAACCACAGGGACTAAAATGATATTTTTACTCTAATAAGAATTATAGATCTTGCCTTTTAAAAGAGCTTAAAGAAAATCTTTAGCTGGAAATTATCTACTTCTTGAGGGAATAGTAAAACTTTTTTTTGTTTGTCTTTTTTTTTTTTCTATACTTTTACTTCTCAACTTTCTGCATTGACACTTTTAACACTTTAATTTTTTTAAAACTTTGTTATCGAGTTTTACGTGTTTTTTTATGTATGTATCGGTATAAATTCAAGTTGTTTTATGTTTCGACGTAAATTTTTCCCGGAAAAGAGTTGGATCAAATATATTATGTTCTTATGCTTATTCTTATGTACGTATTCGGTTGGTCTACATTTTTTCGTAAATTTTATTTTTCCCCATAAATGAATCGGGTCAAATATAATACATTTTCATGTTATTTTTATGTATGTTTTCAATTGGTCTATGATTTGACGTAATTTTTTTTGGAAACCAGTTGGGTCAAATATAAGACGTTTTCGTTAGACGGTATAAATTCAAGATATTTTACGTTTCAACGCCGCGAAAACGCGCGGGGCAACTTTCCGAATTACAATGAAATTCGAAAAAGGGCCTCCGGTTTTCTTTATAGTTTAGGTTTCCAAAAAGCTTGAACCGGTCTTGGTACGGCTCAAACACGAAAAACCAAACCAGTAAACTTTCCGAATATACAAAAATTCAGATTCAAGTTCAAGGACTCTTTATTTGAGTAGAGGGAAAAGATAACACCATATAAATCTCGTAAATCAGAAAAAGGATTATAGTTGTTTTTTTATTTGTTTTTAACCAAATATAATATTATCTACGTTTAAAAGGCCTTTAATATATTATCTCACACAATAAAGGTTGTATATGAATTTGGATCGGGTTACTTGTATATTCTTTTTTCTTAAAAAATGCCGCCATTACTAAAATAGCTACTTATGCCACCTTTCCTATTAATATTGTTTGAAATAGGAGTAACTATTCATAAAAAAATAATATAAAAAAGTGTACTTTGTGGGATTATGTCCGACCATTGTGATATCATTTGCCATGCAAACCCAATCAAGATTAGAAATGAGAAAATGGAAACAATGTTTTCATTTAATTAAGGTTTTGGTCCACTTAATGTCAGTGACGATTATGGCTTCCACTACTTTACTTTGTTTATGTTTAGACTAAGCTACTGTTCCGTCTTTCTAAAGATGTGTTAATTTTTTTTTAAATTATAAATAATAAGTAATGATTATCCACTTGGGAATAGCCCAGTGGTGATGGTGAGTTTAGATAGAGCTTAGAATATGAGAGGTCAGGGGTTCAATCCCCATGGTGTGCAACGTTAGCCATTCAAAAAAAAAAGTAATGATTAGAAATAAATTAAACTTATATAAATGAACATTTTAAATGTTATAATTTGAAAATAGGACAATGTCATATATACTTCTACAAACATTTCAAATATTTTTAAAGAGTTAATTGCTCGGATGGTCTTTGTGGTTTCACGTTTTTTCACGTTTAGTCCCCACCTTTTGAAAATAGCATGTATGCTCCCTATGGTTTGTCATTTTGTTACTCGGATAGTCCCCCAACATTTACTCTGGGGACTATCCGAGTAACAAAATGACAAACCATAGGGAGCATACATGCTATTTCCAAACTAACTGACATTTACTCAGGGACTATCCGAGTAACAAAATGATAAACCATAGGGAGCATACCTGCTATTTTCAAAAGGTGGGGACTAAACGAGAAAAAACTTGAAACCACAGGGACCATCCTAGCAATTAACTCTATTTTTAAATGATTTTTTTTTACTTAACCACATATTTACTTTTTATAAAGAGTTAACTGTCATTTTCGTCCCTGTGGTTTGGTCACTTTGGCCATTTCAGTCCATTTTTCAAAAATGCGTCATTTTCCTCCCCGACGTTCTGGAAAGGTGTCATTTCAGTCCAAAAATCATAACCCAGTTAAGTCGGTTTGTAAATAAGGACTGGTTGTGTAAATTTGTAACATAAAGGACCATTTAAGTAAAATGTATAAATATTAATATAATTATAAAATATATAATATATATATAATGTATACACACACTCTGATTCAGTTCACACACACACACTCTCTCTACTCTCTCTCTCTATGCTCTGCAATCACCACCACCATCACCTTTACCTCTCTACTCCGGTGACCGGAGTAAATCCGGCCATCTTTCCGACACCCCACACCCCCACGAACCAAACTAACCACACACCCCTCCACATCTCACAGATCAGACGAGAGGGGGAGAAAGTCAGAGAGAGAGATATAATGACGAGAAAGAGAGAGAGAGAGAAGGAGGCGGGAGAGAGAACCGGCGACGGTGGGGGTGCCGTTTTTCCGGTGAGTTGCAGGCGGCGGCAGTGGTGATGAAGGTCTGATGATGATGATGAAGATCGCGATGATGATGATGATGAAGGTCGATGATGAAGGTCTGATGATGAAGGTCTGATGATGATGGTCTGATGATGAAGGTCTGATGATGATGATGAAGATCGCGATGATGATGATGAAGGTCGATGATGATCGATGATGATGATAACAGATGATGACGATGATGACGTTGATGGTGGTGGTTCCGGCGGCGGCGGTGGTGACCACCGGAGCTCCGGTTCCGGCGGCGGTGGTGAGTATGAAGGTGATGGTGGTGGTGGTTTAGAGAGAGAGAGAGAGTAGAAAGAGAGAGAGTGGCGGTGATGGTGTGGTTACAGGTTACTGAATGTGTGTATATTTTGTATAATATAGATTTTATAATTATATAAATATTTATACATTTTACTTAAATGGTCATTTTATTAACAAATTTACACAATCAGTCCTTATTTACAAACCGATTTAACTGGGTTATGATTTTTGGACTGAAATGGCACCTTTCCAGAACGTCGGGGAGGAAAATGGCGCATTTTTGAAAAATGGACTGAAATGGCCAAAGTGACCAAACCACAGGGACGAAAATGGCAGTTAACTCTTTTATAAATAAAGTGTTAAGTTATTGTACAAATGAGTATTAACATACAAAATACCCTTAACATAAGAAGTGAATGAGAGAATTTTATTTTGTGAAATTTTTCCCTACTTATTAAGCGTGTTTTTAGTCCCAGAATCCAAAAATTAATTGTGATTTTACACTAGTAGCGTAATTATAATTACCGAACAATAATTACTCTACTACTGTAAAATCGCGATTTTTTTAACATTTTGCAATTAAATATCATTCTTAAGTAGTAGAGCGAAAATTTTTAAAAAAAAAAAAGCTTCATTCACTTCTCATGAGTCACGTTAAGTGCATTTTGTATGTTAAGACTCATTTGTATTTGATCTTTACACTATAAATATAACTTTTTACATTTTACATTTTACTTTCATGTTTATATTTAGAATTCACGGGTTATCCTCCTTTTCCTGATATTTCGATGAGCGAAACCTAACTGAGTGTAACGTTTTATCCACTATCCACTACCTGAAAATCCTTTGTGGATTCCTTGTAATCTTAGAACATTTTAAGACCCTTTGGGCAACAACGACAAGGAGCAACATAGTTCAGAGCTTTCAATGGCCATACGCCTTAAAGGGGCGATGTAGTTCGAACCCCTTTCCCGCGTTTTCTCTTTCTCCATCTAACGACCATTTTGGTGGGTCGAACAATTGTGAGCGTGGGCAAAGAGGAGTGATTTACTGTGGATGTCCATATGTGTCATCCAACATAAGCATAACAGGATGGGTGCTCAAAGGTTTCATTAGAAGCTCTGAACTTTGTTCCTAAATAAATAAACATAACAATTGTTCCGACATATTGCATAAGTGTTATAAAAATGATTGAATGAGAACATGATGAGCTCAAGGCTTTATTATATATCTTATTAGAGAAGACCTAAAAGATTAATAGGTATTAGAAATTTTAAAACTAAAGTAAATAAATAAATAAATAAATAGGGGCCATAGCTCATATTGAATATTCACCATGACCAATAGCAGATATATATAGAGAATACGAAACCCTAATTAGGGCCGGCTAATGTTAATTAGGGTCGGGCCACTATACTAAACATATTGACTAATATTCCCCCTCAAGCTAAGGCCGGGGAACGACCCTTAGCTTGGACTTCAAGAAGAGAAATCGTTCAGATGAGAGCGGTTTTGTGAAGACATCAGCAATCTGATCGTTTGTTGAAATAAACTGAACTGATAGGGCCCCCTGAGCAACCTTTTCTCTTACAAAGTGAAAGTCAACCTCTATGTGCTTTGTCCGCGCATGAAAGACCGGATTAGACGATAAGTAAGTAGCCCCTAGGTTGTCACACCATAAGTTTGGGGCTGAGCAAATTGGAACACAGAGTTCACGGAGAAGTGTTTCAAGCCAAGTCACTTCCGCTACCGTATCAGCGAGCGCCTTATATTCTGATTCTGTAGATGAACGAGAGACTGTCTTTTGTTTTCGTGCAGACCATGAGATGAGGTTCGATCCAAGATAGATAGCATACCCTCCCGTGGATAGACGGTCAACAGGGCATCCAGCCCAGTCTGCATCAGAGAAGGCACTCAAGGCATTGAAAGTCGTGTCTGTATATGCATGAAGCACACAAGAGGAGGATTTTGAGAGTAACAACCCATGATCGGCGGTTCCTTGGAGGTAGCGTAGAATACGCTTAACAGCAGACCAGTGATTCACGGTTGGCGACTGCATGAACTGGCAAACCTTATTGACAGCAAAGGTGATATCTGGTCTGGAGAGAGTGACATACTGAAGAGCACCCACCATTTGGCGATATTTTACTGGATCATCAAATGGGTCACTGTCACCAAGAGATAATGGAGCACTAGTAGTGCATGGTGATGGAACCGGTTTGGCCCGAGAGAGGTTGGCACGAGCAAGTAAGCCATTGATGTACTTCTTTTGTGAGAGAACGATGTCTAAGCCGTGTTGGGCGACCTCAATACCAAGGAAGTAAGACAAAGATCCCATGTCCTGTATAGCAAAGGTGTGACTGAGGCTGTTAACAACCTGATCAATAGCCTTGTTGTTGTTACCTGTCAAGACGATGTCGTCAACATAAATAAGCACATACATCACTGTCCCATTAGCCGAATAGATGAATAAAGAGGGGTCAGTTTTAGATCCCTGAAAAATTAGAGACAAAAGGGCTGCTGACAGGCGCTGAAACCAGGCTCTCGGTGCCTGCTTCAATCCGTATAGGGATTTGTGGAGCAAGCAGACATGATTCGGTCTATGAGGATCAACAAATCCTTGTGGCTGTTGTAGATAAACTGTTTCTTTTAAGTCGCCATGCAAAAAGGCATTTTGAACATCCAGCTGGCGTAGAGACCATTGTTTTTAAACAGCAATGGAGAGAACTACTCGAATAGTGGTGGCTTTAACCACTGGACTAAAGGTCTCTGTGTAATCAATACCTTGTTGTTGGCGAAACCCTTTAGCAACAAGACGCGCTTTATAACGCTGAATGGCCCCATGTTGATCCCGTTTAATTTTATAGACCCATTTGCAATCGACCACATTTGTGTTTGGTGCCCTTGGAACTAATGTCCAAGTTCCGTTTCGTAAGAGTGCCGAGTATTCATCGGCCATAGCCTTACGCCAGTGAGGGCCCGCGTTGGCAGTGGTAAAGGAGGTCGGTTCAGACTCAGCGAGAGGTGTGGAGGTGTGAAAGGATGCGGGTTTGAAGGATTTGGTTTGTTTAGGATTTTGGCGAAGGTTAGGTGGGCGTTGACGAGGAGGTGGTGTTTGGGAGGGATTTGCAGTTTGAGCGGGAGGTGTGGTGGGACTGGGAGCAACAGTTTTGGTGAATCGGTCAAAAGCGGAGGAGGGTGGGGCTTCGGTGGTTCGGCGAGAATAGGTTTGAGTTGGAATTTCGGTGTGAGGTGTTTGCGAGTTTGTGTGGGTTGGTAATGAGGTAGGTGAGGAAGCAGGTTGCTGAGTAGGAGGAGGTTGTGGAATAAGTGGTTCAGGTATAGGAGATGAGGGTGTGGAAGGTATAGGCTCGGATGTGGGATTAGGTACTGGTGGGTTAGATATATCAGCAGTGGGTGGTGTAGGATAAGATGAGACGTAAGGGTTAGATGTATGAGCAGTGGGTGGTGTAGGAGAAGAGGGTGTAGTTTCGGTGACAGAGAATGGAAAAAGGAACTCGTTAAATCGAACGTGACGGGCAATGTAGATACGTTCGGAAACCGGATCAAAACACCGATATCCATGATGAGAGGTGCAATACCTGAGGAAGATACACGAAGTGGATCGAAGATCCATTTTGTGTGGATTATAAGGACGAAGATAAGGGTAGCATTGGCATCCAAAGATTCTGAGGAAGGAAAAATCGGGTTTATGATGAAAAAGATGCTCGAACGGGGAGGTAGTAGAGTTGGTACGAGATGGCATGCGGTTGATTAAGTAGACCGCGGTTTCAAAGGCGTAATGCCAAAAGCGTTGTGGAACATGGGCTTGGGCCATTAATGTTAGGCCGGTTTCCACAACATGACGGTGACGACGCTCAACCACACCGTTTTGTTCACTGGTGTGAGGACAAGAGAGTCGGTGTATAATGCCATGGGAGGCAAAGAAGGGCGAGAGACTTCGGAATTCTCCTCCCCAATCGGTTTGGACTGATTTGATTTTGGTCGAGAATTGTCGTTCGGCCATGGTAACAAAATGTTTGAATACGTCAAAGACACCTGATTTACGTTTTAAAGGAAACAACCACATGAATTTTGAAAAATGATCAACACACAAAAGAAAATAAGTATGTCCATCAAAGGAGGTGACCGGTGCGGGGCCCCACACGTCACAAAAGAGTAAATCCAAAACATGACTACTTTTATAATCAGAAGATGGTAAATGAAGTTTCGATGATTTGCCAATAGAACAAGAATTACAATGAAAATCAAAGTCTTTGCTAGAAATAGGTAAATAATATTTAGAAAGCATAGTCAGAAAAAGCTGGGAGTGTGGATGTCCCAGTCGTTGATGCCATGTGGTTGTTGAAGCTCGAGTGGTTGAAAAAGCAACTTTTGGAATTGGTTGATTGACTGGAAGGTTGATTTTGTAAAGGCCACCGTCACTTGGACCCGTGAGGAGGGTAATGCGTGTAGACGTGTCCTTCACAGCAAAAAAAAAGTAGAATGAAATTCAAAGAAAACGTTATTATCATGACATAATTTTTGAACAGAAAGAAGGTGTTTTTTGATTTCTGGAACATGAAGAACATCTTTAAGGTAAAAGGTTTTGTTAGGTGAGTGGATTTTTGAGGAACCAATGTGTAGTATAGGAAGAGCTTTACCATTACCAACGTGCAGATTGTCCTCACCGTAGTAAGGCTCGGCGGAGTCAAAACCCGACATGTCTGGAGCAACATGACTGTTTGAGCCGGTGTCTTGTAGCCAAGAAGTGGATGCTTGAGAGCGATGATCAGCATAGTTGGCGGACGGCTGACGTGTCCGAATGGTAGACGGGTCCCGATTTGGGCATTGAGAAGGCAGGTGACCGATTCCACACCTGTTACAAGAACCATAAACCATGTTCTGATTAGAAGCCCAACTGAATTGACCTGGGTTTCGACCGCCTCCCTGGTTGCGGTTGTAGTTGTTGTAGTTGTTGCGACCTCCACGGCCACGAGAACCGCCTCTACCTCGAGTGTTGTTATTCGGACCAGCCCTGTTTGTGTAAAAGGCTTGAGAAGCCGAGGGTTGAGGTGCGCCAGAAGTAGGTTGTAACTGGAAACCTAAACGAGCAACAAGTTGTTGAAGAGCCTGAACCGTATCATTAGGGACCAAGGGAGAACCGGCTGCTGTAGCAGCCATGTATGCCTGGGCCGAGGGCATCTCCGGGACTGGTTTCTTGATCATAAAATCATAATCAGCAAGAAGAGCAGGGAGTTCAGAAAAGACAGCTTGGAAATCTCTGGTGAGAAGACCTTGTTTAACAGGATTGTATTCTTCACGAAGACCACCAACAACCAACATCACAATCTCTTTTTCCGTCATTGGTGCACCGATGTTAGCGAGGGCATTCACATATTCTTGAGCCCTCGCAAGATAGGCAGGAGCAGTTTCGTCTCCTTTCATTTGTATCTTCAACAATTGTGTTCTGAGGGTAAATTCCCTTGAAGTAGTGTGAGGGGCATAAGCACGTTGAAGAGAAAGCCATAAATCACGTGATGTAGTACCTTGAACGTGTTGGAATGATGCCTCAGAGATGGTGGACATAATCAGCATACGAACGTGTGCATCATTGGCTTGCCAGACCGTGTAGTTCGAATTGGGCGTAATGGCAGCAGGAGGAGCAGCACCTTCTTTACCATAAGAAGGCTGTTGAGTAGTAACTGTTGATGGAGGACAAGGGATGCTCCCATCAGCATATCCGATCAGGCCGTTTGTAATAAGAAAGGGTTTAACCATAGCATTCCAGTAGCCATAATTTGTAGGGGATAAGGTAAACCCAAACTTGTGGGAGTTATGGGTTGTTTTGTCGGTTGTGGAGAAAGGAGTCAGATCTGCCATGGTTGTTATAAAAGCAGAAACAAAGTCAGCACAGAAAAAAAGGCAGAATTGTGGCTGTTGTAGCAGCGCTCTGTTTAGGGTTTGTTGTCGGCAGAAAAACACAGATCTGTGGATCTGTGAGGAAGGTGATCGACAGGAAAAAAAAAAGAAGAAAAAGGAGAGGCTCTGATACCAAGTTAAACTTGGTAAAGAATGATTTGTGTTATTGTATATTCTAATGTTGTACAATAGCAGATATATATAGAGAATACAAAACCCTAATTAGGGCCGGGCCACTATACTCACAGGAGCAAATTCATAATTTTGAAATTGGGGTAACAGCGTAAAATAAATTTGAACTAAGGGCACAATCGTAATTTTAAGCTGGAGGCAAAACCACAATTTTATTTGAACCGAGAGAAAAATCGTAATTTTGAGCTAGGGACAAAAGCGTAATTTTATTTTTAGCTGGGGGCAAAAACGTAATTTTAAAATGGATATGAAATAATAAATTGGTTGGTCCAATGAGGGAGGGCCAGGCAAAATCGTAATTTTGAATTGAGGGCAAAATCATAATTTTGAGATGGGGACAAAAGCGTAATTTTATTTTGAGCTGGGGACAAAACGGTAATTTTAAACAGAAGAAAAAACGTAATTTTAAAATGGATAGAAAATAATAAACTTTAAAATGGATAGAAAATAATAAACTGGTTGGTCCAATGAAGGGGTGCTGCCTGGCACTATTTATGTTGATAAATGAAAAAAAAAAAAAAAAGGGCACCGCATTTTTCCACCGTTAGGAAAAGAAAACTATTGCCGCCTACAAGTTTTGTATATGAAGGTAATATTGTCGTACCATATTGTATACAATCTTAAAAAACAAAGTCGGTGGATTTTCCACCGACATTGCCTTCCAACCCATGTACTTTAACGATATTATAATTTTAGCCATTTGATTTTGGTACCTTTAAAGTTTCATAAAATGACAAATTTAGTCCCTAAACATTCTACTTTGAATTTCCAAAACTACAACCTCATCTTTCAAACTTTGTCAGCACCAACCCTCTATTTTGGTTTTCCACCATCACCCCCTTAGCTCTTACACAATTACGCCACCAACCCTCTTCTTTTATATTTCCACCAACACCCCCTCATCTTTTACATATTTTCGCCACCACCCCTATACTTTTACACTCTCTTTTTTAGACTTTGTTTTTTACCCCTTGCACTATTACTTCATTTTTACACCCGCCCAACTTTAAAAAAAAATGCAATTGTAACCCTTAAACTACAACTCCTACTTTTCCAAATGCCGATGCATTGTGTGTTACGAAATGTCTTAGGCATTGTGTTTTACACTTTGTGTCTACCTTTGTGTTTTATACTTTTTTTTGTAATTGTCTTTTACGCACTGCGTTTTACGAATCGTGTTTTGTCTTACTATATGTTTCCACCCGTCGCGCGCGGCTGGCAAAATACTAGTTCACACCAAACCTCATTGTTTTTTAAAATACGATCCTTTTGTTTACTATATAGTAAATCTTATATTTTGACAAAAGGTACTCTTGGTGAGTAATCTTCTAAGATTAAAAATGAGTAAATATTACAGATTTAAAATTTTGGAAAGGAAAAAGTAAAATGATTAATTTAGACCTTTGTGACTTACACATTGGTGCAAAGGAGTAGACCCCGGGCTCAACTAAGCTTAAGCTCATTTAATTTATGCAAGCTCGAGCTCGGCTTGGTTCGAGCTTTACTTAAAAATTGATTTCGGCTTGTTTATTATTTATTAACTGATCCATATTAATTAAAGTTATTATTTTTATAAGTTTATAAATTATTGAGTTAACTTCGTTATTGCTCCCTATGATTTGGCCATTCAACGCTTTTATAAACAATTATTATTATTATTATTTAAATATATAGTCGATATATTTATAATTTATAAAATAATGAGCTCGTGTAGGCTCGCGAGCCGAGTCAAGCTCGATAAGTGAAGCTCAGGCTCAGGCTCCGGCTCGTTTACTAAACAAACTTAATTTAGGCTTGGACTCAAGCTTGTTTAAGCTCAACTCATTTACACCCGTACTTACACATAGATTACATTTTGTTTAGCATCATATGATTAAGTTTATAAACTAAATTTTATTTCTATAACTTTAAAATAAAAATAGGGTCATTCTATTCCCAGAACCCAAAATCTTATTCACTCTATCTATCTCTATATATCTATGTATATATAGAAAGAGATAGAGGGGAATTGTGTGTGAATATTAACACCCTAAAAATATCAAGATTTAAACTTTCCTAGGATCACACGGAGTGGGTGTGGTTTGAAGGCGTGGAAACCTCTCCACGTTGGGCACACCGACCCGTCAATGGTGTAGAGGTTTGGGCGCTCGATTCTTCACCGGCGTGGCGAAGAAGATGGTGATTATGTGTGTTGTTTTGATTGGGTGGTAAGTTTTTTATTTGATTTTCTTTTTTTTTAAATATAAAATAAAATATAGAAAGTGTACGTCACGTGTCGCACCACGTCACCCTTTCAAACCCCATCCCGTCCTACCTTCTTTTGCACCATACCACTTTTCTTATATGTGTTGATATGGCTGCCACATGACGCTTTACGCCCCTTTCCAAGCCCTATCACTCCGTATAGTTTAAAGTCAGAAAAAATCACATATAAAAAAAAAGTAAAACAGAAGAATAAAAACTAAAAACAAACATTCCTGATTCTTTACGTTCACTTCTATATCTTCTCATCAAATCTCACCATCTATAGTTCATAGTTTACAACTTCTCAAACCGTTCCTTAACCCGACCCGTTTCCACAGTCAACCATCACCCACATTACACGTGCACATAACACACAGTACAACTACACCTTATCTTTCACCTATATATATACCCATCCTTCACATACACTGTCATTCAAATATTCACTCAACCCCTTTCTCTCTCCAACACCACCATGCCCACTTTCTCTCTCTAACCACTGCTTCCTCCTGTTCAATCAGTCCTCCATTTCACAAACATTACCGACAAAACATTCACACATTTGTCGATAAAACTGTTGTACCCATAATCCTATTACACCTGTATCTTGCAGGATTTGAACTCATAATGATTACCGGTCATGACTTCTACACCGTCATGGCGGCCATGGTGCCGTTATACGTCGCCATGATCCTAGCGTACGGCAGCGTACGCTGGTGGAAAATCTTTTCACCCGACCAGTGTTCGGGTATCAACCGTTTCGTCGCTATATTCGCCGTTCCGCTCCTATCCTTCCATTTCATCTCGTTGAACAACCCATACGAGATGAATTTTCGGTTCATCGCTGCGGATACATTACAGAAGATTATTATGCTTGTGGTGCTTGCGATTTGGGCGAATTTTACGAAAAATGGGAGTCTCGAATGGATGATTACGATTTTTTCGGTTTCGACTTTACCTAACACTTTGGTTATGGGTATTCCGTTGCTAATTGCTATGTATGGGGAGTATTCTGGGTCTTTGATGGTTCAGGTGGTGGTTCTGCAGTGTATTATTTGGTATACTTTGCTGCTTTTTTTGTTCGAGTATCGCGGTGCGAAAATTCTGATCATGGAACAGTTCCCGGAAACCGCCGCTTCGATCGTGTCGTTTAAGGTATAGAATAATGAAAACCCCGTAAGATATTGTATATTATTATTATTATTATTACTACTACAGGTAACATAAAGTAGTGTAACAGTTTTTTTTTTTACAGCTAAACTAAGTCTTTTAAAAACTATTTATTATTTACTTATACTAGTAAACTCTAACTAATATATATTTTTGTTATAAGGTGGAATCTGACGTTGTGTCGCTTGACGGACATGATTTTTTGGAAACGGACGCGGAGATTGGAGATGATGGGAAGCTTCATGTAACGGTGAGGAAGTCGAACGTTTCAAGACGTTCGGTCGGGTTCACCGGAATGACTCCGCGCCCGTCGAATTTAACGGGTGCGGAGATCTACAGTTTGAGCTCGTCGAGAAACCAAACTCCAAGAGGTTCGAATTTTAACCACTCGGATTTTTACTCGATGATGGGGTTTCCAGGTGGGCGTTTATCGAATTTTGGTCCAGCGGATATGTATTCGGTTCAGTCGTCGAGAGGTCCGACGCCCCGCCCGTCGAATTTCGAAGAGAGTACGGCTCCGGGCCCGTTAAACTCTCCGAAATTCGGGGCGTACCCGGCTCCGAACCCGGAGATTACATCCATGGGTACAAAAGCAGTTAAAGGCTTGCAGCCGACAAACACGGCGGCTCAGCTAAACGGCTCACAAACCAAAGCGAAGAATGACGACAAAGAACTCCACATGTTTGTCTGGAGCTCTAGTGCTTCACCGGTTTCCGAAGGTGGTGGGCTCCACGTGTTTGGCAGTACTGAATTCGGAGCGACAAATGAAAATTCGGGTCGACCTGAACACGACGACGCTAAAGAAATCCGGATGGTGGTTTCTTCAGATCAACCGGATACAAAAGTGGCCGGAGAATTGAAGCGTGACGAGTTTAGTTTTGGTGGCGGTAAAGATGGAGGAGATCAAGAGAGGGAGAAAGATATAAAACTAGGTTCGAGCTCGACGGCGGCGCTCAATCCTAAGGAAGTTGAAGGGAATGTCGGAAAGATGATGCCGCCGGCGAGTGTTATGACCCGTTTGATATTGATTATGGTGTGGCGGAAACTTATCCGGAACCCGAACACGTACTCGAGCCTTATTGGTCTAATATGGGCTCTTGTTTCATTCAGGTAACTAACTCTAACTGTGACCTATTCGTCTAGTGGTATGAATTTTGAGCGCTACAAACGTCTTTAAATGACATGTTAGCGTAACAAAATTTATATACCTTTCTATCTGTCAAAAGAAAAAAAAATTGGACAGTTTGACTAGTCTTTAGTAAATTATTTTATGAGTAAATTGTCATTTTAGTCACTGAGTTTTTTGTTCAAATTGTCATTTTAGTCTAAATAGTTTTTTTTCTCCTCTAGGTACCTGACTTTTTCTTTTTCTTGCCATTTTGATTACATTGTCTAACTTAGTCTAAAAACCAGGTTATAATCAGGGGTATTTTTGACATTAAATTATTATGAGGTTTATAAATTATGCTGTAAACTACCCCTAGTTATCACTACACAACAGTTATGCCAAAAATACCCCTGGTTCTAACCAAATTTTTAGACTGAGTTAGGCAATGTGATCAAAATGACAAAAAAATGGAAAAGTCAGGGACACAAAGGAGAAAAAAAAAACTATTTGGACTAAAATGGCAATTTGGACCAAACCTCAGGGTCTAAAATGGCAATTTACTCTTATTTTATAAAAGGATAATGTTTATGATAATGTAGAATAAATCTAAATTTGGTAATAAATAGTAATAAATACATGTTTGAAGGAGTTTAATGATGACAGGTGGGATGTGGCGATGCCAAAAATAATAAAAAGTTCAATATCAATACTCTCGGATGCTGGTCTTGGGATGGCTATGTTTAGCTTAGGTAAGTAATATGAAATTAAACTTTATGAACATTCTAATATGGTGTTTTTGGTTAATGGCACATGGTTATGATTAATAATTATTATATTTGTTTTTATTATTTAAAAAAGTTATCGTTAAATGTATTATCGGGGACCATAATGATTGCGGAATAGACTTCATTGCGGTCCCATGAGGTGGGTACATCTTTATAATGGCAAAATCAACATCAATCTTATCAATGATTTGTAAAAAGTTGAGGTTTAATTTTTATTTTGATAAATTACAAACGAAACTTGAACGGTTTCTATGACTTGGGACCAATGGCACTAGTTTGAAGTATTTTAATTGGTTAGCGTGCGCTTTCGTTCTGTTTGTTTTTGGCTCAGATTGTAAGTTTAGTGACTGGAAGTGTGGTGTTAGCCGCTGGCTAGTTATTGAGTTAATTACTGTTTTCGTCCCTGTGATTTGTCAAAAATCACTATTTCAGTCCATTAGTTTAAAAATTGCGATTTCAGTCCCTGTTGTTTCACTTCCGTAACCATTTCAGTCCACCTCGTAACCATTTCAGTCTCTGTACTTAACAGAATAATGGATTGAAATGGTTACGAAAGTGAAACCACAGGGACTGAAATGGTTACAAAAGTGAAATCACAGGGACTGAAATCGCAATTTTTAAACTAGTGGACTGAAATAGTGATTTTTGACAAACAACAGGGACGAAAACAGTAATTAACTCCTAGTTATTTAATAAAATTTCTTCTGTTGGCCATTCAAAAAAAAAACTGCAAATGGATGCATATTTTGAATACTCGTGGTTTGGCTCAACACCTAGATTCATCCTGTAATATTGTTATACCTAGCGCTGACTGGGCACTGGATAAAACCACATGACCTTGTTGTGGTCCGGGTGAGCAGGGGCTACAACGAACTTTCATTGTTTTATTTTATGTTTATTCTTTCTAAATTTGTAGACTAATATTAATAGAAAAACATTTTTTTATAAAATATCACATTAAAAAAATGGGAGAAATTTGGATAAGAAATGGATATTTATAGAAATTTTGGATTTTTTTATAAATGTAACGGTCGGCACAAACATCCACACACCCCAACGTTCGAATTATCCTGCTAGCTCCCTCACTTTGACTCGCTCGCGCCCCCGTTAGCGGCTCGATGTTGTGATGTTTGCTAGCTAGGTGACAGCCTCGTGGCTAGCGCCACCCGCTAGCGGCTCCGCAACGGGTAGTCTTATGATTTCTATAGTTTGAGACGAGTTTAGAGTTTTATATTTGTGTAAATTGATGGTATGTAAATAGGAAATAGATCGTGTTTATGGATTGGTAGGTTCAACCTTACAATAACTCGGAAATTTAATACAAACATAAAAATTGTCTCGGAATTTATTAAAGATTTATAAGTGGATTATTGTTGATTTATTAAATTACGAGGTTTTGTGTTTTGAAGGATTGTTTATGGCACTTCAACCAAAAATAATAGCGTGTGGAAATTCCGTTGCTATTTTTTCGATGGCTGTGAGATTCTTAACCGGACCAGCTGTGATGGCAGCCGCTTCCATCATCGTTGGTCTCCGAGGAACACTCCTCCGTGTTGCCATTGTACAGGTACACATACATAAATACCTTAATTATCATCACCCATATGTTATTATGATTATGATCTAATCTCACAATTAACTTTAATTTGACTATAATTTTCTAAACAACAGGCTGCACTTCCACAAGGAATCGTCCCATTTGTCTTTGCCAAAGAATACAACGTTCATCCAGCAATTCTTAGCACCGGGTAAGTTAATATAACAAACTAAACGTTTGATGTCACAAATTAATATGATAATTAATTATTTTTATTTGGATTTTTACAGGGTGATATTTGGAATGTTGATTGCATTGCCAATAACTCTACTCTATTACATTCTTCTTGGTTTGTAAGGCATAGGATTAAGGTACAAAACATGGGGAAGAGAGATAAATCTTCAAGATCAAATGTCTTTTGTTTGATTTGTTTAAGGAAACAATTTAGTTGTTTGACCCATGAAAATTTTGACTTGATATCCGGATCTTGCTCCCCCAAAAGTACAACCCGAAAATTAGGTGCTATAATTTCAAGAAAGCAATCAAAGAGATGAATGGCCTTTGAAGAGGAAAACAAGGAAAGATGACAAATTTGATGTATATTGGCTTTTTAGTGTTGTAATATAAGCACTATTATTGTTTGTTTTATTTAATGTAATTACTTTAGAATTATTATTATGATTAAAAGACTGTACCATGATATGTTTATTGGAATCTAGTTGTCTTTGTGATTTCGTTGTAACTATAGGTAAGATTTATGTTGGTCACAAACGAAGTTTGTTCTTGTTCATTCGCGACATTTGCCAATGATCACATAACTTGTTTTGAATCGGATTTTCAGAATCTCGGGTGTGGTTGATATGTACACTTCATTGTGTGTGTTGCCCTACGTCTTGTAGATATTCGAATTATATAATCAAATAATGTTGTTTTAAAGTGTTTTAATTCTAACTTTGTATATGTAAAACTAAAACTAAACTATTTTATAAGAAACTAACTTTGGAGATCTTTAGCTTGTAAAGATTATATGTAATGTTTGTTGTATCAAATCATAACCAGTTTTTCGTTTTTACAATTTTTAATATGTGAAGGCAACTTCTTTTCATTTTTTTAATTTATATAGAATTATATTTTCCATTAAAAAAGGAATTGAATTTAAAAATGCTATAATAGCCTTTTGTAAATATTTATTTCATGTTCATGCATATGCTCAAGTACCAAACATTTGAATATATACCTTTGTAGTAATCCTCATACAAAAGATGATAAAATCGAGGAATGATTTTGAGGTGGCTTTGAAAGCACATTTCATCTTTACTTTTGTGGAACAAAGGCACTTTTTGTAGACTTTTGTAACAAAGCTACTTTATTTCAATGTTCATTTGTCAATGGGGCCAATTATGTCATACACTTCATCCCACAGTAAAATAGATAACAAACAGTTTAATAAGTATTTTTATTCACTAACATTATCCCTAGAATGTTTAATTAAACAAACATATTTAAATGTATTAGGGGATACGGTGTGGGCGGCAAACTGGTTTGGCAAAAGGAGTTTGCCGCTCGGGAACACCACCGCCAACCATGTTTGCCGCGCGGTGAAGGTGGAGGTGATCACACATTTTTCCTTTTTTTTAAATAGTTTACCAATTCATGAAGTGTCTAACCATTACCAACATTTTTTAGCATAGTTTAAACACTTTTCATTGAATGATATGACACACTCTCATTGGTTGATTTTGAAGTTTACCACTTTCAAGTGTCTAACCACTTTCAAGTGTCTAACCACTCCCTACACCCTTATAAGTTATAATCAGATTCACCAAATTTAAATGATTAATTAGTCACTTTAGATGATGCAAAAAAAAAAAAAAAAACTAATGCATATATATTATAATTGTATAAGATACTTCTATTGCTAATTGGCTTTTTAGAATGAACTTCTATGAAGCTAATATGTTAAGCATATGAATTAAATAAGGGTGTACCTATTGGCACACCACATTGGCTATCTACACACTAAAATGTGTTTTTTGTCCTATATGCACACCATGCAGTGTCGAACTGTGATCAAAGCGCGGCGTTTTGGTCCGGTCAACCAGACAAAAGACTGACGGATGTTTGACGGGTCTGTTGACCGGACCAAAACGCCGAGCTTTGGCCACGTTTTGGTCCTGTCAACCAGACAAAAGACTGACCCCCTTTGGTCTGGTCAACAGACCTGTCAGTCTTTTGTCTGGTTGACGGGACCAAAACGCCGCACTTTGACCACAGCTCGACACTGCAGGGTGTGCATATAGGACAAAAAACACCTTTTGGATGTGGCTATCTACACACTTGGTGTGTAGATAGTTTGAGCCTTAAATAATTGGTCTAACAAGTGGCATGAGGTGCATTTAGCTCAGATGTGGATGGCGTAAATGGAGTGACGCCAATTTGACTCGTTGCTTCTTTGAGAAGGTGGATCCGCTATAAGTAAATAAATAAAATCGTTTGTGGATGGCTTATTGAAATTTTGTTGACGTAGATAACGACGTGTTAGAGAGTATATAACGGTATGGACGAATTTTGAATTAGATGGATTAGTGTTAGGGGAGTTCTACTTTATTTAGGTTTGAGGGGATGCACAAGATAACATAAGAAGCTGATCTCTTTTATATTAGGTTATCAAAGTAAAATAAGAGGAAAACATAAAACAAGGGAACAATGAAATTACAAGGACAAATATAAGTAAGAAGCACTATTTACTAATTATTCCATATATAAGTTTGCAAGTTTTTTTTTGCATAACAACTTGTACATTGTGCTTTTTTTTTTTTAAAGTTGAATTTTTACTTTTAACCAAAAGGTTTTTACCTTTTTCAATTTTAACCCTACATAATTTGTTTTTTTTTTTAACTTTAACCCAAAACTTTTCATTATTTGCAATTTAACTTCGCAACTTTTGTCATTTATACTTTTCATCTTTCGCAAATTTTCATTTTACGTATAGTTCTAAATTTTTCGAGTTAATATGACGCAACGTGTATGTGTGGTTCAATGTTTTTACCTCTATTTTTCCATGTTTTACAGGTTCGTCGCAACACGCATATCCTAGGTCGAGTCAGTGTTGGTGGTCGATGACGGTTGTGTGACATTAGTACTATTTGACACACCGTTTTACGCCCCACCGCAACGCGCGGTGTGCTTTGGGGGGTTTTCAAAGAAAAAATGGTTATGCATATGGTTGTCGTAACGTTGGCTTTGGGGGTTTCCAAAAAAAAAAATTTGATATTTTTTACTTTTCACCCAAAAGTATTTCATAAATTACTTTTAACCCAAAACTATTTGTTTTTTACTTTTAACCCAAAACTTTTTATCTTTTACAATCTATCCTCATAACTTTTTTTACTTTCAACTTTGGTCCTTTATAGTTTTCATTTTCCGCAAATTTTGCGCTCTATGCTTGGTTCTAAATTTTGTGACTTAACACATCACAGCGTGCGTCTTTGGCTTAACGTTTTTACGTTTCGTTATAAATTTTGCGAGTTAACACGACGCAACGTGCGTGTGTGGGTGAACGTTTTTACATCGTCTATTTTTACCCCATTTGACAGGTTTAACATAACGTGTGGGTCGTAGACCGACTTAGTTATAAATAAAGAATCCCCGCCGCATTGCGGCGGGTCGTAATCCTAGTTTCATATATAAGTTTGCAAGTTTTTTGTGGATAACAACTTGTACATTATGCTTTATGAGTTTTTCAATAAAAAAGTTGAATTTTGACTTTTAACCAAAAGGTTTTTACCCTTTTCAATTTTAACCCTACATAATTTGTTTTTTTTAACTTTATCCCAAAACTTTTCATTATTTGCAATTTAACTTCGCAACTTTTGTCACTTATACTTTTCATCTTTCGCAAATTTTCGTTTTACGTATAGTTCTAAAATTTTCGAGTTAATATGACGCAACGTGCATGTGTGGTTCAATGTTTTTACCTCTATTTTTCCATGTTTTACAGGTTCGTCGCAACACGCATATCCTAGGTCGAGTCAGTGTTGGTGGTCGATGACGGTTGTGTGACATTAGTACTATTTGACACACCGTTTTACGCCCCACCGCAACGCGCGGTGTGCTTTGGGGGGTTTTCAAAGAAAAAATGGTTATGCATATGGTTGTCGTAACGTTGGCTTTGAGGGTTTTCCAAAAAAATTTGATTTTTTTTTTACTTTTCACCCAAAAGTATTTCATAAATTACTTTTAACCTAAAACTATTTGTTTTTTTTACTTTTAACCCAAAACTTTATATCTTTTGTAATCAATTCTCATAACTTTTTGTACTTTCGACTTTGATCCTTTATAGTTTTCATTTTCCGCAAATTTTTCGCTTTATGCTTGGTTCTAAATTTTGTGTCTTAACACATCGCAACGTGCGTCTTTGATTTAATGTTTTTACGTTTCGTTCTAAATTTTGCGAGTTAACACGACACAACGTGCGTGTGTGGGTGAACGTTTTTACATCGTCTGTTTTTTCCCCGTTTGACAGGTTTAACATAACGTGCGGGTCCTAGATTGACTTAGTTATAACTAAAGAATCCCCGCCGCATTGTGGCGGGTCGCGATCCTGGTTTTCAAATAAAAGATAGTTATTGTAAACTTGGGTTAAGCTTTTTTATCGACTCCTAATATCGTACTAAACCAGTACTAACCAAGCAATAGCGGTACTATAAACCAGTATTCATGTTTATGGTTTTCGGTTTTTGTATGAGTTGGTTTTAGTATTTTAGCACTACCCATAAATGCGCTAAGTGCTAGGAAAACCTCATGTTAGTAATAGGGCAGATTGCATATGTACATGTATAAAATCTTCTCCGCATCGTATTGACCAACCCACTAGTTTAGTTTAATTCACATTTTTATATCGTTTTTGAATTGCTCAATTACACTTTGAAGCAAAATCAAGTTTCTTTTATTTATACATCTATATCGATGTATAATGTGTCAAACCTATTGAAGGGGTATGGTCTCAGATCTCGCGTCAGCATGACCGCGAATGACCATTACCCTTATCAAAAACCCTCACCAGCAATAACTTACCTGTGTCCGCACGGGCACGCGCGAACACAGCGGTCCAATCTGTCCATTGATGAGAAGACTTACCTTAAGTACAAATGTTACGCATAGCGATGCGGCCTAGCGCCGCATCCTATGAACATTTTCGTCACGACAAGGGATCTGGACAATAGTAACAGTCACTAAGCGGCGATGCGGCATGGCACCGCATTCCGCATGCATCTTGGATAGAACAAAGAACGCGGGAACAACGTCTGTGACCGCAAGCAGCGATGCGACCTGGCACCGCATCCTGCCTACAAGGCAAGTGGGTCTGACACCACAGTGCAAGTGGCACTGGGAACAGTCGCCCACCAGCCCACATGTGTACAACAGTCTGACACCACAGCAGGACGTGGCATTACCCCCATAACCGACAGGTCTGACACACCTGCAAGCTGCTGTGCGATGTCGGACTAGCTACTCAACTACCCTCCTTCACTCATCGGCTATAAATACCCACCCCAAACCAGGTTTGAGGTATCACTTCTCGACTCTCTCACTACTACTATTATCACACTTTGCTTCCCAAGCAAATTACTAATTCTCACGCCGGAGAGTGGTAACAAAGAGCACCCCCCCACCCCATCCTCCTTGTTACGAGTCACGGTTTGTTTCCTTGTGCAGGAAACCCACCACCAGACGATCCAGACAGCGATCCTCGGAAAGAAGGGATTAACCCTACTTGACGAGACCAGTGAGTTAACCCCACCCGGTTAACCATTGTTTCATCACTTATGCATCTATGTTTTGTTGACTTGTATAAATGTGCAATGAATGCAAACATGAATTTTACGATTTCTTCTACTTTATATGTACATTCGAAGTGTTTTTTTATTGCTTTACCATTACGACATACTCTTAAGAGTCGCCAGAGGGTTCTAACATCTATAATGCTCGACGTGATACAATATATGTGTATGCAACTATGCAAGTGTACAAAAGACACTTAAGTTAACAACAGAATTTACGACGCCATAAAATTTGTTGATAATTTTGTCATGGGTATGTATATGAATGTGTACACACATAATACATACACAAATAAATAAATATGTGAGCGCGCGTCGATGTGTTAACTTTAATTTTACATATTCAAATTTCTAGAAGGGATAGGTATAATATGAACGGAATCAATCATCAAGCACAAAACCATCATAAGGTTTTGAAGGCATGGAGATTGAGTGATGAGTAGAAAGGCAAAAGCCAATTCGATCAACTTTATTAATAAAGTTTCGGTATTGAAAAAGAAATAACATACCCAATTATGTAAAATAAATAAATATGTTTTTAAATTGTGTATTATTAACATACACATATCGTTCCTTTTATACGTTTTCTTGTTATTTTTAACAACATTTGTTATAAATTTATTAGACTATATTTATATTATATAGTCTTATCATTAGCAAATTATGAAATGTTTAGTGTAGGATAATAGCCATTTATTCTACACACTTTCAATGTTCTTCTAACATTAAAGCCGAATATACAATTTTGAGATATCTACGATGAGTGATATTCATCTAAACTGTGGATGATAATATGTTTGGTAAAAGTTTGTGTATAATTTAGCTCAAGCTAGTTAGGTTTTTGAAATATGCAAGCAGAAAGTAACTTGTTGGGCTATATGTTAATAATTTATTTTTTTTCTTCTATATTGATGGTTTGTTATTTTTTTTTTATAATATGTGATTGTTAATTAGCATGTGTAAGAAAAATATCAAATAATATAACTACATAGATTTAAAAAATAAGCCAACTCCATGAGTTAGTTCGAATGGAATCTGATTTGAATATGAACTCAGCGTCTAGCTCGGATTAACGATCATGAGAAGAGTCTGCTTGGCTTGTTATGAAGCTAGTCCAGGTCAGTTCAGTGAACAACCCTAATTATGATCATGGGTTGGGTAGAATAGGGGTTACGGTTGTCCATTGACCTTACAATCAATAATATTTCTACTTAATAGAGGTATTCGATGTCAATGTTTTCTATAATTCGACCCCTTAAATTGTCACAAGTAAAGTAGGTGAACGGAAGCCAATGTAAAAATCTTTTTATTGCGGCCCTACAGTTAAAAAGTTGGGATTTCACGACTAACTTTGATAACAATAAGGAAATAAAATGATACCTTATTAATAAAAAAATTAAAACGTTCGACTCCATCTAAACTATGAAATTAACTTAAGTTTAATCAAAACACATCATCATCACTTAAAAAATATGGATAAAGGAAAGGGACATAGATGGTTTTGCTTGGTGCTCAAGGGTCAAGGGTACCTTTCCTTCCTTGTGTAGTTAGTCAACGACAAATCTAGCAATCAAGCAAATAAAATTGATGATACTTCATATCAATAAATTGACAACTTTATTTCATTAAATATATTCCAATACACATAATTATAAACATTGCAGTTAATTTATTCGACTATATTAAATTCTTGAAACGAGTATATTTTAGCCCTAAGAAGCATATGAGTTCAAGTCTAAAATAAACTTAAAACCAATGATGAATATTAAAATCAATGTAAAGTTATAGTCAAAGTTATCAACAATCCACAAATCAAGTCTTATAAGATTTTTTTTTTTTGAAAGGAAAACTTCATTAACACAAACTCGCAAGTCCTCAAATCAAGGACTTAGCGAGCGAAAAACCACAAAACATCAATCCAAAGGGAAATTACACCAAGTTTTCCAATCAATAGATTTCCAACGAGACCTATTACGGATCCAAAAGTAAGCCGTCGCTTTGATGTTCTCCACGAGCTGAATCGGTTGCCTCTTCTTATCATTGAAAACGCGTTCGTTTCTTTCGTTCCATATCATCCAAATGGTAGTATAGGTGATTCCTCTTAAGATGTACTTCGACTCCTTAGACAAGGATTGAGACTCCGGCATTTGAAGCAGATCCGGAATGTCGAACAAAATATTGTGACTTATCTTGCACCAACTTTCTATACGATACCAAACATCATGCGAGTAACTACACCCGGTAAATAAATGTAAAGTAGTTTCCATACCATCCTGGCAAAACCTGCAATCGGTTTGTTGAAAAGACACTCCCCGTTTGATGAGTTCAGCGATGGTAGGGATGCGGTTCCGAGCGACCCTCCAAGCCAAAATTTTACACTTCAACGGCACCCATCCTTTCCATCTAATCCCAAGACTGCCGTCCCCCACGTAATTGCTAGACAAAAGTCTTTTGGCCGACGATACCGTGAATTGCCCGTCCTTCTCTTCGGTCCATTTCCAGCAGTCTTGTCCTCCATGCCACTCCAAATTATGAATGTTGTTTAGAAGTTCAAACAACTCCCTTATCTGCTCATGGGTAGACGGCTCTGATTTCCAATCCCACGATAACTGTTTGTTGCTATCCATGCATTGAAGCCGATTAGAAACTTTAGCCCATTTGTTCTTATCAAGCTTAAAAAGGTTAGGGTACAAAATACGAAGTGGAGCATCTAGGAGCCAAGTATCACCCCAAAAATTGATATATCTACCGTCGCCAAGATTCCCAACGAAAAACGAGTTAAGCGACCTACCATTAGAGAGTTTATTCTCACCGACTTTAACAATGTATTTCCAACATCCACTCGAGGAGGCATTACACGGCAACAAGGACCATGGTCTACTCGACCCATGACACCCCATAATAATCTTCTTCCAAAGGCTACTACCTTCCTTTTTGAATCTCCATGTCCACTTTAACAGCAAAGCGTTATTCACCTCTTGAAGCTTGGAAATACCTAAACCACCTTTGTTCTTTGGAGTCGTAACAACATCAAGTCTTATAAGATGCTTTAACCTTTTATTATCAATCCACATTGGCACTAGCAAACCTTAGAGAAACTTCTTAATTTTAGGATTCACGTTACTACAATCGAGTCTCTAAAACATATTTTATCTTTAAAATTTATAGAAAAATATAGAGAATATTAAAAAAGACTACCTAAATACTTCTTTATCTAAAATAGAGAAAAATATAGAGATGCTATAATGGATCTCTAAATATAAAGATATACTATTCGTTCTCTATATCAATCTCTATAGATGTTTGTGAGTATAAGAAAGAAAATAATTTAAAAAAAATATTAATTAATTGAACAGATAAAGAATCGGATGTGAAGAATTTTTTAGAGGATGAATAGAGATAATGTTGAATTTTAATGAAATTATAGAGATTGAGAATAAAATGTGAAGGTTCTTATGAAACCGTTAGGGTCAGAACATGGGTTAAAAGGTGCGGACCAAAACATGTTTGTTAGTTAAAAATACGATTAAATATATTTAAATGTGTATATAGCAGTGTAACATTTCAAACGATATTCAATAAAATAAACTAGTGAATGTTGTTAAATACTTTTTAACATCATTACTTTTACTTTCTTGTTGCCTAGTGGTGGATCTTAAACTTTTATATATGAGGGGGCCGGGGTTCCCCTTAGCCCTAACTAAGATCCTCCTCTTAATCGGCTTAAGGATGTTCGACAAGTATCTAGACTATCCACACATTTGCATAACTTGTTGCATTAACCGAATACGCTTATAAACAATGCATTCTCTAGTTTTATCAAATCGTAACATTTGAAACATACTTAACATAGTGATTGAATTGGTCATCTCCATACATCAAACTCTATCTTATGGATTACAAACTTGTCTCTGTTGAAGTTTCACAAATTATGTCGCTAGACGTATCTTCTGGAAATAGATACACTAAACTTAAACAAGCGTAGGTACATTTATCGGTTAAAAATGAAAAAGAAAAAGAAAATGACTGATTATGACTGAATGTAATCCATTAAAATCTAAGAGAGAAGAAAATGCATCCCTTTTTGTCAAGTGGTTCAAGTTGGCATGCAAGACACTTGAGGTTTGCCTTGGTCAATAATAACTAGTTTTATCAAATCGAAACATTTGAAACATACTCAACTTTATTGATTGAAGTGGTCCTCTCCATACATCCAGCTCTATGTTATGGATTTCAAATTTGTCTCTATTGAAGTTTCACAAATTATGATCCTCGGCAAATCTTTTGAAAATAGATATGCTAAATTTACACAAGAGCGGTTATATTTAGTGGTTAAAAATGAAAATGAAGAAGAAGAAAATCATTGATTATGACTTAATGTAATCCATTTAATTTTTAAGAGAGGAAAAAAACGCATCCCTGTCGTCAAGTGGTTCAATTGTTGGCATGCAAAACACTTGAGATTTGCCTTAGATAGTGGTAGGGGAAGATAATGCCCCCACCCTTGGGTGTTTTGCGACATGTGACGGTCCAGTCAGCATGTGGGCATTATGTTAAATGGGTGTAGTGGGGCTTAAAATCCTGTGTGGCATTATAGAATTAAATAAAAAATAAAAATAAAAACAATAAAAAATGCTATTGGGCAAAGATTGTGAAGGTGTGCGACATTGGCCCAAAAAAATGAAGGAAGCCGTGGAAAAAATAACGCTCCCAACAAATTATTTGTAAAAAACGCTCAGGGGGCAGTCTAGGGGCGTGGGAGGGCGTTTTTTTTTTTAGGGGAAACGCCAAAAAAAACCCCACCCCACTACAGGTGGTCTTAGTCAATAGTCTCATTACTAAATTTAATAAGACCCAAGATGAGATGTATAAAGGAAAGAGATAGAGACAACTTTGCTTGGTGAGAAGGCTTCTTCCTTGAGTGTAGCTTTCTTTCTTTTTGTAGAATTGTAGATAATCAACGGCCAATCTAAACAATCAAGCAAATGAAATTGATGATACTTTATATCAATAAATTGACAACTTTCTTTCATTAAATATAATCCAAGACTAAATTATAAAATTGTTTCTATTGGAGACTATATCAAATTTTCAAAATGTGGATATTGCGCGTACAAAATCCGAAGTAACATATTAGCTCGACAAATCCAAAACCAACTCATCCAATAAGACTAAAATCAAGTAAAATTATGCTCAAAGTTATTAGCATTTCACAAATCACGACTTATAAGATTTTTAACCTCTTGTTTTCAATCTATGTGGACACTAGCGAACCCAAGAGATACTTCTTATAACGCACATAGGATCAAAACATGGGTTACGACGGCTCTGATCATATTTGTTAATTAAGAATCCACATGAATATGTATGTGTGTATATATATAAATTATAGTCAAAGTACCAAATTCATTAATATATATAGAGAGGGGGGGGGGCAGTTAACGTACAATACGACTTAACGTACATCACGTACGACAGATAATTACGCACGTTCATTTGCAAATCACGCACGTTATAAACTAAAAAACCCAAAAGTGAGATAAAGCTGCAAGGGATTGGCAGAATATTGATCCAGTTTAGGCAGCTTTCAGTCTCTATAAACTTGATGGAATATCTCTTACACAAGGAAAAAGATATATAAAATAGATAACTGCTACAATCTCTCTGAGGAGAGGCGGCTCTTTATAGAGCTAAAAGCAGTGAGTTGCGAGGGCCGCTATTCCTGACTTTAACCTTTTTACGTGCTCTCTCTCTTCTGTCATGTTATTTTGGGATTTCAACTAAAAGTAAAAGGACCGATCGATCTTTTTTTAGGGAAGGGAGACGTACCCTCGACTGCAGTCGAGACTCATGATGGAAACGAGGGGTGGCGGAGCATCGCATGTTGGAAAGCATTAATCACGCACGTTATACACATAATCACGCAAGTTGTCATACGTGATGTACATTAAGCCGTATTGTATTTTACACTTTTCCAATATATATATATATGGATTAGGATCAAATACAAAAGATCCTAATTGTAAGAAGTGTAAGAAGGATTTATAAAGTGACAAGTGTCCAATAACCTAAAAAAAACCCACTACAAAAAAAAAAAACTTAAACATCCACCACCACCAAAAACCCAAAACCCCCTCCCCCTCCCCCATTACCCACCCAATTTTTTTTTTTTTGCCGAGGGGGTGGGGGTTTAGGTTTTTGGGTGGTGGTGGGGGTGGGGGCGGGTGTTTAGCTTTTTTTAGGTTTTTTGGGGGTGGGGGTGGGGGGTTTAGGTTTTTGGGGGTTTTTTTGGTGAGGTATAGTTTTTTTTTTGTTTTTCTTTGCCGCGGGGGGGGGGGGGGTGTAACACCCCGAAAACGGGTTTGGTAATTAACCCACGTTAATACTAAAAGACGGGTAAAGTACCGTTAGTGGTAAAAGTAACCCGGTGAATATTAGGATTTTAAATAAATAAACCTAATATTAAATAAAAGTAGTATAAAGGCTTTTGAGGAAATAAAGCCTATAGAAGGCCCGACCTAACGGGACTTAAAATAAGCTTAGTCATAAATATTCCCAAACCCGCTAAGTTAACTAGGAATATTAAACCTAGTTAATAAGTGGGGATATTGTTGAAAATAATTAGGTTGTCGCCTACTTAAAATACTAAACTTTAAATCAGAATATTTAAAGATTTATATTTACTATTACAGTAGTTAATATATAAAAATCTATATACTAAATAAGTATGATGACTTAATTTATATATATTAACTAGTCATTATCATGGTGGATATTGGTTAGTGCTGCCTTGTTTAAGCATAGGTGATCAGTCCATGCCTAATTAAGGCTAGGCTATCCAATATCTGCCTTTGATAATAACCCTAGTATTTAAAAATAATCTTAATACTACTACTATTAATATATTATTATTAATAATAAAATTATTAATAATAAATAACTAAACAAAAATTTTAAATAAGAGTATACTTCAAACATAAAAATATAATTTCTTTACCGCAATATAGTAATACTATATTTATAAATTAGGTAATTCCATATATAATCAAGTAAATTTATATATAATGTTTTTCGATTAACGATGATAGAGCAATAAATATTACAATATTGTTAACATATAAAAATCTGCCCATACTATTCAAAATTAGTTAGATAATAAACATATAATCACAAAATAGCAATTAATAAAAATTATTAAGTATTTTCTAAATACTTAATTGGCTTAAATCAGTGGCTCGATAAGTGGCTCTGATACCACCTTTTTCTGTCACGGCCCCCGACCCGGTTTGACCCGTTTCAGGAGCCGCGGGACAGAAATACTGCGGTATTTATTTAATTGAGTTTGACAGCGGAAGTTTTCATCAGGATCTTTTAAAATGTAAATATTTCCCGATTATTTTATTTCACAACGCGGGATAAAACCCGGTAATTTACAGTAGTTGATTTCACTAAGAAATCTTTTATTTTACAAAACATGTTTCTTTATTTTATACTGAGCCACTTTCTTGAGCTTGTAGTGCTATATGGCACTTTTCCTGATTCATAACAGGTTACCTGAAACATGTTTGAAAACGGTTTTGTCAGCGGGAAATACTGAGTGAATCATTCTATTTTGCATAATGATGCATAGTTATTAATTACAGCATAAGAGCGATTACAATGGCTTCTATCTTATTTTTATCTGGCATTCTGTCACAATGGTGACATGTCACAATGGTGACGATGGTCATACCACTATTTAGATCAATGAACCTAAATAGTGATGATTATCCCTGTAGGTCAATGAACCTAACAGTGATTATCCCGAGTAGGTCAATGAACCTAACTGGGAGAAAATTAGTAATGTGCACAATACCCCACTAACCAGTAATTCAAGATATCCACGACTTAGTCCCTGTAATTATAATCTTGAAAATAATTTGAGGTATTGTAAAAATAGTTGATAAAAAGAGAATGACTCACAAACTGTGAGAAAAACATGATTTTGTAAATAGATTTGATAAAAAGAGAGAATGACTCACATTGCAGATTTATACGGGCAGAGCCTAGCCTACTGATTAGCCTTTTATCCTAATTTCAATAACAAGCACACAATTTGGGGTCAGTAATCAATCCAGCATTTACGATAACTCACGAGATCAAATTCTCACAATGAACGACAAAGTGCAATACTTCATCCATCGAATTAACGATGATCCGTTGAATTAACAACGAACGACAAAGTACAATACTTTATCCATCGAATTAACGATGATCCGTCAAATTAATGACGAATGATAAAGTATAACCCTAATGTGGGCGGCACTTAAACATTCATTGGATATATTGATCGATCGGACAACGAATCGTAGCAGCGATTGTGCTAATACCCTGATTGCGGCATCAATTAGGGACCTGTGTGTGTTAATTGAAGTATACAGAGCATAACTCCGTGTAGAATTGGAATTTCTTCGTCGTTTTTGTGCCAGAATTCAAGTCCCAAACCAACCTATTTATACTGAAAATTTTACCCCGTCGCGTAGCGCGACTGCCTACCCCTTAGTCGTCGCGCTACGCGACTGCCAACCTATATTCATAGGGTAGCTAGGTGCATGGGTAGGCTTGCTGAGTTGGTAGATTTCGAAAATTTGATTTCTACAGCTCACAATTTGGATAATCGTCAATAGGGTTTAACCCCCCTTGAGTTTTAGGGGCCCTAATCCTGATTCTGAAAATTCTGAAAATTTTAGGGTTTGTTCAGAATCACTTGGGTGTCTCAATTAGGGTTTCCTTTTTGGACTAATTAATTTAATAATTATGACTTTTGATGAGAGTTGTTACATTCTCCCCAACTTAATAAAATCTCGTCCTCGAGATTTACTGGAATAATTGAGGATACATTGTCTTCCTTTTGAATTCCAGTTCCCAAATATATTAGGATCCTGTCTTTGAATCCTACTTTACTTAACACTATTTATTTACCTTTATATCTTGGAAAGGTACTACCAAAATTCATCTGATAGACATTTCTTGAGATTGTATACATGAAATATATCATGTATTCCAACTAACCTTCCTGGTAGTTGTAAACTATAAGTAATTGTTCCTATACATTGGATTATTAGAAATGATCCTACGTATCTTTGGACTTAGTTTTCCTTTATTACTCCTTTCCAAGGAGATACTTTTAATAGTATTTTGTCTCCAACTCGAACTCCAACGGCTTTTATCTATTATCTGCATAATTCTTATGACTATCTCTTGCCGTTTTCAGCCTTTCCCTTGTGATACTGAATATCACAGTCGTAGTCACTTAGGATTTTCATTCATCTCCTTTGCCTCAAATTCTTTTTGCCTAAAAATATATATATCTTAAATTCTTATAATCCATATAGATAGTACCCTTACTTTCATACGGATAATGTCTCCAAATCTTAAGGCAAAAATTATGGTTCTTAATTCTAACTCATGAGTGATATAGTTCCTTTGTACCTTTTTCAATTGTCTTGATGCATATGCAATTACCTTTTTGCATTGTATTAACATACTTCCAAATTCTAACTTTGAAACTTCACCATATACTTTAAAATCTTCTGTTCCTTCTGGTAAGGTTAGGATTGTAGTATTGGTTAACTTCTGTTTCAAGATACTTAAAGGTTTCTTCTTGTTTAGGTCCGTAATCAAACTTAACTGTTTTACAGGTTAACTTAGTTAATGGTACAGCTATCTTGGAAAAATCCTTAATAAACTGTCTATAATACTAAACCTACAAAATTCCTAATTTCCATTGCTGATTGCAGAATCTTCCATTTGGTAATTACTGCTATCTTAGCAAGATCTAAGTGAATACCTTCATGATTCACCATATGACCTAAAATTGCACTTCTAGCAGCCAAAATTCATTCTTCGAAAATTTGGCGTAAAGCTTTTCTTTTCTTAACAAAGTTAAGAGTACATGCCAGTGCTGTCAATGTTCTTTCCTACTTTTGTAATAAATAAGTATATTATCTATGAAGACAATTACCAATTTATCCAAATAGAGTTTACAGACCCTATTTATCATGTCCATGAATGCTGCAGGTGCATTCGTTAATCCGAATGGCATGATTGTAAACTCGTAATAACCATACCTAATTCTGAAAATAGTCTTAGGTACATCTTCCTCTGATACTTGTAACATATGTCGATTTTAGAAAAATATCTATTTCCCTGGAATTGATCGAATAGATCATTAATTCTAAGTAATGAGTATTGATTCTTAATTATAACCTTATTCAATTTCCTATAATCAATACACATTCTTATCGAACCATACTTTTTCTTAACAACCAATATTGTGCTAACCGATAAGGTTCCCTGGCTTATCGGTAAAATTCCTGGAATTGTTAAATCCTAAATTCTATCTTCATATCTGGTGGTAATCCAGGTAAATCTTCTGGAAATACATCTGGTTATTCTGAAACTACAGAAATTTCCTTAAATTCTGTATCTTTAGCCCCCCTTGAGTTTTAGGGGCCCTAATCCTGATTCTGAAAATTCTGAAAATTTTAGGGTTTGTTCAGAATCACTTGGGTGTCTCAATTAGGGTTTCCTTTTTGGACTAATTAATTTAATAATTATGACTTTTGATGAGAGTTGTTACATCAGGAGAGCTCCCAAGGAGCCAAACCCTAACATCTAACATAATCATCAAATTGAAGGATCAAATGAAGCCCAAATTCACAACCGAGCGTGAATTAACGATCACCCGAACAAGAGGATCGTAAGGTATGTAAAATCTTGATGATTAGTGAAGTTGTGAAATATGGATAATCATCCTAATCATGAATTAGGCATGGATTAGAGAAGGTATGGCTAGATTAGTGATGTATACTTGCTTAGGAACAAAACCCTAAGTGAAAATCATACATGACATGCTATGTATTGAATGATTTGATGATTTACTACACTTAATCAAGTGGGTTTTAAACATATGATGAAAAAGATGATATAATTGTGATTAGAATCATCATGCATGATAATAATCGATAAATACTTGAACAAATGATGTGTTTAAGTATATGATTATACCTACTATAAAAAGGGTTTTTGTATGATATGATAAAATTGGATGATTGTTCATGATTAATGATGCTTAATATCATCAAGTATTAATTTGGTAACTTATAGTTACAAGAGCTTGCTAAATACGTGATTAAAACGGTAACATAAGAACGATGTTTACCGGATAATTGGCCAAATAATTAAAACTAGTAGTTAAGCTACTTCGTATAGTTAATTATGCCAACAGTCAGTTGACTTTTAAAAGTCAAACTGATCAATGATATGGTCGAATGGTAATTTCGACATAAAAGTCGTAGGATGGAATAGTCATGAATGATTAGGACTAAGTTAACCATCTTATGAATTATGATGATAGTTTGACGCTGACAAGCTAAGGGGAAGCTTGGGAAGGAAGCGGGTCAAACTAATTGGGAGTGAAGGAAAATGCATAAACAGGATGCAAGGTAAGTATATCTTACACTAGTCATATATTTATAATATTCTTTCGTCGTATTAGTTACGAAAAAGAAAAATACCTAATTGAGATATGATGTTCCGGCGTGTGGTCGTACGGAACAAGATAATCATATATGACAAGAAAACATAGTGATGGCTAAAAATGAGTTAAATCGGTAATTCGATCATATTATGACGAATGAAGCATGTACTTTTAATGGTTATCATATAAGTTAAATCATAATAACCATTAAGGGCAAAATGGTAATTTTGACAATTTGACAATGGTAATTGGTCATTTAGACCAAACGGGTCAAAAGGTGAAATTATCTCCCTTTGACAATATCGACTAATGGGTTGTCAAGTTGCATGATTTTAGGAAATAAATAGCACATGGATGCTTACATCGTTATCACTTAGTAGCCACTAAGGAAAGGTATTGAAACGGGTCAATATATTGATCCGAGCCAGGTATGTATAATAATACAACTCATCATGTAGAATTTGGAGTTTTATAACAGTTAGACAAGGTTAAAATAAGATATTCGGTTATCTTTTAGGTAAAGAGAATAAATTGAGTTATGATTATGATGTTTTAGAAACATATTGGTTTCTAAACAAGAATATGGTTAAAAGGTCAGACTTTGGGGTTCAAACAAGCACTAATAGTCCTTCGTCGTAAGAATGACTAAAATTGACTAAAACGCCCTTGTTGGCTAATTCGAATAAACAACCTTTAAAGGTAGTTTTGAAACGAGTTTTATGATCAAATAAATAATTGGAATAAGTGTAAGAAGCGAAAGATGTAAACCTTCAGTCAAATAACTCTATATGAGTCTTTGTCGTAAATTAGCAATCAGACGAGAAAAACTCGGATTATATAGATCACCTCAATAAGTCCACCACAATTATAGTTGTGGTGGAAGATTTCTTGATAAGAATGTTGTAAATAACGCTAGAAATGAATGAAAGCGATTTTAAGCTTTAAAGTGCTTAAATACCTTAATGGGTCAAAATAAGCACTTGAACGTAGCGGGTTCTAACTAAGTAAGAAACCCATGATTTATGATTTATTTGATAGGAAATATTGAACCTATGATTCTCATGAGTTTATAGATCAAGTAAACATGTTTGTTTGATAAAATCGCGAACGGGTCAAAATTTGGTAAAAATGTAATAAGCCGAAGACTTAAAAGTCTTAAATTTTGTTAATCCGGATGTTGGATTTTGACTCCATATGATGAAGGGTCAAATTATAATCATGTAGGAAGAAACGGTGGGTCAAACGGATAAGCGGATTGAAAGATACGAAAGTTTTCGTGTCAATAAACGGCAAAATGGAAAGCTGGAATGCAGGGGCCACCGTAACTTACGGTGCCACCATAAGTTACGGTGGAGCTGAAGGCCTTACGGCAGCCCCCTACTGATTTACGGTAGGGGCATGTCACACCAGGGCCACCGTAACTTACGGTGCCACCGTAAGTTACGGTGGAGGCCAGTTGGAAATCCATGTTTTGAGATCAAGAGTTTAACGTTAGGATTCTTTTTCCTTCCATTATCATTACCGGATTTGTTTAGACATATTTTAATCCCCGTATGACTAAAGCATTTCATGTTTATGAAATGTAGGTACTCTTTGCATGCCGGAAGACTATCAAGCTCAACGAAGAACCGAACACGATATAGTTACATGCTTCCGCACATTGCATCGTCTAAATTTGTAAACGACGAATTTGATCACGTCATGTCGAATAACTTGTGATTTGTAAAAGTTTTAATAAACTCGTATTTCCGATGTATATGTTATCTTAATTACATGATTGTTTTCGTAAAATATACGTTAAACCTTGAATTACAAGAACGGGTGTTACAGGGGGGGTTTAGGTTTTTGGGTGGTGGGGGTGGGTGTTTAGGTTTTGGGTGGTGATGTAGTGGGTTTAATTTTAGGTTATTGGACACCTGTCACTCTATAAATCATTCTTACACTTCTTACAATTAGAAGCTTTTGTAGAATAGCTTGACCCTATATATATATATATATATATAGGGGGAGGTTCATTTTAGAAGAAAGTTAAATTGAGAAGAAAAAGAATAAAGGGTACAATTGTAAAACATTAAATAGTTTTTCTCTCATCTCATTTATTATTATTTTTTACTAATTAATTAGTCATAAAGAGTATCATCCTACACACTAAAATTTTTGTCTAGACACATCAAAATTTATCCTACACGTTTTTTAAATTTATCCTACACATACTGAAATTTATCCTACACAACTCGTAATTCATCCTACACACCTCATAATTTATCCTGCACTTTAAATTAATTTTTTTCTTCTTTGAAAAAATATATATTTTTTTTAAATAAGTTACAAATTTAATTTAGTGAGCTATTAAAAAGGAAGACTAAGAATTAATGATCTATCTAATTTTACCAATATACCCTTACACCCATATTAAATACAAAAATTAAATGAAGTAAAATGAAGCATTATTATTGGTTGAAGTTTGTTCTTTTTTATTCTTACAAAAAAATTCTTCTCATTAGAACCCTCCACTATATATATATATATATATATACATATGGTAGGGTTATCTTGAAAAGCTAAATATTGCGAGAACCACGATAACGAATGAAAAAACAAACGCGAGAACTTAGTCAAAAACAATTCAAATTCAAATTTATTATTCGTATACAATATTAGAAATAGAAATTAAATTTAAATATTTAAATTTACATGTATTCGTAAATAAGAAAATTTACACATGTGTAAGTTTGTCATTTACATGTGCAAATTTGTTGTATATACCCCTATGTTAAGAGAATATTAATAGTGATTTTGGGAGGAGAAGTGAATTATTTAAAAAGTAAATTGTTTTTTTATGTTGTATTTTGGTTATAACAGGGATTGTATTTTATAAAATGATTTTGATTGGTTTTTCTATTTGTTTTCATGGTTCTCGCAATATATAGCTTTAGAGTTAGAATTATAAACTTATAAATAACCAAACTATATATATCATAGGTAAAGTCATCCTACAATGTCTCCTAAATCTAAGAAGTGTACAAAGACGCAGTAGATCGTATAGTATAACACAATGTCGAGCAAACATAATACAATGTCTCAAAAAAGACACAATGATATAAACAAAAATTCTAAAATCTACAAGCTATAAATCTAAAAGTGAAAAACAAAAATCTCATATAGTAGAGTTCGATTAGACGTACAGTTCCAATGCCGCTTAAATGAGATCAATCGGAGTTCGTTTGATGCCATTCTTACGACTTCTTATTTTTAAGAGAGTTTGAATTTGATATTATCGTATATATTATAAAGGTACCAAGTTATATAAACTTCCAGTATATCACCTTCAAATCGAGCACAACAATAGACGTAATGTATTATAACTAACAGATGATTGTTATTAATAAGGATTATAACTTATCAGCTATGGTATAATGTTAATCGGTAAGCTATTGAATTTGAGGGAAATATGATAATTCTAGAACTACGAAAACCAAATTTACACACAGAGAACTGCATAAACATTTATACCAACTGATTTAAAATAAAATACATATAGATGGTCATCTAACTACTAACCATCATATTTTCTCTATCTCTCTCACATACTAGATTTGAGTATCTAATTAACAACATTTACAATTAATATATTTTATTATATTATGGGTAAAGATAGTGTAAAAAGGGCCTAAAGTGTGAGAAGTGTATTATAACACTATATATAATACCATATAACACCATATAAACACCGTATAACAATATGTAACACCATATAATACCATATAACACTATGTAACACTATATATCATTATATAACAAATATAACACTATACATCTATCATAGACATGCTATCAGACAACCTATAGTGTTATATTTGTTATATAATGATATATAGTGTTACAAAGTGTTATATGGTATTATATGGTGTTACATATTGTTATACGGTGTTTATATGGTGTTATATAGTATTATATATAGTGTTATAATACACTTCTCACACTTTGAGCACTTTTTACAGGATCCTCTACCTTATATTATATTATATTATATTATATTATACAACTAGGTTAGAACCCCGTGTATTACACGGGTTAACGAAATGTAATTTTATATATTAAATAATAAAAAGTTATATGTTTGTGAACCCCGTATATTATACGGATTAAATAAATGTAATTTTATATATCAAATAATAAAAAAGTTATATCTTTAAAAACTATGTGTACACAGATTAAATAAATGTAATTTTGTATACTAAATACTAAAAACGTCGTATCTATAAAAAACATCTTTAAAAACTTCGTGTATTACACGGGTTATATAAATGTAACTTTGTATAGTAAATAATAAAAAAGAATATATTTTTAAAACCCCGTGTTTTACACGAGTTGAATAAATATAATTTTGTATACCAAATAATAAAAAAAGTTATATTTTTAATAAATTAGGATAACATTTAATATTAATTTATTATTTCTATAATTAATATAAGATAAGTAGGAAAAAAGAGGTATTTGTTTTAAAAATATATTAAATTAACAATTTAGATTTGAGGATAATATTTTATCGAAGTATAATATAATTTAATATTAATTTATTATTTATTTATTTAGTTAATATAAGATAAGTATAAATTTAAGGATACATTCAATGAATGACACGTGTCCAAAAGTTGGTTTCTTTTATTATAGTAGATAGATATACAATTACCAATTTTGGTGAATAGTGACTTGAGGGTTTATTATTATTTTATTTTGTTTTTTGGGAAAATAGCGAAAATGGCCAAGAATGGGTCAACTTTTCCATATTAGCCAACTCAAACGTCTTGGTGAGACGTGTGAAACATGTGCAAACGTCTTGGCGTCTCACCAACTAAAAGCTGCCACGTGTCCCATACAGGTCAGACGTCTTAACGTCTTGGCTGAGACGTTTCAGACGGCTTGTTGAGACGTTTTAATAGTTGAGCCAAGAAGCTGATACTTTTGCATGGCGTGAGACGTTTGAAGCCGGCTTGAGACGTCTCAACATGGCTTCAGACGTCAGAAATTATATTTTAAAATATTGAGACGTTTGAGACGTTTCATTAAACGGTTAAGACGTTTGACGTTTGAGACGTTTCCAAAGTTTCTTTAAATAAAGTAGTAGGTAAGTAATAGTATATAAATACAATATAATTTGAATTTATAACAGCTCCGGACGGAGGATAAACTGGTTAGAACGTTTGGGATATACACGAGCGGCGCGCGTTCGAATCTCACTAAAGGCCGGTTCTTTAAAAGAAGACCCCCTTTTTCATATTTTGTTGTTTTTCAATTCAATATATTTGTTTTAAATAATATAGTTTAACTGAAGGAGTATATAAATACAATATAAGTTGAAATTATATCAGCTCCGGACGGAGGATAAACTGGTTAAGATGTTTGGGTTATACACGAGGGGTGAGGGTTCGAATCTTACTAATGGCCGGTTCTTTAAAGAACACCCTTTTGTTAATTTTTTTTTGAATTTAAATGTTTTTTACCTTTTTATATTTTCTTTTATTTAATTTATTGTTTAGTAGGTATTTTATTCCCCTTTCTATTTTTTATTTCTTTTTTTTAATATTTTTTTTACTTTTTTTAAAAAGTTTTAAGACGTTTCAATAAAAGGTTAAGACGTTTGAGACGTTTCTCGTCTTCCAAAGCTCTTTTTAAGACGTTTGAGACGTTTCCCGTTTTCCAAAGGTCTTTTTAAGATGTTTGAGACGGTTCAATAAAAGGTTAAGACGTTTGAGATGTTTCTCGTCTTCCAAAGCTCTTTTTAAGACGTTTGAGACGGTTCCCGTTTTCCAAAGCTCTTTTTAAGTCGTTTAATTTAAACCATGAGACGTTTGAGACATTTCCCGGTTTTCAAAGTGATTTTCAAGACGTTTGAAACCTGTTTTTAAGTCGTTCACAATTTTCCACCCTGTTATACACAACGTTTTTTGTTCACCATATTTTCTAGCACATTGGTGTTCACAGCTTCAAAAAATGGGCAGACCCCCGGATTCAACTAATGGTTCTAAGAATCCATCTACAACGGGTCTAAGAAGTCATCTACAACGGACACAGATCTTCTCCCTTTTAATGGGATGAGATCGGATATCCCCTTTCACGTGCTATGCGGGGTCGATCGGGTTCAAGAACTCATCTACAACGGACACGTGAAGGGTTAAACGGGTTGTTCGGGTCATGACGGTTCTGCCCATTTAGGGTGGTGGATGAGAGCTGGTCTAACATAATGGGCTCTCACCAGTGTGTTTGCCAGATCCTCTACCATCACCGATGACGTAGAACCGCAGAAGCAAATGTGAACAACCCGTTACATATCGCCTAGGCCAAAATAAATGTGGGTTGATGGAACTTACCAGTTCACGACCCATATTTATTCCTAGGTGTTTCGATGCAAATTCCGGAATCAAAATCTGGATCTCCTACCACATTTTAAATTTATGGAAGTAGGGGTTTAGTGTATTCTAGTTCAAATGATTATATTTGTAACAGTGTTATGTTTTTTATGTACTTTGTATTCAATGATAATAAAGTTATAAATTTGTTTACGTTTTAATTCTTGCTCAATCCAGTATAATTCAATGTTTAAAGACGTTATAACAGCCTAAACTGCAACACCTGTGCCTCCACGGCCATCAAACAAATACCGAACCAATGAAATATTATATTTCATACTTGGGATTTGTAAAAATATGTGTATCATTTGCACATATCAATTCTTGTTCAATTTCAAACTCTAAATCGCTTTCTGGAAGGTTATACGCGCACCGATGCGTAAATATAACCAGTTTAATGCAACAAACACTCCGGAATAGTGACATAGGCTTAACATACCTTAAATAACCTTTACATAACTTAGAAATAAGTTTTGAAGGCTTTGGTATGGCAAAATCAAGTTAAATCGCTTACAGGGACTAAAGTTGACAAACTGCGAAAGTATGCCAATTTGAACTGTAACAGACATTCCGGAACATGACCATAAGTTAAACATACCATAAATATCCTTTACATAGCTTAGAAATAGGCTTTGAGGTGTTCGGTGTGCTAAAATAAACTTTTGGGTCATTCAGGGACTAAAAGCGTCAAAAAGTGCACAAGTTTGCATTTTCGCGCATAACTTACGTTCTGAATACATCCGGACATCCAAAAATTTATGTAAGCATGACTATATTATACTTTAGTGTTTGGCTTGCCAAAAATCCATTCGTCGCGTCATTTGGATCGTTTTTCGCGCTTATGCGCATTCCGTCGTAATTAAGCGAACATCGCGTTCGTACGACCAAACGAACCAACACCCAGCATATTTTTGAGCATGTTTCATGTCCTCAATGTTTAGGCAACATTTTAGGGCCTTAAAGTTGGCTTTACGGGCCTTAGAAGTGTCGGAAATGGCCTTAAACACGTGCAGGGACTGAAACTGACATTTCTGAAACTTTGTTCTGATCTGTGACTCCTAGGCGGCCCGCCTCAGGATCTTAACATCCTTAGGCGGCCCGCGTCAGACCTTCTGACCAGGTTAAATGTTTCTAACAGCAGATTGCAGCTGTTTGATCCACCACCACACATTCTCATTTGTCTAGTCATCTGATAAGGATCGCATTTTAGTCACCATAAGGTCCCGACACTTGTACGGGTGGGATTAAGGCACGTTTTCCATGAAACGATCTTAACGGTGGACCTTTTACTATAAATACCCCACCCCCCATGCTTCAAAATTACAAGAATTCTGATTTGAGAACCTCTAAGTTGAAACCATTGTTTCATACCTGAGATTCTTGAATCGGGATTAGCATTCGGGGACCCTTCGTAAGTATTCTTTCGTTCTTTTCCTTATTTTATTGCTTTTCGAGTCAGAAAGTCAAACTTTGTTTGACTTTCAGCGTTGACCAGTAATGGTCAATGCGAAGTTCGTTTGAACTTCGCAACGTGAGTGTAATCATGTTGGTCATAGTCCCTTGGGACTATGCCCACTGATTACCACGTTGTCTAGGGTCGTAGGGTAGGCGATCTAATAAATCGCCTATACCCTCGAACCCGACCCAGTTTGGTCGATCATTAGGATCCGACCAAATACATTAGGTGACCATAGTAGGTAGGGAATAACCTTCCGAGGTTATACCCTATGGTCACATCGTTTAAGTAGTTGTATGATAGGTAGTTTATATGCCTTAGGTAAATTACCAGAATACCCTTTTCATGTATAATTGGTAATTAAGCATATGTAACCTAAACTTTTGTCACATAACTGATTATGTAACATGTTTAGGCATATAACACTTGTCGTAGAACTAGTTAGGCGGTCCGAACGCGTTTCACGCGAACGACGCGTTAAAGTAGCATAAGCTACCTAAACGGGTCGTAATGGGTCGTAAGCTATTAGGTTGGGTTTCATTTAGCATGTAGGCTTTGATAAACCATATGACACGAGTCTCTATACTCGTTTGGTTTACGAAACCTCATTCTATCCGATCTTCCGATTTAGGTCCGGTTTATTAATGTAGTTACCTATATTAGGTGCCGTTTGATTTCCGTGATCTCTAGCATTGTTTGGTTGTCACTCAAGGACTACTGAGCATTCTCAAGTGAGTACATAGACCCCTCTTTTACTGTTTTCCAAACTGTTTTGGGGTGAAACACATGTGCCTACTTGTTACTTTCGTGCTTTCCTGTTTTCACATCATATACTTGCTATGTTCATTAGTACATTTATAGTACATGATTTCATGGTGTTCTATGCTTTGTATGATGACTTTGCATACTTAGTACATTGTTTTACATGACTTTTCTACTTTGTATGATGACTTTGCATACTTAGTACATTGTTTTATACTGCATCTCTGTTGCATATGTTCCAGTAACATATGGACACATTGTTTTACAGCTCTACCCTGTATGTTTACTCTAGCATACTAGGTACATTATCTTCATAAAACATGCTTACATTTTGGTATGACATTTGGTTTGTTTAAACTATACTATACATTCATTAACACCGATCATGCCGTTCGTTAGTAGGTAGTGGTACCATAGGACTTGACAAATCCCGTTCCGGACATCCCAGGGAAAGGGGATGAAAGGAATGACCGAATCCGAATACATATTCTCTTGATAACTCACTTTTACATAGTTATCCGTCTGTCTCAAGGCTTGGATGTATGAATTTTCACAATACCACATAAATGTTCATATTCAGTATAGCATGCATATATCTTACAAAACATAACTTTGATTTAAACCAAGTTTTACTTCAATACTTTGTTTTGTACATTTTTATTTATGGTTTAAGTAGTCTAAATTTTACTTACCATACATATCATTTTGGTTATACATTACTTGACTACTTTTGGACTATAAACATTTGACATGGTTTATACAAGGACTTTTGACTATTGGTTTAAACATAGACTTATTACATTGGTGGTTTGAGTAAGTGATTAAGTAACGATGCGTGTGTAATATGATACAAGCATGGTGGATACGCCGCTGGTACTTCCTATATATAAGTGTTTGTATGTTATTACATATATCGTAGCGTTATTTGAATCATTTCAGTTTGATACATATAACATTTTATACAAATAACATACTTTTCACAATACATTGTTTTACAAACAACTTAACTTTTACAAACTCATTTTACATGGTTACTCATTTAACCATGCATTATTTTCTTATTTATACATATCATCTGAACTTATTGTTTTTCAAATGATTTACAAAGACAAAGCAAATTACAAGGTTCATGACTAAACATTTTCTCAAACATAAGTCATGAAACCTATTTTCACAAAACCTATGTATCTCACAGGCATTTTTATGCTGACGTACCTATTTTCACATGTGTTTTTCAGGAGCTGTTGCATAAGATGATCAAGATACACATAGGCAGACTTGGGCTTTAGTGAAAATAAAAGATGCAAGACTAGTTAATTATGTTGTATTTCTTTGTTTGTTAAGACATTGTAACACTTTTAACCAATAAAGCGAAACTTTAATTTCCATAGTTGTGAAACATTAATTCTGTTAGAACACTCCCCGATGTTTCCGCCACGTTTTGTATGTTCTACGTGGTCGGGGTGTGACATAAATGTTAAGACGTTTCAACCTGTTAAGGTGTTTCAACAGGCAATTTACCAACTATATATACCCCTAATACTAAACACACAAACACACACGCCGTTCTTGTTATTCTAGTTTCTTTGTTCATCTTTGTTCTACACCCAGAAACACACAACCACACATGGTTGCTAACTCGTGGACGGAGGTTGAGGACATAGCATTGGTGGAGGCTTGGGAGGAGGTGTATATCAATCCTCCTCGTCGAGGGCAGGGGGGTCTATGGGTTCGGGTGCAACAATATTTTGCACAACTTCGTGGTCCGGACCACGGCCGTACCGTTGATGCCTTATCTTCAAGGTTTCGGGTTATATGGTTGGAATGTAAGAAGTTCGAGAGTCACTACAAGTCTGCGGAGAATTCATCCGAGGGCCTTAGCGAGGACGACATCAAGGCGGTTGCCCTCATCAACTTCCGCCACGAAGAAGGACATGATTTCGAACATGTCTCGCAGTGGGAAACGATTAGGGTTTGGATTTAGATGTTGGTTTTTTTTTTCAATGTAATGTTTTTTTTATTTTGTATATATTTGTTTTTTAAATTTAATGTTTAGTATGTATTTCCTTTTTTTTAATATAATGTTTTATATTTTCTTTAACGGGGTTGGGATTTAAAACGATATAAATAAACTTAACTATTTAAAACTTGAACCTTAACTAATAAAATTATAAATTATAAATATATATTTCTTTTGTTAAAACCGATTATTTGTTTTATATATTTTCTTTTATAAAGTTCAGGGTTCATTTGGTCAATTTATTGAAGTTATACAACAGTGACTGAAATTGATATTTCAAAAACTTAAAAATTTAAAAAAACGGGGTCTTCTTTAAAGAACCGGCCGTTTGTGAGATTCGAACCCGCGCCACACGTGTGTAACCCATACGTCTTAACCAGTTTATCCTCCGTCTCGGAGCTGTTATAAGTTGAACTTAAATTGTATTTATATAGTAGTGACCTTATATTAAAGTATATATATAAAACAAAAAATGTTCAAAAACGGGGTCTTCTTTAAAGAACCGGTTGTTTGTGAGATTCGAACCCGCGCAACACGTGTGTAACCCAAACGTCCTAACCAGTTTATCCTCCGCCCGGAGCTGTTATAATTTAAAGTTAAATTATATTTATATACTCCTTATATTAAACTATATTATTTAAAAAAAATATATCAAAAACTTAAAAATCTGAAAAAGCTGGGGGGTTATAAAAGAACTGGCCCGTTGTGACAATCAATTTGTAACATTGATTCAACATGTCCTCGTCTTCTACCTCTGGTCTAATTCGAAGACCTAAACTCTTCAAGGTCGATTTGGATGGAAATGTGTACTGTCATCACGACATTCTTGCGGTTCTTCGAGTAGCTGGACTTAAAAGTGAAAGACATGGTGAAGAATTTTACGGGTGTTCTCACTGGCCTGTAAGTTCAATTTGGTGTTTTGTAGATAGTCAATTGCAATTTCTTTATAGTTGTTGTGTTTTTGTAGAGAGGTGATTGCAAATTCTTCTTGTGGAAAGAAGATGTTGATAATATGTTCGTTGAACGTTCATACGGCACCTCAACTCCAGTGACGTTTAAAGACCTGAAGATAAAGAACCTTGAATTACACAATATGTTATTAATAGAAGAGAACAATAACTTGAAAGCAATGAGATTTGACACAAAGACGAAGTCGAAGAAACTATATGTGCTAAGTTTTTTAATTGCAATTGCAATATTGTTGTATTTGTGGAATTAGTATGTATTGAATTGCTATCGTATTTAGTGTTTGTAAGCATTTGTAAGCACTTGTTATCGTATTAGTATGCCGCCATCCAAAATTGCCAATGTTTGAACCAAAATTGACTAACTGACTAAAAAGGGTTGTCTTCTTTTAAAACGATACAACATAACTTTAATATAAGATAAAAAACGATGATAAAAATAAAAATAAAATCCTAAAACGCTAGCTAAATATAATTTTTCAAGGTTTCAAACACTGAAATGTGTTCAAAATCCTCGTCATAAATTATTGCGTAGTCTAGCAGGGCTTCTTCAATCACCTCTTCTTCAGCCAGGTTATTGTGCCAATCCTTTTTTTAACGTACTTGTACCTTCCTAAGAAACGGCTACATTTGAATCGTAGGAAAGCACACCGAGTGTTGAGGTCATTCGCGCTACGGGTCGTTTGTTGCACGTGAATGCAGAAATAGTTCATAACTTGACCCCAGAACGCGGGATCGGAAACTGAGTAAGTGCCTTCATCATGAGCGGCAGCGTAGGAGACGGCAATAGCAATGTCTTCTTCGTCGGTCCAAGAAGAATCCATGATTTTGTTAACAAATTTCAAGTTTGAGGTAAAATTGTGATTGGATGTGGTTAAATGGCAAGAATGCCTATAGGCCATTTTATAGTGGGTTCATTGATCACTATTAATCAAATTAATAAAATAAATTAAAAACAAGTATTTTATTGCATAAACTAGACAACATTTGGACGGGGTAAACACCGCCAAAAATATAGTTTTTCTGCAATAAATTGTCTGTACGACAAAAATATTTTACAAATGTCTCCAGTTATATTTATTGGTTTATCCGTAACCAGATGCTCCATAAGCATACACAGGTAGACTGCTTCATTCCCTGCGATTGTTGTGTTAGATACCACGTAGTTGTCATTGAGCTCGGCACAGATACATTTTTCTGGTTTTCCCGTTTTTTTCCAATATTGCAAATGCACTAGTAATGCTCCTAAGTAAACTTTAACCTTCATCAAACGGGGGAGAATAACGTTTCTGTATTTATTGCCGACACAAACATCTTCGCACGGGTAATACACCAACTCCTGTGACGATAACTCTAGTCGAGCTAGGAGCCATTCGTTATTTTCTAACGGTAACGGAAATAAGACGTAATCCACTTCGAAGAAAGAAGGAAATGGGTGTAATTTGCCATTGGCATATTTAACAACGGTTTTAGGAGTAGAATCTAACAACATTTCATAAAATTGTGGTGGAAGAATTGTCCACCGCAAGTTTAACAACGGATCCCTTTGAATCTTTCTATTCCTCCAAGCCATTAGCCTTCCCACCCATCCTTCAATATGCTGTATAAGTTGTAATTTAAAATTAATTAATAACGGGGAAAAATTGTGGATTTAATAAAAATATTAGGAAGAATAATTAACTGTTGAGGTTAGGTAACCGCCACAGCGAAAACCTAATAGAGTCCCCCAAATTTTTTTGTCCAACTCTATTGATCTTGTGAAAACTGCTGAATAACAGAACGGCGCATCCCCATTTCTGTAGAATGTTTCCACGTCTTTTGACCAGTTCTCACTTTCGTCGTCTGGAATTGCCCATGTACCAGCCCGGTGGAGGTGAAAACTTTGTCGATTGTGTACAAAGTGCCTTTGTTCTGAATCATTTCGTTGTGGAACTTCAGAAGAACTTTCACCCTTGTTAGTTCTCCATTTTTTGAGAACCCAAGATGATGATTTGTTTGCTGATTGAGAGCAGTATACATCATTTTTATTTGTTTCAGACATTTTTGCGTGCTCCAGAAATGTACTCAAATACTATACTTAACGTGAAAAATTGTTATTGGAATCCCATTGCTATTTATTAAAAAAAAAATTATCAATAAATGAGAATACAGAGACGTTTCAGCATGCAGAGACGTTTCGTCAATACAGAGACGTTTCAACATGCAGAGACGTTTCGAACACGTGGCATTCATGCAGAGACGTTTCAGCACATTTTAAGACGTTTCAAGATATTTTAAGACGTTTCAGTACGACACGTGGCATTCATGCAGAGACGTTTCAGCACATTTTAAGACGTTTCAAGATATTTTTAGACGTTTCAGTACATTTAAGACGTTTCACGAGATTTAAGACGTCTCAGGGTTTGACACGTGGCGTGTTAAGACGTTTAAGACGTTTCCCACTTCTTGAGACGTTTCCCACATTTGAGACGTTTGATGAACGACACGTGTTCCACTTTGGGTCCCCGTTGTTCCACTTTGGGTCCCCGTGTAGCCATCGCGTGACACGTGTCGTGGAACATGTTTTGACTTTGAGAGTGTGGGTTCATGTGTTTCATTTCCACCGTCAAACGTCTTCGGGGACCACGTTCTCTCCTTTAGGACCACCTTCAAGAAAGATCCGAAGACCATTGAAGATCCGAAGAAATACCCGACGACCAAAGACCCGACCCGCGTTGAAGACCAGACCACATTGAAGATCCGAAGAAATTCCGAACTACCACGTTGCCCGTTGACTGAAAATGGATCCAAATTACTACGGTTTCCCACCATTGGGTGGTCAAGAGCACATGCAACCTCCTGATCATGTCATGCAAGAAGTTGTATCAAATCTTCTCCCAAGTGTAGCGGTGATACTTTATGTCTTTTTTTTCTTTATTATAGTGTTTTAGTATTTTAGTATATTTACTGTTATCTTTTTTTTGTTTCATTTGTTACTTTACAAGGTCCAAAAGATCAAAGTTCGTCAAAAATGGAATATAGTAAAGACTATGAACAAAAGAATGACGGCATCTATTGAATCCAAGATTAGGCAGACATGTTTTGGGCCTTATTTGGATATTAAGTGTGTTATATGTGATAGTCTACTCTTACTCGGTGTTGCACAATTACAAGTGCATACACCTACACCCAGATTAGGGATTACATATCGCCTAGGCCAAGAAATTTTAATGTTTACCCCGAAACAATTTTGTCTAATAACGGGGTTAAGGTTTGGGTCCACTAACTGGACCCCGATTGACCACCCTGACTCATTTAAAAACCGTCATTTCCCGGGCCGTGAACGTATTGCTTTCAAACGAATTAGAGATATGTTTGAAGGTCCGATGCGATATAGTGACGAAGATTGCACAAGGATATGTCTACTGATGCTTTTGGGTCAAGGGTTTTTAGGGTTGCAGGATTCAAATGCAATCGATATTAAACTGTTACACCTGGTGGATAATCTGAATGAGTTTAACCAATATCCATGGGGTAATTATTTTTGGGAGAGCACGTATACGAACGTGTATGATATGCACGTTCGTCAAAAGGAAGACGCGAAGGGTTTTTCGTTAGATGGCTTTGTTTGGCCCTTTAAGGTACCTGAGAAATCGTATATATATTAAATATATTTTATATTTTAAGTGTAATGTTCGTTTTAATTTGTATACTAATAGCTGGTAAATATGTAATGCATTTACAGATGTGGATTCTAGAGGTATTTCCGGAATTCAAACAGAGGAGGGGGTATTTCAATGCTCAGACCATTCCGAGATTTTTAGGATGGAAAGAAGGACAAAGACTGATGAAGGGTAGTGTTGATGGAATCTTAGCGAATGCAATAAAGGTAAATTGCTATTTTATAAACTTTTATAATTTTAAATAACTATATTTTAAAAACCGATAACAGTTTCAACCTATAAAATTAAAAAATTATAAAAATAAATTTTCATACCGTTAAGAGTTCAACCTTTATTAGTTTCAAATTATAATTTTTTAAAAAATTATATTATAAAATTATAAAAACAAATTAAACATTTTAACAGTTACAACCTTTAACTGTTTGAACCTTTTTAGTTTTTAAAAAAATTATAAAATTAAAAAAATTAAAAAAATAAAATTTCCAACCGTTAACAGTTTGAACCTTTGTTAGTTTTTAACATTGTTTTTGTAAAATGTTTCGTTTTCAATCTGTTAGATACGCGAATATAAACCGCTAAACTTCATACTACCAACTATGTTTGAGGCCGAGACACACTGGTATATTTCAAGCTCGGATTATTTGGAACTTGAACGTCAAATTTTTAATCCTGCTATGGCGACTGAATTACCCCCTCCAATTCATAATCCAGTCGGCCCGAGTCAAAACTACGGCCAGCCACAGAAGGACTACATTGCCAACTTGTTCGGCGATGATGAAGTTCAGGTGCCTCAAACGCAGGGATTTGCACCTGAAATACCGGTTCAGACGGATGATATTCCGTTAAACACGGCTGACTTGCAACGGGATGCTGGTCCTGGTCCTGGTCAGTTTTCATCAGGATTTTATTCCGAAGAGCAACTTGTCTCTAAATTTCAGTCAATGATGTTATCAAACAACTGGGCGTTGACTGACATGCTCAACTCAGAGTTGTTGCAAACGATGTACTCAAACAACCGGGCGTTGACTGACATGCTCAAGTCGGAGTTGTTGCAAACTTTTTCGTATGGCTCCGGTTAATACTCCAAGCCACATACGAACACCGATGGACCAATCGCAAAAAGAAGATGATAATGTAACCCATTTATTTGGTTATAAAAATCTAAAAAATAAATTTATTTGAAAATGTTTCTAACATTTTTTTTTAAATTTGTAGGCGGCAGCTTGTTCCTATTTTAACTTCGATAAGGAAGTGTATCATGTGTCTGCAAATCTAGAAAATGTTACCGAAGAAGCCGTAAGTTTGGCCTGCGTATAAGTTTATTTTTGTTATCCATGTACGTTTTGTTAATTTACCTGTTAAATAATGTAATTGTAGGATGAGGATCCGGAGATGATTAAAGTGAGGCGGTCCGAAAGGCTTGTGAAGCCCGCCAAGGTTGTGCTATCACCGTTTGCAGTTTACAGAAACCTCAAGCAGAAGCCAAAAAAGATAGCAAATGATGAAGATAAATTATTTCAAAAGATAAAAAAATGGGCACTAACTAGCGGCGTTAGACAACTAACACTCACAGCAGGCAGCTATGTTGGTCCTGATTTCAGGGCGGCCTTGCTAGGCACTGACGGGACTGGCTGGTTAAGCGATGACGTAAATTTGTTGATACTAAATATACTATAGTTTCCTATAAACTTTCGCTAAAATTGTCCAAACTTATGACAGCACCTTTTTGGATGGATGCTACACATGTATAATTCAAGAAATCCATCCGACAATTGGTCCATTTTACCCCCGTATTTCCAGATGCATTGTCAAACTTTAGATCAGAAGTTCGAATGTTACTTCAACGGGGTTGTAGAGCCTTTTTCCTCGGATATTTAGCGTTGACGAGGTGTATGTACCGTTATATATACCATCATTTCACTGGTTTTTAGGAGTTTTCAACCTGGTTAACCAGACCCTCACTATTTACGACAGGTAAAAATTTATAAACGCTGATTATTTAATAGTTTTACTCTCAAAAGGTATGACTTTTAATCAATGCTTGTTTTTTTTGGTAGCTTGATGGGTATGCGAGAATTTGAAAAAGGAAGAACGGAAGTGGTTTGCCACATAAATTTTGTTTTTGACCATTGGCTTCGTTTGCATGGTTACTATGACAACAAACCTTTAACGTTAAAGTATCCGTTTGAAATAGTATATGCAGATGATGTGCCACAACAGTCAGGAACATTAGGGGACTGTGGGGTTTGGGTTTGTATATTTCTAGACCGGTTGATTAACAAAAAACCACTAAATGATGGTGAAGACACAAGCATAACGGCTACAAGGATGAGGCGCCATATGTTGATACTTTTCTACAACTCGCTTATTCCTAAAGAACTAGTCAACGAGATACAAGAGGACGATATTGATAAATTCAATGATTTGTATTAATTTATATTTTATAAAACAGAATTATTTGTATTTTGAATATTATATTTTATATTAATTATTTTCATTGTCAACATGTGTGTATATATATGTGTGCCCTCACTATGTCAATAATGCCACACCGGATGTCTTACTCAAACATTCCTCATTCCGTGCAACGCACCATTTGGATAAACCAAAATGATCGGTTTGAACATTGGTCACCAAATATTCTAGAGTTTTACTATGACGGCGATACTCCAACTTGCTACTCAACCTACATGGGTAAAACACCTCTCGGAAAAGAATGGTGGGGCCAATTACTTGGATTTTGTGGAAACGGATTTATTCAGGAAACGGTACCTTCGAAATACCTTTCATGTTAATGATAGTGTTATTTTTTTTTGTCAAACGTTTACCATATTTTTCTTAGCATATCAATGCATGGTGCAACAAGCTTATGTATCAACGAGAGCTTCACAGACGGTTAAGGGCGATGCCGTCAAATGATTATCGGTGGACAGTTGTCCCTCCTACCTTTTTTAACATGATAATAGAACAAAATAGAGAGGCCTACGGATATGGAGACGGTTCAAAAGAATTTTTTCCTCCCTTTTGGGACGTGGATACGGTACATTGTGAAATATTATTATTCGGAATGTACGCTTTTTATAAATTTGAAGACCTTGTACGTTTTTTAATAAATTTAAAAATAAAGTTTCTGTATTTTATGTTTTATAAAAAAATATTGATTTTTTTTAAATATTTGTTTTAAAAAAATATTGATTTTTTAAAAAATTTGTAACTTTAAAAAAAATTCCCTGAAAATAATACCTTTTCTTGGGCTTATTTACGTTTCAAATTTTTGCAGATTTACATGCCCGTAGCGCACAACGAAAACCACTGGTTACTTCTAAAAATAAATATGCGTTCGCTGAAAATATATGCATATTTTCCCGATAACTGTAACCTAAGTAATTGCGGAGAAGGATTTTGCATACACAGGAAAATACATCAAATTCTTTTAGAATTTGAATCTCCATTCGTATGGTTTCTGGGACATATATCATACTGGCAACAATCAGGGAAAGATCGTGTAGAAGCCTTAGAGTATTGCGGGGATGTTGTGTGGCCTGACCACGGAGCTCATATTGGTCGAAACTCAGGTGTTATCATATGTATGCTATTGGAAAATCTAGTTAACAACCGTTCATTAACATGGAACGAAGTAAACATGCAGGATGCTTGTGTCAGATATAGACGCTACATGGCTGATGAACTCTACGCCGGGCGCTACACACCAAGTAATTTTTGATGGTTGGACGTACGCATTGTAAAATTTAATTCATATATAAATTAAAAGTACTAATTACTATTGCGGTTACATAATTTGTTACATGATTTTCCTAAATAAAACATAAAAAAATAAGCTATTATTAAAAATCTGCTAAATTATAAGATGGAAAAATGTCATCCGTTGGACTCTGGGTTTCTGTCTCTTTCCCTTTTCCTTTTCCTTTGCCTGATGATTTTTGTGAACAAATCTGTGATTTCATTGGATCTAAACAAACGTCACGAACATGTCCGTATGTTCGACACCGCGAACAATATACCGGAACAGGTTCTTCCCCACGAGACAAGATTCGGGTGTTTTCTTTTGGACGACCAGATTGACGTTTTGTAATATGCGGGGGTAATACACTACCAAGGCCTTCTGGTATCACCCATTCAGACCTATGAGGCAGAGGATTAATCGATTCTTCATACGTTTTTTTGTATACTTCGTTTGAATAACACGAGAATGCATAATGACTGCAGTCAGCTTCACCCAAAAATCTTGAAACAACAATCACATGCCCACAAGGTAGACCAGAAACTTGCCAGACACGGCAGCTACACGAACGATTCAAAAAATCAACTACACCCCTTTTCCCACCGTCTTCAACAACAAAACTGTTTACCCGGATGCCTGCAACAGTCCAGGTTCTAGACCCTTCAATTTTCTTTAAAATTTTCTTCTGTGCCCACTGAGTCAGTGAATGGCTCTCCTGCATGCCCTGCAGTCGACGGTCATAAAACCATTTTTGTACAGACTCGCGGAAGAATTCGATAAGTTGCGTTATCGGCATCTTACGCGAGAATCTAGACAAAGAGTTAATAGACTCCGCACTATTAGATGTCATATAGTGGTATCGATTGCCAGGACAATGAGCTCTTGCCCATCTACCAAACCCAGTATTTGTTAAAACCTGGCGTATTCTAGGAACAGCAAGACACAAAGCATTGAATGACTCGTTAAAGTCAGACATCCGATAAGATTTACATGTCTTCCACCATAGTGCCTCGTACTCTTTTTTTAGACGACGGCAAACGTAAATTCATCATTAAATGACGACAACACAACCCGTGGTACACACGTGGAAACACGTTTCTAACACCTACATGTATAGAATTCGCCCTATCCGAAATGATCGCCATATCTGCTATTTCACCAACACAGTCTCTAAGCTTTGAGAGAAACCATGTCCAAGATTCACCATCCTCTGATTTTCCAATGCCATAAGCAAGTGGTAAAATCTGATTATTTCCATCCATGCCCACTGCTAAAAACAACGTCCCTTTAAATTCACCCTTTAGGTGTGCCGCGTCAATGATAACAACAGGTCTTAGATTAATCATAAAGCTACGAATCTGAAAATTAATGAAAACGAAATAAGAGCAAAACCCATGTTACTTTAAAAAAATAAGAGCAAGTACAAAAGAAAATGTGTAAATTACCGCAGCACCTAAAGCAACAAAAACCATTTCAAAACGACTCTGCTCATCAACCAAGATGTGAGTAACGTTTCCAGGATTTGCAAGCTTCAAATTGTAACAGTATATTGGTAGTTCGGCAAAAGAGTCTCGGGTTGTTCCTTGTAGAAGTTCAAGTGCATAGCTTTTACCACGCCAAGCTTGAAGGTTTGTTATCTCAGCCTCGAACCTTTGTCTAAAATCTTTGACAATCTCTTTCGCTCGATATATCCTACCACTGTCTTTTAGTTGTTCCTTTAAAGAGTGACCCAAAACCTTTGGGTTAGCCTGACGGAAATGTGGGTGTGTTTGCGTCTTCGAACAAGTGTGTCTATCGTTCATATGTTTAACAAACCATAAACTACCACAAGGAATAGCATATGCCTTAAATCGCCATTCACAACCATCACCCATGCATGAAACTTCATACCGTGTCTTAGATGATCTATCAACTTTAAACTCGAAATGCTCTAACAAACATTTCTTTCCCAACTCAAGCTTCATCTCTTCTTTGTTATTGAATATATGACCGGCCTCAAACACTATAGATAAAGAACCTGATTCGTTGTTAGACGTGGATGATTTTTCAAAATTATTTTCTAAAATAGGACACTCATCGTTTAAAACATCAACACTTTCTTTTACTGAAATATTTAGATCTGGAGCTTTGAAGTTGTTTAAAGAAGAAAAACCAGAGGAACCAACATCAGACTCTTGAATAACATATAATTTATATAATTCAAAAGGATTCTGCATCGCCAAATCAAATAAAAATCTAACATCTCGATCATTAATTATATCGATCGGATCAGTAAACGTAGACATCCGGTATGACAACCGTGTAATGTTTGGAATATCACACATGTTAGAAACATAGTTTACAAAACTATTATATGAATGATATGTTTCAACTTCTAAACCACGTCTCCTTGAATCGCCATCAGTAACATACTCAATGTTTCCATTAATGACATCCCACTAGGGCTGTCCAAACTGCTCGACGATCGCTCGAAAAATGCTCGTTCGATTCCCGCTCAGTTTGTAAATGAGCCGATCGGATTGGTTCGATTCAAATTCAATCCGAGCATGAGCATAGCTCCGCTCGCTCGTCGATCGCTCGGTTTCGATCGAATTATTTTTATTAATAATTAATATATATATTTATATTATAGATTTTATAGATTAAAAACTCAAAAAATATAATAGCCCAAAAAAAAAATTAAAAGCCCAAATCACATTCAACCCAACCCAACTTAACTTAATATTTAATACGTAAATCTAAGTATCTAACCCTAAATCCTATTCAAAAGAGTATTCAGTATTCACTCACAATTCAGTCGCCGCTCCTGTGTTTCGCTCTCTAGTCTCCGACACAAACTGAGCGGTCTTCAATCTGCAATTGTTCGTCGGACGGTCTTCAATCTCCGGTCTTCAATCTGCAACAGTTCGTCTATTCGCACTTTATTTTGTGTTGCTTTTCTATTCGCACTTTATTTTGTGTTGCTTTTGTATTCGCACTTTAAGTTAGAATTTGTTTTTGTTGAACGAAGCCTTATTATTCAATAGAGCGAAAACGATCCGCTCGCTTTTTTTTAGGATTTGATAAAAACCGAGCGAAATCGAGCCGATCGATTCAAAACCGAGCCGATCGATTCAAATTCAATCCGAGCATGAGCATCACTTTTGCGATCGGTTTTACAAATTTGATCCGCTCGGATCGGATCGGTTGTAATTCAATCCGAGCATGAGCAGACCCTCGATCGGATCGGATCGGATCGGATCGTGAACACCCCTACATCCCACTTCCCCCCAGTATAAACAACAAACCTCACCCTCATGTTGTGAGATATTTACTAAAAACAAACAAACTTTTTGAATCTTATACAAGGGTTCCATCTAAATAATTGCAACAAATGTGTTAAAATAAAAAAAACAACTCAAACGTCTTAAATTGCTAATAAAACGTCTTAAATTCGTACAAAACGTCTTAAAATCGTACAAAGCGTCTTCAATAAGTACAACAAAACGTCTTATCCGGCTAGAGCTGATGTAGCCGGCTAAATACAGTTAAATGGCTCAAGCCATCCGGAAACGTCTCAAGCCGTCTGGATAAATGGCAAGCCATAACGAAACGTCTCAAGCCGTCCAGCCAAGACGTCCAGACGTCTGACTTTTCTGTCGGACACGTGGCAGCTTTTGGTTGGTGAGACGCCAAGACGTTTGCACATGTTTCAAACGTCTCCCCAAGACGTTTGAGTTGGCTAATATGGAAAAGCTGACCCATTCTTGGCCATTTTCGCTATTTTCCCTTGTTTTTTTCTTTTGTCTTTTTGTACTTTTTATATTTTTGTCCTTCAACTTTCAGTAATGACACTTACAATCATTTAACTTTCTAAAGATTTGTAATCGAGTTTTACGTGTTTATTTTTATATAAGTATGGGTCTACGTTTTGACGTAGATTTTATTTTATTTTTCTTTTTTTTCCAGAAATGAGCTAAGTCAAATATAAAACGTTTCCGTGCTTATTTTTATTGACGCTTTTAGTTGGTCCACATTTTAACGTATTTTTTTACAGAACGTCGCGGCAACTCACGGGTAATTTACTAGTTTATTACAATTGTAACAATACTCTACTCAAAATGAGCCGTGTAAATGTCTATATAAATGTTTTTGAGGATTTGTCCGTATAAAATGCAATGCAATGGAATTCTTATTGTGGAGTGATCATGTTCCAATGAAAATGGTTAGAGAAACCAATTAAGTTAGAAAAGACAAAAAAAAAATGGGGGAGGGGATGTTACGTAAAATTGTAGGTAATAAATATATAGTTGAAGTTGAGGAAAAAGTCAGTCTCCATGTAGGGTGAACGACGGACATGGTGGCATGGATGGTGGCCGGAGGGACCATTGTGGTGGTGCTTGACAATGACAATTGCTAGGAACAAAACACTTCCTACTTCTTTTTCTTTTAATTAAATAAATACATACATACATTTTCCATGTAAAAGTCATATTCAATTCAAGCATGGGCGGCTTTGATGGGTGTGTGGGGAGGACCTCCGCACAAGGCCCGTAATTTCGAGAGGCACGCGATTTAAAAAAAAATTCGATATATATATATATATATATGTTATTTTTTTAATTAGTAAACACATACCAGTTCCAATATATGTCTATTTACAAATCATTTTTTTATGGTTTAGAAGTTAGCCCACTTGCATTAGGTTTATTGAACGCAATACTAATTTGATTTTTTTTAAATAATAATAGAACATTTCGGAAGGACATATTTTTCAAGCTCGAACAGGGTACGTGAATTCTCAGAGACGCCTCTGAATTCAAGCTCTTTTTTTCCATATAAATGTAGGTCAAATTTATATAATAAAATTCTACAACTTCTATCTTATTGTATGATTGTATTCGATTATCTAAGAGCATTTACAATAGATTTCTTATATTTATATAAGTGAATTATATTATAATGAATTGTGGTGCGTGGTTGTGAATCAAAGAGAGAGAAAAAATAGTTATATTACAATAAATGGTGGTGAGTGGTTGTAAATGAAAAAGAGAGAAAAAATTATTGGGTCATCTATAAATATACGAGAACTATGTTCATCCCGTATGATTGTTTAATATTTTTGAAAGTGGTTGTCAATGGAGGAGGGAGAAACATGTAATGATAAAGGTATAAAGAAATATTATTTAATTGAAAATAAGAAAAAAAAATGTATTTTTTGGTGTAATTATATGGATATTGATAAAGAGTTCAATACCAATATTTTTAATCTTTATACCCCATATCACATCATTAATCAAATATGGGTCATTCCATTTTTCTATTATTTTCTTAAATAAAATTTTTTTGAATTCCGTTTTAGATTGAAAAAACTTGATCTAAACTTAGCTCAAAATAAAAGGAATCATATATTTGAAAAAGTTTTAAACCTATTATTTTTAGCTTGAGATGAATAATGAGTAGGTAAATACGGTGGAGGAAAAAGAAGGGTCACAAAGAAATAGCCGGGGGGGGGGGGGGGGGGGGGGGGGGGGGGGGAGGGAGGGTGTTGGTCAATAGTGTCAGAAAGTTGCAATGATGGAAGGAAAACATGTGCGTCGGTGTGGGATGGGGGTGGTGGGCGTGTGGTTGTGTTAGGGTTGGGGCTGTTTGAATGTGAATGTCGGAGAAGAAGAAAAGAAATCAAGTGTTTAGAACGTGTTTGATAATTAGTTAAGCCTAAAAATAATTAAAAGCAAATATATGTTGCGTCATGCCAAATTGCCAACAAGCAACTTGTTTCGGGTCATTTGATACAACAAAACAGAAGTTTTGAAAGTTTGGTATAGCCAAAGATAAATTTAGAATACATATTGTCACAGATTATCCATATATTATTATATAAGAACCATTAGAGAGGCTGGAATCATGAGAACCACAATATCACATGTTAATTCACATGTACTATTCATATATGAATGTTGGTGGAAAGTCAAAATAAAATCATAAAAAGGTTTAAACCATAACATTAAATTTTAATGCATATATGATATGATAATTACATTGAGTAATGGTCCCGACTCATGTGATGATGATATCTACATGTATAGGGATTTGCATGTGACTCGAAAGTTGATCGTTTTAACTTTCATGTGGGCTCATTTGACCTTCTACCAATCTTTACATATAAATAGAGTAGTTGTAACTAGTATGTGAATTAGCATGTACTTTTATGGTTACTTTTATTCTCTTGGTTCTTATTTAGATCTTATTTTCTCCCTCTCTCTCTATATATATAACATGCTATGAATAAAAATAAAAAATAATGTCATATAAAGTCATGATGAGAAGGATGGAAAAGTTTTATTTTTTGTTGATCATACTTCTACATAGGATTGAAAATGAATCAAACGTTTGATGAGCAGTTCGTGATTCGTTCGGCAAGAAGTTTGTTTGTGTTCATTCGTTTATTAAACAAACGAACGCAAACAAGAAATTTCGTTCATCCAGTTAAATGAACGAACATGAATAGAGGCCGTGTCCGTTCATTTATGTTCGTGAACACTCGGTAACGTGTTCGTTTGTGTTTGGTAGTTAATTAGTGTTTTTAGTTTTTATATTTTATTTAAATACTTCAAAATTCCGACATATAAAATATTTAATAATTGTCGGTGTATATATTCTTTTCATGAACGCTTTTTGTGTACATTTGTTTCCATTCGTGTTCATAAACATTAGTTTGTGCTCATTTGTGTTCATCAACGTTCGTTTTCATTCGCTACATAAAATTAACAAACAAACACGAACAAGTTCATCTCCTTCACAAATGAACACGAACATAAAATCTCGTTCGGTAAGTGTTCATGAAAAGTTCGTGAACACATATATTTCTCAACAAACAAGGTCTTATTCGTGTTCGTGTCCGTTCGATTCGTTTGCAACCCTACTGGTAGTCTGGTACATCTTTTATGATGTTTTGATTATTTCTTTTGTGACACAATATGTTTTCAACGTTATGCATAACTTTCCCCAAGTGTGATCGCTTATATCTTCATTTAACATCTCATGATGATAAATAAGGTTTGAATAAAAATCTAAATATAAAAAAGAAGTTAAAAACGTTTCTAGCCAGAAACATATCTTTCAAACACATGAATGAAATATGAACACATTTGAAAGAAAATTAGATGTATTATTTGAATTTATATTTTTTTGGTTGAGTTGGAACGCTAAAAGCTTCTTACTTTTTAGGAGGGAGATTCGATGTCTTTAAAGATTACAGATGAAATCATGCTTCTATCTTTAGATTGGATGAAACATATAGCTGAATTTAATATTTTGTGGTCGAAGTGGTGTTGCTCTCTATCATATATCCGTAGGTAGTAACCTTTTTTGTATTTTTGTCTAGCGTCTCGCTAGTGTTTTTATGATATTGTCACACTTATTGTTAAAAAGGAATAGTGCCAAAAGTTACAAATTTAAAATAAAAAATTATAGGCCCTACAAATAGTTCATTGTGCCGGGACCCAACCTAGTTTAAATTCTTAAAGGCTAGAGGTGAACATCATTAGGGGTAGTGGTGCACAAATCGGGTTTTCTGAATACCCGGTTTCGGGTATGGAACCGGGTTCGGGTACGATCGGGTTCTACAAAATCGGGTATTGACAATACCCGGGTCGGGTCCGGGTTTTATATAAAAAATGTATACCCTATATACCCGGGTTCGGGTAGAGTTCGGGTCGGGTTTTCTAATACCCGGGTATTATAATACCCTATTTTCGGGTTCGGTCGGGTATGGATCAGGTTGGGTTCGGGTATACATCGGGTATTCATTTTTTTTGGATAAATCATTGAAATATAAAATGCAAAACCTTTTATTTCATAAAACATAGAAATACATGACGCCTAAATAATTATTGAACCGGATCGAATAAGATGATGAACATAGATAGCTTCGAATAACTTGATCGTCTTCGTTTATTGTTCGTCATCAAAGACCCCTTTTATAGGGTATAGAGATACAATGTAAACCAAACAAATGATCATAATACACTTTCTAACAGCTATATAGCCGTTACCAAGGTACAAAACTCGAAAAAACACAAAAAAAAACGAAAAAAACCTGAACAGGGTATTAGGAAACCCGGACCGGGTATTGAAAAAACCCGGTTCCGGGTTCGGGTTGAAACCGGGTACTCGTAAAACCCGGGTTGAAAACGGGTATAAAAAACCCGGTTCCGGGTTCGGGTTTTATAACAGAAATGCATACCCAACCCCTACCCTATGGGTAGGGTCGGGTTCGGGTTCGGGTATAAAAAACCCGGGTTTTATAACACCCGGTTCCAGGTTTTATTTTCGGGTCCGGGTCCAGGTTCGGGTTTTTGTGCACCACTAATTAGGGGTCATTCGGTATGAACTAACAATTAGGATTATTTGATTGTTCATTTTATCTTTAATTTTGTTAGTCATCATTATATTTCTAGTTTGAAGATTAAAATAGTAACGTTTTATATCTAACTATATTGTAATTCGGTTACACCTCTATATTCAAATATATTTGAATAGACAAATTATTGTTGGTCAATATACAAGAAACCATGAATTTATTACCAAAGAAGTGTTCTAGTTTTATTGACATAAATAGTTAACTTGTTTCTTTTTTGAACGGAAAATTTCTTTTATTTCTTGTTGTTTGTGAGACTTGCAACGAAGACCTCCCCTCCTAAGGCGTTTAAAGGTTTTTGCCTATCGTCTATTAATTTTAATTTATTACATCGCTAATCTCCTCGACTCCTCCTTCAATCGCAGAATTATGGTAACGGGTAGCTTAAAGCCAATCACTCACTCGAGGCCTCATGTAATCGTCACGCGAGCCAAAAATATTAGCAAATTGATGTCCTTTTTGGTGCTTCATTTTTTTAGATGGATTGCTCAGTAAATATGTTTGATAGCTGGTTTAATTTTTTGCCCACACTTGAAAAAATGCAGAAAATTTTATAAAAATTCTTATGTTAAGTACAACCCTGGTAACTTATGTTGATCAAAGCTTTGCATCGAACTTGAAATTTGAAATGTAATAACAAAAAAAAAAAAAAAATTAAGGTTTCCCTTGTGTTTGTATCCATGGACGGGCCTCAAAAACGTAATTGTAGCTCTTAGTTTTACCAGTAGTAACAACAAGCCATCGTTATTTATGTGACCTGTCCTAACCCAAACCATAAATTCAGACGTCGAGTTAATAGACACCCGAGCACCATAAAGAGCTAGCGCAAGTTAAACATTTTTTTGGGTCCGTCACTGTTTATAACCACATCACCTATCACGTCCCCCACCCCTTGATTCGGCTTGCCAGAATGTCCGTGGAGAAGATGGTCACACGTACGCTCGCTTGGCATAAATGTAACACAGACTGGTGCCCTTAAACAACCCAACAACGTAGGTCTCAATTGTTCTTGCAAAGCCAACATTGAATGGCTCCAGAAACATGCACCCATCATTAACGTTGGTGAACAAGAGTACAAGGCCACATGTTTAGAAACCTTGGGACAGTTGTCACTCAAAAATTCAATCATATGTCTATCACTTTAATACTATTTTTAATTTAAGAGCAATTGTGAAGAAGGATATTGTAAAAACTATGCACGTTGCAATGTTGCGTACCTTTGTTACAAAAAGTCAAAACCGTGTATATTGGACTTGGCCCAATAGGTCTAGGCCCGATATAGGTTGGCCCACCATTGCTACTTCTAATCAACTCTATTAAAGGGGACTTGACCCTCTTTGGAATTGGGAGGTGATGTAGCGTGTGAAATGATAATGAAGAATTGATCACGTTGATTATATGAATACCTGTGATGAACTTTCCCAAACCCTCAAATTCAACTCAAAAGACAGAGAATTTGAAATGGCAAAATGGATTATTGTAAAATTGATGAATGATTATCCGAATTACATGAGAGATGAACATAAATAAGAAGAGAAATTAGAAACGGGCCAATAAAAAGCCATGGGTCAAACACAAGCCTAAAAACAAAGTGCATAAAACATGAAAAAAAAACACAAAATTGTCCGTAACTCCCACTAAAATGCGTTTTTTGGACCCGTAGCAAAAGTTATGGTCTTTTTTCGTAAATCACTCTTGGTAGCTCGATCATGGGCCTCCAGAAATGTCATGGCTTGGTCTTCCACACTTGGGCCTGCATCAGAAAGATTTTCTACTTATCCGTATACACTTGTAAAACTCGTTTCTCTACGACTCTTAACATACTATGATACATAAACAAGCGTCTGCTTGAGTGCACACATATAGGAGACGGTTCAAGTTAAAACAAATTTCGCCTAAGAAGCGTGGGAAAGATGAAAAATTCTCATCGGGCTATCTACTTCTATATACCTATAACTAGTATTAACGCGGTGATGTATATATAAATATGAAGCGGTTTTCTAATATAGCACAGCGTACAAGTATATAACTGATGAGAGATTTGTAAAGAGCTATGACGTGTTTAAGTTAAAGATAAAGGTGAATAAAATATTGGTTATCAAGTGGAATTTTGAAAGGATTTGATGTTTGTTAAACCATAAAACTTGAGAGGGTTTCATGATATTTTTAATTGCACCTTAATACAAACACAAACGTATAGTGGCCACTGTAGATAACAAGACATTTGATTTTCCGTTGATGTAAACTTACGATTGGTCTAATGGCCGTTTGAAGAGGCATTGCATGGTATTATTATTGTGGCATGTTGGACAGTGACGGACCCAGAAATTTTTTGTTGAGGGTGCGGATGAGGTGTTCAACCATATTTTCAAGGGGTGCGGTCGGGTTTTTTGCCTAAAATATACACTAATTTTTTTTTTCAAGGGGTGCGGCCGCCCACCCTGGCCAAAGGCTAGGTCCGCCCATGATGTTGGAGTTTATGGAAAGCTAGGACTGCTAAAAATATTTCTAACAACACGGTGAGGTTGAAGACATTTGTGCAGAGATTAAATCTAGTGAGTTTCTGTGGTTCAAAATTAGATCTAGATATAACTCCATTTCTTAGACGAACTGGTGTAAATTCCTTCTGATGTGGTGTTTCCCTTTGGTTGTTTGTGTTTGCCGCCCTAGTTTTTGCATGGGTTGATGTTGTGATCATGGTTTTAAAAATCCAGACTAGGCGCTGATTAATCACAACTAATCCTAATTAATTTCAATTAATTCCGATTAATCGATAGTCTCCACCCTACCATCCAACTAGCGACTAGCGATTAATTTTTTTTTTTTTTTGAACGGCAAAAACATTCTATGATTATAGAACAGGGCCAGCATATGCTGTAAAACCCAAGATTACACTACAAATAAGAGAAAATGAAGCGATTAATACAATACTAGTTTTTATGCTAAAACATGAAAAATTAAAAATTAAATGTCATATTTCCGAATTCTATCATAATATTATTTTCCTTGGATCTTGTTCTTCATTTAATTGATCAACGCAAGTATAGCCTCAATCCCAAAAAAATATTGAACCTGTTCGATGTTTACACCATGGTTGGCACAAATTCTAATGTATGCATCTTTAAATTCAAAAGTAGATTTGTAGGAGGATTTGACTTCTTTGAAAACCTAAGTGTGCAAAAAATGAGTGAGGCACTTGTGGGCAGTGATAGGAGACTTAGGGAAAACTGGGTTCGATCATTGAGCTAAATGGGTTTTACTGGTAATTTTACCGCCGTGCCTACGGACGGGTGGGTTACTGGGTTTTTCCCGAAATTGGTGGTGGACAACTCGGGTTACTCTCGGAGTACTTTGTTTGTCTAGTAGGTGCCCCAAGAGTGTTCGGGATTGATTTATTGGCCGTTCACAAAAAAAAAGTAGATTTTAAATAAATTAAAATATAACTATATACGTACAATTTATATGTATTTGTTGGTTGAAAAATGATTAAAGTACGGGTGAACACGAGTGTGTTCCGTTATGGGCTAAAATCGAACCTATATATAACCGATTATCCGTTTTCAGGCTTTTATAACCATTTGGTTTTGGCTATAAACGATTTGGTTAACTCAGTTATTGAGAAAGATGGTATTTTAGTTTTAGTTATTCTTCAGTTAACCGTTGGGTTTAGACTATGTTATCTCGTGTCAAATAACATAGTAACAATCCTTATTATTTATAAAGAACAATAAGCTTCAACTAATATATTATTTAAATTTAAAATTATGTAACAAACTATTTCGACACTTCATATCTTATGAAAAAAATATGATGTTGGTTTTAAACTTTTAATTCTGTCATGTGTACATGTATAACAATAAATCGGTTATAAAAAATCATAACCAAATATTGGTTTTTCAGTTTTTCAGTTTTTTTTTTTTTTTTGAAAGGTAAATTTTATTAACAGAAGGCGGCCTGAACAAAAAAGCTCAGAACCGCACCACAACCCGATTACAACATGTATTGGTCTTTCCGTTGATTCGATTATTCCAGTCATGATTTGATAAGTCGATTTTCCATCTACTCTAATTAAGTAATTATAGAGTTATTTATTTGAACAATTGTTGAAAATGATACAAATAATGTATAAAAAAGATACATCACTTAACTAGTTAACTTTTTTGTTCTGAATAGCAAATTTCTTTTTAATTCATGTCGTCTGTGAGACTACGTACTAGTTAACTGAAGATACATTTAAATATATTGAATTCAGTAAACAATCAGCATGCCAAATACGCCAAGCACCGCCAGCAGCCGCGGCGTAGCCCATAAGTTGCGGTGGGACCCACCGGAGAAAAATGGGTTGACGGGATAAACATCTCCCGGCGGCCCAGTAATGTAAATGTACCCGGGAGGGGCCATCCCAGATCCACCTCCAGTAATTGGTGGGGGAGGACATGGGTTGACCAGCCCGGGTGTTGGAGTCGGTATCTTGGGTGGCGGCGGTGATGGTGGTGGTGGTGGTGGTGGTGGTGGACTAGTAGTGTAACAAGGATTGTTACAAGGACAACCACCACACTTTATTTGGTCATCTTGTGAATCGTAGGTCGCTTTGATTGGGGCTGCGGCCGCTAGCAACGTGGTGACGATAAATGCGATATGCAAAGCCATTGACATGTTTGAACGCGGCGGCAACGTCCTCCGGAAGGTTGTGTTTAACGATGGGAGGTGGTGGTGGAGAAAGGATACAACATTGTGTTGCATGTAGATGACCTATTTAAAGGGGTTCAATATTTCTTTTTGGTTTGTTAATTATTGTTATTGTTATTATTATATGGTAACGTAGACGTTGGATCAGAAGTAACACTTGGAAAGCATTGGAATATAAGTTTTTACTTTTTAAAAACAAAAGTATATTCTTTATGGAAATGGTGGATTACATCTTGAATTTTTAAGATATGTTGAGAAAAAAAATCACACTTATGACATATACACTATCATATATGACTTTATATTTTAGTTATACACTAGTACATAGGACTCGTACGTTACGACGGGACCATTAAACTGCAAAAAAAAAAGTAGGTGTAAGAATGTTGAATCACAAAATTTATACTAAAACCTAAAACATTATCGTAAAAAGTAATTACTAAGTTGAATATTTCAAAATCACCTAACATACGCAAATTGAGGTAGGGATCCAACATATCAAAACGTGTGTGGATAACGATAGTTCAAAGAGTTTAATTTGAACTCATTAAAGTTTAGAGGTAGCACAGTAAATTAGCGGTGGATAATCTCTAGTGAAATATGTTACTTTCCTTGTTTCGAAGTTCGATTTTTCTATGATACAGGTTTCGTAGATCCAAGCTATTATGGAGTTTTGTGAACTTGCCTTTGGGTTGTATGATGTAGAGAGTTTATCTTATCAGTTGGTTTTAAAAGAAAAAAAAAAGTGATGTGGATATATAGGAAATTGACACTTAGATCTTAATCAATCAAAAAAAAAATGAATAGTGACATTTGAGGAGAATGGAAATTTGGTAATTAATAGTGTGTGTGGAAATTTGTAAAGAAAATTAAATTATATAAATGTCTAATGGCATTGGTAAAGTGTACGTAGTACCTAGTGAAGGCCATGTGAGTAAGGTTGGCAAGAACATAAAGTTATGCCTTGATAGAAAGGTGTTAGCCTTATAATTATACCATTATGATTGATCAAGTGAGATGTTTTTACTTGGATAGCAAGATTTGTTAGGATAATATAAAGATTTGAATCATGATTTTTAATCATACAACTACGTGCGTTCTTATTTGTTCGGTTGATCGTAAGGCCTACTTGTTTTTAGTTTCGAATATGTCGCCCTGCTTGTGATATGGGCATATAATGTATTAATATGTGGGCGCTCCGGGGCAAAAGTGAAAGTGCACCAACTTTAACGTTATTTTACTAATTTCGTGAAAAATAATGTTAAAAGAGGGGGATTATCATGTGGTGGCGTTGATAGCCGAAAGACAAGGGCTTACATGCACTAATCGGCCTTTGTTTCCATTGTTGAGTGTTATGTGTCTTATGTCCAATGCTTGATGCAAAACTACTATCGAGTTGGGGGTCTCAATGGAAGCAACCTCTCTATTCCTGTGGGGGGTAGAGGTAAGGTTGTCTACATCTTACTCTCCTTAGACCCTACCTTAGCTTTGCTATTGGTGGGATTTACTGAGTATGTCTTGTGACCGGGTGTAAGATGGCTGGGTAAACATAGTCGGGTCGAAAATGAAAAGGATGGTATGCAATTATAATGCATAAATCACAAATACTAGTCGTTTAAAAATATGGATTTAATATTCCCACATCCCTCCCCTGTATCTCTCTTTATATACATAGATATATAAAGAGAGAGATAGAGTGAAAAGGGTGTGGAAATAAGATTACACAGCTGTGGAAATAGAATGACAATTTTGTAAAAGCTCAAAGCATTATATACCAGATGATGAAACAATTGGGCTACTAATCATAGAACAAGAGGTGGGCTACATTATAATAACTAAACGGATGTTGTAACCCAGTGGGCCAGTGGTTGCATATTTTAATTTATATAGGGCCTCATAAATCATAAGAACAACTTACTTTTTATGGGTACGAAAGTTATAGATTCATGTCACATATTAGTTTATTATATTACTAAGTGACCCTTCCTAACTTGTCACCAAACTTTTTAATCTGGTTTTACTTGTTTGTGCTTGATCATAGACACCAAACTAACCGAACTGTTTAATACGGTTTTAGGTATTTCCTACGTTCTGTTCGTATTTGACGTGACATTTTGTTCCATATTACGACAAGGTTATTATTAATGTAGATCAATTACATCATTTCAGCCCGCTTAATACATCTAGCTCGATTTTGATCAAGCTCCATGGCAAGCAAACATACAACATTCTCTCATCATCTCCATCCAACCACAACTCAATCTTTAGGTTCACTTGCACTAACCACCCATGATAAAAGCAACGATTTGCGACTTTTAGTGATCTACATTCTATACGCACTTGGCCTCTTGCACGCCAATGCCCGACAATGGGTTTGTGTTGGCTCGAGCTCTCTTCGAACTTCTTGACTCGTCATTCAAACCGAACATGTCTTGTGACCAAATACCATCATCATCAAAACAAGAAGACGCCGACTGGTTGAAACTTTGTGCCATTTCCCAAAACATGCTCTGTATTTCACCCAAACTGTACGTTTTCTCCTGTTAAAACACAAGTTTTTACACATCTTTAGCATGTAAATCGATCGAAATAGGTTTCAAAATCCAATATTTATCCAACTATATAGAAAATTCATTTATTATGACTTGTGATTCACAACTATGTGAAACATAAGTATCTAATACATTATCATGTACTAACTTGAACTACCCAAAAATTACCAACTGTCACACTTCATTTTTATTTAATTATTAATAAAACCAATATTTTATTTTTCCTTTTTTTCTAATACAAAGTGTTATAGCATTCGAAATATAACGTGTTAATTATTGTTTACGTTTGAATAAAAATTTTGTTCAAAATCGAACGGGTCAAATATAATTGATTTTATTTTACCGTGACAGTCTAAACCAGTACCGTCTTAACAACATTGGTACCGTATTCCGGTTTAATGCAGGTTTATTTCTAGTTGAAGTCGAATTTCAAAATCTTGAAATAGTGAAAGTTATACATTTATTACCTCTTTCTTGACATTCTTCATCAAGGATGACATTTCTTGCATAAAATCAGCAAAACCCTAATCACAAACATGGTAAATTAACAAACAATCAGCACAAACAAAAGCCATAAAGTCATAAACTAATAAACAGAGTGTGTTCACAATATCAGTAACAAACAAAATTACCTCATCTTCTTCATCTTGATGATTATAAAACCCAACATCATACATTGATCTCTTACTCTGATCTGACAACACTGTTTCAAGTTTCAACACCCCAAAATCAGACCTCACATTTCATCAAACACTTGGTGTGCACAAAATAACAAAACCCGAGAACCAGAAACTACCTTCATAAGCTTCTTGAATCTGTTGAAATTTACTTTTAGCTTTACCCAGAACCGATGGATTCTTCACCCACTTATCCGGATGCCATTGCTACACAAAACCCAGATCAAAAACACAATCAAAATCTCATCTTGATCAAAATTCAAAACAAACATTTCATCAAACAGTTGGTGTGCATACCATAGCAAGCTTACGATAAGCCCGTTTGATCTGCTCGTTTGTTGAATCAACGGAAACACCCAGAATTCCATAATACGACATCGTAGATCCTTGATTCCACTCCATCAATTATTCAAATTGGGTGTTTAACTGATTGTTGAAAACAAATGTGAATGGTGGCTTATATAGAAGTTAATTTGTGGTTGCAGTTTTGTGGGGCCTTAAGAATATGATACGTATATATCAATATGTGGAAAATATCTAGGTTGAGATATTTTGCATGGGTTGGAAGATTCTGGAAAGTTGAGAAATGTCTTGCTGTGTTGATGGTGATTTGCATGTTGGTTTTCAACCATGTAAAAATGGTGGTTACTAGAAGCTTCTGGTTTTCTTGAAACTTCTTTCCCTTAAAAGAGTTAATGCACAACTTGTTGTTCGTATTTATAGTTTAAGTGTTGCTACAAATAATCTTTTATGTGTAGAGTTGAGTCAGGGTAAGCTTGTCCTCGACTCGATTATAAACTAAGCTGTCTCGGATTTGAAACCAAGTTGAAAGTCTAAGTGTGAGCTCGGTTTAGTTTTTAACTGAGTTGGCTCGGCTCGGGTTAGTTAGATTTAATATTAAAAAAAGAAAATTTAATACATAGCTGTCAAAATTCAATAATCTAAAATATCATTCGATGGTTTAGAAGAATGTATCTATAATATGTTTAACATAATACATTACGAGTTTAAATCAAGTTTAACCAAATAAAAAATAAGTTATATATTTCAACGAAATACAATAAAAAATCCGTTGCTTCCTAATCAACACTCAAACATGTTAAAGATATTCAACTGGACATCTAACACCCATAAATAATAACCAATCTTTTATAATAATAATAATAATAATAATAATAATAAAATAATAATAATAATAATAATAATAATAATAATATTAAAAGTAGAATAATCTGAGTAAAACCGAGCCGAGCTAACGGAAGAGACAAACCCAACCCATTAATCGGAACCAAATCCCAACTCGTTCTTTGTTGGTGCATAGCATCAACTACTATTTTCCACAAGGTGGTCTTTTCTGACTTGTATCTTCACACCCACTTTGAAATAAGGGTGTAAGGAGTGGTTAAACACTTTGGAGTGGTAAACTAAAAAAATGACCAATCAGAGCGCGCCATGTCAATCAGGCAAAAGTGTTTAAACTTTGGTGAAAAGTGTTGGCAATGGTTTAGACACTTGGTGAAGTGGTAAACTTTAAAAAAAGGAAAAGGAAAAGGTGTGATTGGTTGAGAGATGGCATGGACCCCACCCACACACCCCCTCTCTCTCTCCTTCCTCCCCTCACCGAATCGTCAAGCCACCACCGAATTGGTAAACTTGAGAGAGGTAAACTATGTTGGCGGTGGTGTTTACCACTCGGTAAAGTGTTTAAACACCCTTTACCGATTACCACTCCGGACACCCTAAGGGATTGATTAACAAACAATGTTTTTAACTTATTTATACCAAGGCCACCCATATATTTAGGAAAGGCTACGCGATCCCAAACCACCCAATGCAATGCATCTTGTTGACATTGTTTGTTCCTCACATACCTCAATCACTTTAACCTGTGCTTTGAATAACGAAAGATAGTAATTTGGTAGACTTTCTAACATATAATCGATATCATTCCACACGAAAAATGGCAATTACAAAGCAATGGCAGGTAGTCGGGCAACAAGTTGCGCCGCCACCCCCTTTTGAAAAAGTGACACACCCTCCTATAGATAAAGTATGCCAACCATCACTAGTGCTCTAGTGGTGGACTGGTGGCCACGTGTATTTAAGTTCCACTTATAGTGGGCCCGGATGAGTTTTTTCCTCCAGATCTCAAGTTTGAGTCTAGGTGATAGGGGTTTCTTATTGATGGGTTTAAATTGGGGGTCTATAGTGCGAGGGGACTCTCTAGCGCGGACCCGGTTAAGACAACGTATGCTAGACCTCCCGACATTCACGAATAATTCACACCTTAAAAAAAAAAAAAAAAAAGTATGCACTTTCCACATAGATAACCGACCTTCAAAGATGTCTATCATTTGACTCCAATTATTAAACATATACATATTTGCCCCAACTTTTATACCAACATACATAAAAGGAACACTTCTGGTTACACCCCAAAACTGATGCCATCGAGTTGACTTCATCCACGTCAACCCCACATCCAAAAACATTGAATTTATGGAGATTGATTTTAAGACCGGGCACAAATGAATACACCTTAATAATCCAACCACGTTCATTAAATATAGACATGACCATTTACAAGTTTTTTTTTTTTTTAACGGCAAATTTGGATCACTGACGGACCACTGGAGTATCATCGTGCCACCAGCGGAACCATCCGATCATATCCATCTCCACTAGGCATAAGGCATATACCCGATCATATCCATGACCATTTACAAGTAATCATCGCATCGCCCAGTTACACCCTCATAAGCCTTATTAAGGACCTATAAATAAGCAACAAGTTTGAGCTTAGACCATGTGTAGTGGTAAATTGTTATAATGCCCCCACCATGGGGCATTATCCGACACGTGTCATCCCAGTCAGCATGGGGCATTATAGCATAAAGTGGTGTAGTGGGGCATTATTCCAATAATGCCCAAATAATACCCCTTTCAAAAAAAAAAAAAAAAACACATACTAGTTTCTCATTGGCTGGGACAAAGAGAAAGCTTCTACTCCCTTTGCAAAAGTGTGGGGCATTAATTAACTCGTCAGACATTGGCACTCTCATTGGCCACATGCACTCCAAGTCAACATTCCCCTCTTGCATGTTCAGCGTTTTAATAACAACGCCAACATCCATTTTATTTGAAAATAACGCCGGCTAACGCCGGGTGTAGTGGGGGGAGGGGCGTTTTTTTTCAATTTAAAAAAAAAAACGCCCCACTACGGGTGCTCTTAGTATGGTTGTACCCTTAGCTTTGGATGGTTTTCAAAAAAAATTAGGTGTTTTTCAAGTCACTTTTTTGTGCTTCTGAGAAACAAAGATAGAGAGTGCAATAAGAGAGAGAAGGGGAGATTCGGAAAAGAGAGGGAGACGTGTCTCCGGCGATAGGTTCCCGGCATGTGGAGATGGTGGCGGCTCAAGGGTGGTCTACGAAGTCAGATCGACGACTGTTGCGGTACGCTTCGATCTTAAACGATGACACCTTACCCGGCGACGACACTACTGGCCGGCGTAAAACCTCAACGATGTCGTTGCTCTGGTGGTGGCCGGGTTTTTGCTGATCTAATCAGTTGTGGACATGAAGTGAAGGTTTTTTTTTTGTCCAATTTACAGTGCGTTAGTGATTTTATTTTCATTTTGAATCATTTGATGTTTGGTTATTTGGCATGACGATTGTATTTGCCCTAATTTGCTAAGCGTTATTCATGTTTTCTCGTCAGTTACTGTTACATGATTTTGGTGATACGTTGCATTCATGGATCGACATTATGCTTAAATTGATGTTATAGTGATTCGAACAACGGAAATGGATAGGTTGTCAACTAGGTATGATGCGGGTTAACCCAGTCTCCTTCACATTTAGTTTTACCTGCTTTTTATTTTTATATGATTGTTTCCCTTTTTCTCCTTCATCAAATTCTTTTATTTAATGTTATGAATATGTAGTTACAGCCGACGATGTCGACAAACTTATTGTGGGTGAATGCGTACCAATGGATGACCAAGGTCAACAGGTATTTACACTGTAAACATCCTCTGTACATTGTTTGTTGTGATTTTTTATTGTTATTGTCATTATTAAATTTATTATAGCTGTTGTTGGTTGCTTCAGTACTGTAAGGTTGTAAAAAATAATGTAATTTGAAGGTAACATGTTGTGGGTCTGCCCAACTCAATGAAGCCATGTATGATTTCCGATTTTTGGTTGGGTGAAATAAAGGGCAATTGGTGATTTGAAGGTAAGCGAGTCCAAGTACAGCTGCCATATAATGATAATCCTTGAAGACGGCAGGGGTGACCTTATTATTTTGGAACTAGGCATCTTTCCCTGCTGTTGTTAGCCGCCCGGCGATCTCCGAGAGCGATACTAGGGTTCGATGATATTAATTTTTTTGTAATTTTTTGTAAGCCTACTTATGTTCCTTTATGGGTTTATGTATTTTTATATGGACACGTCGAAAAAATTTCACCCTTTATATACTATTAGGGTTCTTCAAAAGGGCAGTTATAAAGAAGATTGAAATATCAAATATGGCTTTCTTTATTCGCATGTATGTTCTTGATTGTTGGTTTTGTTCGATTCGTGATTAAATCTCTCATTGTTTGTATTTTCCCCTACGGATAAGTTACCCTTTGGAGTTTAGTTATTTCTCATTTGCGCGTGTTGACGTCCTCAGCTATTTGATTCACGTTACCATGTATTAATCGGGCCTCCTTTTTCAGTCTACCTTTTATTTTGTTGTATTTATATCTGATACTACAGAGATTTTGTTTTCAACTTTTTGCCTTTGTTACAAAGGGGATCGAGGGACTATGACTTCCCCAAATCTGCATAGCTTATATCAATACTAATTCAACATCTTTTGAGTTTTTCTTGATTATACTGTTTTCTGGATGTGGTGGGAAATGACTTCCGTAAATCCGCATAACTAGGTGTGGTGATCAAGATAGGAAGGTTAACAGTTGAGTCCAATATGATCCTCAATGTTAATTTCTTTCCCCCATATTTTTATTATAATGTTATTTTCTATCCATTTTGCAAAGTGATTTACTCTTTATCAAGAGTAGTCAAGTATTTTACAAAAATATGGTTGCTTTGGTAATTTTACTATTTTACAATCCATCCTCATTACTAAAGTTATTGTAACTTAATAGCCTCCTAAAAACACTTATGTACATTTTTTTATTTAATTTTATACGTGCATTTAATAGTTAATCTGTGATTGCATACTGTGAAAAAGGGGACTTTGATATGATCTTAATAATAATTGGCGCTTTTGATACTTTTTGTTTCTATTTTTTCTGTTTTGATCAAGTTAATGGGTCAGGTCGTCTAGCAAGTTTTGCTCTTCTACTATGATTCAATTATATTATGTGTTCTTTTCTAGCAATAACTGATGTGTACTCTGGATACAATGTGCATACACAAACCCCTTTAAAATTGTGTTTGTTAGGTAATGAACCGAGTTGAATGGGTTATCCTGTGTTCTATTTTCGGGTTACTGCATTTTTTTAATGAAGTTATTTTGGTTGATTGGTTTTACATTGCAGTGTGATACGGGTGCAGCATGAACTGGCGCACGAAGGGCGACCTACATCCACATTTTGCTGCCTAAAACTACAGCTTAATTCTGAAATTGAATGTGTTTACTAGCTATGTATTTTGGTTCCCTTTAACAAAGATATACAGGTATTATAATATGTTATGCTGTTTGCAATAGCATGATGGGGTGCAAGTCATCGGCATATCGACCTGAAGTCTGTTGCAGTTATATTGTCCCTTTCAAGCTATTAAATGTTGTTAGTGTAATCAATTAGAACTGTGCAATATGGTGGTTTTTTTTTAAATGGAACAGAATCTGTAGTCATTATCTGGTGAAAACATCATGGATTGATATGTTTGTTAAGCGTATAAATTCAAAATGTGTATTTTACGTTTCCATGTATGGAATGTTTGTTTGTAAATCGTATTCTAATAAGACACATATGTAAGAATGTTTGTTTCTAAATCGTCTTATAATAAGATACATATGTAAGAATCCCGAATCCCGCCGCATTGCGGCGGGTACTAATCCTAGTTGATATTACTTGACAACGCATGTTGGTCAACTAAATAAAATGATCTCATTGTCTTATCCCTTTCAAACATTTTTCGAACACATGTTAGGGGCTGTTTGGTAGCCTCTGAATGGTCATTAAGAGGCTACCTCTTAATGGAACCATTAAGAATTTTACCAATGAAAAGGTAGAAGAAATGTGACATGTGATGATTTACCATTCAGAGGTTACCTCTTAACCATTCAGACTTGAGATTACCTCTTATTCATTCAGAGGTTTTAAACCATTAAGAGGTAGCATCTGAATGGTCATTAAGAGGCTACCAAACAGTCCCTTAGTCATTAACCAAAACCAAATATCTAACCGACTCTAAAATACCGTGGATCCACTTGCACCAAATTTGATCAAGAATACAAATAATGAAATCCCAATTGGCATTGCTAATTAACAAATATATATTTAACTTATAATCGTCACTATATTTATACAAGAATATTTTTTTTTTATTTCTAAAACAATTATTATTTTTCATACTCTAAAGGGTTGTTTGGCAACTACTGAATGGTTAAGTGTTGAACGAATAAGAGGTCTGAATCATTAAGTGCTAAATCAATAAGAGGTGTGAACCATTAAAAGCCAGTATAATATCTAACCGTTCAGAGGCAAATGTCTGACCAATTCAGATTAGAGGTCTTAACCATTCAGACTTAGTATAATGCTTAACCATTCAGAGGCAAACGTCTAAACCATTCAGACATTTGCTCGCGAAACAAACAGTCTGAACTACTAAGTGCTGAACCAGTAAGAGGACTGAATCATTAAGAGACTCATTAAGAGGTAAACAAAAAGCCCATAAAATAATAGTTATTGAAAGTTTAAACTTATTTTTTAAAGTAAAGTCCATTATTTAAATTTGGGTTAATGGATTTAAACAACCCCAACTATTGCTATTTGGCCGATGACACTCCCAACTTTCACTTTGGCTCACACCACTCCTAACTTTACACATTGTTTGTCATGGCACCCCCTCGTTAAATAATCACTAACCAGGTTAGTAAAATTAGCCTACGTGTCAATTTTAGCTGATGTGGCATGTCCTACGTGTCAATTATACTCATTCATCTTCTTTAAAACCCCCAATCCCTAACAACAGAACTCATTTGAGAAACCCTAAATCAATTAACAAAATCAGACTGGAGCAAATCCATCATCAACATACGATCCAGCCGATTTCCCTGAAGAACAAGCCCTAATCTTGAATCAAAATGAGCTCCTCTTCTACGTCTTCATCCACAGTATTCAGAAACCCTAAATTGTTTAAGGTTGATTTGGAGGGTAATGTGTACTGCCATCACGACGTTGTAGCAGTTATTCGAGTAAACGTTTTCCAGTTGGTGTGTTCATTTACACTTGGAGCAGTTTCTTTGTACTTCTTGCCTCTTATATCATCATCCCCACTCTCACCAGGAGTAGCAATGTCACCATCAGATTCCTCGTAACTATTGTATCCCTCTACATGTGCACACCCTGCATCATTTAGACTCACTCAACTTACCTTTTTTTATAAGGTTTAGTACACTGTTCAACTAACTTCTTTTTAGCTTCAAGTGCATCTTTATTAGCTCGTTTAATGGCATCTTGTGACTGTCTCCATTCAGCATCTTCTCTGTCTGAATCTGAGAAAGCTACTTCATCATGCCCATCATCATTACCCTCCACAAGAAAACCCTCATCTTCATCTGAACTTGACTCTTCTGTCCCATTAAAGTCAGCTTTATAGTCACTGTCTTCACTGTCATCTCCATCTGCACCCTCTTGTACACTATGCTCCTTATCAAAACCAATCCCTTCTTCCTCTAAAACCTCTTCTCCAATAGGCTGCTTATGTAAACCAGCTATTTCTTTCGATACACCCTCTTGAACAATAGACTCATCATACAAATCAAATGCCCATGTAGCCTTTTGTACACTAGGCTGATTATTCAAACCAACTGGTTTTTCAGCAACAACCTCCTTTCCTGAGGCAGTGGATCTAGATCTAGGGACTTCAAGTACAGGAGTGGTAACACTTTTGTCAGATGCCCTACTCACTCTCCTGACATGGACTACTTTCTTTTTGGACTGGGTTATAAGTTTTTTGGGCCGACCTCTTCGTTTAATGGGTTGGGAACTGGATTGGGCTTGTGGTTTAATGGGTGGTGAATTGGATTGGGCTTGTGGTTTACTGGGCTGGGACATGAAATGGACTTCCTATTCATAGGTAATTGGACAGACTTGAATAAATACCTCCATGAATTGTTCAGACCATGTTCGAGCTTTAATGCAATCTCCATAACATCATTATCATTCCCAAAAAGCTTGAATTCACCATTATCAGCATTTAATCCATACATGTAAAAATCCCTAGTTTTATAACACCCATTATCCATTGCATACTCTAACAACTCAAAGTATGCAATGTGATCAACATCCATACGTAGCAACTTAGATTCACCTCCAATATATTGAGGTTGATCAAAACCAAAATCCAGTGTTCCACCATACCATAGCATCACATCGATAACCTCCATCAGTGCAATCAGTGAACAATATCAAAATGCAGTCTACCCTGAGAGAAAACGTACCTCTGTATTTGTTGCAAACATCGATTACGGTTTGATTGCCATTGATGAACTTGAGAGCGTCTGATATGTTGATATATTGGTTTGAGTGAAGTGTTAGTTTTGGGGATTATAAACTCGATCGAATCAGGGATTATCCACATCAGATCATGTATGACACGTAGGACATGCCATATCAGCTAAAATTGACACATAAGCTAATTTTACTAACCTGGTTAGTGATTATTTAACGAGGGGGTGCCATGACAAACAATGTGTCAAGTTGAGAGTGGTGTGAGCCAAAGTGAAAGTTGAGAGTGTCATCGGTCAAATGACAATAGTTGGGGGTGTTTAAATCCATTAACCCTTTAAATTTAACCCATTAAACTGCAATTTTCTATATAAGTGTGTCAAGAATGAAACATTTAAAACTAGTGTCACAAAATTGTAAAATTACATAAGTTTAGACGGCAAAGTCAAAAGTCCTAATCGCAGATGAAGACGAACAACAACACCACAAATCCCACTTATTTCACTCATATATTCAAAATTGTTTCATAAAAATCATCAATATATATCCTTCTGTAACATAGGGCATGTTTGGGTAAACTTTTAGAAACAACTTATTGACTTATTGGCTTCTTGGAAAAGTCAGGATTTTGTGACTTATTGACTTATTGGCTTTTCCCCCTCACATACACCCTCTTTGCCAAACATCATTTTAGAGCTTATGACTTTTAAAAAAGCCAATAAGTCAAATAAGTTGTTTCAAAAAGCTTACCCAAACATGCCCATATTCTCTTGTTAATCCTCTGATTCCTTGAAGTTTTCCAAAGCATCAACGATTTCTGACGTTATAATTGACGCAGGTTTGAAACCCTAATCTTTGTTTTTCTTTTTTCATACTAATTAGAGTTTAATTATGCTTTTGGAATTGAACAATTGAGTAAGACGCATATCATAAATATTAAAACGGTTTGTGTAAAATTAACCAGGATAATATTAATCACAGTTTAGGTATCAGTTTTTTTTTTTTTTTTTTTTTTTTTGAGATTTAAGATTAATTTATGTGTTTATCTCTGATCATGGAGATAAAGTTATGTGTGTGTAGGATTATTCATTACAGATCATGTTTGAGGTGAATGAACTTGATTGATTATTAGAAATTACTGTGGATCCATGTAGCTTTTACTGATTTTTTTTCATCATTATGATAAAAAAATAATTAATATTAGAATCTTGGTTTAAAAAGCGCGAGTCGTTTAGGTCCAGAAAGCCGACTTGACTTAAGCGAGACGTTGTTTGTTGAGTAATAGTTCGAGTAAGTCTTGAATGAACACCCCGAAAGCTTGATGTAAATAAACGAATTTGTGTTCTACGTCTTCGAGCGATATGTCCTCGTCTAATTCTGGCCATTGAATAAATGAAACTTTAACGAATAACTAGTAGATTTCCTATCTTTAATATAGTAGCAACAAAACGAATTTTTTCAATGTATAAACTAATAATTCCAATGGCTTTGGCTAGCTGATCCCTTATCTCATATACATGTTTTTATCAAGCTATGCAGTTAATATCGATGATATATCGGTTATCGGTCCCCATGTAAAATATCGGTAGCGATATTATCGGCGATATTGATTGATATAATTATCATGCATGTTAGGATAGGCTGATTCAAAAGTAAATAAAAAGGCTGGCGGGTTAGAATGGGTAGGGGAGAAAAGTCCAATAGGTCAGGATGGGTAATTGAGAAAAAGAATTGTTCTTAACCCTAGCAAGCACACCTCTAATCCCAAAATCTCTATCTCTGTCTCAAAAGTAAACTATAATTCCCATAGATCAGACCCTATAAATCTTGACAAACTTTGTTGATCAGACTTACAGAAAATATCGACCTCATCTTGTTCGTTTTCTAGGGTTTATTTGTGTGATTTGGTAGATTACACGAGGTATTCTTCTTTAATTTTACAAAATTTGTTGTGTTTTTACTGTTTTGTTATTGAATTGAGTGGAGAATTTGTTGTTGTTGTTGTTTCGATTTAGGTTTTTTATTTGTTCTTGACTTGTTTGATTTGAAACTTGACTTGTTCTAGTTTCTGTTCTTGCTGTTGGCCTGAAGATCTTGTGAACTTTGGCATCAGTTTCTGCATAGGAAGAATCAAGTGTCTAAATTTTTTTATGAGTATCTGAATTCTTATACATGTAATTGATATTAATTATTAATCTTTTTCATCAGCTTGAGGTCCGAAGAGGGTGTTTATATCATTTTTATTTGCTACCATGACTGCTATTTGGATTTTATGGAACGGTTAATGATTAATAATTAACTGCTGGATCGGTTTAGTGAGGCTCTTCTAAAACGACACATTTCAACCCGAACCTATTTTGATTAGAACATGTTCTCATCTCACCTGAATCAAGTTGAGCATTTTAAAAAGGGCCCTGTTTTGACCTTGTTTGTTTCCCTGGATAGAGTCTGCTTTGAAGAAATTTGTGCGTGTCTTGTTGTAATTTGTGTTGGGAAACTGTTGATTGATTGATATTAATGTGGTTGTTGTTGTAAGAAAGTTTGTACATGTTATGTTTGCTTAAAGTTTTGGTCAAGTTTACTGTTTACTCCTCTGATGTGTTGAAATGGTGGGAGTAATTGAGTGTTGGTTACTATTAATTTCTGTTTTCTCATATTGTACGGGTTGAATATTTTAATCTGTTAATCAGCTATTTTGTTGATTATGTGGTTGTTATCTGTGGATTTCTAGTAACTGGATGAATTGTGGCTGTACCGTGGTTCTTATTTCGTTGTTTGATGTGAATTAGTGACATATTTTATGAACAGAAGTAATTGTTGAATATTTTACCCTGTTAATAAGCTATTTTGAAAGATTTTAAGGGTTTTGGTTTGCTACAAATGAATAGGTAGATGTGCGGTTTGTGTTCTTTGCCTTAGTGTAGCACCATGTTCTTATTGGTTTCACTGATGAAGAGAGGTCTTTACATGCTGTATTTTAGTCCTTTGATTTTAATTATATTCGTGGTTCCTTAAATATAGTAGTAGACTCATCAAACAGAGATCGAAGGTACATCATAACATCAGGTATGTTATGCAGGAAAAGTGCAGATCGTTTTTTTAATTTTTTTTCGTTTTTTAATTTTTTTTTAATTTTTTTTTATTTTAATCATTTTTTATAATTTTTTTTTCAGTTTTTATTATTATTGATTTATTCTCAACCCATCCTGACCCGAACTCATCCTGACCCAAACCCGTCCTGACCTTCTTCTTTCTTTTACCCATCTTGACCCACACCCATACTAACCCAAACCCATCCTGACCCAACAACCAATCCAATCCAACCCATCCATTTTGCCACCTCTAGTTATATATAAAAATTTAACAAGGTATTAAAATTACCGGTATCTCATCGAGATAACCTATATCTCAAATATCGGTCCTTGACTGATATCCGATGTTACTTTTACCGCATTAACTGTATAGTTATCAAGTACACTGTTCATAATCTTTTTCATTCTTTTAGTTGTTTTTACATATTATAGTCCTAGTCTCGTAAAGACTGTAGTTTTAATCGAGATGTGAATGAAGCATCGCGTCAAGACCCTGAGGCTTGTTCCCAATTTCCTAACGCGCCTCACACTTCAGGCGCGCTTTTTAAACCAAGATTAGAATATAGCTTGTGATATCTATCCATTGACCTTTCTTTGTCGTGAGAAACAAGATTAACTATTTTATGTTTAGGTTGATTATGACTAAATGCTAACTCCTTTTACAAGAAAACTCACCTCAGTCAAACAATAAAAGGCTGACATTTCATCTTTGTTTTCAGGGATTTTCAAGAATCATGTCTTTCACCATAACAAAGTCAATACTGATTGTAACCGCCATTTTCAGCTTCTTTCAAGCTCCAGTTTCCGCAAGCTCGCCCCACGCTATCAATTTCCGATCACCCAACCTTTACCCCGAGTCACTCGCATACGACCCAACCGCCCAACATTTCATAGTCGGCTCCCTCCGCCACCCAACCCTCCTAGCGATATCCGATGCCGGTGTGGTCAACACTCTGGTCAATGATCAATCCCTCCCTGACAACTCATCATTCCTCGGTGTCACCGTAGATGTTTTCCACCACCGTTTGCTTGCAGTCGTCTACAACCGTTCAGACCCTTCCAACTGCGCGCTTGCCGCCTATGACTCGCGTGCGCCGCACACTCGCCTCTTTCTCACCACCCTCCATGACCCTGCATCATCCCCGACAGCCGCAGGGGCCAATGATGTCACTGTCGATTTCTCGGGCAACGCATTTGTGACGAACTCTGCCAGTAACTTGATCTGGAAGGTTGATCGTGACGGTAAATCTTCGGTTTTGTCTAAATCGAAAGTATTTAACAAAACAGCCGCAGTCCCCGACATGCTCCACAGCTCATGCGGGCTTAACGGTATTGCGTATTGTACCAAAGGGTACCTTCTTGTCGCACAATCTAACACCGGTACCTTGTATAAAGTCGACGACGAAGATGGTACCGCTAGAAAGATTAGATTAAACCGGGAATTAACCGCTCCTGACGGGATTGCGCTTAGAAGGGACGGTGTTCTATTAGTGGTGTCGCAACATAAGCTTTATTTCATCAAGAGCGATGATAGTTGGAGCGAAGGTGTGGTTTATGACGAAACTGCCCTTGACTCTGAGAGTTTCGCGACGTCAGTGACTGTAGGAGCGGAGGACAGGGTGTATGTGCTATATGGACATCTGAAAGAGGGTATTTTGGGAAATTCTCAAAGGGATGAGTTTAGTATATTGGAAGTAAGATCAGAAGATGAGAGTGCAGGTGAGGCGGTTTGGGTGTATGTGTTGATCGGGTTTGGTTTGATCTACTTTTTGATCTGGAGATTTCAAATGCGTCAGCTTTTTACAAACATGAACAAGAAAATTGCGTAAACCGTTTATGTTTATATTCTGCTATGCTTCAAGATGATGGTTTCTACAGATATATTGAAGCAAAAAAACAACAAAAAAAATTGGTGATTTTTTGCAGATTTTTGTTGAATACTTGCAGTTTTGGATACTGAGAGAGTGGAAGGTTTGTGTAGGTTTGAATACCTTATGTAACTGTTTACGTCAAGTGGATTTATGCTTTAATAATTTGTATTTCTATATTCTTATACCAAGGATCATAATATGTTAATAAGTAGTTCAAAGGATAAGTAGACGTAACTAGGGGTGATCTTCGGGTTTTTTATCGGGTTCTTCAGGTCGAGTTGTTCAGGTTTTTGGTCGGGAAAAAGTGACCCGATAACTGAACCATTTAACTCTCGGGATGGTCGGGTTTGGGTACTTTGGGATCAGGTTAATTCGGTTTGGGTGTAATCAGTTTTTGGGTTGAGCTGCAAACTATTTCATTCAACTAATTTTTTTCTCCTACATCAGAAAATGAATTCATATGGATATAGTTAAATACCATCCCAAGTTCCCAACATAACGACTTGAAATTTTCTGTTCTTCATATTTATGACGTAAGCACATTTTCTTTGTGTAGGGGTTTAGGTTATGAGAGCTTTAACCGAAAGGGAACGAAAGGAATGTAATAGTATAATTTATATGGTGTGGTTATCACCCTCATGACTATCATGATTTGATACGTCAGCGTCATGTCATCCACTTCTAATCTATCATCCAAAACCACTAACCTATAGTTGTGGTCATGAACCAGACCACCACCCTAAATATTGGAAAAAGAATAAGGAAGTCTGTGGTTGCCATGGTTTAATTCATGCGAACCATGGTGGATGCTTGAGGGGGGTGGTGTAGTGATCTATTGATGGTCCTATGTGGCGATTAATGACCCAACCCATGCCCCCCCCCCCCCCCCCCCCAACCCTTCAGCTTTATAATCACAAAAGATCAATGACAAATACTCTTAACGTACAAAACGTATGAACCGAAGGTTTTCCTGAAAAACACGGTGGCATTTTCGTAATTATTTTACTCGTAGAGTAATTTTAATTACTCTACAATTGATCTTGTAGGATAATTTTTGATCTTATAGGGTAATTTTGTAAAATAATCCTGTAGGGTAATTATCAAATATCATATATTTTGAAATGATAGATATGAAAAGGAAATATCAAATATGCTCAAATATCATGGTTGTAAAAATCCCGACTAGACTAGACTCAGATTAATCGTAAGTTCCAGGTTCACTGAGTAATATTTATCTAATCAGCCAATTAATCAGTACGCGCTCAACAACGGTCAAATCCAGTCCTAATTGGCTAAAAATCGGTGGCATTCTAGCGATTCCAGCCAGATTCTTAACCATAACTTGTAAATTCCGGCAATTAATCCTATCTACTTTAAAATATGGGTCAAAAAGGTGTTAAAACATGTCGACTTAAAAAAACATATAAAAATGTGTGTATATCATATAAAACTGAATATTAAATATAAAATCTCAATCCAATTAATCCCGATTAATTGTTAGTCGATACCCCATCAGCCGACTAGCACCTAACAATTCTTACAACCTTGTAAAATATAAACAATCGTTTTATTTCAGTTTTGTTACATGTCCCATAAAATATTATATATATATATTAAAACAAAAGGTCGGTGGCTATCACATCAAAGCCATCGCCTTTGTTTATATATAAGAGTGTTTGCATACAAAAATAATCAAATTGGTATTGTAGTTTGGTGGTTTCTTTCTCATTTGGTAAAGTACAGGTCAAGAGTTCGATCCCTACACACTTCTCATTTGATTCTATTCTTTTTCTCAAAGACATACTCACATTTGACTCTAGAGTTACTGAACTAATTATTTACACATAATTTCAAATTTATGTATTTAATATATTATAAAAACAAAGGTTGGTCCCTACACTTTCGAACTTGACACCCTTACTTCTTATTTTTTAAGTAATATATTCACCTCTAACTTGACACCACAACGTGTGACACATTATTATATTTTTTTATCTATGTCTAACCACGTTAATGTCTAAATTATTTTTAAGACTTTACATTGCTTTCTAAATTACTTTTAAGACTCTACAACGCAACGAACGAGACATCGTCTTTTTTATCTATGTCTAATGACGTTAATGTCACAAACGTGTAATGTAATGTCATGTGTAGGCGCCACACATAACGTCATCATTGTAGCCGCAACGCTTATATAGGTTACACCGAGTAAGATCAAATACATCAAAACACGCGTTTTTATATGGTTAACCCATCACATAACGTGTCACCGTCTACAAATAGCTAAGACGTCGCCGCCGCAACGCGCGGCTATGGCAACAATCTAGTATATAATATATAATAAAAAAGAAAGTGAATGAACAGTGCTTTATAATTTATTTTTTAAACGTGCCCACTTACCACATCACCAGACACGTGTCCTAACCGTGGACAACGTCAGCAGCCAACAATATTCCCCATATCCCGACAAAATCTCATAATTCCCCTGTTTACAATACGACAATTTTTTTTATAAAATAAATATATTTATTTAATAATATTGTAATTATTAAATTTAGAATGGAATACATCATTAAGAGATCAACAAATGGTATCGGGTATAGGTACCGGTCTCAAATTTACCAAATCGGTGTATTTTTTGTACCGGTTCTGTACAGTTATTCACCGGTTTTTACCCTCAAATACCGGTGTCGTACCATTACCAACCGGTACCGAACCGTACCATACAGGTATATTCGGTACCAGTACCCACTTTTGGGGATTTCGGTAACGGGAACAGTGCTTTATAATTTATTTTTTAAATTAAAATTAGAATGGAATACATCATTAAGAGATCAGCAAATGGTATCGGGTATAGGTACCGGTCTCAAATTTACCAAATCGGTGTATTTTCGGTACCGGTTCTGCACAGGTATTCACCGGTTTTTACCCTCAAATACCGGTACCGTACCAGTACCGACCGGTACCGAACCGTACCATACTAGGTATATTCGGTACCGGTACCCACTTTTAAGGATTTCGGTAACGGTATTTTCGGTACCGGTTGATACCGAGCTCATCAAATCCTGTAGCAACGCATCAATGCAAGTAATTGCACCGTTTAGATTACTTTTCATACACACAGTAAGTAAATTGTATTTCGTTTGAATGAGGTTTTATATACACAACAACTTATTTTGCTTTCTTTTTTGTCTTTTTCTGTAATGAATGAATTGTAACATGTAAAATTAACTTGGATATTTAGAATATTGATGAGCAAAACGTATCAAATCCTGTAAACGAATCGGTATCATATCGGTGCCAAATTTGCTATACCAAATCATTTTCGGTACCAATTTGGTACCCACCTTTTGGCGTTTTCAGAATCGTTACTTTCGGTTCGACACCGGTCTAGCACCATACTTGTATTTATTGATTTTTACCTTCAAATACCATATCGTATTGTACCGAGCATTTTCGGTGCCGGTACCTAATTTCGATGATTTCCGGAGCGGTACTTTCCCTGCCGTTACCGGTACCGAGCTCATCCATATTTTAACGTGTTAGCACCGTAATAACTGAACTGAAAACAACCGAATTTCCAACGTGTAGGACGTGTGGGTCCTATTATTATATATTAGTTTATTTAAAATCGTTTTTTATGACGGATTGATTATCCTTACCACGTCATTTTATTTATGTTTTGATATTCGGTATCTTTTTGCCGTTGCTGACACGCCTTTTGTAGTCATTGGGTCCCGCCGCAACGCGCGAGCGAAAAATAACCAGTTTCCATAAGAATACTTGGGCCATGGTTAATTTCTTCATTAGTCACTTGCAATCGGCTCCGGTTACTACAAGTGAAATTTACAAAACAAGCATAGCCTAGCATGCTACCAAAGGAAGACTAAGAACTATGATGTTTTTGAATGGGATTGACACTTAAAAGGATGTTTCATTTAGATAGTGGTATTCAGTGTCACCTATGTTTGGCTTAAACAGTCTACAAATACATAAAATAAAGAGTGAATTTCAAGGATTGTCCTTTATCTTTATACCCATTTTCAGGCGGTGTCATTTATGTTCAAAATTGACGAGTTTTGTCCTTTATATTTTCATATCGTACACGTTTTGTCCTTTAGACCTAACCCAGTTAGTTTTTTCAGTTAAATTTGGTCATATGCTTTGCATATAAGGTCATTTTTGTCAATTCAAAGGTAAGTTCAACGGCATATTTACGGCTCAAAGCTTCTGCAACATTTGAATTGACAAAAATGCCCTCATGTGCAAAGCATATGACCAAATTTAACTGAAAAAACTAACTGGGTTAGGCCTAAAGGACAAAACGTGTATGATATGAAACATAAAGGACAAAACTCGTCAATTTTGAACATAAAGGACAACGCCTGAAATAGGTATAAAGATAAAGGAGAAACCTTTAAATTCACTATAAAATAAAAACAGTCATAGAGGTAGGTCGTGCTACCAAACACATAAATCATCACCATATTTGGAAACAAAATATCATTACAGCAAAAATTAGTAACAACACACTCTTTAACAACATTCTATTGTTATGAGATGATCAGAAGAAACAAATACAATGCCACTCCTTTGACACAAAACATCGAACACCTAGAGTGCATACACACTACGCCACCAAGTAACAGTCGGATCAATCTCGTTAACAAATTAGGAACATAAGAACATTCAATAAGAAAATGTGTAAAAACAGGATGAATCAGGAGGTTGCGTACCTTTGAGAGACAAGGTTTACATGAAGAATTTGACAAGATGGAATATTCTGTTGCATTCGTTTGTGCGAAAACAAGCATAAACGTTGTGTTTAAAGTTATGTTTCTATGCAAACATGGAAAAGAAAATGAAATTATTTTGATGATCTGTAATTATAGTACTGATTTGTGATTGTTGGAGAATCAAATTGAGTGTGGAAGCTAAATCACAAAACCATATAAGTAAATGTGATTTGGTAAAACAATGTAAATGCAATGGTACAGATGGGTTTAACCTCCGTGAATAGTGGAGTAGGAACGTTTTTACTTCTCAAACATAGCGAGTAGTTCTTTTTAAACTCGGATTTTACTCATAGGAAGGGTTAGGTGAGGCCGAGTTTCACAACAATAGATGAAGAATAGGATGGCAATCGAACACAAATCTGACGGGTAAATCCAAAACCTGGCATAGTTGGGACAGGTTTGGGGTCAGGTAATTGGGTATGGGATCGGGTTTGGAATTGTTTTTTTTTTTCCCGGTTTAGGGACGTGTTTGAGATTTGATGATTACCCGATAAAGTTTACCCATTTACCCGATATAATTTCTTTTATCTGTTTAAAATATCCAATCAGAGCATTCACATCTCTTCCACCATTTGTCCCCTATAATTAAACTAAGACTATCCACATTAAGAAACATTAAAAACGCCTAAAAACGTGTCTAGTTAGCGCCACATCATAAAAACATCCATTCTTAAAAAAACACTCAAACCTCACCCAATAAGAAACCTAAAAATACTTATACATAATGCCACATCATCAGGCAACCCTAGCCCGTTTTTTCATGCTCTCGGATCCAAACCCAAACCTAAAATGGAAGTTACCAACGCTGGCAACCCTAGCCCCTTTTTTTTGGTAACCGATTCGTAGATCTCTATTTTTGCGATCTCACAAAACATCTAAAACGACACGTCCTCTTCGAGGCCACGTGGACTCTTTTCGGGCAAGCTTTTTTTTTTTTTTTTTTTTTTTAAAAAGCTACATAATACTGATGTGGTTCGTTGTGCTTATAAAATGATGGTTATTTTTGGGTTGTTTATGCACTAGTATATTATTAATTTCTAAATATGAGAAAGTGTAATAATAAAAGAATATTCGACCAACCATTTGGGTATAGATGAAACAACTATGCACAATGTATAGATGAAAGAAAGAACTATTTAATATGTATGCAGTATGCATAGATGAAAGAAACCTAGATAAATTATACCAATCATAAAAGATTACACTTCAATAAACTTGAATCATTGTCCTAAACACAATTACCCTGGCCTTCACTATCCAAAGAAAACTAGAAATCTTGAGTTATTTTTAACTCTAGAGAAAACAATGATTTCTCAATAGTAAGAAGAGAAAGAAAACTAAGAACTAAAATTAAAAAAAAAAACAACAAAAAAAAGCTAATAAATATGATGGTGCATCTCTTAGGCCCAAGAATCATACTTGCTAGGTGAAACTTCTGTTGTGTGCTTATTGATGCATCTTTGATCACTACACAAGCATGTATGAACTATCTTCATGGACATATGATATCATCTTGTGGTGGTGGTGGAGGGTCAAATAGTATAGGAAACTGAGGGGAAAATGGAGGTGCAAATGGTGTAGCAAATGGAGGGGCTAAGGCAGGTGGAGGCCAATGGGTTCGCTTTCGATTAAATACATTGTGGCACGGTGATGGACCCGCCGGTGGCACTATACCTCTTGGTAGCATACTCAACAACCCGTTATGATCATCATCTCCTTTGTTAACTCGCCTAGCATCAATTTCCATCGCGGTTGAGCCCAATAACAACAATAATATCATAGACGCGGTATATATTATTTGCCTCGACGCCATTTTCATCGTCTCTTTTTTCTTATCTTGCTTGCCTTAAAAAGTTGCACGAATGATCATATGTTTACAAGTACAAATGACATGAATCTTATATGATATGATATGGTGAGAGAAGTTGTAGTGGTTTGATTTGAACAGTCAAAGCTAGAATTTTAGTTATATAAGAATCCAAATATACAAATCTTGATTATGGGAATTATATAATTGATCTACTTTTGCTTGTTAATAGTGGGTTAGTATTATAGTTAACCATATGATTGTTTCTTTTATTTATTGAACTCGTGATTCAAATATTTATGGCATGTGAATTCAAATATTTGATGTTTTTTTGGTGTTTTAACAACATATATAATTATTAATTTTAACCTCCTACCAATGCATCTTTAACACGTCATAATTTTTTAAACATTTAATAGATAGGGCACATTCATTACAGAAAATAGTTCAAGCATAAAACCCTATCAACATTTAAATTAGGGATACTTAATCTAAATAACCTTAACTTTCATCAATTGGTCCGATAGCACTCCTAACTTTTGATTTGTACCACACCTAACTCAACTTTCAACTTATTGGCTAATATCACTTCCAAACTAACTAAACTCTAACCCAGTTAGTTTTTTACTGACGTGATACTTGTGTGTTGACGTGGCATTTGACGTGGAATTTTTTGATGATGTGACAGCTGACGTGGCAACTGACTTGGCTTTTGATGATGTGGCGGCTGAGGTGGCTTTTTGATGACGTGTCAGCTGATGTGGCACTAGTATGGTGACGTGACAACTGATGTCAACAAACTGGGTTAGTTTTGAAGTGCTATCAGTCAATAAGTTGAGAGTGGTGTGGTACAAATCGAAAATTGAAAGTATTTATTGGCCAATTGATGAAAGTTGAAGTTATTTAAATCCAATATTCTTTAAAAAAAAATAATTGATACAAGTGTCTATTTGGTTATAGTATTCTTTACATGAAATTAGTTATATACTGCAAATATCTCTAAATAAATATAACATAAATAATCCCTTTCTCTTAATCCAATGATCATGGTTCATACTTATCAAATTCAATTTTATATTTATTTTTTATATTATAATTACAAAACCATCATATTTAACTACTCATTGCCCATATTTTAATCAAATTGGCCCCAATTTTTTTAAATACTGAATATGGCACGAGAGTTATAAATGAATTAACTAAGTTACACTTTCCACTAAAATAGGTAAAAATAAGAAAAAGGGTATATGACGAAAACATTCCCTGAACAAAGCTAAAAAGAACTCTCCACGTTAAATTAATATGTACCCCTCAACTAATTATTATTAAACTACAGGTTAGTAATTTACTCTTTAAATTAATGTGTTATGTGTACCCCTCAACTAATGATTATTCAACTATAAGTTAGAAATTTACTCTAATTTGATATTAAAACTAAAAATAATTGTATCTAGAAAATTTTAAGCCAAAAAATTATAAGAAAATTTATGGTTTTTTCTTGTGTTAAACGATTTTCAACCTTGATCTCTTAATTGAACAATGAGTCTACTTGCTTAGGGTGATTCTCATTGTAACATCGTACGTTGTATCCTCGGATCAAATAGTTATACCTTTGAATTCGTTAACTAAGTTTGTTCATAATCTACAGAAAACCTACGTTTGAGTTGTTTCAAGCTAAGTATCCTTACGAATTGGAATAATTTCTTTGGCTGGTTTGTTGGCCTAATGATTACCTTTGGCATAATTACTTTGTTAGTTATGGTGTGAATATGATAGTTGTGAGCTATGGTCCAAAGCCGGATCATAACCGAATTTTTGGTTATGAAATGTTCAAATCGGTTGTTTGGATCAAAGGGTGTGGTGGTGTTTTTTGTTAATATCAGTTAATAACCGAATTTTTGCTTATGAAATGTTCAAATCGCTCGTTTAGCTCATGCTATTTTAAGTTAAACAAGAATTGAAAAAGGCAAAACCCGACCCTATCCGAGAACCGATCAAACACAAAATACATAAATGATTCACTATCCTCAGTTCCGGGTTTTTATGTAATCGGGTTTGTCATGTTCTAAGTATAAGAACCGGCCCGACATATTTCATTTTTCAGCATTTTTTGTTATGAACTTGGGAAGGCTACTAATAAACAACAAACTTAGTATCAGTGTATATGTCAAAATCGATTATTCTTATGATACTTATCGCTAATCAAGTGTATTAAAATAAGTATTATATGCTTTATTGTATTTGTGTTGACTCCGAAAAGTCAACCGTTATACCTTCTTGTTATTCACTTTGACTCCGCAAAGTCAACTGTTATACCTTCTTGTTATTCGCTTTGAATGTTATACCTTCTTATATTCGCTTTGATTCCGAAAACAACAATAAAACGACAGTGAAAAAAAAATATACATATCAGATCACATACCTCGTAAATGAATCACAGTAGCAACCAAGAAGTTAACTACAAATTCAATGCAGATGGTTTCTTTCTCTATACGAATGTATTTGTGGGAAGATCGTGCAGTCGTTGTATGTCATATATTTTAGGGATTCAAGCCCTAATCGCTACTGGGCTGCCCAGTCTTTTTTAAGTAGCACTTTAGTCCGGTCCATAGGTCCAAGTCGGGTTTTACCATGAAAAGCACCGAGAACCGGTCTGGCCCGATTTTATATGAAAAACTGGAACCGTTCTAAATACCTAGGTGCTTGGGTTCGGGTCGGGTTGGGTATATTTTCGGTTCGGTTCTCGATTATTTTCAATCCGGACCTAAACTTGCTCACCCCTAGGTAAAACCATGCTATCAGAGGTGGGGGCACAAAAACATGCTAAGTCGCAAGAAAAAAGACCAAGTGACTCACGTGACGTAAAACGTAAGTTAACTCGAATTTATACCAACAAGTAGGTTTATAACATGCTAAGTGTTTTATCAAGCTATAATTTATATATTTTCTTCGTAATTTTAATTATATTTATAGGTTGATCAACAATAAACTCATATATGAGAAGCGTTACATGTTGCAAAATGATAGCAGTTAGCAATAGCAATTAGCAATGAGCCGATATGAAAAGTATGGGTGGTGCAAGAACCAGGGAGGGCTATTGGATTGGGCCCGAAGGCCCTTTCATGTGCACTTCAAGCCCAAGTACAATGAACACATGCTATAACGAAAGCCAGAGCCCAGAAGTGGTAAATGAACATTCAAAAGTTTTAACCTCAATTATTTTACAGATTAAATTTAATAGAGTTAAATGCCATTTTAGACCCTGTGATTTAGGCCATTTTGTCAGTTTAGTCCAAAAGTTTCATTTTTCGCCTGTTCGTCCAAAAAGGTTTCACCGTTGCCATTTTAATTCACTGGGTTAACTTCATCCAATTTTTCTATTATTATCGAGAAGGGCAATTCGATCATTTTATATGTAATTTTGTTATTTCGTTATCTTTACCGGTAAAAGTTGCCAATAACACGAACTAGAATTAATAAGTTTTCATTCTATCATGACATGATCAAAATTACTATTCATTTGATTAGTGGCAAACACAAGTAGTGGAGAATATGGGAGTTTGCTAAAATGTATATATGATTCAACTGACCTAATTTGGTGAAGTGGGTATGAGGCCATTATCATTAGATCAAGAAATCTTGAAACTTCCCAAATGGTCATAATTGAAAGAGGTGAAAAAGTGGGTGAAATTTGACTCTACTCAAAAGCTTCTCATGATCCAATACCCCATTTCCCTATTCCCATTGGGGTCTTAATTCCAAAACCAAGCATAGTGCTTCAAAATTGTGACTCAAATCTATGGATGCCATCATCTCATGGGGTGTTGATATTCTTGCATTAAAGTTGATGCCTTTACATCTATATTTGTTTATAGTTATCTTTTTCCCTTTCTAAAATGGTATCACTATTAAAACATTTAACTAGATTTGCATTGATTATTAAATTCATTTTTATATCAATATCTAAATAAGCTTTAAATGCAATAATATTAGATTCTGTAAAAAAATAGTTCATGTGTTGCAAATGAGCTATAACTTCATTGATATTAGAGGGTAAGTGAAGATTTAGGTTTAAGGTTATAGGTCTCAAGTTAAAATTCGATCCCAATAGAGTTTTACCGTAATGGGCCTTCGGGCGGCGGGTATCCCCGAAATTGGAGATGGTGAGCTTGGGCTACCCTAGGTTTCTGGAATTTTATTTTGTTGGCCGTTAAAAAAAATAAAATTTCCAGTATAATCGGGTAACTTTAATAAGATGTTAATACTTATGACATTTATGTAAGAAATTGAATGTTTGGACGGTTGGACCACACTATTTTATATTATCTCTTAAAAAATTATACAGAAAACTCAATTAATATCAAGTAACAAAAAAAAGGTTTAGGCTAAAAATTTATTTGAAATTAAATGTTACGGTAAAAATTATCTAAAAGTAAATGGTACTATAATATATAGCTTGGTATTGTTTTTATAGGAGATATTTGAATGTCTTTTTAACGTTAAAAAACATAATATTCATACTTAATCATAAAAAAAACATGTATTTTTTATTAGTAATTTAAAAAAAAAAATCAATCTTCTAGAAAGCTTATTCTTTTAAAAGAAAAAAAAAATCAATCTTCTAAAAAGCTTATTCTTTTAAAAGAAATTACCCCGTGTGCAGCTTATTCTTTTAAAAGAAACTAATATTCTATAACCTTACAAATTCAAAGGGGATGTACAGTAGTATTAGTTTGTTTTTTTTTTTTTTTTTTTATTTGACTTTTTCTTTTTTGTCTTTATTATTTCTCTTTAAACTTTTACCCCTTAACTTTCAATGTTAACAATTTCAACCTCTTAACTTTCTAAAAATTTTGTAATCAAGTTTTACGTATTTATTTTTATGTACACGTTTCTATAAATTTAAATTGATTTACGTTTAGACGTATATTTTTCCCGTTAATAAGTTGGGTCAAATATAATATATTCCTTATGCTTATTATTATGTACATTTTCTGTTTGTTTATGTTTTGATGTAATTTTTTTCTATAAATGAGCCGGTTAAAATATAATATGTTTTCATGCTTATTTTTATGTACGTGTTCAAATGGTCTACGTTTTGACGTAAATTTTGTTCGGAAACACGTCGAGTAAAATATAATACGTTTTCATTAAATGCTATAAATTCGAGTCACTCTACGTTTCGACACGCCACAACACGCCGTAACTATTTTCTTACGTATTTATTTTTATGCACACGTCGGTATAAATTTAAGTTGGTTTATGATTCGACGTAAATTTTCTTCAGAAATATGTGTCAAATATAATTCGTTTTCATGCTTATTTTTATGTATGTTTTCAGTTGGTCTACACTTTAACGCAAATTCCAATTAGCAAATTATGTGGATAGTGCTTTTATCCTATTAACTTTTTTGTTTCTTTCTTGATTTTTTTCTGGACTTTATCATTTTTATTTTTTAGTTTTCTTATGTTTAGTGTTTTAGTTTTAGGTTTGTTTTCATTAAAGCTATATTTAAGATAACATTTACGTTTCCATTTACAATTAATTTAAAATCAATTCGTCCTGCTGTCCAATTGAAATTTATTTTTATGGTTTTTGGTCGATGTAAAACATGTGTCGATATTCTTTTGAGCATATTTCTTTCGATTGGTATACTGAACCAAAATAGATATCGACCGAAACCCCGCAGCGTAGCGCGGGTATTCCTTCTAGTTAACAACAATATCTATTTAAAATCTATTAAGAATTTACCCAATGAAAAGCTTTTTGGGGGGTTTGTTGAATTTCTCGTTTGGATTAGAGTTCTAAACAAACGGAGTCGAACTTAGGGGTTGTTTGGCAACTTCTGAATGGTTAAGTGCTGAACCAGTAAGAGGTCTGAATCATTAAGTGCAGAACCAGTAAGAGGTCTGAACCATTAAGAGTCAGTATAATGCTTAACCATTAGAGACAAATGTCTGGCCAATTCAGATTAGAGGTCTTAACCATTCAGACTCAGTATAATATTTAACCATTTAAAGGCAAATGTCTAAACCATTCAGACATTTGTTCACGAAACAAACAGTATGAACATTAAGTGTTGAACCAATAAGAAGTCTGAACCATTAAGAGGTTCATTAAGAGCTAAACAATCAGCCCCTTAAACTAGTCTAAACTTAAGCTTGGCTAGTTTAGAGTTGTACATGTGTTTTAAAGATGCTTGTCATTTATATCTGAAATAAAATTTACTGTTGAAAAAACAAATATATAAGTTTTAAATTATTAGTTTTTTTTCTAAATCTACTTGTAAATTTTCACATTTCATCTTTTGAGAATGGATACCTTTTTCCGACATTTTAGTGCCAGGTCAAAGGTCCTTTATTTTAAATTGAAAGTTAATTTCATAAAATGCTTATGTGATTATTTCAAAATACATAATTTATTTTTATTATCAAGGCCCCTTCTAGATCAAAATACAGATTTGGTTGGAATGTTTAAATTTAAGGTATTTATATTTTATAGTTGTATATACTATTCGGTTTATCGACTATTTATATTTTATAGTTGTATTAGGTTATAACCCCGTGTATTACACGGGTTAAATAAATAAAATATCAAATAGTTAATAACGAAGATTTAACAATATTAAAACGATATTTTAATACATTTTTCTGATATCCGAACAAAATTTTGTTTTATGTATGATCAAAACTTGTGATGTTTGTCAAGTTTATAAATATGAAAGCATTTGAACCATCGATTAGAAGACAAACTGTATCATCGACTTTCTCACGATGTGAACCCGAGTTTTATCTAAATAATAGTGGTCTTAATTTATTAGTTCTAAAAATATTGTTGAAATGTTTAGATTAGACATATAGCAATTAGATAAACTTATAGCTACAAAATAATATTTAAATTAATTAGATAAGTATAAATTACCGGTAATTATTAAGCTATATAACTTTAATATTTAAATATATGGACTTGAGTTGCATATGGTTGTTTTTGGATAAATTCTTAAATGTTTGAAACAAATATTAAATTTAATAATTTAAATTAAATAATAATTATCTACAATTAAGTAAGAGTAGATGGTCTAGAATAATAACCTAGTAATTAATATAAATAAATAATAAGATAATTTATGGAACTTTATCCGTAATTTCTTAAATGTTTGAAACATATATTAAATTTAATAATTTAAATTAAATAATAATTATCTACAATTAAGTAATGGTAGATGGTCTAGAATAATGACAAATGTCTTTTTATTGGTTTCTTTTATTATATAGTATAGATATAGATATATATTCGGTTTATAGACATCAGCTTTTAGAATCATGAGGTGACGGTTTCCACAAACCTCGCAAAGATGAAGGGCTTTATAAAATCCAAAACACATCTCCACTTTCAATACAAATTATTTTGAGTAAATTGTCAAAATCGTCTCTGATCTTTGGGTATGTTTGTCATTTTCATCCAATTTTTTTTTTTGTATCATATAGTCCTTCACTTTTGGGATTTTTTACCATTTTCATCCAAGCGTCTAATTTCCTTTATTTTTTCTATCAAACATTTAGATGAAAATGGCAAAAAATCCCAAAAGTGAAGGACTATATGGTACAAAAAAGTTGTTTTGGATGAAAATGACAAACATGTCCAAACCTCAGGGATGATTTTGGCAATTTACTCAATTATTTTGTTTAATATAAATTCTATGCATACCTTTGTATAAAGTGCTTTGCTCATTTTGTGAAAGACAAAAAAGTTAGGATACAATTGTTATACCATTCTCACAATTATGAATTCATATATTTGTATTCAAACGTCCTTGTATCTACTATATCTACTTGTATCAAACACCTCGCTTTCTAGTATGACCTTTTTCAAAAAGTATAGATAAGGTGGGCATTAAAATATGAAGCTTTCAATATCACCTACCTCTACATTTGTTAGGTTTCAATTTTCATCTCTACATTTGTTAGGTTTCAAATTTCATCATGATTTAACTATTAGTAGATGTAACAACTATCATTAAAAGTCCTAATTATTATTACAATTAGTTCAATAGGAAACCCTAATTAAGACACCCAAATAATTCTGCATAAACCCTAAAATTTTCAGAATAATCGGAACCAGATCAGGGCCCCTAAAACTCAGGGGGGGGGGGGGGGTTTCCCTAGTTACGATTATCCAAATAAAACGCTGTCAAAATCGAATTTTACAATTCCGTCGACTCAGCAAGCCTACAAACACACGGGGCTACCCTATGGTAGGTGGTGACCCCTCGCACCACGCGACGCCCATAGGGGTATCCCTCGCGTCACGCGAGGGGGTCAAATTTTAACTATAAATAGAGGGGTTTGGGACTGGAATTTTGGCACTTGAACGACGTAAAAATTCGTTATATACACCGAGTTATAGTCTGTTTACTACAAAACACACACGAATCACGAATCGCTGCCGCAAAACAGGGTAATAACTCGATCGTTGTTACGATTCAATGTCCGATCGATTAAACTATCCAATGGATGTTTAAGTGCTGCCCACATTAGGGTTTATGCTTTGTCATTCATCGTTAATACGATGGATGTTTAAGTATCGCACTTTGTCATTCGATGTGAGGGTTTAATCTCGTGAATTATCGTAAATGTTGTATTAGTTACTAACCTAGTTTGTGTGCATTATTATTTAAATTAGGTTATCAAGGCTAATCAGTAGGCTAAGCTCTGTTCATATTAAATCTGCAATGTGAGTCATTCTCTTTTTATCAAATTACTTTCAAAATCATGTTTATTTTCAAGGTTATAATTACAGGGATTAAGTCTTTGTAATCACCAAATTACAGCCGGTATGTGGGGTTTTGTATACATTACTTATTTCCCGTCACCATTGGACAACGAGTTAGCCAATGGGTGATCTGACCATAGTCACAGAAACGAGTCGAGTGACAAATACTGTGGGTAGTTGGTTGATATATGGAAACATTGTAATCGCTCTTAATACTGTAAATTATAACAAACGCGTCATTTTACTAAAAAGAATGATTCACCAGTATTTCCCGCTGACAAAACCTTTTTCAAACATGTTTCAGGTGATCTGTTGTGATCCAGGAAAAGTGCCGTGAAGCACTACAAGCTTAAGGAAGTGGCTCAATATAAATTAAAGAAACATGTTTTGTAAAATAAAGATTTCTCAGTGAAATCATATGTTTGTAAATTACCAGGATTTTATCCCGAGTTGTGAAATAAAATAATCGGGAAATTTCAGTTTTAAAAAGATCCTGAAGAAAACTTCCACTGTTAACTCAATTAAATAAATACCACGGGATTTTCTGTCCCGCGGCTCCTGAAACGGGTCAAACCGGGTCGGGGGCCGTGACAGTAGATATATTATTTTTAACTATTAAATGCAACTCATCTATCTATACACACAATATAAGAGTACATTATAGCGTATAGGTTTATATCAACTTACAAAAGTCGTTCTGAATCTTTTCTAGATAATAAGAGTCGTCCTTTATGTTAATATGTGTTTGTCACTATTTTCATCATCTCTTTCAACGGGCGTTAGATTTTTAGGTTATGTAGTGGCGCATCTTAGGCTTGTTCCGAGGGGGCGCCCAACCCCTCGAACTTTGCGATGCGTAGTGTTATGAATAGTACTTTCGTATAGAAAATTTTTAGGTATATACGTTTCCACCCCCCCCCTCCCGGTTTCGGAAAAATGGGGGGGGGGGGAAGCTTCACCAATGGTTATGTTCACGGTTTGCTAACTTAAAGATTTGGTCTCAACGCCTTGTATAAAAATATAAAAAATCCCCCACCATTTTGATGTCTTTTGAGGCCAACGTTACAACAACTCGATCCGATCATGATTAAACCAAAAGTCAAATACACTTGACATTTTATAGTAATGAAGAAACACGTACTAATTTTAGGGTTAATTAGTTTGGTTTATGTTTCAAACATGAGGGTTAATCTTCTTAAACTTTCCTGAGCTCTGATTTGATTCGTTCTTCCTGCAAAACAGAACACCGTTAGCTCGTTAAGAGGGGAATATGGGGGTTTTCCCTCTTAACCAGGCTCCGGCGTGAGAATTAGTATCTGCTTTGAGGAAATAAGTGTGTGTTAAGAGTGAGAGTGAAGAGAATAGAATGTTTAACCTGTGCATGGAGGTCTCTATTTATAGCCGGGGAGGTGTAAGAGGAGATGGGCTGGTGGGCCTTGGGCCGGAAGGCAACAAACAGGGAATATCCTCCTTGTCTCACTGGTGTCGACCGTTAGTGTCTTCTAGAAGATCTCCGTTGCTGGCGCACCGTGATTGGAGCCACGTGTCCCAGTTGTCGGCCCTGTTGTCCTTCTGCCATCAGCAGGTAAGTGGAGATCATGGGGTAGGTGTCGCCGCCCCCTGATTGGTGCCACATAGGCGTCCTTGTGTACTCTCTGCCTCCTGCACATCAGACGATCGTGGAGCACGATAGAGCACAGCCTGGAGGATGCTGATTGGCTTAACCTTCTGCCACTTGTACCTTCTGTACTCTCTGAAGTGGCCTCGCGCCCTAACCTTTGCACGACCCTTATTCAGAACACTAAGTGTGGAAAGTGATGTAACCTTTTGTTTGGACCTCGCGCGAGGACACGGTTTGAGTATCCCGCGCGGGTCTGGAGATTGATTAGCTTTATGAGTAAGGAGTATGGTCCAGCGCGCGACCTGCAAAATGATTTGCGCGGCTTTTTGGGACCATACCCCTTCAAGTCCCCCCAGTCCAGTGCTGCACCATGCGCGAAGCAAGTGGTTGGAGCTCTGGACTTAGAAAAAAGGAAGTGCTAGGTTAGAAAAATCCCTGCTAGGTCTTGGTAAATTGCGCGCGTGTAATTGATTGTTAGTTACTACGTCGCGACTACCAGATTTGTGTCGCAACCCCCAATCCCTATTTTCCCGGGAACGGGTGGCCGCGAACCAGTGTTGGTGGTATCCGTATGTTTAATCATTTTGGCAGCGGAAATTTCATCAGGACCGTAGTTAGGAAATGTTTTGATCAGAGTAAAACCACCATATTTTATATTAATAACCACATGGGTAGAACCCAAGTTTCTTATTACAACATGTTTATAGGGATAAACCCTATTTTATTGAATTTAAAACATCGTCTTTTAGGTAACTTTTATAGCCACATTTTTCCAAGCCTTCAGTGCTCTCCAGCTGGCTTTCTTCTAATTGGCTTTTACATTTTGTTACCTAAAATGCGTTTTAAAAACATTTGTCAGTGGGAAATACTGGTGAGTGAATCCCAGTTTAATCAAAACATATTTTATCATTAAACAGTATTGAGAGCGATCACATTGTTTATATCTACACAATTACTCATTCAGTACTTGCCACTCGACCGTATCTTTGGCTATGGTCATATCACCCATTGGCTAACCCGTTGTCCAATTGTGAAGGTTATCAAGTAATGTATACAAAACCCCATAATACCGGCAGTAATTGAAGAATTGCAAAGACTCAATCACTGCTTAATCATATTATAAAATAGTTAAGGTTTAGTAAAAACAGTTGGTAAAAAGGAGATTACTCACATTGTTGTCTTAGATTTCCTTTAAGGGTTCCTGGTGATTATCTATAATTTACACAAATGCACACGTGTTAGTATAATAACCCATTATTTATATTAATGATACCCTCCCCGAGATGGCATTCCAACGACTACGTCGGGCAGAACCACGACAGCCGTTACGGAACCCTGGATCAGTCGGGCAGCGTATCTAATACGTAACCGGGGTTATGATACTTACAACGAGGCAGAACTTCGTTAGTTAGGGGGTATTATGCCCGAAAATTATGCCTACTATATGTAATTTCGAGAGAGAGAAAGAAATGTGAGCGACGGAAACTGAAGCTCGAGGCCCCTATTTATAGTTCTGATCGACAGGTCTCTCGCGGCCCGGTAGCCCGAAGGGTTACCCTTCGCGGCCCGCGACATAGGGGAGGTAGGGTCTAGCTGATCTTGGTCATTACACTAGGCTTGACACGATTGTGCCACGTGTCAGCACCGGGTGCGGCCTGGTGGTTGGGCTGTCGCGCCCCGCGTAGACCAGGGAGTGGTCTTACGCGGCCCGCCAGGAACAAATAAAAATTGTTTTTAATTAATTTTTATAAAAATAAAGGTTTTCGGGGTCTGTTTTCGCATACGGGGAGTATTTTAAAACATATAGGGGTGTCGGAAAATATTTAGGAGGGTTGTTATAATTTGGCTACTGATAATCCTCTGCCTTTGAGTGTAAGCGCGCAGGTTCACTAGATAATTGTGAATGCTGCGTGGCCTGGGTAGCTTCTGCATGAAGTTTATAGTAACTTTGAGCGGGAAAAACCTCAAATTTTGAATTTTGACAGGTTGGTGCAAAATGTCGTTGATGGCGACGTTTGAGTTGACTGCTGACACGGCCGTCATCAAGTTGTCACTGACGGTTCACCTTTTGTCAGGCGATTGAAGACCACGCGCGCGTGATAACCGTCACCCCGAGAAACCCGCCTTACGTGGCATCTGTTGATTGGTGACGCGCGCGGTGAATCCGGCACGTTTACATATCGCATTAAATGCGATGAGTATATATAGTCGACGATAGGAAAGAGGATCTCACAACCCTTCTTTGCTTTCTCTCTGTTCTCTGTTCTTCTTTGAATCTTCTTTGAATTTTCTTTGAATCTTCAAACCTTCAAAGAAACACCAGCAGATCTTCAAGTTTTTCTTTGAATATTCGAGTTTTCCAGAAAATATTCAAATCTTCTAACTAAACATCTATGGCTGAAGAAGAGAACCCAGGTGACAAAGGTCCTCTCCGTCTCCTCAAATGGGACCAGGGGTTGTTTGAGCAGATTACCAGAGGATTCCGGTTTCCACCGGAGTGGGATGCACGATATCCCGGTCAAAACCAGACAGCCGCCGACGCGCCACCGGGGTATATTACCCTCTTTGAAGATTTCTTTTTACAAGGCAACTTCCGGTTGCCGGCTACGGCGTTCATGGCCCATATTCTTCAATATTATGGGTTTCATATCTCACAAATGAGTCCACCCGGTATGGTGAGGGTGCGACATTTCGAGTTTTTGTGCCGATCCCATGGCATAGAGCCTACAGTGGAGAAGTTTAGGGCATTCTATCAACTGATTAGGAACATGGGGTTCTACTCTTTCGGCAACCGTGGATCTGCTAAGAAGATTCTTCTCAACCCTCCTAAAAGTTTCCATGATTGGAAACATAAGTTCTTCTTCATTAGGGAAGAAGTTATTCCGATTGCAATGATTTTCCGGTCGTCGGACACAATCGAGAAGGAGGAAATGCCGATTCCGAAGGGAGCTGATTGGTACTTAAAGCTAACTGCGACGCCAAACCGGATCTTTGGTGAGAACGTTTTAGTTGCGGCGCAGATGAGCGACCAATGGCCTGAAGATAACAACGAGGTGCCAGTTTTGAGGTTTCAAGATAGAGGTTAGTCATTTCTCTGATTATTCTCTTTTCCTCTCGCTTAACTTGCGCTTAAGTGTTTTATTTCCTTGCAGAAGCGCATCTTTACCAGGCTGCTTTCCCCACCTTTGGTGGATCTATGGGCGTGCGCCCGCTGGAACCTGGAGAGACTTACTGGTATGAGCATATCAAGGGCAACTTTCTTTATCCTCCTGCTGAAGCTTTTGCCAATCCTCCTACTTCAACCGAAGGTGCGCATCTACCCAAAACCAGGCCCTTGCGAGCTGTGATTTCCGCTGGGAAAGAGATTCTTTATCTTTCCCGCGAGGAGTCTGTAGGGTCCTCAAATAGGGAGCTAAGTTCCTGGTCTAACATCTTTGCAGGTGTGTTGCGCGACCTTGGCATTGATCCAGAGGAGAAGAAGAAGAAGCCGCCCAAGACGAAGAAGAAAATGACTACCCTTGATGCTGAAGTGACCAACAAGAAAGGCGGGAGTAGCCGCGCCACTGCCGGTGCTTCCGATAAAGGTACTCTACGATTTCGTCAGAGTAACTTGGAGTATTACGTTACTGTAAGTGACTCACTTGAGGGTCTGTCACGTATAGGCGAGAAGAAGACCAGGGCTGCTGGTTCAAAAAACTCAGGGAGTGCGGGGTCTAGGAACCCAGATGCTGGCGCTACTCCCTCTTCAATCCCGCTGGATGAAGAGGAGGAAGAAGAGGAAGAGCGAGAGGAGCCTGCCCTCAAGCTAGTGAGCAGGAAAATAAGCAGAGAGGAGACTGTTGTGAGCGTGCAGGTGGCGCAGAAGGCTGGGGAAGCCCCAGTAATAGGCAAACAGAGCAGTCTGCGCTCTCTCTACAAATTCTCTCCATGTTAGTGTTATGACTTCACGTCTTCTTTAATTAAATCCCTTTTTAACACTTGGCTTTTGCAGAGGTCAAGAAGAAAACCCCTGAAAAGAAGGGTGTTGAGTTTAGGGACCCTAAAGAACCGAAGGAGTCAGCGCCAAAGAAAACCAAGTTTGTGATCAAGCCTCTTAAGTCTGCCGAGTTGGAGGCTGATAAAGAGAAAAAGAAGGCTGCTGAGAAACCTGTTGAGAAGGAGAAAGAACAAGGGAAAGAGAAGGTTGTGGAAAAGCTTGAAGGCGAAAAGCCAAAAGAGACCGAGGCCGCTACTACTATTGCACAAGAGAAAACGCAGTGTCCGAAGGTCGTACAAATTACGGGGCTTGACCGGCCCCTTCATGAAAAGAAAGAGACTACTCGGGGAAAAGGCCCCGAGACTGTTAAGCCGACTGGGCCTGCGCATAAAGAAACTACCGGTGCTGCTAGTGGCACTAGCGCTGGTGGTAATGTCCGTTCAAGCACTTTCGTGGCTGGACAAGCTGGTGCAGGGAGTCAGAACTCAATGCCTCATCCCCCGATAGGTCCTAAGGATACCTTAGGGGATATTTATTACAAGACTTATACCGATGAGGCTCGCGGTGATGCTCCTCACCATCCTCCCTGGGGTTTAAAACAGAAGGACACTTTCTTGGAGTTCGGCCCATGCCGTGATTGGTTTTTGAATTCTTTCCCTCCTGGTGAGGTTAATCGGCAAAGGGCGCGAACCCATGATGGGTTGTATCATGCGTATGTTGTCGGTGAGGCCAATACCCGTGCTGCTAACCACCAAATCGTGCGTGAGTGGCGTATAATGGTTAAATAGCGTGGGGACTGGGAGAAGTATCGTGAGCGCTTGTTAAGGCAGGCTAAGGATTTTGAAAAGTTGAAAGATGCCTTTGCTGAGGAGAGAGCCAAGTTCGAATCTGAGAAAAAATCTGAAGAGTGGGACCGCGAGGGCTTAAGGAGTAAGCTGCAAGCTGCGGAAGAGCTCTTGTCTAAAGAGCGTGCTGAATGGAAGGAGGCGTGTAAAAAAGATAACCAGCGCATGTACGCTGCTCCCTCCAAGATTACCGACCTCGAGGCTTAAAATTCCACATTAACAAAGAAGGTTGAGGATGTTGAAGCTGAGAAAGAGCGCGTTGAGGTTCGACAACTTTAGCCTTTTCGGCCTTATGCTGTTTTTTTTACTTGTCACAATATTACTAAGTCATTATTTCGTCCTTCGTAGGATGAGTTAAAGGCGCAGGTGGCCAGCAGGGACAAAGACTTAACTGCTAAAGATGTAGAAATCGCTGAGTTGAAGCGCCGATTGCATGAGCAAACGGACAAGAATGAATCGTTAGAGATTGATCTTGAGACGGAGAGGGTGAAGGCTGCTACCGCCCAAGAGGCGCGAGATGTTAGCACCAACGCTCTTAACGTATCTCAGAACAATTATGCCGAAGCACAAGCGATCGTGGACACGCTGGTCTCCGAGTCTGGATGGATGTGCAATAGAGGGGTGGTTTTGGTAAGGTTCCCCTTTCTTCGCTTACATTTTATTTTTGTTGTCCTCTCAACTGTTGCCTTTTTGCAGATTGCTAATTCTATTTTAAATGCTTCTGAGCTGGATGCGACTATTGCCGCTCTCATAGATGCCTCGCGCGCGGTTGGGCACCGTGGAGGTTATCTAGAGTGTGCACAACATGTTGAAGAGGCATTTGGACAAGAGTTTGATATCAGTCATTGCTCAGTGACTGATCAGGCCGATGCTGGGTTAGCTCGCGCTGAAGGAGTTTATGACCATCTCTCGTTGCCTGTGATGGATTTGGTCGCAGAAGCGCTGAAGCATGATGACTGGTGTTCGCGGCTAAAGACTATCTTAGACCCCCCTCAGACTGTGGAGTTATCTGATGAGGAAGAAACAGCCGGTGATGCTGGCGATGACGGTGGCGATGGTGATGATGATGACGATGATAATGAATATGTAGTGTTTATAGGCTGATGCTTTGTAATTTATTTTTAACGTTGTGTAATCCTTGCGCGGCAGTGCATTTTGAATGGAACTGATGATGTTTTTGCTACTTTTGCTGTAATCATTGCGCTGGCGCGCTTTTGTGATATGATATTATGTTTGTTTTCTATTTATCAAGTTACAATTATTGCATTGTTGTTAGAAACTTTGGTTAAATTAGCTCGAATAAATGTAAGTGTGGCTCGTGTATGAGTGTTCCTGCCCGGTCTCGCGCTATGATCGCGGAGGACTTTGGAGGCATAACCCAAGAGCTTGTAATTTACTGAAGTGTTTCCGTGCTAATCAAAAGTTTAACATGCATTTGTAACGTAGAAGTCATGATGATAAAAAAAAGGCATAGTCAATGCTTTCATTCAGTAACTTCGAAATAGGCGCGTGGCCAACATACATCATCAGAATAGGAAGGGCGTATAGCCGACATATGTAATTAAAAAGGCGCGTGGCCAACATAAGTAGATAAAAGGCGCATGGCCAACATATTTGGAGAAAAGCGCATGGCCGTGAGTAGTCACATGTAACACTTGCGCAATTGTTGCGCGTTTGTAACACCTCGTAAAATCATGTCCAATGAAGTATTGACACGTGTAATAAACCCTAATGAAGTCAAACATTGAATTTAAGGGACTAATTTTTCGAAAAATCGAAAACTTTGATTATAAAAGGACTGGAAGTGTTAGCATACCTAAAATAAGTTTCTAAATAACCTCTTACGATGTTTATATTCACAAATGAGCCACTTGATGATTGAGTGTAGCCGTTTGTGTAATTAATTGAAAGTTTGCGCAATAAAGGGTTAAAAGCGTCAACATGTTAATTCTTACCTTTGAGTGACCTTTTAACAAACCGGGAGCTTCATGATATTTTATTATACTCTCGGGAATGCCAAATAATGGCCGTCTAAGGTTTTTATGCCTAAAAGTAAAGTTACTCGCAACTTTGCAAATTAGAGGGGCTAAAAGTGTCAATATGTTTAATTATACCTCTGAAAGACCTTTTAGCGAACCCGAAGCATCTTGATGTTTAATAATACTTTCAAGAATGCCTAATATGGATTAGATGAGGCTTCAATGCTATTAGATGATGAGATGCGCAAGTTTGCGCAATAGATGGACCTAAAGCGTCAACTTTTGAATATACGCCTCTCGGTGACCAGTTAAGCAAACGGGAGCATAGTAATATTTAAGTATATGCTTGGGAGTGATCAATATGGGCCATGGAAGGCTTGGATATCATTAAACAACATTTCGCACTACTTTGCGCAATTAAAGGACTAATTGCGTCAAACTGCTAAAGTGTGCCGATTCGTATGGTAACGGACCTTCCGGAATATAACCATGAGTTAAACATACCCTATTTATTCTTTATATAGCTTAGATATAGGCTTGGAGGTGTTTGATGCGCAAAAATAAACTTTTAAGTCATGCAGGGACTAAAAGTGTCAAAAAGTGCACAAGTTTGCATTTTCGCGCATATCTCACATTCTGAATATACCCGGACACCCAAAAATTTATGTAAGCATTAAAATATTTTATTTTAGTGTTCGGCATGATAAAATTCCATTCGTCGCGTGATTTGGATCGTTTTTCGCGTCCGTTCGTGTTTCGTCGTAATTAGACGAACAACGTGACCGTACGACCAAACGAGCCGACATCTGACATGTTTTTGAGCATGTTTCTTGTCCCCTATGTGTGAGCATCATTTTAGAGCCTCAAACATGGCTTAACGGGCCTTAATCGTGCCTAAAATGACCCTTTATGCTAACAGGGACCATTTCTGCAATTATTGGAAAGTGCTGTTGTTGGGATGGACTGTCAGGCGGGCCGCGTAAGGCCACACAGAACCTCACGTGGGCCGCGAGGCCTGCACAGATGCAGAAACAGCTGCAGACAACCTGTTCCTTGCTGTTTTCTTGTTCAATCTGGTTTCCTATACTCTCAAACTCGACTCTAGGGGCTTGCCCACTGATTATTAAAACCACCATACACATGTTTTGATCTGGATGCACCTCCCGACACTTGTCGCGATCCCGTGCAATCCCGAAAACTATAAATAGAAGTGGGATTTCATTTGTTTTTCACACCTTCTTCTATTCCTGCTCTTGTCTCTGAAGTAGGAGGATCTTGAACCCATTTGAGAACCTCCCTCAGTCCTTTGGACCCTTTGTAAGTGTTCCTTCATGCTTAGTTTAATTGTTTAGCAATTAAAAACCGAAAAGTCAAGCGTTTGCGAGAAACGCTTTGACTTTCAAACGGTTGAGCCATTGTTCGTAACGAACATGGCTACGTGACCGTAATTAGGTAGGTGTTAAACCCTCAAAAGGGCACCTCCTAATTACCACGTTTACTTAGTTAAATTGTCGGGTCAAATCAAAGTCAAATGGGTTAGTTTTAAATAAAATTCATAACTCTTAATATAAAGGTCATAAAATCAGTTTTCCCACTTTAATAACTTGGTAAATATTAGTTGAACATGCCTAAGCATGATTCAACCCGACAATTCTAAGTATAGACTCGGTTCGGAACCGAAAGTCGCAAAAGTTGACTTTCGCTTTGACTTTCAGTTCTGACCCGATTTAGCTTAGTTTAGATATGCCTTAGGATTCCTTTAGGACCAGGTTATAGGTTAGTGTAACCCTCTGAGGTTATACAACTTGGTTCCTTAGTTATCCGATTCATATGCATGTTTCCGTTATACGCCCAAATGTTGACTATTATGCCCTTTTGACCTTAAAACGAGAATTTTGAAAATGTGAGAGGACAATAATCTTCATTACTGATTTATAAACTTGTCCCTAAAATTTGACATCAGTTTGAGGTCTAGATTAGGAGTTATGCTCATTAGCGTAAATGAAAAGCTTTTAATTAATTAAACGGCGTAATTAGCATATAGCCTATCTAAACCCAATTTTTAATACCAAAATTTTTACTTACTGATATAAAATAATATTTTGGGATTTTTGAAGATTTTTATTTATTTTTAGGCTGAGCATAACATAGGATTCTAGGCATGATTCGGTAATTGTCGGTTTTGCCCTTTTGGCCTATAAAATGAGTTTTACAAATCTTTTTGACACCAAACATTTTTCTACTGATCTAATATGATAAATAAAAAATTTTAAGCCTTCTGGAATAATAAAAATATCAGCTTTTCATATAAAACCCGGAAATCGCTTAAAACTGTGTTTTTACGCGTTTTAAGCGCATAGTATGTATTAAAACTATCTTATATATATAAGACTTGATACCTACTGATATTCTAAGTAAATTATTATACTTTAGCAGTAAGCAAAAGTTTTAAACTCAGATTTCCAGATTTGACCTTTAAACCTTAGGTGAAATTACCAAAATGCCCTTCGGCGCATAGTTTGGTTATAAATGGTAAATTTCACATATATGTAATATCATACTGTTATAAATTATTAAATTAAGTATATTTACTGATTATATCAGACCTGAAACTCAGAATTATATTAAACCTCTTTTATAACCTTTTAAATGACCAAAATACCCATACGGGGCATAATTTGAGTTTAAATTCGTTTTGGGCATAATGGAAGGTATCCTATTGATATCACAACATATTTAAGGCATATTAACTTAGGAAACCTGTTCATGATTCATTTGGTTACCCGTTACGCACTTTTCGCGTTCGGATCGGCTTATGTAACTAGTTTGCATAAATTAGCCGAAACGGGTCAAACCTTATCATTTTCATCTCAAAATCCAGAATGTGTTTAGTTTACCCTTATTACACAAGTATACAAGCTTGCCGGGTCTAAACCACATTCTATTCCGGTTCTCGCTTAACCATGCGTTTTGAACCGTATCCTCCTTTAAAACTAACCGGTCTAAGCATAGGTTTAATTAAGACCCGTTAGGAATCTAATAGGTTATTAAAAACCTTCGTTCCAGATTTAGGAGCCCAGTAAAAGCTATCTGTACTTGCTGATTTGATATACGGCTGGGATTGAATTTATATTTAGCTCAGGTAAATACTTTTAACTTATTTTCCCTACACGGGCTTGGGGTACGGTATATAAAATACCGCTTGTTCGGGCATTGAATTTTTAATTGTATGAAGATTAAATTATTGAAATGTCCCGTTTAAATTGTTTTGTTTGATTAAAGCCTTTGGGGGGTTAATGACCATGTCCCGGATATCCTTGGCATCATTTTACGAAATGGCCACGACCTTAGCACACGGGTGTAGGCGTACACCCGTCAGTGCATTTAAAATTAATAAGGTATAACCGCCGGTTTCAGGAATAACCCGCCGCGGGACTATATCATGTGGTGTGTCTATTAAGCTCTAACCTGGTATCAACCTGAGCTACTGAACGCATAAGAAACATGTAATTCTTTTACAAGTTTATATATAAATAATTATCCCAAGTTATAAAATATTTTGTGCCATGTGCATTCAAATCAATTTTCATAAACCTTTTCAAAATGAGTCAGTTAATTGTATTTACCAGTGTAAACTGACGTATTTTCCCAAAAAGGTTAAGTGCAGGTACTAAGCGTAATAGGCTGGCCTCTCCTTAGCATCATTAAGAGTCTCGCAAGCTTGGATGCATTTAAGTCTGATGAACTATGTTTCCTTTTTATTTGATCCGCCTGTGGATATGTTTCAACTATTTTGTGATACTTAATATTACAATTTATTCGGTTGAAATAAATCTATCTTTTGCTTCCACTGTGCATTTAAAATTGTGTTGTTTGACTATGATGATATCAACTACGTCATGATACTCCCTATCGGGCCCACTGGTAATACGTGGAAATATCGGGGTGTGACAACGTTCCATGTGCGCGGGATGATGTGACCATCTAGGGTGCGCAGCTTGTATGCCCCTTTTCTTAGCACCTCATGTATTAAGTATGGGCCCTCCCATTTTGGTGCCAGTTTTCCGGGGCGTTCGGCATTTGAAGCCTCGTTGTCTTTGGAAACGTATTCACCTGGAGTGTAGGTACAAATGCGCACTCTTCCATTGTAGTACCTTTCCAGCTGTGTCTTATACTTGGCCTCTTTGATTCGCGTGATTTCGCGTCTTTCTTCTAGCAGGTCCAAGTCTAGACGGCGCTCCGCCTCATTATCAATCTTGTTGACAGCTGATAATCGTGGCGAGGGGAGGCCAATCTCAGCTGGGATAACCGCCTCTGAGCCGTAGACCAGGCTAAAAGGGGTTTCGCCAGTGCTTGTCTTTGGCATGGTTCGATGAGCCCACAGGATGCTTGGGAGCTCATCTATCCATCCTTTTCTCTTGGTGCCCAGGCGGGCCTTTATCCCTTCGACAATACTTTTGTTGACACTTTCTACTTGACCGTTGCCCTGAGGGTGCGCAACGGAAGAGAAAGTGTGCTCGATATTCAGCTCTTTCATCCATTCTTGAAGATCTTCAGAAGCAAAATTGGTGCCATTATCGGTTACGATCTTGAGTGGGAGGCCAAACCTGCAAATGATGTGTTCCCATATGAATTTACGCACCGTCATTGCTGAAGTTGAAGCGAGGGCTTTGGCCTCCACCCATTTTGTGAAATAATCAACGGCAACAATTATGAACTTCACTGCTCCAGGAGCTTCAGGGAAAGGTCCCACCATATCAATTCCCCATTGCTGGAAAGGCCAAGCAGTGGACACAGGGATCAGATCATTCTTTGGGCGCAGGGTTTTCGAAGCGTGTCTTTGACATGAGTCACATCTTAGCGACATGCAGCTCCTTCAGGGCGTCAACATGCATCCCTGGCCAATAGTAACCAACGTTCATTGTCTTAGCGACAACCATGCGCGGGCCTGCATGGATGCCGCAAATGCCTTCATGAATCTCCCTAATCAGGTAACTTGCATCTTGGGGGTCCACGCAGCGCTGTAGTGGCCCTAAGAAGGATCTCCTATACAAAATTACGCCATTCATCTCATAGAACAATGCTTTGTTCTGTATCTTCCTTGCCTCTGCTTTGTTTTCAGGGAGAATTCCTTCTTTCAGATACTGGATGATAGGGGTCATCCAAGACGGTGGCCCTATCTCAATCACGTTCACTTGGCGCAACAAAACCGACGGGTTTTTCAGAACTTCAATTCTTACATCCTTGGTCAGGTGCTGAAAAGCTGTTGAAGCAAGCTTGCTTAGAGCGTCTGCTGGTTTGTTCTCGGACCTATTGATGTGAACTACTTTGCATGACTTGAATTGCTGAAGCAACTCTTTCGCTTGCTCTAAATACAAGGCCATAACTTCACATTTTGCATCATACAACCCGTTAATTTGACTCGCGATCAAGAGAGAGTCGACGTGCGCTTGTAAGTTTTGAGCTCCCATCTTGATGGCTAGGCGCAAACCTGCCAAAAACGCTTCATATTCTGCCTCATTGTTGGTATTTTTGAAATCCAACTTGATGGCATAGGTGAACTCATGCTTCTCTGGGCTAACAAGGCGCAATCCAGCTCCAGCGCCGTCCTCGTTCGAGGCTCCGTTAGTGTATAACAACCATAACCCCTCTAATGTGTCTTTGATGGGAGTATCAACAACTTCACAATCTTTGATCTTATCCTCTGGGACTTCTGTGATGAAGTCCGCTAATACTTGACCTTTAATGGTTGGGTGCGGCCTATACAAAATGTTGTGGCCCCCCAGTTCGATTGCCCCCTTTGCCAAGCGACCTGACGTCTCTGGCTTTTGCAAAATTATGCCGATATGGAAGTTAGTGAGTACTGTTATTACATGACCGGTAAAATACCTGCGCAGCCTCCTGGAGGCGTGTAGCAGCGCGAGCACTAACTTTTCCATGGTTGAGTATCGTGTTTCTGGATCTGTAATGTAACAACTCTCATCAAAATACCTAATTATTATATTATTTTGTCCAATAGAAAACCTTAATTGAGACACCCAAGTGATTCTACACAAACCCTAAAATTTTCAGAACAATCAGAATCAGGATTAGGGCCCCTAAAACTCAGGGGGGGTAAAACCTAGTTACGATTATCCATATAATTATCTGTCAATAATGAAATTGCATGCAACGTCAAGTCAGCAAAGCTAGTCCCAACCGTGGCTACTCTATGAGAAATAGGCAACCCTTACGGACCGTAAGGGTTGAGTCTTACGGTCCGTAAGGGGTTCAAATTTCGCATATAAATAGCAGGGTTTGGCACTTGAAATTCTGCGTATGTTCGACGAAGAAATTCGTTCTATGCACTGAGATACATACTGTTTACCACTATTAACACACACGAGTCTCGAATTGCTGCCGCAAAACAGGGTAATAACTCGATCGCTATTACTATTCATTTTCCGAGATCAATATATCCAATGGATGTTTAAGTGCCGCCCACATTAGGGTTATACTTTGTCGTTCGTCGTTAAATTGATGGATGTTTAAGTATCGCACTTTGTCGTTCGTTGTGAGAAATTTGATCTCGTGAGTTATCATAAATGCTGTATTGATTACTAACCCAGTTTTGTGTGCATTATTATTTAAATTAGGTTAACAAGGCTAATCCGTAGAGTAAACTCTATCCGTGTTAAATCTGCAATGTGAGTCATTCTCTTTTTATCAAATTTCTTTACAAAACCCTATTTATTTCAAAGTTATAATTACAGGGATTAAGTTTATGTAATCACCATATTACAGCCGGTGTGTGGGGTTTTGTATACATTACTTGATAATCTTCACCATTCTGGCAGCCAAGGGGTGATATGACCATAATCACAGACACCATTGGACGAATGGGCCAATGGGTCGAGTGACAAAGTACTGTGGCTATTTGGTTTGATATCAGAAACATTGTAATTTTCCTTAATACTGTAAATTATAACAAATGTGTCATTTTAGTAAATAGAATGATTCACTCAGTATTTCCCGCTGACAAAACCTTTTTCAAACATGTTTCAGGTGATCTGTTGTAATTCAGGAAAAGTACTGTGAAGCATTGCAAGCTTAAGGAAGTGGCTCATTATAAAATAAAGAAATATGTTTTGTAAAATAAAGGTTTCTTAGTGAAATCAAATGATTGTAAATTACCGGGGTTTTATCCCGAATTGTGAAATAAAATAATCGGGAAAATTTAGCTTTAAAGATCCTGATGATAAACTTCCGCTGTTAAACTCAATTAAATAAATACCACAGGATTTCTGTCTCGCGGCTCCTGAAGCGGGTCAAACCGGGTCGGGGGCCGTGACAGAAAAAGGTGGTATCAGAGCCACTGAGTTAAGCTAATTAAGTATTTAGAAATACTTAATTTTTCCTGATTACTATTATGTGATTATGTGTTTTATTAACTGACTATTTGTTAGTTACAGTATGGGTAAGCAAAAGCTGTCAAGTATCTATCTTAAAATTAGATAGATCATCCAACGAGAAGGGTAGTACATCCCAAACCAAATCCTCAAAACTCCTTACAATTCCTGAAGAAGGAATATTTGTGCGAAAAGCACAATATGAGGAACCACTTTCTCCTAGAAAAAGGAGTATGATTATTAAGAAAAGTAAAGAGCAAATCCGAGAAAAGAAGATTAAACGAGAAACCCAGGAATTAATTGATAAATCACCTTGGGAAGACAATCTAGATGAGAAATGGGCAAATTTGTATATGCTAGCCACAGTAGCAGAAAATGCAAATCTCTAAATAGCTTAATTTAAGTTTTAGCACCTTATCCCCTACAAATCCAGAAACCTTATACAGTAAATAAATAAATTTACCATAAACCTTAGTATGTTTTTCAGTTATCTTTGTAATAAATTAGTATGCACTGTGCAATAAATTTTAAAAGTTGTTTATGAAATTTAATATAAGATTTTAACTTAGTATTTTATGCATTTTGCATATATGCCACATCAGCATGAGTGAGATATCTGAAGTCTTTCAGAACCTTAATCTTTACCCGGTGAATATAGAAGTTTCCAAAGAATTTACTGGATACTTTCTCGATGTAGAACAACCGGTAGAATTCAAGGCTCCACCTTTGAACAAGCCAAAACGAAAGAAAAGAAAGAATTACATGTGGGGAAGTCGTATACGTAGGAAAAAGCCAGCTACGAAACTTCCTAAAATAAACAATCCTTTAGAAAAAGGAAAAGAAATTGTTACCAGGAAAAGTTCTAGACTCCAAGAGATGGAGACTGAAGTCAAAGAAGATTCTAGGCAAATGGAAAGGCAGTTTGAGGAATACTCTAAGGAAATAGAAATGGAAGTTGGACAAGGTTCTAGACCAACTCAGATGGAAATTGGAGAAAGCTCCAAACAAAACCAGGGAAGGACTTTTCAGGAAGAAATAGATTTTCTATTGGCAAGCTGTGAAACTATTCAGCCTGTCAATACAAATATTTTTACCCGTCCTATTGAAAATCCACTCCCTATGAATTTTGAACCCGCAATCCCAGAACCAATAGTCCATAACCAACCAGTAGGAATGGATGAATGGTGGACGAATGATTGGCAATTTGAAAACATTGTCAACGATCCTTATTCCTTTCTTCCCCAGTTTGATCCCGAACCATTACCAAATCCACCCATGAGTAACGAAAATTTAGCAGAACTCCGCCATTTTGGTGAAGAGCTGATGGATGCAGGAAGTAGAATCCGGGAGATAGGGGGACAAATTGCTTGGAAATATGATGAAAGGGAGCTTCGTTTTTAGAAGACAAATGACGAGAGATAGGGGGTTGATGAAACTGTTATTGTGTAATAGTAATATTAATAAAAATCAGTATGTGTAAATAAATAATAAAACGGTTGTATATAGAAGCACGATATAATCTATAAAAATGGAATTTTAGAAAATTTGCAGTTTGGTGGTATATTCGTTTACGTGATTATGTGCAATTAATTGTAACATTGGATTATTTCTTTTATACTAATTAGATATATTAATTATCAGATGGCAAACATTGGTAATGAACCGGTAAATGAGGTTAATCAGTCTGAGCAACATTCAGGGGATCAATATATGACTAGGCAAGATATCGAAAATATTGTTGCTCAAGGAATAGCCAATGCTATTCCAGCAATCGTTGCTGCTGTAAAGAATCCAATTGAACCGCAACAAATCGTTCCTAGTAAACATATTTCTGAAGATAACTTCAGTAATAGTGTAAACAGAGGCAATGATCATGTTAATCATGATAATGAACCACCGCACGCGCCACTCCCTAAGAAACTGAAAGCTGCAACACCTGGTTGCACTTTCAAAGAATTCCTTGCTTGTAAACCCACTGAATTTGCAGGCAATGAAGGAGCAACGGCATCACTGCGTTGGTTAGAGAAAACTGAAGCAGTAATTGCAATAAGTAAATGTGCCAAAGATGATCAGGTCATGTACGCGTCAAATCTTTTCAAGGAAGGAGCACTCGAATGGTGGAACACTGTGTTACAAGCTAAAGGAAGAAATAGGGCTTACGCCATGAACTGGGAAGAATTTAAGATTATTATAGAAAGAAAATTCTGTCCTGAATATGAAAAAGATCAAATGGCAAATAAGTTCCTAAACCATCGGATGGTGAATGTGGATTGTCGCAGTTATACTTCGACATTCTTTGAATATGCTAGAGTGGTACCAACGCTGGCTTCGCCAGAACCGGTACTCATTTCTCGCTATATTTGGGGATTAATTAGCGAAATCCGCAATATCGTTAAAGCTGCGAGACCTCGCACTATTGACGATGCTGTGGAACTAGCCAACACCCTAACTGATGAATTGGTACGTACGCAAGACGAAAACAGGAAAAAGGAACTGGCTCAGAAAATTACCCAAGGATTTCGGGTGGGTAATAGTAATAATTTCAAGAGAAAAGGAGCAGGGCAATCTTCAAATCCACCTTTCTGTAGAAATTGCAAAAGGAAACATTATGGAAAATGTAATGTAACCTGCAACCTTTGCAAAGGTATAGGACATCGTGAAGAAAACTGCAGAAAGAAAACCATAATCTGTTTTAACTGTGGAGAAGCGGGGCATTATAAACCAGAATGTCCTAAATGGATCAAACCAGTAGACAACAAACCCAAGGCAACCGAAGGAGCTAATAAAAAGAATGTCAGAGCATTCCAGCTAACCACTCAAGAAGCAGAACTCATCCCAGATGTAATAGCTGGTACGTTCTTAGTTCACAATGTATACGCAAAAGTATTATTTGACTCTGGTGCAAACCAAAGTTTTATAAATACTTTATTATGTCAAGCTCTTAAGTTACCTTTAACCAACATTAGGCAGATTTTTACAGTTGAAACCGCATATGGGAATTCAGTTAAAATAGATCAGGTTTTGCAAAAAGTAGAAATAGAACTTTCAGGTCATAAATTTGCTGCAAACCTGTTACCTATGAAATTAGCTGAATTTGATGTTGTGTTAGGAATGGATTGGTTAATAGCCAACCATGCTCGAATTCTTTGTGATAAGAATTCCATAGAAATTCAAACACCAACTAGAGAAGTAATCATGATTACAGGAGATAAATCTCGTAAACCCATGAAGTTCATATCAGTAATGAAAGTTGCTAGTTATGAACGAAAGCAAGGAATAGTATATATGATTTCAGTAATCATTAATACTAAGAACAAAGAACTTAAGGAGATCCCTGTAGTCTCAGAATACCCTGATATATTTCCAGAAGAATTACCAGGATTACCACCAGATAGGGAAGTAGAATTTAGGATTCATCTAATTCCTGGAACTATACCGATAGCCAAGGCACCTTATCGGTTAGCTCCTACCGAAATGTTAGAACTAAAGAATCAATTAGATGAATTACTAAGTAAAGGATTCATACAACCTAGCTCATCCCCTTGGGGAGCTCCAGTGTTGTTTGTAAAGAAAAAGGATGGTTCGATGAGAATGTGTATTGATTATAGAGAATTAAATAAAGTTACAATTAAGAATCGATACCCATTACCTAGGATTGATGATCTTTTCGATCAACTTCAAGGAGCTAGATATTTTTCTAAGATCGATTTACGCTCTGGATATCATCAATTGAAGGTACAGGAATAAGACATACCTAAGACTGCTTTTAGAACTAGGTATGGTCATTATGAGTTTACAGTCATGCCCTTCGGGTTAACAAATGCTCCTGCTGCATTCATGGACATGATGAATAGGATCTGTAAACCGTATTTGGATAAATTTGTAATTGTTTTCATAGACGATATACTTATTTATTCAAAAAGTCAGGACGAACATTGTCAGCACTTGCATGCACTCTTAACTTTGTTAAGAAAAGAAAAGTTGTATGCCAAATTCTCGAAGTGTGAATTTTGGCTAAAGGAAGTGCAATTTTTAGGACATATGGTGAATCATGAAGGTATTCATGTAGATCCTGCTAAGATAGAGGCAATTACCAAATGGAAGGTTCCGCAAACAGCAATGGAAATTAGAAGTTTTATAGGTTTAGCTGGGTATTATAGACGGTTTATTAAGGATTTTTCCAAAATAGTTGTACCATTAACTAAGCTAACTTGTAAAGCAGTTAAGTTCGAATGGGGACCTAAACAAGAAGAAGCCTTTAGAATATTAAAGCAGAAATTAACCAATGCTCCAATCTTAGCCTTACCAGAAGGAACTGAAGATTTTGAAGTATATTGTGATGCTTCAAAACTAGGATTTGGATGTGTGCTTATGCAACGCAAGAAGGTAATTGCGTATGCTTCAAGACAGTTGAAAAAGCACGAAGAGAACTATACGACTCATGACTTAAAGTTTGGAGCCGTAATTTTAGCCCTTAAAATTTGGAGACATTATCTGTACGGAAGTAAGTTTACTATCTATACAGATCATAAAAGTCTAAGATATATATTCGGGCAAAAAGAGTTAAACATGAGGCAAAGAAGATGGATGGAAATTTTAAGTGACTACGACTGTGATATTCAATATCACGAGGGAAAAGCAAATGTGGTTGCAGATGCCTTAAGTCGTAAATACAATGAGAAACAACGACGGGTTCGTGCTCTCAGATTAAATCTACAGTTAAATTTAATGGAACAACTGAAATACTTTCAAGAAATAGCAATAGAAGATGTTGTTGAAGGAATGAAGGGAAGAATAAAAGATTTAGAACAAGGAGCTGATGGAATTTGGAGATTCCATAAGAAAAGGATTTGGGTACCAAAACAAGGAGAACTAAGAAATAAAATTTTAGAAGAAGCTCATAAATCTAGGTATACTATACACCCAGGAAACAATAAGATGTACCAAGATTTAAGAAAGAATTTCTGGTGGATAGGTATGAAAAAGGATATAGCTAAGTATGTATCAAAATGTCTTACTTGTTCACAAGTTAAGGCAGAACATCAGAAACCATCAGGCCTATTACAACAATTAGAAATGCCAGTATGGAAATGGGAACTCATAACAATGGATTTTGTTACTAAGTTACCCAAAACCAGAAAAGGTAATGATGCGATTTGGGTAATTGTGGACCGATTAACCAAATCTGCTCACTTTCTACCTATGAAAGAAACCTTTAGCATGGAAAAATTGGCAAAGTTGTATGTAGATGAAGTTGTATCCTTACATGGAGTTCCACTCTCCATTGTTTCGGATAGGGATAGTCGTTTTACTTCTCATTTCTGGAAAAGTTTCCAAGAAGCAATGGGAACTCGACTAAACCTAAGCACTGCATATCATCCTCAAATAGACGGACAAAGTGAAAGGACAATCCAAACTCTAGAAGACATGCTCCGAGCATGTGTAATAGATTTTGGTGGAAATTGGGACGATCACTTACCATTAATTGAATTCTCCTATAACAATAGCTATCATTCAAGCATTGAAACTGCCCCGTTTGAAGCACTATATGGAAGAAAGTGCAGAACTCCAGTTTGTTGGGCAGAAATAGGAGAAAGTCAATTGTCAGGTCCGGAGATTGTGCAAGAAACGACTGAAAAGATCACCCAAATCAAGGAAAGACTGAAGATGGCTAGAGATCGCCAGAAGAGTTATGCAGACAATAGAAGCAAGCCGTTAGAATTCCAAGTTGGAGACAGAGTACTGTTAAAAGTTTCTCCTTGGAAAGGAGTAGTTAGATTCGGTAAGAAAGGAAAACTAAGTCCCAGATACGTAGGACCATTTCCGGTGATCCAACGTATAGGACCAGTTGCTTATCGTTTACAACTCCCAGAAGAATTAGCTGGAGTACATGATGTATTTCATGTATCCAACCTCAAGAAATGTCCATCAGACGAATCTTTGGTAGTACCTCTCCAGGAAATAGAAGTAAACGAAAAGTTAAAATTTGTTGAGAAACCTATTCAAATAGAGGACAGAAAAGTGAAGTTTCTCAAGCACAAACGACTAGTGCCAGTTAAAGTAAAGTGGGATTCAAAGCGAGGGGCTGAATACACTTGGGAGCTGGAATCAGAAATGAAGCGAAAATATCCTCAATTATTCCAGTAAATCTCAGGGACGAGATTTTTATTAAGGTGGGGAGAATGTAACAACTCTCATCAAAATTCCTAATTATTATATTATTTTGTCCAATAGAAAACCTTAATTGAGACACCCAAGTGATTCTGCACAAACCCTAAAATTTTCAGAACAATCAGAATCAGGATTAGGGCCCCTAAAATTCAGGGGGGGTAAAACCTAGTTACGATTATCCATATAATTATCTGTCAATAATTAAATTGCATGCAACGTCAAGTCAGCAAAGCTAGTCCCAACCGTGGCTACTCTATGAGAAATAGGCAACCCTTACGGACCGTAAGGGTTGAGTCTTACGGTCCGTAAGGGGTTCAAATTTCGCATATAAATAGCAGGGTTTGGCACTTGAAATTCTGCGTATGTTCGACGAAGAAATTCGTTCTATGCACTGAGATACATACTGTTTACCACTATTAACACACACGAGTCTCGAATTGCTGCCGCAAAACAGGGTAATAACTCGATCGCTATTACGATTCATTTTCCGAGATCAATATATCCAATGGATGTTTAAGTGCCGCCCACATTAGGGTTATACTTTGTCGTTCGTCGTTAAATCGATGGATGTTTAAGTATCGCACTTTGTCGTTCGTTGTGAGAATTTGATCTCGTGAGTTATCGTAAATGCTGTATTGATTACTAACCCAGTTTTGTGTGCATTATTATTTAAATTAGGTTAACAAGGCTAATCCGTAGAGTAAACTCTATCCGTGTTAAATCTGCAATGTGAGTCATTCTCTTTTTATCAAATTTCTTTACAAAACCCTATTTATTTCAAAGTTATAATTACAGGGATTAAGTTTATGTAATCACCATATTACAGCCGGTATGTGGGGTTTTGCATACATTACTTGATAATCTTCACCATTGGGGCAGCCAAGGGGTGATATGACCATAATCACAGACACCATTGGACGAATGGGCCAATGGGTCGAGTGACAAAGTACTGTGGCTATTTGGTTTGATATCAGAAACATTGTAATTTTCCTTAATACTGTAAATTATAACAAATGTGTCATTTTAGTAAATAGAATGATTCACTCAGTATTTCCCGCTGACAAAACCTTTTTCAAACATGTTTCAGGTGATCTGTTGTAATTCAGGAAAAGTACTGTGAAGCATTGCAAGCTTAAGGAAGTGGCTCATTATAAAATAAAGAAATATGTTTTGTAAAATAAAGGTTTCTTAGTGAAATCAAATGATTGTAAATTACTGGGGTTTTATCCCGAATTGTGAAATAAAATAATCGGGAAAATTTAGCTTTAAAGATCCTGATGATAAACTTCCGCTGTTAAACTCAATTAAATAAATACCACGAGATTTCTGTCTCGCGGCTCCTGAAGCGGGTCAAACCGGGTCGGGGGCCGTGACATGTAAGCACCCTACTAACTAGTAAATTGGAGTCTGGACTCCATCTCTTTCCACCAACAATACCGACCCAACTGCCTTGTCCGAAGAAGACAAGTACAGAATGAGTGGCTCTTTCTCGAATGGCGCAGTTAGGGTAGGGAGCTTGATCAAACACTCCTTCATTTGTTGGAAGGCAGCTTCAGCTTCTGGCGTCCATTTGAATTCCTGTTTTTTCACGCAGTTAGTCAAGCATGAGGTAGAAGATAAATCTTCATTTAGGTACCTCTATTGTGTCATAGAATTCATGTAGGAGGTAGGAAGAACAAGCTTCCATTTAGGTACCTCTTATGGTTCACCACTACACTTGATGTAAAAACATACAAGGAGGGTCATGAACTAATATCAATACAAGAATAAGAAACAACTATACTATGAGAAATCATCAAGTAATGTGGGGATTCTATGTTGGACAACCCAAGTTGGTCCATAATCACACCTTCATCAAGCTTGAAGCTTGAACATGACTTGTGGGTTAAAAACCCTAATTAAAACAGAAAGTATTTGAGGATTAACCTCTGAATTTGTATATCACAGCCCCGTTTTTAAGCTTAACTAACCATAGAAGTGGTTATAAGCATAAGGACGTGGGTTTGAGTGAGTTAAACTCAAGTTTGCACAAGTATAAGCAAGGTTTGATCCAAAACAAAACAAACAATGAACTTTGGAGCCTATTTGTCGGAGTTCCAGGGACTTATTCTCTATGAAATACCCATGGAATCGAAGCTAAGGTCGAGCCAAGCGTTCTTGGAAAAAGAATGAGCTAAAACGGATGAGAAATGAAGAAGTTATGATCACTTTAGTGGAGCTTGGTACTTCTTTCCGAACTTGCACTTGCAGCTACGTTTTTGGGAGCTTGAGAGAGTTGTGAGAGTGTTTCTAAAGTGCAAATGGCTTGGACTAGTGTGGGTTTATATAGGGAATGAATTAGGGTTGGTTTAGGTGTGTAATTAATGCCAAAAACCCGGTTTCAAACTCAAAAACAACCAAATCCCGCTCAAAATCGCGAAGTGAACAAGGCTGCTGATTCTGGGAGTTTTCACGCGGCCCGCGTAGCCCATAGGCTTAGCTTACACGGCCTGTATGGAGGGTGTGGCTGAAGTTTCCTTTTATTACACTTAGGCCCCTCTAGTTTGTTATTTAGGGCATTTAGGGTGTTCTAGGGACTAATTTCGCCATAAAAGCATAGTTTAAGGGCAAATCAAGTATGATGAACATAATCAAAGTATAATTAAGTGTATGAATGTCGTATTTAAGTATCGTATACATTCGTAAAACGTTTTATGCATAAGTTTCACATATTTGCAAGTTTAGCACATAGTTTCCAAGAATTACGAATAAGTATCAATTGTTTCATGAAATTGAATGTATGAGCATGTATAAAGTACGTATAACATAAATTTAACAAAATACAAGTTTTATTTATGATCCAAGTCTCGGATTTTACAACGGTTACAAAGAAAGAACGATTACAAGAACACAAGGTTTCCAAAAATAGAAATACAAACAAGACTTGCTAAATATGGAAAGTACAAAGAAGCAGGGCGTTACAGTCTCCCCTCCATTAGGGAATTTCGTCCCGAAATTTAGGTAGACGCAACGTCGAACAGGTATGGATACTTGGTCTTCATATCACTCTCGAGTTCCCAAGTAAATTCAGCGCCACGTTTTCCTTCCCATCGAACCTTGACGATAGGAATTCGACTGCGCCTCACTTCCTTGGCTCCTCGGTCCATGATTTCGACCGGTTTTCCACAAAGTGAAGTGTTTCGTTGACTAGTAAGTCTTCGAGAGGAACTTGCAGTCCTTCGTCAGCTAGACACTTCTTCAAGTTGGATACGTGAAAGACAGGGTGTACATTGTTGAGTTCTTCAGGCAGTTCCAGTCTATACGCAACCTTGCCAATCCTTTCGAGGATCTTGAAAGGACCAACGTAGCGAGGTGCGAGTTTCCCTTTCTTGCCAAATCGAACCACACCCTTCCAAGGGGATACCTTGAGAAGCACGAAGTCACCTGTCTCGAATTCCAAAGGTTTGCGACGCTTGTCGGCGTAACTCTTTTGTCGGCTCCTGGCTTTCAATAAGTTGTCTCAAACCTGTAATATCTTGTCCGTCGTCTCTTGTATGAGCTCGGGACCAGTAATTTGAACTTCACCAATCTCGTGCCAACAAATAGGCGAACGGCACTTGCGACCATACAATGCTTCGAAAGGTGCCATTTGAATACTCGCATGATAACTGTTGTTGTACGAGATTTCGACCAAAGGCAAGTGTGAATCCCAGTTGCCACCAAAATCTATTACGCATGAACGAAGCATATCCTCTAATGTTTGGATAGTACGCTCGGTTTGACCGTCTGTTTGAGGATGGAAAGCGGTGCTAAGGTTAAGAACAGTACCCATAGCAGATTGAAAGGTTTGCCAAAGATGAGACGTAAAACGAGCATCACGATCGGAAATGATGTCAATGGGGATACCATGACGACAAATGATCTCATCGGTGTAGATTCTAGCCAATTTCTCGACCTTGAAATCTTCATAAATGGGAAGAAAGTGAGCTGATTTGGTCAATCGATCAACGATCACCCAAATATTGTCATGACCAGATGATGTACGAGGAAGTTTAGTGATAAAATCCATGGCGATGCTCTCCCATTTCCAGACAGGGATTTCTGGTTATTCGAGCAGACCAGAGGGACGTTGATGCTCAGCTTTCACTTTTGAGCACGTGAGACATTTCAAGACGAAAGTGGCTATATCCTTCTTCATTCCAGGCCACCAGTAGGATGCACGCATATCATGGTACATCTTGTCGGCACCAGGATGAATAGAATATTTTGTGTGATGTGCCTCCTTCATCAGGAACTCTCGAAGGTTACTACGATTAGGAATCCAGATTCGATTGAGATAGTATTGAATACCATCGGGTTTGGTTACGAGGCTTTCTTCAGCACCACATTGCATCTCGTTGTAGAGGTTACCCTCGTTAATAGATGAATATTGAGCGCCATGTATGCGGTTCTGAAGATCGTGGACGAGCTGGAAACAACGGACACTCTTGACATGAGTTTTATGACTAAGAGCGTCGGCTACTACATTCGCTTTACCTGGATGGTATTTGATTTCGTAGTCGTAGTCGTTTAACAGTTCCACCCAACGACGTTGATGCATGTTCAGTTCCCTTTGTTCGAAGATGTGTTGAAGGCTCTTATGGTCGGTGAAAACCACACACTTAGTACCATAAAGGTAGTGTCGCCAAATCTTCAACGCAAAAACAACTGCGCCAAGTTCAAGGTCATGAGTAGTATAGTTTTTCTCATGTATTTTGAGTTGCCTCGATGCGTAAGCGATAACCTTGTCGCGTTGCATAAGGTCACAACCAAGGCCAAGGTTTGAAGCATCGCAATACACGACGATGTCATTGTTGCCATCAGGAAGTGCTAGGATAGGAGCATTACAAAGCATGTCCTTGAGCGTTTGAAAGGACTCCTCTTGTTCGGGACTCCAAACAAAAGGTTTCTCTTTTTGGGTCAAGGAGGTTAAAGGGACGGCGATTTTTGAAAAGTTGGAGATAAAACGACGATAATACCCATCAAGACCAAGAAACGAACGAATTTCAGACGGAGATTTAGGTGCGATCCAGTTCTTCACAGCTTTGATTTTGGCGGGGTCAACGTGAATACCAAGTTTGTTGACAGTATGACCAAGGAATTGAACCTCTTTTAACCAAAATTCGCACTTGGAGAATTTGGCGTATAGACATTCAGTACGAAGAAGTTGGAGGATAAGACGTAAGTGTTGCTCATGCTCTTCTTGTGTCTTGGAATAGATAAGAATATCATCAATGAAAACGATCACGAAACGGTCCAAGTATGCTTTGCACACGCGGTTCATCAAATCCATGAAAACAGCAGGTGGGTTGGTCAGACCAAAGGGCATGACCACAAACTCTTAATGACCATAGCGCGTAGGAAAAGCGGTTTTAGGTACATCTTCTTCGAGGACTCGAAGTTGATGGTACCCAGAACGAAGGTCGATTTTTGAAAAGCAGGTCGCGCCTTACAATTGATCGAAAAGATCATCGATGCGCGGAAGAGGGTATCGGTTTTTTACAGTAAGCTTGTTGAGCTCATGATAATCAATACACATTCGGAAAGACCCATCTTTCTTTTTGACAAAAAAAAAAACGGGAGCGCCCCAAGGAGAAGTACTAGGGCGTATAAAGCCTTTATCAAGAAGCTCTTGAAGTTGACTCGAGAGCTCTTGCATCTCAGAGGGTGCTAAACGGTAAGGAGACTTAGCGATGGGCGTAGCGCCAGGCACTAAATCGATACGAAAGTCGACAGAACGAGCAGGAGGCGGACCAGGGAGATCGTCAGGAAACACATCGGGAAAATCACGTACGACGGGAACGTCGCTTATGCTTGGGCCTTTGTCCTTCTTTTCCACAATATGGGCGAGAAAGGCGAAGGTACCCTTGCGTAAGCATTTGTTCGCTTAGATACACGACATAAGCTTGAGACCTTGAGAAGGTTTCTCACCATACACGTGTAGAGAATCACCATTTGGAAGGGGAAGGCGGATAAACTTTTCAGAACAAACAACTTCAGTATGAACTCGCCTAAGCCAGTCTATGCCTGCTATGATGTCAAAGCTACCCATTTGCATAGGTATAAGATCGATTGAAAACATATGATCATTGAGATTCAAGGAACAGTTAGAAAGAACAGAATCAACAGTGACGGATTTACCATTAGCGACTTCGACAGCAAAAGATTTTGGCAACTTAGAGCGTTTACACTTAAGCAATTGTTCAAATTCTAGCGACACAAAACTTTTATCGGCGCCAGTATTAAACAGACAAGAAGCATAAACACGGTTCACAAGAAACATACCAGTGATAACATCGTTTGCGTTCTGAGCCTGAGCGGCAGTGATGACAAAAGCTCGGCCTCTAGCAGGTTGTTGAGCTTATTGTTGCTGTTGTTGCTGTTGTTGAGGTTGATAACGCTGGGGGCAGACATTGGCGAGATGATTGAGATCGCCACACTTGAAGCATGCTCGTACAGGAGCATTTTGAGGTTGTGGGAAGTTTCGACACCGGTTGGCAAAATGACCATACCTCTGACAGTTGGCACATTTGCGGCATGGTACGTTGGTAGGATGGTGAAACAAACAGGTGGTACATTTGGGATAAGATCCAACATAACCTTGTTTTGGTGGTTCGGTGTTTGCGGGTGCAAAGGCGGCTAAAGCTTGTAAGGGTTGTGGGTTTGGCGGAGTGACGACCGCACAATTTTGGCTTGAAGCCTTCCGCTTCTTGCCTTGGTTTTTCTTGGACGATTGGGAGGGTGAGGGCTCAACAGTGGCAGTGTCGGTTGTAGCTTGTCGCGTACTCTTCGTTGAAACCTTGTCAAAGGTTCCATGAAGAACGCAGTTATTGTTAAGTTCGGTGGCTATACGAAAAGAAGAAAAGCATCTTCGATGGTTTGGGGTTAGCAGAGGCAACATGGTTAGTCAGGGCAGGTGCAACACAACGAATGAATTTGGCTATGGTCTTGGGGACGGTCTCGACTTGTCCAGGACAAAGGACACTGAGTTGTTTAAAGCGCGTGATCAGACCATCCATGTCGCTCCCCTTTTGAGTAAGGTTCCAAAATTCGTTCTCCAACTTTTGGAGTTCGTGGGGAGGACAGAAGTGGTCCTTCATAAGCTGCTTGAGTTCGTCCCAAGGCAAAGCATGCGCAACATCGTTTCCCCTCTTGTTGCGTTCTGTTGTCCACCATTCGAGTGCCTTTTCGCAGAAAACCCCAGTTGCGTTCAAGGTTCTTAGTTCATCAGGGCAACCACTTTGCATGAAAGTAAGCTCAATCGCGTCAAACCAATTCATCATGGCGGTAGCGCCATTTTTGCCAGTAAACTCTAAGGGTCTACAAGCCATGAATTTCTTGAACTGGAAAGTCGATTTGGGTTTTTCGGCCTTCGAATCGACGGAGCCATGCGGTGAATCGGTGTTTGGCTGAATCTTGCTAACAATGTCGGGTATGACCTTGGCCATTTGCTTGGCCATGAATTTCATGCAATCCCTTTGTGACGTGGATTTGGATTTGGCGTTGGAGGTCGAACCCTTCTTTGACTTGGTCTTCTTGGAAGCACCGTCGGACGACATCTAAGGAATCGAAAGAGAAGGAAAGGATGAGACTTGATCATAAATTGAAAATAAGTTTTGCATGTATAAGCATGTATGCATCATGTATCACGTAAAATTCAAACAAGTGTAAGATTTCAACATGTAGTCACAAGTATAAACACATAAGAATGCGTATGAAGAGTATAAATTTAGTTTGTTCACGAGGATTATTATTGTTTTTTATTGCGCGAGACGTGCGAATTGTGTAACGGTATCGAAACGAACGAGGTAACAAGTATAAAAATCACATATAAATTGAATCACATAAAAGAGAGGCTCATAAAACATAGGATTGTTTCGGGTAGAGAAACGTCGACTATTCCAAAGTGAATCGAAAGTCCTTTCAAATTAGAGAAACGTGCTTTGGCCTATAGGTAAGATACTCTCGTCGAGAATCGATTAACGGTATCTTACCCTTCCAGTTACTACACGTCTCTAATCGATTGAAACAATCGAAACTTTGGCGAGATTGAAAATCGAGGAATGGGACTTAATCGACAAGGTGCGGGTTTCACCCCTAACTTGACGATTTCGTACCCTAATGTGGTTGGTACTCGTCGGGTCAAAATACAATTTCAACACTTTGACGAGGGTCCACTAGAGTTTGAATTGGAAATTTACCATTAAGATGTGGATTTCACTCCTAGCTTAATGGCGAAATTTCGTGCAAAATAAGAATAAGCGGAATGAGAGTCGTTCACCAAATTGTGGGTTTCACGCCTATTTTGGTAAACTCATCTCTTTTATATAAAGAGTGTCTTCAAGTCTTCATGTGTATTGTGTAAAATGTCTTAGGAAAGACATTATGTAAATATTAAGACCAAAAAGAAGAGGAAGAAGCAAAGTAGGAAGAATAACATTTTAAGCAAGTATCAAGAATGGTCAAAAAGATGGTTCCTACTATAGACTAGGTCGAACATGGCAATTCTACCTAATTCCCTATAGTTATGGCTCTGATACCAATCTGTCACACCCCAACCAATGGCGGAATCATCGGAGTGGGACTAGTTCGATATTGCAAGAGACTTCATAACGCTATTTGTGACAATATTTAATTCAACCGATTTCATTTCATAAATAAATTGTCAAAACATTACAAGAATTTCAAATAACAACATGTTCAAATCATAACAATAACAAAATTTGATACAACATATTAAACCTAAACATCTATATGTGTATCTAAGCATCGTCGCTACTTCATTTCATAGCAATCATCATCCTCAACCTGTAACATGTTTAAAATACAATTCAATGCAAAAGCAAAGGCGAGTATACAAGTTTAAGAATAAGTATAAAAGTTTAAAAACAAATCCACATGGCAACTTAGTTTATACAAGATCAACCTAACATGGCATGCAATATTTCTAGTCAACCCTCTGTTTACGCAAAATGATATAATTCAACATGACCACTAGTCTACGGGCGGTGCGTTACTCCTGTAGCTCTATACATGTCAAATGGAGGCTCGTAAAAGCTAATGACTAAAACATATCACATAAGTATGGTCCACGTATAAGTATCAAGTATCACAACATAGTATTCATGTATAAGGATTGTTTTCGTGCATCGCATAAAGAATAAGTTTAAGTGTGTTTTAATAAGGTAACATGTTACACCCCAAAAAGTGGTAAACATAAAGGGGGTTGCGAGTATACTCACGGTTTTGCAAGTCTTCTACTTGAATCCGCGAGTGAGTTTGTTGATTAGGAGGTTGGAACACCAAGTCCTTCTACACAAAGGAAACATAGGTGTATGAGTTTGGGAATTCGGAAGATTTAGGGATTTAGGAAGTTAAAACACAAGAATATATGTATTCGAAAGTAATCATCTTTTAACACTAAGTACTTGTTCTGGACACTATGAAACCCCAAGGGTTAATGTTTTCATGAGTAATATACTCATTAGAATCGTAACAAGTCTTATGTCTTAGATGATGTTATTCTAATATCTTGACGAATGAACACAAGTCCACCATCAAGGGTTCGAATAGTATATATATGTATAAGTATTATATGTATTATTTAGTCCATTAGTCAAGCATGAGGTAGAAGATAAATCTTCATTTAGGTACCTCTATTGTGTCACAGAATTCATGTAGGAGGTAGGAAGAACAAGCTTCCATTTAGGTACCTCTTATGGTTCACCACTACACTTGATGTAAAAACATACAAGGAGGGTCAAGAACTATATCAATACAAGAATAAGAAACAACTATACTATGAGAAATCATCAAGTAATGTGGGGATTCTATGTTGGACAACCCAAGTTGGTCCAAAATCACACCTTCATCAAGCTTGAAGCTTGAACATGACTTGTGGGTTAAAAACCCTAATTAAAACAGAAAGTATTTGAGGATTAACCTCTGATTTTGTATGTCTCAGCCCCATTTTTAAGCTTAACTAACCATAGAAGTGGTTATAAGCATAAGGGTGTGGGTTTGAGTGAGTTAAACTCAAGTTTGCACAAGTATAAACAAGGTTTGATTAAAAAAAAACAGTGAACTTTGGAGCCTATTTTCCGGAGTTCCAGGGACTTATTCTCTGTGAAATGCCCATGGAATCGAAGCTAAGGTCGAGCCAAGCGTTCTTGGAAAAAGAATGAGCTAAAACGGATGAGAAATGAAGAAGTTATGCTCACTTTAGTGGAGCTTGGTACTTCTGTCCGAACTTGCACTTGCAGCTACGTTTTTGGGAGCTTGAGAGAGTTGTGAGAGTGTTGCTAAAGTGCAAATGGCTTGGACTAGTGTGGGTTTATATAGGGAATGAATTAGGGTTGGTTTAGGTGTGTAATTAATGCCAAAAACCCGGTTTCAAACTCAAAAACAACCAAATCCCGCTCAAAATCGCGAAGTGAACAAGCCTGCTGATACCCCAAATGGCATCTTTATGTAACAGAAGATTCCGATGTCGGTACGAAAAGCTGTCTTGTCTTCATCTTCTAGCGCCATTTGGACTTGATGATACCCCTTGTAACAGTCCAAAAAACATTTCCACCTGTATGGCGCGAGAGAGTCTATTTTCTTGTCGATCTCAGGCAGTGAATAGCAATCTTTGGGGCACGCCTTATTGAGATCCGTGTAATCAACACACATTCGCCATCCTCCGGTAGACTTCTCAACCATAACAGGGTTTGCAACCCAACTTTGATAGCGTACCTCCCTCAATATACCTGCCTTTAGCAGTTCACAAACTTGCTCGTTCATGGCTTTAGTCTTATCTGCTCCTAGGCTACGCCTTCTTTGTACTTTTGGTTCAACGGAGGGATAAGTGTTCAAACAATGTTCAGTGACGTCGCGCGGGACACCGGTCATGTCGGCCGGGGTCCAGGCGAAGATGTCCATGTTCCTGAACAGTAGTTGCTTGAGGTGCGTCCTGATATTTGGTGAGATCGCGTGGCCTATTGTCACCGTTTGTTCTGGGTACTTTCGGTTCAAGACCCACTTTTCTGGTTCGGTTGCTGAAATTTTCGCTGCTTTGACTGGGCGCGCATCCTCTGCTGCCATCACCTCTTTCTTTGCGTAGATAATCGCCACCCCCGACTCAGTTGGAAAACCAATGGCTGAGTGGGGCGTGGAGGTTACCATGTTCATTTCTCCTTGAGTTTCTCTTCCAATTAAAACGTCGTGCCTTGATTTGACTGGCATCACCATAAAGTTGACGTTTGTGGTTCTTGAATGTTTCCCATCAGATAGCGTGAGGGAGAAACTGATATGGCCTAGTGGGAAGACCGTCTCATTGTAGAATCTGGATAGAGGGTAATCCACAGGCTCGAGGCGCGCCTTATCCTCATCATCAAACTGGTTGAACCATTGTTTGTAAATTATATCAGCCATGCTTCCTGGATCAATGAAGATGTACTCTGTCTCATAGTGTCCTATGATGCCGGTAATGACAACGGGGCGCGTTGCGCGTGGACCCCCGCGCACTACCGGAAAGATGACTTGTTGCTCTTGCCATGCTGGTTCAAACGGGTGCTTGCCAGTACTTTTTGCGCTGAATTTTGGTCCTTTGACCATGTGTGTCTCCAGGCGCCTAACCTTCTTCTAGTTTCCCTCATCTTTACGCTGAATCTGGCGCGTATCTTTGCGCACATTCTTGACCAGATGGCTTAATTTTCCGCTCTTCAGCGCTTTCTCAATTTCGAGTTTCATACTTATACAATCATCAGTTAAATGACCCGTGTCTTTGTTGAAATCACAGTAAAGATTCGGGTCTTAGCCTTTTTTGTTCGACATCGGCTTGGGCGCTTTGAAGTCATGGTTCTCCATCATTAGCACCTCTTTGGGTGTTTTAGTGAGCGGAGTCCAATGTTTTTCACGATTCTTGTTCTTGACGGCCTTTCGGTAGCCGATCTTGTCAATTGTTTCTCGCGCGTCTTCTTTGTAGCGCGGCAGCTCTTCATAACCACCGGATTGTCCTGACTTCCATCCGGGGTTTCTGCTCTTATTGCGCTTGCCATAGTCGCGTGAATTTGCCCTTGAAAAACGATCTTCGGTGTAAGAGCTTTTGGTTCCAGCCAACGACTCTTCGGTCTGCGCTACAATCTTTGCGGCCGCCATCAGTTTGTTCCACTCTTTGGGCATACCGTCCTTTCCTGTGATAGTCCTAATGAGACTATCATAGCGAATGGCTTTCTTGAAGTGAGCGCGCATTAGTTGTTCGCTTACACCACCGATCTCTAAGCACTCTTTGTTGAAGCGCGTGATAAAGTCTTCTAATCCCTCGTTTTCTCTGCGCCAGATGTCTGTTACTTCAGACGTATCACGTTGATAACGTCTTTGTTGGCTGAAATGGTTCACAAATTGAGTTCTGAAGTCGACCCATGACGTGATTCTTTCAGGCGGAAGGCTGTCGAACCAGGCGCGAGCAGCCCCTGTGAAAGTCTGGATAAACAGATGGTACCACATCGGCATGGTCCATTGTCCTAAGACACCAACACTTGTGAATACTCGAACATGATCGTCTGGGTCAGTGAGATCATTAAACTTCCCTACGGTTTGCGGTAGCTTTGCTTTTTCTAGCGGGGCCAGAGCGATGCTCCTACTAAACTTCGAGTGCTCCGCCGCTTCTGCTGGTCTATAGACAAGACTGAAATCACGTTCTGCCTCTTCGTTGTATGTCGCGCGTTGCCTTGGCTTGTAGGACTCGTGATTTCTTTGCAGGCGGTTGAAAACTGATGAGCCTTCGTCTTCTTGCCACGTAGGATCATCCGGATCTGTATTTTGCCACTCATCGTTGATGTTGCGCGGCCCTAGCCGGCTATGCAACGGACCTCTTTGTTGTGCGTATGATGGATGATCATAATAACTGTCAGTCTCCTCCTGCGTGTCGCGCGTGACATGCATACTCGGTCTTCTTGCAGGAGGAGGTCTGAACCGCCCTTGAACATTTTGTTGTGGTGGAGTTTGGTGCGCCCCCCTTGTAGGGCCCGGGGGTGTTACTAACGAAGGCTCTGCTTGTAACACTGCTTGCTGCGGACTTAGCGATTGATACACAGCATTCAGAGTGGCCTGTTGTTTGGCATACCAAGAGGCCAGAGTTTCGCCTTCTGGCAAGCCTAACAACGCCGATACGCTTGAAGGTGCCGTGTTGGACGGACCAGCGGTATTACTCGTTGGGGTAGTCGTTTGATTGGTGCGATTAATACTCGCGCGAGGTCCCCTAACGTTTGTATCTTCAGCTTCTGCTATTTCTTCGATGTGGAGGGCTCGGACGTGCGAGTTATCTTCGCCCTGGCCCACATGAGAGTTAGCACCGAAACCGAAATCCGGAATTGTCCCTTGACCAGCCATGATCAAGGACTGAAAATACTCAGAAAAAAGAAGATGAAGTGATTGTGAAAATCGGTGGGCGCCAATGAAGAAACACGTAACTAATTTTAGGGTTAATTAGTTTGGTTTATGTTTCAAACATGAGGGTTAATCTTCTTAAACTATCCTGAGCTTCGATTTGATCCGTTCTTCCTGCAAAACAGAACACCGTTAGCTCGTTAAGAGGGGAATATGGGGGTTTCCCTCTTAACCCGGCTCCGGCGTGAGAATAAGTATCTGCTTTGAGGAAATAAGTGTGTGTTAAGAGTGAGAGTGAAGAGAATAGAATGTTTAACCTGTGCATGGAGGTCTCTATTTATAGCTGGAGAGGTGTAAGAGGAGATGGGCTGATGGGCCTTGGGCCGGAAGGCAACAAACAGGGAATATCCTCATTGTCTCACTGGTGTCGACCGTTAGTGTCTTCTAGAAGATCTCCGTTGCTGGCGCACCGTGATTGGAGCCACGTGTCCCAGTTGTCGGCCCTGTTGTCCTTCTGCCATCAGAAGGTAAGTTAAGATCATGGGGCAGGTGTTGCCGCCCCCTGATTGGTGCCACGTAGGCGTCCTTGTGTACTCTCTGCCTCCTGCATGTCAGACGATCATGGAGCACGATAGACACAGCCTAGAGGATGCTGATTGGCTTAACCTTCTGCCACTTGTACCTTCTGTACTCTCTGAATTGGCATCGCGCCCTAACCTTTGCACGACCCTTGTTGAGCACGTAATTAGTCTGCGCATGGTTGTAGGGGCTGAAGCTCTTATTCAGAACACTAAGTGTGGAAAGTGATGTAACATTTTGTTTGGACCTCGTGCGAGGACACGGTGTAACACCCTTGTTATTATTTTAAAGGTTTTCGTATAAATAACGAAAATAAACATGTAATTACGATTAAGTATCGTTAGAAAATACGAGTAATCTAAAACTTTTACAACTTTAAAGTTTTCAACATAATATAAATAAGTTCGTCATTTAAAAGTTATGACGTAACACTATGCGGAAGCTTTAATCTTGAGTGTTGAAATTTTATCGTGTTCGGTTCCTCATCGAGCTTGATCTTCATCCGGGCACTCTTGGCGATCACCTATAATCAAAACCAACTTAAAAGTTAGTTTTGATAGTTAAATAAATAGTTTAAACAAGTTACATGGGTCAAACAACAACAAATTGAAGGTTTGCTGGAACTAGGGGGCGTCGCGTGACGCCTAGCCCCTGTTTTCACAGAATGTTGCTTAAACAGTTGCTGTACATACCCAGCATGACCTGATTTCACGGAAACGAGCATAACTCTCTCGTTTTTAATCCGTTTTACCCGATTCTTTTTCCTACGCGTCCGTAATTTAATTCTCCATCTTATGGAGTTAAAATCCAACATCCAACATAAATAAATTTTGAGACTTTTAATCCTTCGACTCGTTACCTTTTTATCGAATTTTACCCGTTTATGCATTTTATCAAACAAACATATTTGTTTGATTCCTATATCACCTACACTTCTTCAAATTAATGTTATCTACCATTTTAGGTTCTAATCACAGGTTTATTACACAATTTAAACCCATTTTCGCTCGTATGCTTATTTTGACCCGTTAAGGGTATTTAAGCACTTTCTAGCCTAAAATCGCTTTCGATTGCTCCTAGCAATCCATCACCACATTTCTTATCCTATAATCTCCCACCACAACTGTATTTAAGGTGGGTTTAATGTGGTGATCAATATAAACCAAATTTTACCTCTCGAATCATTATTTTACGGCAAAAACTCAAATAGTGCCATTTGACTAATATAATACCTCTTTCAGCTTCTATACTTATTCTAAGTATTTACCTAGTCATAAAACTCGTTTCCAAACAACCTTTAAGGGTTGTTTGTTCAATTTAGCCTACAAGGGCGTTTTGGTTGATTTTGGTCCTTCTTATACGACGAAGGACTCTCACCAATTATTCGACCAAAATAGCACTTTTACTACAACTTAATTATGCGTACCTGGCTCGGATCAACATATTGACCCGTTTTAATACCTTGTCTTGACTTATTTGTTATTTCATAGCTTCGCTAATTCACGAGTCGTTCATCCTGCGAGCATGAGACTCGACATACACTTATTAGTCGTTATTTGTCAAATGGTATCCATATTACCATTTGATCCCTTTTTACTCTTTTTACTAGTTTTGGCTTACTTATAAAGTAGCCGTTCGAAAACTCATTTTATCTTATTCTTTTCTTGGCTAATTTACCGTTCCACCCCGTTTTACCATTTCTATGGTTTCTAACATTTGTTTCCGATTCCAACCCAAATCATTTCGTGTCGGAAACCATATCTCGAATCTTATCTCCATTGTATTTATAACTTATAGAATAGATATGTATTTTACAAAAAGGTGTAAGTTTCACTTACCTCTCATCTTGTTTAAGCTTTTCGTCGCGTACTTGATTTGTTTGACCCGCTTTCTCCCCAAGCTTCACCTAGCTGGTTAAGCGCCAACTATTATTCATCATTCACAAGGTGGTTAGTTTAATCATGACTTAGTACGATTATTCCACCTTACGCATTTCTATATCTAATTATCATTCATCACATCGTAGGTCAATTTGACTTTTTAAAAGTCAAATGCCCATTAGTATACTAATTACATATTTGAGTTCATCAACTAGTTTTAGCATTCTTTAATTACCCGGTAGGCGTTATATTTAGACCACCGTTTTAACCAAAGTTCTAACCATGTTTATCACATTTTAATCACTTTAGTTAGTTCAAGCGATTATCAAGACTAATTTATTCATTCATTTCACAAGAACTATGGGTTCTCATCTTTAAGTGAGACCCGTTCATCATATCACTAGCATTCATCATGGCACCTTATATAATCAAGTTCTTCATATGAACTAGTAGGTACCCAATTTCACTTAGGCATTACATCGAACACCTTATGAGCATGAAATTTTTACTACTAGAAATCAAGCTCATGACTAATTATTTAACCAAGATTTAAACATCTTTTTACATGTTCATGACAAATCTTCATACCAACAAATCTGGATTTGCTTCATAGAGCTCTAATACACTAAGTTAACAAGGATAATCCCAGTGTTTAACATAATTCTCCAAAACCCACTTGACACATGAGAGTATGATCATGAATTCACAATCATGAACATCAATTTAACAAATAAATGACTAGGGTTTACTCCTAGACATAATATTACTTCAAGATTCATCCATGCATGACATAATCAAGCTCAATTTCAGTTTCTTACAAATAACCTAGAATTTAAGATGGATCAAAACATCACAATTTTACATACCTTATGATCCTTTCAACTAGGTGTTCATGAATTTGTGCTTGAAATTCGATTTAGACTTAATTAGAGGCTCCAATTTGTGAGTATTGTGAGGATTTTAGGGTTTGAAGAAAACCCATGTCGCCCCCTGCTTCTTTATTCGACCAGACACCCCCAAAGTGGGTGTTTGGTTTGTTTTAATTCTTGTTTTTAATAAATCAAGTTTCAAGTTTAACAAGTTTGGCCCCTCCATTTTCCTTAGTTCATAATTTAAGTGTTTTAACCCACTCATAAGTCACTATCTAACTAGGTTAGAATTATTCCTAGTTAGCTTAGTAGGTTCGGGAAGTCGTAACCCGTTTTACTTTAAGTCCCGTTAAATCGGGCCTTTTATCCATCCTATTTTCTTGAAAGCTCTTATTCACTTTAAATAAATATTAGGATTATTCAATTAATTCCTAATACTTGCCGGTTTACTTTTACCACTAACGGTACTTTCCCCGTCTTTAGTATTAACGGGGTTTAATTACCAAACCCGTTTTCGGGGTGTTACAAGTCTACCCCCCTTAAAGAGGTTTCGTCCTCGAAACCTTTTCTTACATAATTTATCGAGTTTAACTCCATGCATTTGCTCTCGATAATCAATTGAGCATTGCTCTTATTTTAACCGATTGTTAGTATTACCATAAAATTATTGTGATATCTTTTTGGTTACAAAACATCTACGTACCTCATACGACATAATGCAACTTGAAATAACGTAACTTCGTTATTTCTACTAGTTTAGTTAACTTTGCGATATCCATCGCTTTTATATATAATCGAACTCTTTGTGAATCCGTTACCTTGACCCGTTTAAAGGTCTTTAGTGAAATCTTTCACTTTTAGCAACAATTTCTTTTGTTTTCAAATTCATTTATTCGGTTCAGTTATACCGAATCCACCGCTTACAAGCAACCAAATTTACTTAAATGACCTTAACCGGTCTCACTAACTAGACTTATTAGTCCAGTTACTTTTTACCGCTCGCTTGGTTATAAAGTGATTCCATTTCACATTGCATTTCTTGACCGTGATCGTGTCACGTCATGTTTAATTTATATCAACCTTTCATTTTCGAAAAGATCACCTTTCGAATATATCGTCTTGCGCCTATCAGCGTCAAGACTTGAATCTTTCATGCTTACTATTCAATTTCCTATCAGAGTTTATATTTGTAAAAATGTTATTTTTTACTAAAACTGAATTTTAGTCTAACGTTTTTCTCTTTAACTATGTCAATTACTCATATCAAGGAAATTGACAACCGATAATTTATTGTTTTCCGTTCTCGTTTTACGCGGGGAATCGTAACAAGTTCCCTCACCTTACACTATTGACCCGTAGGTTCCTTCACTTAACCTCGTAGGCTATTTCCTTAAGCTTTCATCTCTTTAAGACGAGGCCCTTATGATCCCTTTGCTTCAATTCATGACCCGTGGGTCATTTTGGCCCCGTAGACCTTTACACTAATTAATATCCCGTAGGTTATGATGATCCCGTAGATCATCTTTTATTCTAGTCTTTATTCCATTGTCTATTTATACATATATAGCTTCAAAGCATCCTTTGTTATGTTTGGAATCATTTAATTTTGCTTTTGAACTTTAGTTGACCTTGACCGTAGTCTAAGGTTTCATTTGTTTACTTTCGGACTATCCTTTCTGACTTTATGACTTCTAGCGTCATTTACACGCCGGTTTGTCTTACGCTTACCATTACCCGGTTCATACTTATACTCCTTTACAACCCATTACCCGGGTCCTTCTATCTTATTGTTTTTAGCTTTCCGGTTTCACCGGTTTGCGTTTTCCTATTATATTAAGCGTTATTCCTTAATTGACTCGTTTGACTCACTTTGGGTGAATTTTCATCACTTATGAATGTCAAACTTCATTCGTTATTTGACCCGTCCAACTTTGAAATGGTTGAACGTAATTACCAAAATTTATGTTTGCGAAAATTCTTGTCATCTTTTAGTCATGACTCATATTCCGAGTCTTTTGACTTTCTATTTCGCGTTCCTGTTTCTCAGTCTACGCATGCGTTTAAATCCTTACCCACCAACCGGGTGTTTTACCGAAGTCGTTATTATTGCAACCCTTACGGTATGCATTATGACTTCGTTTCGCTTTTATATTCCTACTTTGTTCTCAAATTTGGTGTTTTACAAAATCGGCCCGTTAAGAGTCATATTTGCATTCTCCGGGTTCGAGTGTAAGCACACCCCTCCCAATTGCATATCTTAATTATTTTACATGTTCCTTTGTCCCTTCCCTCGGGCTCATTATCCTAATATAATACGCTTCCGTCACTCGGCTGTGCGTTTACATTATGATCAAATATTCTGCTTATCTGATTCATTTGGGTACTTTTTAATTTGTCCCTTTAACCCCGTCCTTACTACATCGGATGTAAACGTGTCCGCTATAAAAAGTTCATGGTATCATATGCCACTACTTACTTGGCCAGAGTAAGCGATTAACACATGACACGCATGACCTTTTTATAGTTTTCACATCACGCCCTATGTAAGTAACGCCTCTATTTAGTTTTCTTGGAAATAATATCCTGGATAGGTATTCTATTCAGGTTTTTCCAAGTTTCTAATTTACATATGCAACAATCATTCTCTACATGTTTGTTGCATATTGATATTTGTGCGATTATATTTAAAAGCACGCACCTGGTAATGCTTGCCCCGACGGGCGTTTCTTGCCATTAACTTTGTTCGCGGTCGTTACGCGATTTAGTCCTTGGTGAGCATGCTCCTCTTGTCATACTTCGGACCGTTCTTCTATCATATCCGTAATTTGTTAAACTCTCGCTATCCTCATATGCGAGTGTCCTTCAACTAAAACATATACAACAGTTAATAATTTCAACATTAAAGGATGCCCGTATTATAATACAAGGCTTTTCTACTATACGCATCAACGCGTGTAATTTCGTTGACTATATCTATTCTATATCGTTTTTATAGGTGTAACGTGTATTACACGATAGCCATATGTGTTGTTCTCAACACTTTAATCATACTAAACCTTTGATATACATGTACTTACCGGATTTGCGATCAAGCCTCGAACCGAACACATTTGTTAACAACCTTGAGCTCTGATTACCAACTTGTAACACCCTTGTTATTATTTTAAAGGTTTTCGTATAAATAACGAAAATAAACATGTAATTACGATTAAGTATCCTTAGAAAATACGAGTAATCTAAAACTTTTACAACTTTAAAGTTTTCAACATAATATAAATAAGTTCGTCATTTAAAAGTTATGACGTAACACTATGCGGAAGCTTTAATCTTGAGTGTTGAAATTTTATCGTGTTCGGTTCCTCATCGAGCTTGATCTTCATCCGGGCACTCTTGGCGATCACCTATAATCAAAACCAACTTAAAAGTTAGTTTTGATAGTTAAATAAATAGTTTAAACAAGTTACATGGGTCAAACAACAACAAATTGAAGGTTTGATGGAACTAGGGGGCGTCGCGTGACGCCTAGCCCCTGTTTTCACAGAATGTTGCTTAAACAGTTGTTGTACATACCCAGCATGACCTGATTTCACGGAAACGAGCATAACTCTCTCGTTTTTAATCTGTTTTACCCGATTCTTTTTCCTACGCGTCCGTAATTTAATTCTCCATCATATGGAGTTAAAATCCAACATCCAACATAAATAAATTTTGAGACTTTTAATCCTTCGACTCGTTACCTTTTTATCGAATTTTACCCGTTTATGCATTTTATCAAACAAACATATTTGTTTGATTCCTATATCACCTACACTTCTTCAAATTAATGTTATCTACCATTTTAGGTTCTAATCACAGGTTTATTACACAATTTAAACCCATTTTCGCTCGTATGCTTATTTTGACCCGTTAAGGGTATTTAAGCACTTTCTAGCCTAAAATCGCTTTCGATTGCTCCTAGCAATCCATCACCACATTTCTTATCTATAATTTCCCACCACAGCTGTATTTAAGGTGGGTTTAATGTGGTGATCAATATAAACCAAATTTTATCTCTCGAATCATTATTTTACGGCAAAAACTCAAATAGTGCCATTTGACTAATATAATACCTCTTTCAGCTTCTATACTTATTCTAAGTATTTACCTAGTCATAAAACTCGTTTCCAAACAACCTTTAAGGGTTGTTTGTTCAATTTAGCCTACAAGGGCGTTTTGGTCGATTTTAGTCCTTCTTATACGACGAAGGACTCTCACCAATTATTCGACCAAAATAGCACTTTTACTACAACTTAATTATGCGTACCTGGCTCGGATCAACATATTGACCCGTTTTAATACCTTGTCTTGACTTATTTGTTATTTCATAGCTTCGCTAATTCACGAGCCGTTCATCCTGCGAGCATGAGACTCGACATACACCTATTAGTCGTTATTTGTCAAATGGTATCCATATTACCATTTGATCCCTTTTTACTCTTTTTACTAGTTTTGGCTTACTTATAAAGTAGCCGTTCGAAAACTCATTTTATCTTATTCTTTTCTTGGCTAATTTACCGTTCCACCCCGTTTTACCATATCTATGGTTTCTAACATTTGTTTCCGATTCCGACCCAAATCATTTCGTGTCGGAAACCATATCTCGAATATTATCTCCATTGTATTTATAACTTATAGAATAGATATGTATTTTACAAAAAGGTGTAAGTTTCACTTACCTCTCATCCGGTTTACGCTTTTCGTCTCGTACTTGATTTGTTTGACCCGCTTTCTCCCCAAGCTTCACCTAGCTGGTTAAGCGTCAACTATTATTCATCATTCACAAGGTGGTTAGTTTAATCATGACTTAGTATGATTATTCCACCTTACGCATTTCTATATCTAATTATCATTCATCACATCGTAGGTCAGTTTGACTTTTTAAAAGTCAAATGCCCATTAGTATACTAATTGCATATTCGAGTTCATCAACTAGTTTTAGCATTCTTTAATTACCCGATAGGCGTTATCTTTAGACCACCGTTTTAACCAAAGTTCTAACCACGTTTATCACATTTTAATCACTTTAGTTAGTTCAAGCGATTATCAAGACTAATTTATTCATTCATTTCACAAGAACTATGGGTTCTCATCTTTAAGTGAGACCCGTTCATCATATCACTAGCATTCATCATGACACCTTATATAATCAAGTTCTTCATATGAACTAGTAGGTACCCAATTTCATTTAGGCATTACATCGAACACCTTATGAGCATGAAATTTTTACTACTAGAAATCAAGCTCATGATTAATTATTTAACCAAGATTTAAACATCTTTTTACATGTTCATGACAAATCTTCATACCAACAAATCTGGATTTGCTTCATAGAGCTCTAATACACTAAGTTAACAAGGATAATCCTAGTGTTTAACATAATTCTCCAAAACCCACTTGACACATGAGAGTATGATCATGAATTCACAATCATGAACATCAATTTAACAAATAAATGACTAGGGTTTACTCCTAGACATAATATTACTTCAAGATTCATCCATGCATGACATAATCAAGCTCAATTTCAGTTTCTTACAAATAACCTAGAATTTAAGATGGATCAAAACATCACAATTTTACATACCTTATGATCCTTTCAACTAGGTGTTCATGAATTTGTGCTTGAAATTCGATTTAGACTTGATTAGAGGCTCCAATTTGTGAGTTTTGTGAGGATTTTAGGGTTTGAAGAAAACCCATGTCGCCCCCTGCTTCTTTATTCGACCAGACACCCCCAAAGTGGGTGTTTGGTTTGTTTTAATTCTTGTTTTTAATAAATCAAGTTTCAAGTTTAACAAGTTTGGCCCCTCCATTTTCCATAGTTCGTAATTTAAGTGTTTTAACCCACTCATAAGTCACTATCTAACTAGGTTAGAATTATTCCTAGTTGGCTTAGTAGGTTCGGGAAGTCGTAACCCGTTTTACTTTAAGTCCCGTTAAATCGGGCCTTTTATCCATCCTATTTTCTTGAAAGCTCTTATTCACTTTAAATAAATATTAGGATTATTCAATTAATTCCTAATACTTGCCGGTTTACTTTTACCACTAACGGTACTTTCCCCGTCTTTAGTATTAACGGGGTTTAATTACCAAACCCGTTTTCGGGGTGTTACACACGGTTTGCTTGAGTATCCTGCGCGGGTCTGGAGATTGATCAGCTTTCTAAGTAAGGAGTATGGTCCAACGCGCAACCTGCAAAATGATTTGCGCGGCTTTTTGAGACCATACCCCTTTAGTTATACCCACCTTAAACCCTGAAACCACTTTCGGTGAGGTGTTAAGTGGTTATTCATTTACACTCTTACCGAACACTTCCATAAATCGGCTACTTTTTTTAGACATGAAAAATGTTGAAATAGAACAGTAAATGCAGCGAAAAAGTATTTTTTTTTTCTGGAACACTTCCATAACTTGTGGTAAAATGAAAACTCCTACGAGTTGTGGAAACTTAGAGAACTCGGTCTTACAAAAAAAATCCCTGAAAATACTTTTTTCTTACACAACCTGTAAAAACGCCTACAGGTGGTGTAAATGCTAATTTGTGTTGATGTCAGCAGCTTTTTACAACAGCGTAAAATGGCTGAAAACGTCACTTCTATTTTTTTACGGCTGTTTTTATAACATTTTAATCTATGTATGGCATAATTTGTAGTATGATTGTTTTGATTTTTTAATGTTATTTCTATAAAATTAATAGTTTATAAATTAATTTATACAAATAAAAAGTGACCTATGTTTGTTAATTATTATCATACTAGTTGAGTTGATTACTAATTTTTGCTTGAATTATGTGTTTAGCTCGATATACTATCATGTGCTTCTCTGGTTTGATTTTTTTAACGATAAATTGGATTACCGACGGACCATTAGAGTAGCATCGTGTCACCAGCGAAACCACCCGATTATATCCATCTCCACTAGACTATAATGCCCATACAACAATACATGAGTAAACCTAATAAATCTAGGAAAAACCCCTTTGTGTAATTCAAACCCAGAACCTAATGGTCTCTAAGCCTTATGTCACCCCCTAAAATGTCACTAGGCTGTAATGGACGTTTCTCTTGTTTGATTGTTTTGTGACGTTGTCACTCACGAGATATATGTAGGGGTGAGGTGAGATTCATGTGTTTCGGTATTTATAACATATTTACTGCCCCTAATAAAAACCTCAACTACTAGCTAACTTGTAAAAAATAAAATGAGTACATATAGGCTCAAATACATTTTACCAAAACAATATTCTTCTTCTGATGAAAAAAACGTGTAGACAATTATTTCTTTAGTATTTAATCCAGAAAATAGTTTAGGTTCATGCATTTAAAGACCAAATAAAATTGAAAGAGAGCTATAAATGTAAAACATGCATTTTGTTATAATTTATTATTTCTTCATCAAGAAAATGACAATACATGAACCGATTTTGTCAAGTAGTATCTTTTATGCACCTACAAAGAAAATTGAAAATGAAGTATCATCAATACAGGGGTGTTAATCAAATAGATAAGTAACCCTACTATTGGCAAGTGTTATTCAAGTGACTTAGGGGCTGTTTGACAACTTCTGAATGGTTAAGTGTTGAACCAGTAAGATGTCTGAACCATTAAGAGCCAGTATAATGTTTAACCCTTTAGAGACAAATGTCTGACCAATTCAGTTTAGAGGTCTTAACTATTCAGACTCTATATAATACTTAATCATTCAGAGACAAATGTCTGAATGATTCAGACATCTGCTCACGAAACAAACAGTTTGAATCATTAAGTGCTGAACCAGTAACAAGTCTGAATTATTAAGAGACTCATTAAGAGGTAAACAAACAGCCCCTTAGAGAAAATCAATAAAAAAACTCCATTGAAAAGAGAATTAGATAATTACCACTAAAACACTATCAAAGGTCAACAAACTCAACTTGCTTTTGTTTCATAGATTAAGTAAGGAAAAGTATTGAAAACGAATGAAAGGTAGCAACAAATATTGAAAATTTTCAGTTGAATAATATTTAACAACAAATTCAACACAATCATCATGGGTTTGTCTTAGTTTGCCAATATTGCTTGTGTTTAACAAACAGGCATAAACGAACAAGGATTAGTTCATTTTTTTAATGAACAAAAACGAATGATTTTTTTTTTTATGTTTTTGTTCATCTGTTTGTGTGATTAAGTTTAAACCAAGATAACCTTGTGCATTAAGAATTGTCAATGTTCACTTTGATTGATGCTTTAAAATTCTTAACATTATCGAGGAAACCTACGCGAAAGCCGCCACTCATTTATCAAACATGTCAAAGAGCAAGAACTTAAAACCTTTTGAGAGTTGATAAACTTTAATACACTTTCTTCTTCAATTGTCATTAGTTCAAAATCCAACATTATTGATAGAAAAAGGAAAGATCAGGAGGTTGAACAAGATAAGTTCGTTTGAGTTTTGATTGTAAACTTCTGTTACTAACTTCATACACTACCATAAAACTACACTTTTTCAATCCCATGATGTTTTTTTTTTTTTTGGAAATTGTCGGAAACTGAATACAACGGCAAATTTCCGACAAAAGGTGGTCAGAAAAACTATAGTGGGAAAAAATGTCCTGAAAAGTTGCCGACAAAACTAGTTTGTCGCTATTTTCAAACAATATTCCCACAAATAGTTTTTTTTTTAACTCTGCTTTGAATTAGCGACAATTTTCCCAAAAGAATGTGTTTTTAATATTATTTTTTTATTTATTATTCAGAATAGTAATACTTTAGATTAAATTAATAATATTTTAGGTTGGTTTTTATTTTCAAACAAGTGTTTTAAAAACCAACCTAAAATAATTTACGATTGTCACATAAATGTTAGTTTTCTAAAAAACATATTTTGACGATTGTATGTGTTATTAAAACACAATATATTTTATTCAACTAGTGCAATACACGAATTTTTGATAGACATAAATGTTTTATTACTAAATATACAACATTACATGTATTCAACTCGTGTAATACAAAATTTTAAGTTGTTATTCCTAAATACATGGTAGGAAAATTTAAACTAATGTACCCTAGTCTTAGCCCTTTCAGATTAAAATGCTTCTAAAAATGAAAAAAAAAAAAAAAACATGTAATGTTTATTTATCTTCAACCCAGTATAAACAAAGTCCAAACATATATTTTTTTTTCGCTAAACATGAGAAAAAAAAATCAAATACGAGCTTAAGAAAAAGCATAAAGCTTAGGTTATGTGTAGTGGGGCGCCATGTTCTCTCATAACCCCCCCCCCCCCCCCCCCCCCATAACTAGGGCTGGCAATTGGGTACCTGTTAAGATACGATTAGACCTGTTTGACTGAAAAATACACCCTTTGACTTTTTTAATTTTTAAAATAATTAAAATTACAATGTTATGATCTATCATTTATTCATCTTTGTACATAAAACATAAAACTGTTTTATAAACATGAGGTAGAAAGTAGTTAAACGAGTCGTAATCATGTTTGAAACTTATGTTGGGCACGCCGTCAGAAACCTGTTAAGACACGATTTGCCAGCCTTACCCATAACCCCCCGAACACCACTACGCGGGGGGGGGGGGGGGGGGTTATGAGGCAAAAAAATGGGGGAAGCGCTATATCGCGCCGTTATGGAGGGGAGGTTATCAAGCTTGGACCAATCAAAAAAAGGTTAATGTTTTTATAATTATTTAATAAAAACGAAAACTAATAATTAGGTATTGATGGGTAGGGGCTTTATGACTACGGGCTAAAATGCATAACGCCCCATAACCCCCACCCGCACACGTGGCGCGCCACGTATCGCATAACGCCCACAAAGGGGGGTTATGACTACACATGACCTTAAGCCACAAAGTCGTTTTGTTCGCAATATTTCTTTTTGTTGTCAATCAAAATAATACACATTTGAGTATTTGGCAAAAAAACACTTCCATTTACATTTATGATTATGCATTTAATCAAATGATAAATTCTCATTTTAAGATTACATCAATACGTGGAGATGACTCATAAATGATTGTGCAATTCCTCAATTTCAAATACACGCTTCTTTAGCAATCAATGACTAAGATGTAAAGAGCTATTTCCATAATATAAATTTGAAATATGAGTCAAATGTGTCTATTTCCCCCCTTTGGCAACTTCACACTTTGGCAACTTCACTGCAACGTCGGCCTTGCACACTTCCATTTACAGGTATGTTGCAATGTGTCTATTTCCCCCCTTTGGCAACTTCACTGCAACGGGAGGATGACTTAGGTTCTGTTTGTTTTTTCTGCAGGAAAAGGTCTGCAGTCTGCGGACCACATCTGCAGGAGAAGAGGTGGACCAAAGGTCTGCAGTCTGCAAGAAGAAGAGGGTTTGTTTTTTTTTTCTACATAAACCTCTTCACACACACACACAACACACACACCAGACTATTCTCTCACCACCGCCACCACCGCCACCACCGTCACCACCGCCACCACCGTCACCACTACACCACAACCACCACCGTCACCACTACACCACCACCACCGCCACCACCGTCACCATACACCACAACCACCCCGTCATCTGAACCCTAACCCACCACCAACCGATCGATGATGATGATGATGATGATGATGATGATTGTCACGGCCCCCTACCCGGTTTGACCCGTTTCAGGAGCCGCGGGACAGAAATTCCCGTGGTATTTAATTAACAGCGGAAGTTTATTCAGGATCTTTTAAAAACTAAAATATTTCCCGATTATTTTATTTCACAATTCGGAATAAAACCCGATAATTTACAATCTTGAGATTTCACAAAGAAATCTTTTATTTTACAAAACATGTTTCTTTATTTTATATTGAGCCACTTCCTTAAGCTGATAGTGCTTCGCGGCACTTTTCCTGAATCACAACAGATCACCTGAAACATGTTTGAAAAAGGTTTTGTCAGCGGGAAATACTGAGTGAATCATTCTATTTTCTAAAACGACTCATTTGTTATAATTTACAGTATTAAGAGCGATTACAATGTTTCTGATATCAAACCAACTACCCACGGTATTTGTCACTCGACCGGATCTGTGACTATGGTCATATCCCCCATTGGCTGCCCCGATGGTGACGATTATCAAGTAATGTATACAAAACCCCACATACCGGCTGTACGTTTGGTGATTACAAAGACTTAATCCCTGTAATTATAACTTTGAAAATAAACTTGCTTTTGGAAACAAATTTGATAAAAAGAGAATGACTCGCATTGCAGATTTAATTATGAACAGAGCTTAGCCTACTGATTAGCCTTGATAACCTAGTTTAAATAATCAGGCACACAAACTAGGTTAGTAACTTAATACAGCATTTACGATAACTCACGAGATTAAAACCTTCACAACGAATGACAAAGTGCGATACTTAAACATCCATCGATTTAACGACGAATGACAAAGCATAAACCCTAATGTGGGCAGCACTTAAACATCCATTGGATAGTTTAATCGATCGGACATTGAATCGTAGCAGCGATCGAGTTATTACCCTGAATTGCGGCAGCACTTCGTGATCAGTGTGTGTTTTTTGTAGTAAACAGTGTCTAACTTTGTGTACGTAAGGAATTTTAACGTCGAACTGAAGCCAGAAATCAAGTCCCAAGCCCCTGTATTTATACCTGAAATTGACATCTCCCGCGTGTCGCGGAAGATGTCACTGGTTCTGTCGCGACTCGCCTGGGGTAACAATCTACCCTAGGGTAGCCTTGTGTCCCAGTAGGCTTGCTGAGTTGGTTTCATGTTATTTCGAATTTTTGACAGCAAATTGTTAAGATATTACCGAATAGGGTTTACCCCCCCTTAGTTTTAGGGGCCCTAATCCTGATTCCAAATGTTCTGAAAATTTTAGGGATTATGCAGAATCACTTGGGTTTCTCATTTAGGGTTTCCTATTGGTCAAATTAAAATAATAAATAGTACTTTTTGATGAGAGTTGTTACATTCTCCCTACCTTAATAAAAATCTCGTCCTCGAGATTTACTGGAATAAGTGAGGATACTTTCGCTTCATTTCCGATTCCAGCTCCCAAGTATATTCAGCTCCTCTCTTTGAATCCCATCTGACTTTGACTAAAACTAGTCGTTTGTGTTTGAGAAACTTGATCTTTCGATCCTCAATTTGAAGAGGTTTCTCAACAAATTTCAACTTTTCGTTTACCTTTATATCTCGAAGAGGTACTACCAGTGATTCATCTGATAAACATTTCTTGAGATTGGATACATGAAATACATCATGTACTCCAGATAATTCTTCTGGTAGTTGTAAACGATAAGCAACTGGTCCTATACGTTGGATCACTGAAAATGGTCCTACGTACCTTGGACTTAGCTTTCCTTTCTTACCGAATCTAACAACTCCTTTCCAAGGAGAAACTTTCAATAATACTCTGTCTCCAATTTGGAATTCTAACGGCTTGCATCTATTGTCTGCATAACTCTTCTGGCGATCTCGAGCCGTCTTCAGCCTTTCCTTGATTTGAGTAATCTTATCAGTCGTCTCTTGCACTATTTCAGGACCTGATAATTGACTTTCTCCTATTTCTGCCCAACAAACTGGAGTTCTGCACTTTCTTCCATACAGTGCTTCAAATGGAGCGGTTTCAATACTTGAATGATAGCTATTGTTATAGGAGAATTCAATTAATGGTAAGTGATCATCCCAATTTCCACCAAAATCTATTACACATGCTCGGAGCATGTCTTCTAGAGTTTGGATCGTCCTTTCACTTTGTCCGTCTGTTTGGGGATGATATGCAGTACTCAGATTGAGTCGAGTTCCCATAGCTTGCTGGAAACTTTTCCAGAAATGAGAAGTAAAACGACTATCCCTATCCGAAACAATGGAGAGTGGAACTCCATGTAAGGATACAACTTCATCTACATACAATTTTGCCAACTTTTCCATATTAAAGGTTTCTTTCATTGGTAGAAAGTGAGCTGATTTGGTTAATCGATCCACCATTACCCAGATCGCATCATTACCTTTTCTGGTTTTGGGTAACTTAGTAACAAAATCCATTGTTATAAGTTCCCATTTCCATACTGGCATTTCTAATTGTTGTAGTAACCCTGAAGGTTTCTGATGTTCTGCCTTAACTTGTGAACAAGTGAGACATTTAGAAACATATCGCGCTATATCCTTTTTCATTCCTATCCACCAGAAGTTCTTTCTTAAATCTTGGTACATCTTATTGTTTCCTGGGTGCATAGTATACCTAGATTTACGGGCTTCTTCTAAAATCTTAGATCTTAAGTCTCCTTGCTTAGGTACCCAAATTCTACTTTTGTGGAATCTCCAAATTCTATCTGCTCCTTGTTCTAATTTCTTTATTCGTCCTTTCATTCCTTCAGCATCATCCGTGATTGCTGTAGTTTGAACATTCTTCAATTGTTCCATTAAATCTATTTGTAGATTTAATCTGAGAGCACGAACTCTTCGTTGTTTCTCATAATACTTACGACTTAAGGCATCTGCAACTACATTTGCCTTTCCTTCGTGATACCGAATATCACAGTCGTAGTCACTTAGGATTTCCATCCATCTTCTTTGCCTCATGTTTAACTCTTTTTGCCCAAATATATATCTTAAACTTTTATGATCTGTATAAACAGTAAATTTACTTCCATACAGATAATGTCTCCAAATCTTAAGGGCAAAAATTACGGCTCCTAACTCTAAGTCATGAGTTGTATAATTTTCTTCGTGCTTTTTCAATTGCCTTGAAGCATATGCAATCACCTTTTTGCGTTGCATAAGCACACATCCATATCCTAGTTTTGAAGCATCAGAATATACCTCAAAATCTTCAGTTCCTTCTGGTAAGGCTAAGATTGGTGCATTGGTTAATTTCTGCTTTAATATTCTAAAGGCTTCTTCTTGCTTTGGTCCCCATTCAAACTTAACTGCTTTACAGGTTAACTTAGTTAATGGTACGGCTATCTTGGAAAAATCCTTAATAAACCGTTTATAATACCCAGCTAAACCTATAAAACTTCTAATTTCCATTGCCGTTTGTGGAACCTTCCAATTGGTAATTGCCTCTATCTTAGCAGGATCTACGTGAATACCTTCGTGATTCACCATGTGTCCTAAGAATTGCACTTCCTTTAACCAAAATTCACACTTCGAGAATTTGGCGTACAACTTTTCTTTTCTTAACAAAGTTAAGAGTGCATGAAGGTGTTCACAATGCTCTGTCTGACTTTTGGAATAAATAAGTATATCGTCTATAAAAACAATTACAAATTTATCCAAATATGGTTTACAGATCCTATTCATCATGTCCATGAATGCAGCAGGTGCATTCGTTAACCCAAAGGGCATGACTATAAACTCACAATGACCATACCTAGTTCTGAAAGCAGTTTTAGGTATGTCTTCTTCTTGTACCTTCAATTGATGATATCCGGAGCGTAAGTCTATCTTAGAAAAATATCTAGCTCCTTGAAGTTGATCAAATAGATCATCAATCCTAGGTAATGGGTATCGATTCTTAATTGTAACCTTATTCAATTCTCTATAATCGATACACATTCTCATTGAACCATCCTTTTTCTTAACAAACAATACTGGCGCTCCCCAAGGGGATGAGCTAGGTTGTATGAATCCTTTACTTAGTAATTCATCTAATTGTGGTTTTAGTTCTAACATTTCTGTAGGTGCTAACCGATAAGGTGCCTTGGCTATCGGTGTAGTTCCTGGAATTAGATGAATCCTAAATTCTACTTCCCTATCTGGAGGTAATCCCGGTAACTCTTCTGGAAATACATCCGGATATTCTGAGACTACAGGAATTTCCTTAAGTTCTTTACCCTTAGTACTAATGATTACAGAAATCATATATACTATTCCTTGTTTTCGTTCATAATTAGCAACTTTCATTACTGATATGAACTTCATGGGCTTACGTGGTTTATCTCCTGTAATCCTAATTACTTTTCCGGTGGGTGATTGAATTTCTATGGAATTCTGATCACAAAGGATTTTAGCATGGTTGGCTACCAACCAATCCATTCCTAATACAATATCAAATTAAGCTAAATTCATTGGCAATAGGTTTGCAGAGAATTTATGTCCTAAAAGTTCTATATTTTCTTCCTGCAAAACTTTATCTATTTTAACTGAATTTCCGTCTGCCATTTCAACTGTAAAAATCTGCCTAATATTGATTAAAGGTAAATTAAGAGCTTGACAGAACGAAGTATTTATAAAACTTTGGTTTGCACCAGAGTCAAATAATACTTTTGCGTATACGTTATGAACTAAGAACGTACCCGCTATCACATCTGGGATGAGTTATGCTTCTTGAGTGGTCAGCTGAAATGCCCTGGCATTCTTCTTAATAGTTCCGTCGGTCGCCTTGATTTTGTTGTCTGCGGTTTTGCCCAATTTAGGACATTCTGTTTTATAATGTCCATTTTCTCCACAGTTATAGCAAACTGTTGTTTTCTTTCTGCAGTTTTCTTCACGATGTCCTATAGTTTTGCAAAAATTGCAGGTTATATCGCATCTTCCATAATGTTTCTTCTTGCATTTCCTGCAGAATGACGGAGTTGAGAATTGCCCAGTTCCTCTTCTCTTGAAATTACTACTGTTACCCACACGAAATCCTTGGGAAATTTTCTGAGCCAATTCTTTCTTCTTGTTTTCATCTTGTGTACGTACCAGTTCGTCAGTCAGGGTGTTAGCTAATTCCACAGCATCGTCAATAGTGCGAGGTCTCGCAGCTTTAACTATATTGCGGATTTCACTAATCAATCCCCAAAGGTAGCGAGAAATGAGTACCGGTTCTGGCGAAGCCAGCGTTGGTACCACTCTAGCATATTCAAAGAATGTCGAAGTATAACCGCGACAATCTACACACATCATCCGATGATTTAGGAACTTATTTGTCATTTGTTCCTTTTCATACTCGGGACAGAATTTTCTTTCTACAAGACCCTTAAATTCTTCCCAATTCATGGCATAAGCTATTATTCTTCCTTTTGATTGTAACACAGTGTTTCACCATTCAAGTGCTCCTTCCTTGAAGAGATTTGATGCGTACATGACCTGATCATCTTTAGCACATTTACTTATTGCAATTACTGCTTCGGTTTTCTCTAACCAACGCAGTGATGCAGTTTCTCCTTCATTGCCTGCAAATTCAGTGGGTTTACAAGCAAGAAATTCTTTGAAAGTGCAACCAGGCGTTGCGGCTTTCATTTTCTTAGGAAATGGAGCTTGATGTGGTTCCTCATTATGATTAACATGATCATTGCCTCCGTTTACACTATTACTGAAGTTATCTTCAGAAATACGTTTACTAGGAACGATTTGTTGCGGTTCGATTGGATTATTTACAGCAGCAACGATTGCTGGAATAGCATTAGCTATCCCTTGAGCAACAATATTTTCAATATCTTGCCTAGTCATATATTGATCTCCTGGATGTTGCTCAGACTGATTAACCTCATTTACTGGTTCATTACCAACGTTTGCCATCTGATAATTAATTTTATATAAATAATTAGTATAGATACAAATATAATAAAACAGTTTGCACATAATCACATTAACATGTATAACCAAAAATTATCGATTTCACAAGTTTCATTTCTATATATTATATTATGCCTCGTACACACGATTATCATACAACGTTTTATTGTTAAGTTATTACACATACTGGTTATTATGATTATTTATTAAACAAATATTCCTGCAAACTCCCATTATCTGGTCAGCTAATTTCTTAAAAACGACGCACCCTTTCATCATACTTCCAAGTAACTCTTTCTCCAACATCCCTAATCCTATTTCTTGCATTAATTAACTCTTCGCCCCAAAGACGAAGTTCCGTCAGATTCTCCGGGCTCATAGTTGGATATAGTGGAGGTTCTGGGTCAACTTGTGGGAAAAATGTATCAGGGTTGTTTAAAAGATTTTGGTATTGCCAATCAGTTGTCCACCATTCATCTAATTCTACTGGTAGTGGTTGAGGTTGGACAATAGGATCTGGAATAGCAGGTTCCAGATTGATTGGAATTGGAGCTTCTAGTAGGTAGCTGAAAAGATCTTCTTTAGTAAATATAAGGTTTGGATTAGCTGGTTCAAGGTTTCCATCAGCAGGTCCGATGAGGTCACTCATTACTAGTTTATGATCTAAAACTTCCCAGGGAGTCATTTTCTGTTTCTGTCTAGAACTTTCTCCGATTTCTCTTTCAGTTTGCTTAAAACTCTTTTCAGCTTCTATCTCTACTTGATTAACATTTTCTTCAATTTCTACCCCTTTTCCTTTGTCTTTTGGTTCTTCAGTTTTAGTAACCTTTCTTGTTGCTGGCTTTTTCCTACGTACACGCCTCCAGCCCACAAATCTGCTTCTTTTCTTGGGTTTAGGTTTTGCCAGTGGTTTAGATTGAAATTCCATGGGTTCTTCTTTATCAGCGAAGTAACCGGTGAATTCCTTGGAAACTTCTATCTTAACGGGATAGAGGTTAAGATTTTCTAAAGCTTCAGATATCTCAGTCATGCTGTTTAGCATATATGCAAAATACATACCAAATGTTAAAATAACAAAATTTCATAGATAACCTTTTAAATATTATTACATACCATACATAAAACAACTGACAAGTAAAATATACTATGATTTACTGTGAACTTATTTATTTACTGAATAAGGTTTCTGGATTGTAAATAAATAAAGGTGCTAAAACTTGAGTTAAAGTATTTAGAGATTGGCATTTTATGCTACTGTGGCTAGCATATAAAGATCTGCCCATTTCTCATCTAATTTGTCCTCCCAAGGTGTTTTACTGGTTAATTCCTGGGTTTCCTGTTTAATCTTCTTCTCTCGGTTTTTCCTTATTTCCTCCTGACTTTTCCTAATAATCAAATTTCTCTTATTAGGAGAAAGTGGTTTCTCGTAATGTGCCTTTCTCACGAATATTCCTTCTTCAGGAATTACATAAGGTTTTGTTTGGGATGAACTTCCCTTCTCGTTGGATGACCTATATAGTTTAAGATAGATATTTGACAGCTTTTGTTTACCCATAATGAAACTAACAAATAATCAGTTAATAAAACACATAATCACATAATTGACAATCAGTAAAATTAAGTATTTCTAAATACTTAATAGGCTTAAATCAGTGGCTCTGATACCACCTTATTTCTGTCACGGCCCCCTACCCGGTTTGACCCGTTTCAGGAGCCGCGGGACAGAAATTCCCGTGGTATTTAATTAACAGCGGAAGTTTATTCAGGATCTTTTAAAAACTGAAATATTTCCCGATTATTTTATTTCACAATTCGGAATAAAACCCGATAATTTACAATCTTGAGATTTCACAAAGAAATCTTTTATTTTACAAAACATGTTTCTTTATTTTATATTGAGCCACTTCCTTAAGCTGATAGTGCTTCGCGACACTTTTCCTGAATCACAACAGATCACCTGAAACATGTTTGAAAAAGGTTTTGTCAGCGGGAAATACTGAGTGAATCATTCTATTTTCTAAAACGACTCATTTGTTATAATTTACAGTATTAAGAGCGATTACAATGTTTCTGATATCAAACCAACTACCCACGGTATTTGTCACTCGACCGGATCTGTGACTATGGTCATATCCCCCATTGGCTGCCCCAATGGTGACGATTATCAAGTAATGTATACAAAACCCCACATACCGGCTGTACGTTTGGTGATTACAAAGACTTAATCCCTGTAATTATAACTTTGAAAATAAACTTGCTTTTGGAAACAAATTTGATAAAAAGAGAATGACTCACATTGCAGATTTAATTATGAACAGAGCTTAGCCTACTGATTAGCCTTGATAACCTAGTTTAAATAATCAGGCACACAAACTAGGTTAGTAACTTAATACAGCATTTACGATAACTCACGAGATTAAAACCTTCACAACGAATGACAAAGTGCGATACTTAAACATCCATCGATTTAACGACGAATGACAAAGCATAAACCCTAATGTGGGCAGCACTTAAACATCCATTGGATAGTTTAATCGATCGGACATTGAATCGTAGCAGCGATCGAGTTATTACCCTGAATTGCGGCAGCACTTCGTGATCAGTGTGTGTTTTTTGTAGTAAACAGTGTCTAACTTTGTGTACGTAAGGAATTTTAACGTCGAACTGAAGCCAGAAATCAAGTCCCAAGCCCCTGTATTTATACCTAAAATTGACATCTCCCGCGTGTCGCGAAAGATGTCACTGGTTCTGTCGCGACTCGCCTAGGGTAACAATCTACCCTAGGGTAGCCTTGTGTCCCAGTAGGCTTGCTGAGTTGTTTTCGTGTTATTTCGAATTTTTGACAGCAAACTGTTAAGATATTACCGAATAGGGTTTACCCCCCCTAGTTTTAGGGGCCCTAATCTTGATTCCAAATGTTCTGAAAATTTTAGGGATTATGCAGAATCACTTGGGTTTCTCATTTAGGGTTTCCTATTGGTCAAATTAAAATAATAAATAGTACTTTTTTATGAGAGTTGTTACAATGATGATGTAATAGATGTTATCGATTAGGGGGTTTTGTTTCCGATCGATTTGGGGGTTTTGTTTCCGATCGATTTGGGGTGATGATGATAACAGATCATGACGATGATGGTGTCGGAGCAGGGGTGTCGGAGGTGGTGGCGGAGCAGGGGTGTCGGAGGTGGTGGTGATGTATCAGGTGGCGGTGGTGGCGGGGATGTGGGGGTGGAGGTGTGGAAGAAGAGGTCTGTGCCAAGAAGAGGTAAACGTCTGCGCCAAGAAGACTTGGGTCCATGTATGCGCCAAGAAGAGGTCTCGCAGACCTTTTTTAATGAAAGGTCTGCGAGAAAACAAACAAGCCGCAGACATCAAACGTCTACGCGCGTCTGCGCGACGCAGACGTAAGTGGCCAGAAGTGCTTCTGGCCATAAAACAAACACCACCTTAGTTATTCTTTTCTACGTTATTTTGCGAGTTAACACGACGCAACGTGCGTGTGTGGTTCAACGTTTTTACGTCTATTTTTTTCCATGTAACAAGTTCGTCGCAACGCGTGTGTCCTAAATCGACCTAGTTATTTTTTTCATGTTATATTTTCGGTCTTATATTTCCGCATTAACACGCCGCAACTTCAGTGTTGGTGGTCGCCACTAGCGGTGTAGCATTGATGTTATTTGGCATAGTTTTAGGCCCCCGCCGCAACGCGGGGGGTGGTTAATTCTAGTTTGAATTCAAATATCAGCATGACTTGTTGCAGGATGTTTTGTGGGACATTATAAGAAGTGTTGGGGGTTCTGCTAAGAAAGAGGCCCCTGTGAATTTTCTTACGGACCCTATGGAAGGAAGATCTACTCTGTGACCAGCGGATCTGCTCGTCTTTGAATGGGCCATGCTTGTGTGGACTTCACGGGGGTTTCCCCTTTGATTGGTTTAAGGGAAAATTGGTTTGTAGCTGGACAAACAACAAAAAAGGCAGAATCAAAGAAAGTGGATAAACACACTAAAGCTTACGCAAAGAACCAACATGTCTTTGTCTCTTTTGCCTTTGATACATGTGGCTCCCTAGCGCCATAAGCTATCCACTTATTGACCAGGGCCCAACAGGTCATCCACAGCAATTGTTCAACCCCAGAGGGCAGGGGTTTGTCTTTGGAAGGTTAGGGTTTGTAATTCAAAAGGGGGTGGCGGCGTAACTTGTTGTCCGTCTACCTTCTGTTTTGATATAACTTGACAAGTTTTTTTGGTGAAATATACTATATCCTAAATTATTATCTTTTATATCTACAAAGCCATTTAAGTAATAAACCAAAATGAAGCATAAACTTCTATAAAGTGTAGTTTATCACTCATATCTATTAATGTATATAACTGCATACACATTTTTCATGTACATACGTACTTCTGATCATGTACTATATACATTGTATGTAACATTGTGCATATTGAAGCGCTAAGAAAAATAAGACAATTTAGGTGATTAAATTAAGCAAGAAAATGACTTCCATTATTTCGGCACACACACATACCAATCCAAAGATGCCATCATCTTACCAAACCGAAAGCTCAACCGAAGCTACCAAGTTTTGTACAATATAAAAAGCTAATTTGTATGATGATGATGATTATTGTTATTATTATTATTATTAAAATAATTCTTGTATTTTTTATTATTATCAAACAGCTTAATTATGTAACATATATTTGCCCCCACGTTCGCATAATATGCGTATATATAATATATGTATAACTTATAAGAAAAATCTACATATATGACGTGTTATGATATTTCTATATTTATTTATAAGTTAAGTATTTTCGAACCATGAAACCGCCTACATAACCGGTCTCATCGCAATATGCATGAACCATTTTATTTGCGTTGGTCATTTACGGGTCGAAACGGTTAGCTTTGTATAATGACTTGTTATGATATTTCTATATCTATTTATAGTTTCAGTATTTTTGGACCAAGGAACCGTCTCAATAACTGTTTTATGATTTGATGATAAAATACTAGCCATACACGTGTGTAAATCAATAATCAAGATTTGTTCACTCAATTCGTAAATACACTAGTGTTCACTTCTTTAAAAATATGGTCCGAAAAGTGTTAATCGGTCTTTTCGATTATGGTTACTGCTATGGAAATACTATACACTAAAGAAAAGTATCAATGGTGACTTGGATTTAGATAAGGATCAACCCTGTCTGGTTTTTGGTTATCCTTTTTTTTTTTCTGGTTAGTTGAGGGCATTAATTTATTCAATAACCTTTCATTATATTAAATCAACATAGAAATGGATATGACTTTCCTCCTTTTAATAATTGAATATATGAAACATACACGCCCAAAATTATTTTCACACCCCAAAGCGCCGCGCTATGGCCAAAGCGCGGCGCTTCGATCGACAAAACGTGCTTCGATTGACGTTTGAAACATTCGATACTGTTTGACAGACATAAAGCTGATTATGATGTTTTGTCGGTAACCCTAAGCGCCGCGCTTTGGCCATAGCGCGGCGCTTCGACCCCAAATTTCACCCATTTTACCTTTTAAAAGCAACCTCTGAGACAGAAGTGCTTCGACCCTATACATTTTCATTCACAGACACTTCGATATACATTCACCCATCCGTTGTGTTTCTTCAAAATAACGCGCGGTTTTGCTGTATTAGTTACATCTCTTGAAAAAACGATGTCGTGGTTAAACAACTATATTTTCGGTCAATATTCTGACGAGACAGTTGTTCCTGATTCTTACGAGGTGACCGCTATTTCTGACTCGTATGAGAAACCGGTCTCGTCCAACTTGAGGGAGGCAGAGGTTGTATCTGGCATTCATTATCGTGATAACACGGTGACGCTGGATTTGAATACCCCTGTGGAGGACCCTTACGCACAACAAGGTTATTCGAATTTCGGTTACGGTGGCGAGTACAGCTTTGTACAGCAGGAGTGTGGTCCAAACGACAGTTACGGTTGTCAACAGAGCTTACAAGGTTATTCGAATTTCGGTTACGGTGGCGAGCACAACTTTGAACATCAAGTATATTCGGACCTCGGTGACGATGGTGAGCCGGGGGATGTGTCTGTTGACGAGGAAGGCTGTTACCCGGTTACGTTTTCGTTTGATACGACGCAGACCTTTTCGTCACGTAAAGAGTTGGTGCGTTGGGTACAAGACACGGCAAAAGACAACGGTTACCTCATTGTGACTAAGAGGTCGAATAAAAGAGGAGAGAATTACAAGATTTGGTTTCAATGTACTTTTGGTGGGGAGCATAAGAGTATAGCTACACAGAGGAAAACGGGTAGCAAGAAAATAGGCTGCCCGTTTGAGATGATCGGGTTTTCGGAATCATCTGGAAGTGTTTGGAGGATCGAGGTGACGAAGGCGAAGCATAACCACACTCCTATTGAAAACTTAGAGGGTCACGCGTATGCGAGAAGGCTTTCTTCGGAGGATACAAAACTGGTTAAGGAGCTGGCAGAGCAAGACATACCCAACCAAAGTATCTGGCGAACGCTGACAAAAAACAATCCGGCTAGAAAGCTTATTCCGAAAGATATACACAACGCTGTTCAGAAGATCAACGCCGAAAAAAATATCGGTAAGTCTCCGATGCAAAAACTTGAAAGCATTCTTCTCGAAAAAAATTACACTTATTACATGCGCACGAATGAGATATCAAACGAAGTTGAAGATGTCTTCTTTGTTCACGAAAGATCATTCAAGATGTGGTGTGCCTTCCCGCATGTGCTAATTATTGACGCCACCTACAAAACGAACATGTACAACCTGCCATTTGTTCAGGTCGTAGGCATGACGTCGACAAACAAATCGTTTACGGCTGCTTGTGCGGTAATTTCCGCTGAGAAGTCAGAGAACTACCTATGGGTGTTGCAGAGGATCAAGTCTATGCTGGTAGGATGTATGGAACCGCGCGTGATTTTAACAGACAGGGATTTTGCGCTAATGAACGCGTGTGAACAAGTTTTTCCAAAAGCGCATAAGTATCTTTGTCGGTTCCATATTCAACAAAATATTAATAAGAACAGCAAGAAGAAATTCTCTGACAAGGATTGGAAAGAATTCGTACGTAGTTTTTGGTTATTGTGCGAGTCTACGACCGAGGAAATATACAGGTATAACTTGGAAAACCTTGAAGCACAGCTGAAAGAAGATGACCGTGAACGTAGGTATTTCTTACATAATTATGTTCAAATTTTATATAATAACAAAAACTGACTATTTACGTTTTTTTTTTTAATTTTAGAGGTTTTTGATTATATGAAGAAATCCTGGTTGGATCCGTACCGTGAAAAGTTTGTATCATGCTGGATTAACAAAACTATCAACTTTCACCAAACTACGACCAACAGGGTTGAGGGCATGCATGCAACACTAAAAAGTCACTTTCCAAGTCATCGCAACACACTGGATAAACTTGTACTGTATGTTGATCATGTTGTTGATAGACAATACACCGAGATTAGTATAAGCTTTGAAACAAGCCTCCGAAAAGTGATGACGCACCACAGGAAGCAGCCCATGCTTGCATATATTCTCAGAAAGGTTTCAATATATGCGATTGAGCTTTTGAGTAGGGAACTAAAACGTAAGGAAGACGGGTTGAGAGACTACGGTGCAAGCTGTGGTTGCCAACTTTTTACCAGCTGTGGTTGCCAACTTTTTACCAGCTGTTCACGATGTAGGTTAAATGTGTTTAATAATAATCACGTTTGTGTTTGTTCAATATATGCGTTACATCACGTTAAAAACCGAATGTCACCGACACGACCCAATCAGATTCAATACGCACTTGTACGACCCAAAATGCCCATATACATAATAATACTACAATTAATGAAAAAATACGTCATGTTCATGTGCGGTAGGCGGCTGATACACATAACACCTCTCACAGGAGTACTTGTGCTTTCAAACCAAAATGATACGATATAACGGAATAAGACATCACACGTAACCGATTTGATCCGGAACTTGCAGTATAGTCCATATATAATAAAAAATGATGTATAATGGAAAAAACGTAAAATTTAGACTATTATCGACGCGTTTGTGAATTAAAAACAATTTAAAAAAAAATAAAAAAAGGCCTTAAACGCCCCGCTATGACCAAAGCTAAGCGCTTTACCCTTGAAGCGCCCCGCTTTGGCCATAGCGGGGCGCTTCGGTCCCTCGTTATACCTGAAGCGGGGCAGCTTCTCCCCCACTTCAACACAAAACACAAAACACACACACAAGGTGCGATTACACACACTGATATTCGGATATCTTCGTTTTCAATCTTTCGACCGCTAAAAGGTAAATCGAACACCCTTAATCGTTTTGGTTAAATGTACATGTTTGATATTTGTTTGATTTGGGCGTTTGGATCGATCGGGTGGGGCTGTTATTCATCGCGAAGAACCAAAGCGCCGCGCCGAGGCCAAAGCGCGGCGCTTTGGTTCATGTTTATTTATTTTTTTAAATATTATTTGTTTAATAATATTTGTTTAATAATATTAAAATTTTATAAATAATATTATTTGTTTATTATTTTATATTTAATATTATTTGTTTATTATTTAAAATTTTATAAATAATATTATTTGTTTATTATTTAAATTATATTTAATATTATTTGTTTATTATTTATTTTATATTTAATATTATATTGTCAACGTGCAGGGATGGATCCATCCGATGACGAGATTGAGCATATGGAGGCTGAGGTAGATGTGGGCGAGGAGGGAGAGCCGGCATGTCCGTACCTTCAGTTTCCGCCGGGGTCACGGGCGAGGGGGAGATGCGCGAGGTTGCGCACCATCCCCCTTGGGGAGCATGTAGGGATAGATTGGAGCCTGCTGGAGACCGTGGGAGAGGCCGCGCGGGCGCGTGAGATAGTTGGACTAGATACTCCTTGGTCGCGCCTATTTGAGTTAGCGATGGAGGACGCGTACCCTGAGCTGACGTGGGAGTTTCTTTCCACGTTTACATACGCGCCGCATCCGGCGGATTACGTGGAGGACCCGGATTTTCCTGTCCACGAGGTTACATTCCGTCTCGCCGGTCAGGAGTTTGAGATGAGTGTGCGGCAGTTTGCTGTCCATACAGGTTTGTTTAAATAATATTATTTATTATTTTATATTTAATATCATTTGTTTATTTAATGTTATTTGTTTATTTAATATTATTTGTTTATTATTATTATTTGTTTATTTAATGTTATTTGTTTATTTAATATTATTTGTTTATTATTATTATTTGTTTATTTAATATTATTTGTTTATTATTATTATTTGTTTATTTAATATTATTTGTTTATACAGGTTTGTACACAGAGGCCGAGCTCGATACTGATTTATATACGCAGGCAGTTACGATGATGGACAGGCAGACGCTTATCAGTTTCTGGAGGGCCATTTCCAGGGCTCCCTTTGGGAGATCCTGGCAAAAGGCCACCACCATCAAAGACCCCTTGTTCCGATACCTTCACCATGTTATCGCGTCAACTATCGTGCCGCGGGAAAACAGCAGGGAGAAGGTCAACCTCAGTGACCTTTTCTTTCTATACTGCCTACTGCGACGACAGCCCTGCGATCTAGCAGCCAGCCTGGCAGATTACTTTGCCACAGCATACCACCGGCAGCTCCGCGGGTGGGTGCACACTGGCTCATTCATCACCGCCATCGCACGCTCGCTCGGGATCGTGCCCGAGGGAGATCCGGTGCTGTCCGATCCGGTCTCGTCTACCAGGTTGGGCCGCGCGTCAGTTTCTAGCATGCAGATCACCCGTCGCTTTGATGTTGGTCTGAGGTTTAGGGGCGGAGACGGGCTGATTTGGCAGCCGGAGCCGGTGCCGGAGGTCATCCCGGTTGTTATTGAGTTGAGGCCTGGAGTGTTGGCCCCTCCTGCTGAGCAGGCGGCCGCTCGGCAGGCTCAGCTACAGGCTCTGGGACTCGATCAGTTCCCGGGCCAGCCTCAGGCTGAGGCTCAGGCTCAGGAGGAGCCTCAGGCTCAGGCTCAGGAGGAGCCTCAGGCTCAGGCTCAGCCTGTATTAGAGGATCCGGCTCAGGAGGAGCATATCGAGGAGATCCCGGTACCACCAGTTCAGCCAGCTCCAGAGCCGCCACAGTACCCGCAGCACGTTTACGCTGACCTGCCTCCGGTAGCGCGTGAGGTGGCTCGGGACTTCGACCGGCGCCTCAGACGCCAGGCCGCACGCCAGGACTGGATCATCGAGACGCTCGTTTCTCTACGAGAGTTCGCTGGGTTGCCTCCACTTCCCCTCCCACCGTCCCCACCGCACGAGGATTAGTACCTTAGTTTGTTTGTATAGTGTTTTGTTATGTATTATGTAGTCAGTTGTACCTTTTTGTTTTGTATGTACAAACTGATATATATTTACATCACGTTGGTTTTGGATTGTTTACGTTTAATTCTTATGGCTTTCTGTACAATTTATTTAACGTGTTCGTTTAATTTAACAAAATAAACTAGGTTAACAGTTTATAAAGACGCACTTATATTATATACGTTCTATAAAAATAATGACGTAAAAAAACGTAATTATAAAACAACGTATTATAAAACTCAAATACAATTTTTTCCTTCAAAAAACACTACCAAACTAACCCACATCCCACCTATTTCAAAAAAAAAACAACACAACTTCCAGCCAACACTTTTTGTCTTTTTGCACACTCAAAGCGCCCCGCTTTGGCCATAGCGGGGCGCTTTGGCCAAAGCGGGGCGCTTTGAGTGTGCAAATAGACATAGGCCGTGTGCGAATAGACGAGGCCTTAAATTTATAATTTCGTTATTGACTAAGTCATGTTTCATGTCTATGTATTGGATTTTTCTCCCCATTTTCAAACAACAAGAATATCTTCTACAACGATTTTCATATTTCTCCCACTTAACTTTCATTCTAGAATTACTGTTAATTGAAACCATACACAAAACAAAGGGCATGTTTGGCTAAGCTTTTCGAAACAACTTATTGACTTATTGGCTTTTTGAAAAAGTCAGTATGAAGTGACTTATTGATTTATTGGCTTTTTTCCCTCACATACACCATCATTGCCAAACATCATTTTGGAGCTTATGACTTTTCAAAAAGCCAACAAGTTAATAAGCTGTTTCAAAAAGCTTAGCCAAACATGCCCAAAATTTCGTTCGATAATTGAAATAAAACATGATTTAAACGTATTTTTACCTTACATTCCCTTTAGAATTTTTCACGTCTTAATTTCATAACGAAGCATACTTTCATCATGCTTAGTTAAAGCTTTATATATTTCCATATGAACATCTCGATAAAGAAATCAATTAAGTTTTATTTTAGTGTAACTAAAGCTTATTTTTGAAGTGAACCCTTCTTTCTATATCCATGTGCATTTCAGGTGGGGTTTCTGATTTCTCAACAAATCATTGTTGATGGAAACCTAAACATTCCGTACGATCCTCAAATATTATATTAGTTCTTGTACTATTTTACTTTATAATCTAAAAGGAGCTACAATAAAGCAAACGCTATGAGCCATGGACCAAAAAATACTTTTGACAGGTTTATCGTATTGACTTCGGTATCTAGATATGTAATAAAATTTTAGTTTTCGGGTCAAAAATCAAGAAATACATACAATGTTCGAGTAGTTTAGGGAATCAAAAAATTGGAAGTTAGGATTTGATGAAGAAACTCGCGACACATGTTGAAAATACAAGTAGTCAATAAAGAAAGTATACATGAAATTATGAATTATGCAATGGGGGTAAGTTTGAACACATGATCTATTGGTAACAAAATGGAACCTTAACCACTACACCAAGCTACTAGTTTAAGTCTCATCATCGGAAACATAGATTTGTCATTATTTTTTGAACGACAATTTTTTTAATCCCTGTCGTTTAAAGACTTTATCTTTGCCAATGAACTACCCCATTAGTAGCTTTGTCATTTGAACGCCGGATATAAATATAGCATATATTTTTTCCCCTTTTTAAGTTTGTTCATGAGAGTAAATGTGTGATGTGTCCATGTTAATGAAAATCAAAATTAGTGAACAAAATCAAAATATTATTATATGCCTAAAATGTTAAAGGTTTAAGGTAAAAATTAATAATCTATTCCTAGTTAATTTGTTGTTTTGATCTAGCCAAACATTTTTTGGTAGACCAAACTGAATTATATTAAAAACTGAATTATATTAAGGGGTTGTTTGGCAACATCTGAATCAATAAGTGCTGAATGAATAAGAGGTCTGAATGGGTAAGAGGCTCTGAACCAGTAAGTGCTGAACCAGTAAAGTGCTGTTTGGTTGCACATCTGAATGACCGTGTAAAATGACATTTTTACCCCTTTTAATTAAAAAAACCATTTTATTATATATATCATTTCCAGTCATTCATCACCACGAAACTTTCTGTCTCTCTCTACCTAACAACAAGAACAAGAACCTCATCATGCCGGAATCGTTCATCTCCACAACACCCACCACCGCTGCACCTCCACCGTCACCACCACCACTACACCGTCACCACCACAACACCCACCACCGATCTTCAACAACAACAAGAACCTCATCAACATCAACATACACTTCCAACATACAAGAAAACAAATCCATTCTACATACAACATCAAAAAATCAGAAAAATAAACAAATCAGTTTAATAAAAAAAATAAAACTAGAAAACAAACCTGGGTGCAGTTCGGCAATCGGCGGTGAGGAGAGGGCTGAGGGCGGCGGGAGGCGGAGGTGGTGAGGAGATGGAGGAGGAAGGCGGCGGGAGGCGGAGGTGGTGAGGAGAGGGAGGAGGACGGCGGCGGGAGGCGGAGGTGGTGAGGACAGGGGTGGGGTGGACGGTGGAGGTGTTGGCTGATGAAGTAGGGTTTGTTGTTGAGAAGAGAAGAGAGGGGAAAGGGTAACCAATGTCTTTTTTTTCCATTCAGCATCATATTATATCTGTATGATACAGACTGATTCAGGCCATTAAGAGGCTAGCATTTTGCCAACCAAACAACCACACCTCTGTCCGAATAAGAGGTCCACCTCTTAATGAATCATTAAGAGGTTTGCCAAACAGCCCCTAAGTATAACCAACTTCAACATGATCAAAGCTTCAACCTAATACGGTTCTGGTTTGGGGAACCAAAATTGTCACACCCTTAATTTTCATATGTGAAGTTTTCCTGTGAGGCACATGATTAACCAGGATCTAGCCACTAATTATGTTGAACCAGCCATTTAAAATTATAAAAAACTTCACTAAAAACATGATTAGCGATAAAGTTTAATGGTCCAAAACAAAGTTTATGTTGCAGCGGAAAAATAAAGTAAGACCCATTAAGAACTTAAAACCACAAGTTTAATATATGTTCAAAACATAAAGTTTTAACGAACCACCCACTCCAGCTGATTGCAACGGCCATCCATAGCTGTACCTACTGACCTGCAAAGCATGCAACTACGTGTTAACAATAAAGTTAGCGAATTCACAAAATTTAGTTTAGCAAAAGTAGAGTTCACAAAAGTTTTTGAATTATGTATGACTCGGGTAGCTAACACTCATCACATGACTAAAATGTGTACTGAATGCTGACGTTTCGTTTGTGCCCTCATTAATTTCTATCAACATTAATGCAGGAGTGAAGATTAGAAGTTCACGTCCGACCTCCAGCACGTGTGAGGTTTGTCAAACCTAATAGCGCTATCAACTAATACTCCACGTATGCCCACCTATAACAACCCTCCAAAATAAATTTCGACACCCTAAAATATATTAAAATATCCCAATATGTCTTAAAACACACCCCATATACAAAAACGGACCCCGAATACCTTTATTTTTATAAAAATTAAACAAAAACAAGAAAAGTGGGTCTCTCGCGGGGGCGCGTAAGCCACCCCCTTGACCTACGCGGGCCGTGACAGCTCCAATCTCAGGCGAGCCCCCAGGCCGCCACGTGTCGGACTCGTGTTGAGGCTACGTGTTGACGCAGCAAGGCTATGGCCTAGTCTACAAGCCCTCGCGGGCCGCGTAGACATTGGCTACATCTTACGCGGGGCGAGACAAAACCAAAATCAGCTCCTATATAATGGGAGCTCAGGCCTTCAGTTTCAATTCGCACCACGAACAACTTTCTCTCTCAATTTCTGATAGTAGGCATAATTCTCGGGTATAATACCCCCTAATTAACGAAGTTCTGCTCCGTTGTAAGTACCATAACCCCGGTTACGTATTAGATACACTGCCCGATTGATCCAGGGTTCCGTAACGGCTGTCGTGGTTCTGCCCGACGTAGTCGTTGGAATACCGTCTCGGGGAGGGTATTACTAATGTAAATATTGGGTTATTGTACTAACACACGTGCATTTGTGTAATTTATAGATTATCACCAGGAAAACCCTACAGGAAAACCTAAGACATCAATGTGAGTAATCTCCTTTTTGCAAATTGTTTTTACAAAACCTCACATAATTAATAATACATTAAACAGTGATTGAGTATTTGTATTCTACAATTATCGTCGGTATGTTGGGGTTTTGTATACAAAATTTGTTACTAGCTTGCGAGGAGTAGCATGACCACAAGTCAGGTTGACAGTACCGTGGGTGGTAATTAAGTAGATGGAAACAAATGTAATTGCGCGACCGCCCTCAATACTGTACAATGGTTTTTATTAAACTTGATTAAACTGGGATTCACTCACCAGTATTTCCCACTGACAAATGTTTTTAAACGCGTTTCAGGTAACAAAATGTGAAAGCCAAATAGAAGCCAGCTGGACAGCACTGAAGGCTTGAGAAAGTGGCTATATAGTTACCTAAAAATAAATAGATGTTTTTATTAAATGAAATAGGGTTTATCCCTATGAAAATGTGTGTACTTGAAACTTGGGTTTTTCCCATGTATTTAATATATGAAAAGCGTTGTATTTTACTCTGATAAAATATTTCCTAACTAAGGTCCTGATGTAAATTCCGCTGCCAAATTGACAAACCCAGATACCACCAAAAATGGTCGCGGTCGCCCGTTCCCGGGTAATTAGGGGACGGGGGTTGCGACAGAAGGTGGTATCAGAGCTAAGCCACTGATTCTGCCACAGAAGTGTTATGCTGACACCAAAATATGATATGTTAGGAGATAAATTACGGAAATACGTGCATAATTGTATATTATTGTTATGTGTTATTTGACTATTTGTTAGTTTACAGTATGAGCGACCAAGGACCTTCCGACGTCTACCGTCAGTTGTCCAGCTCACCTAGGAGCGAAGGCACCTCTTCACAGCCTGCCCTCTCAGGGTATTCAGCTAATAATGAAGACGGGATATTCGTGTTTAAGGCTCAGTCTGAAGAGCCATTCCCTCCTAAAAAGAGAGGATGGTTCAGTAGGGGAGCACATGAACGTAGGAAACGAATGAAAAAGTGGCAAGAACAGCGAGCCCTAGCAGCCGCTAAAAGAGAGACAGTGTCGCAACCCCCGATCCCTTATCTGTCCCAGGAACGGGCGGACGCGAACTCAGAGTTTCGGTGGTATCAGCTTGTTAATTTTTGCAGCGGAAATTTCATCAGGACCGTAGTTAGGAAATCTATATCAGAGTAAAACCACCATATTTGATATTAATAATCACATGGGTAAAACCCAAGTTTTTTATTACAATACTTTTATAGGAATAAATCCTATTTTATTGAATTTAAAACATCGTCTTTTAGGTAACTTTTATAGCCACATTTTTCCCAAGCCTTCAGTGCTCTCCAGCTGGCTTTTTACTAATTGGCTGTCACATTTTGTTATCTAAAACGCGTTTTAAAAATATTTGTTAGTGGGAAATACTGGTGAGTGAATCCCAGTTTAATCAAGAAACATTTTATCAATTAAAACAGTATTGAGAGCGATCACATTGTTTATTTCTACACAATTACTCATTCAGTACTATCAATCCTGACTTGTGGGTCATATTACACATTGGCTAACTCGTTGTCCAATGGTAACGTACTGTCATCCCCGACTTATTACTCGCAGTAGTAAATTTTGTATACAAAACCCCAACATATCGGCAGTAATTGAAGAACTACAAAGACTCAATCACCGCTTAATTACATTGTAAAACAATTAAGGTTTTGTAAAACATTCCAAAAAGGTTAACAAAAAGAGGATAAACTCACATTGCTATCTTAGACTTCGCGTAAGGGTTTCATGGGAATAATCTATAATTTATACAAATGTACATAGGTTAGTATCATAACCCTTTGAAGATATTAATAATACCCTCCCCGAGACGGTATTCCAACAACTACGTCGGGCAGAACCACGACAGTTGTTACGGAACCCTAAATCAATCGGGCAGCGTATCTATTATGAAACTGGGGTTATAATACTTACAACGGAGCAGAACCTTGCTAATTAGGGGGTATTATACTTGAAAATTATGCCTATAATGTGAGAATTCGAGATACAGAAAAGAAAATGAACGAGTTGAAATGAAATCCGATGGCCTGCTTATATAGTGCTGATATCTCGTCCTCTCGCGGCCCGCGTAAAACAAAGACAAGGCTTACGCGGCCCGCGTCGTAGCCCGGGTAGGGTTTAGGTGATCCGGGTCATCGCCTGGACTCGCCACGATGTCGACACGTGTCAGCCTCTGGTGTCTCTGCGTTGTTGATCTCACGCGGCCCGCGTAACTGTTAAGGTAAGCTTACGCGGCCCGTCTTAACTTAAGAAATCAACGATATCAGGTTTCAACCCTGATTCCGCCCGTGTAAGGTTGGGGTGGGTCCTACGCAGCCCGCCTCAACTTAATAATCAAATTTTAAATTAAATTTTAAATGTTATAACCTATTTCGGGCTCGGTTTTCACGTATGGGGTGTATTATAAGGCATATTGAGACATTTTAAAATATAATAGGGTGTCGGAAATATTCAAGAGTGTCGGTTTTACTGAGGGTTGTTACATCCTCCCCACCTTGTTTTAGAGCTCGTCCTCGAGATCTACTGGAACAAGTGCGGATATTTCCTTTGCATTTCAGATGTAATATATTATTTTGGGATTTTTGACTTCTTACCCACTGATGTAATATATTATTTTGGGATTTTTGAAGATTTTTAATTAATTTTAGGCTGAGCATAAGTTAGAGCTATAGGCTTGATTCGGTAATTGTCGGTTTTGCCCTTTCGGGCTATAAAATGAGTTTTACATATCTTTTTGACCCCAAACCTTTTGCTACTGATTTTAAATGATAAATAAATTATTTTAAGCTTTCTGGAATAATAAAAATATCAGCTTTCTATATAGAACCCGAAAACGGCTTCTAATCGCCTTTTTAGGCGTTTTAACGCATAGTATGTACTAAAACTATTTTAAACATACAAGGGTTGATACCTACTGATATTTTAGATAATTTATACTATTTTAACAGTAAGCAAAAGTTGTTTAACTCAGACTTCAGTTTTGAGCTTTTCGGCTTATGTGAAATTACCAAAATGCCCATACGGTGCATAGTTTGGTTATAATTAATAAGTTTCACATATATGCAATACCCTACTATTATAACTTATCAAATTAAGTATTTTTGCTGATTATATCAGACCTGTAACTCAGGTTAATACTTAAACTCTTTTATAACCTTGTAAATGACCAAACTACCCCTACGGGGCATAGTTTGTGTTTAAGTTCGTATCGGGCATAATAAAAGATATCTTACTGATGTCACAACATATTTGGGGCATATTAACTTAGGAAACCTGTATATGGCTCTCATGATTACCCGTTACGCCTCTTGCGCGTTCGGTTCGGTTTATGTAACTAGTTTGCATAAATTAGCCGAAACGGGTCAAACCTTATCGGTTTTATCTCAAAATCCAGAATGTGTATAATATACCCATATTAAGCAAGTCTTCAAACTTGTCGGGTCTAAATCACATTATATCCCGGTCTTCGCTTAATCGTGCGTACGAACCGTATCTTTAAATCTAACCGGTCTAAGTTTAGGCTTAATTAAAGACCCGTTAGGATTCTAATAGGTTATTATAAACCTTCGTTCCAGAATAGGAGGACCAGTAAAAGCTACTTGCATTTGCTGTTTGTGAATTATACTTGCTTTAGAGCTCCCCACCTTGTTTTAGAGCTCGTCATCGAGATCTACTGGAACAAGTGCGGATATTTCCTTTGCATTTCAGATGTAATATATTATTTTGGGATTTTTGACTTCTTACCCACTGATGTAATATATTATTTTGGGATTTTTGAAGATTTTTAATTAATTTTAGGCTGAGCATAAGTTAGAGCTATAGGCTTGATTCGGTAATTGTCGGTTTTGCCCTTTCGGGCTATAAAATGAGTTTTACATATCTTTTTGACCCCAAACCTTTTGCTACTGATTTTAAATGATAAATAAATTATTTTAAGCTTTCTGGAATAATAAAAATATCAGCTTTCTATATAGAACCCGGAAACGGCTTCTAATCGCCTTTTTAGGCGTTTTAACGCATAGTATGTACTAAAACTATTTTAAACATACAAGGGTTGATACCTACTGATATTTTAGATAATTTATACTATTTTAATAGTAAGCAAAAGTTGTTTAACTCAGACTTCAGTTTTGAGCTTTTCGGCTTATGTGAAATTACCAAAATGCCCATACGGTGCATAGTTTGGTTATAATTAATAAGTTTCACATATATGCAATACCCTACTATTATAACTTATCAAATTAAGTATTTTTGCTGATTATATCAGACCTGTAACTCAGGTTAATACTTAAACTCTTTTATAACCTTGTAAATGACCAAACTACCCCTACGGGGCATAGTTTGTGTTTAAGTTCGTATCGGGCATAATAAAAGATATCTTACTGATGTCACAACATATTTGGGGCATATTAACTTAGGAAACCTGTATATGGCTCTCATGATTACCCGTTACGCCTCTTGCGCGTTCGGTTCGGTTTATGTAACTAGTTTGCATAAATTAGCCGAAACGGGTCAAACCTTATCGGTTTTATCTCAAAATCCAGAATGTGTATAATATACCCATATTAAGCAAGTCTTCAAACTTGTCGGGTCTAAATCACATTATATCCCGGTCTTCGCTTAATCGTGCGTACGAACCGTATCTTTAAATCTAACCGGTCTAAGTTTAGGCTTAATTAAAGACCCGTTAGGATTCTAATAGGTTATTATAAACCTTCGTTCCAGAATAGGAGGACCAGTAAAAGCTACTTGCATTTGCTGTTTGTGAATTATACTTGCAAAGGTAAATACTTTTAACTTATTTTCCCTATACGGGCTTGGGTTACGGTATATAAAATACAGCTTGGTCGGGCATTAAATCTTCTATCGTATGGTGGTTAATTGAAATTTGATCGGCCCGTTTAAATTGTTTTGTTTGCTTAAAGCCTTTGGGAGGTTAATGACCATGTCCCGGATATCCTTGGCATCATTTTACGAAATGGCCACGACCTAAGCGCGGGGTGTAGGCGTACACCCGTCAGTGCCAAAATAAATAATGGGGTGTGTCTATTGATCTTTAACCCGGCACGACCCGGGCTACTGAACGCATAAGGAACATGTAATTCTTTTACGAGATTATATATTTAAATAATTATCCCAAGTTATAAAATGTTTGTGCCATGTGCATCCAAATCAAATTTTAATCATTTTTAAAATGAGTCGGTTAATTGTATTTACCAGTGTAAACTGACGTATTTTCCCAAAAAGATTAAATGCAGGTACTAATCGTAATAGGCTGGATTTCTCATTAGCATCAATAAAGAAGTCTCGCAAGCTTAAGATGCCTAACGTCTGTTGAACTACAAGTTTCCTATTTATTTTTTATCCTTCTGTGGATAAACTTTCAACTGTTTGTGATACACGATATTACAATTTATTAAAGTTGAAATATATCTATCTTTTGCTTCCGCTGTGCATTTAAATATTGTGTTGTTTGACTGTAATGTTGCCAACCACGTCACGATACTCCCCACCGGGCCCACCGGTCAAACGTGGAAATATCAGGGTGTGACAAGTTGGTATCAGAGCTTCTCGCTGAGTGAATTAAACACTAGCCTTTTGTGTTTAATCTCAGTTACACAATTGCACATTCCAAAATTTTCGAGTCTAGACAAAGAACATAGGAACAATCCAAATTTGTTTCAATTTATTTTTAGCTTTGTCTTTTTATTTTATATATTCTTGTTGTTATCTTATGTTATATTGACAGGACTAAATATGCCGCCAAGATTTTTCAGACGAAGAGGACGAGGCAAGGGGCCAATCACCGCCCCCAATGATCACGAAGCAGGGCCTTCGCACACGCGAGCTCCTTCTGCCACTGCGAGTGCTGATCCTCGAGAGAACAGGAGGAACCTTTTTTAGCCTGCTAGACGATCTGTTTCACACAGTTCGACGCCTCCCTTTCATAACTCTTATGGGCCACAATCGGAAAATGAGCCCGATAACCCTCAACCTTCTTATATACCTCTACAGCGATTCCTATCGCACCATTCCTTTGGAGACCCCACTCCCGTCTTTCGGGGCCGGTTTAACCCGGCAAATTACATACAAGAACCAGTGGGTTTTAACCCATTGGGGCCAGAAGATCATTTCTCTGGCGATCATGCAGAAGACATGGACGAGGACACGGATCCCGTCGAGCCTGCAACCGGGACCCCCAACCATCCTATCGAGGTCTCAGATGGTTCGTCTTTTCATGGATCACCCTACCGTGGTCCAGATAGTTATCAGGCACGGTTTAACCAGTTCGAGTGGTATTTTACACCCTCGCATCATTCGTCGCCTCACCAGCAGCAGCAGGATCCCTCTGGGGATTCGCGTTTCGTCGCTGTCACGCCACCGCCTCCACCACCACCAGTTAATCAGGCACCTCCAGAACCGCCGAGGCGTAGGAGGACAGGCGCGCGAATGTCCGCGCGTGGAGGAGATTTTCACTTCAGCTCTCCTCGACACTCAAGTGGCAGTCATTATCCGCCACTACATGAAGACCCTCAAATGGGTGGACCTTCAAACCCAGTTGCACCACAGCCACCACCGATGGGTTTTGATAACCCAATTCCTGCCTACACTGGTTCAATGGCATATAACCCGTTTGAGCAGCCGGTTCACACCAACTATAATTACGCCGAAGCCGACCCATACTTGGTAGCGGCCAACTATAACTCCCTTCGTCCTGAAGGACCGTATGGAGCTCCTTGGGGAGTAGGGTACCCAACTCATGGTTACCAAATACCTGCCAGACCTATAATTCGGACACAATCGCAGCCGCCACGGTTTTCCCCACCCGAGCGGGAAGAAATTCTTCAAAGATTGGACCAGGTCGAGTGAGACTTTCACCGAGACCGCAGGGAGCGACAAAGTTTCTTCCAGGGATTGACAAGTCTAATAAAAGGGAAGAGCAAGAAGGACCATTGATTCCTTCAATTATTGATTGTAATTTCCTTGTTTCAGTTGAGCCCCTGCGTGTGCCTGTCTTGCTGTTATTGGCCCCTGCGTGGGCCTATCTTTCTGTTAACCCCTACGAGGGTATGTTGTTTAAGTCCCTGCGTGGACTAGTATTTCAGTTTGACCCCTGCGTGGGTAAGTGTTCTGTTAAAAAGTCCCGTTAGGGCAGTATGTAATCTTTTAATAATTATTGGAATGTTAAGTTTATAAATTTCATTTTGCCATTATATGCATAAATATATTATATGAAATAAATGAATCAAAATCATTCCTTTTGAAAATATATCTGCCCATTTAAATATTAACTAAGGATCTTAAAGGTATAACCTAGCCTGCATGTCATTTTAAGACCTGGCCAAGATGGTAAAACCTGTTAAAAAGATTCAGATCCCAGTTAACATCTAAAAACATGTTAACGCTCCTGGTAGACGTGATTCGTTAAAATCACACACGTCATTCTTGTATAAGGATTCTTCAAAAGATTCCTAACCCAGCTTAATGATCTCTGAATCATGAGTTTAAATCATCAGTTAAGATGATCATATTTTGACCATACATTGGTAATATAATGCCTACGGGCCTTGCTCATTTCTACATGAGCCAAGGGACAGTGGTAGCTATGACTCCCTGTCCGAAAAAGGTAAAGAACTATGTTCAAACCCTAAAAGCTGTGATTCTCTGAAATCATAGCTTATGAATTAAAAAAATGTCCTTGTGACTAGGCCTTTTGTGCCACTAATAAAACTGTTATTGTTTTTATAATTAGGATAAATTATAATGAAAATCCTAAATAAATGTGATTTATAAATTAACCAAATATGGTCTATGTATACCATGGTTAATGAATTGCCATAAAAGACAATTCCATAATAAACTCCCAAATAAACTATTGTCATTGTCTTATGCAACAGTTCAAATTAAAATGGCTGACTCGGATGAAATTAATAGTCACCCAAGGGAGAACAATGATAACGCCAGAATTAATATAACGGGTGCTGAACTGAAAGCGTTAGTAGACGACGCTGTTACAAAGGCCTTAGAGCGGCAGTATGAAGAATATAGTGGGACTCGAAGCAGGACCCTATCTATGCCGCATTCAAAGCCTAAAACACACTCTGAGGCTCACATCAAGCCACCCTCCAAAAAGGAAGAGCCAAAGAAAGATGATGATCGACACTCCTCAAACCACAACAGTGCTCCATCTCAAAAGATTGTTTTGAATCAAGGACCCCATGACAAGGGTTGCTCTTATAAATATTTTGTTTCCTGCAAACCCCGGGATTTCACTGGGGAGAAAGGAGCCATTGACTGTATGACGTGGCTGGATGAGATAGACACGGTGGTCGATATTAGCGGATGCGCTGAAAGGGATGTAGTAAAGTTTGTGTCTCAATCATTTAAAGGCGAGGCCTTAGCCTGGTGGAGATTGTTGGTACAGGCTACTGGGAAGATCCCATTGTACAACATGTCATGGGAGCAATTTGTTGCCCTTATCAGGGAAAACTACTGTCCTCAGCATGAGGTCGAAAAGATTGAGTCTGATTTCTTATCGTTGGTTATGAAGAACCTCGATTGTCAAGCTTACCTCACGAGCTTCAACACCTTGTCAAGATTGGTTCCGTATCTGGTGACCCCGGAACCCAAACGCATAGCTCGTTTCATTGGGGGTTTAGCCCCATAAATAAAGGCAAGCGTGAAGGCCTCTCGGCCAACTACTTTCAGATCTGTCACTGATATATCTTTGTCCCTCACCCTGGACGCGGTCAGACAGAGATCGTTGAGGAACACAGATGCCGAGAAAAGGAAACGTGAAGATGACAGTTCACGAAAGTCAAACAAGAAGCACCAAGGAAACAATGACCACAGGAAAGGGTCTGAGTCTAAGAAGGACGGGCATCAGTCTGGTGATAAGCCCAAGTGTAAGATCTGCAAGAGACAGCACTTCGGGAAGTGCAGATATGAATCGAACTCGCAGACTCAGTCGAAAACTTTTGCATGTGGAATATGCAAGTCCAAGGAGCACAAGACCTTGGATTGCAAGAAGCTGAAAGACGCAACGTGCTACAGTTGCAATGAAAAGGGGCACATTAAGACAAACTGCCCGAAATATGCAAAGAAAGCCGATGAAGGAAAGAAGACCAATGCCAGGGTCTTCAGGATGGATGCAAAGGAAGCGGTTCTAGACGACAACGTGATTACAGGTACTTTCCTTGTAAATGATGTCTATGCAAGAGTACTTTTTGATTCAGGCGCTGATAAGTCTTTCGTAGATAATAAGTTTTGCAATCTGCTGAACTTACCTGTTAAAACCTTAAGTGTAAAATATGAGGTGGAGTTAGCAGATGGCACCATAGACACCGTCTCAACTGTGTTAGATGGATGTGTTATATCCATTAAGAACCACTCTTTTCCTTTATCCCTACTTCCCTTTAAGTTAGCCGGTTTTGACATAGTTTTGGGTATGGACTGGTTATCTCATAACCAGGCCCAAATTGTCTGCAACAAGAAGCAAGTGGTGATTAAGACTCCGTCTGGTGAATCACTTACCATTCGGGGAGATACCCAGTATGGACTGCCTGAGCAAGTGACTATGCTCAAGGCCTTTAAGTGTTTGAAGAAGGGTTGTGTCATCTATATGGCACAAGTGACTATTGACGAGCCGAAGCCCAAGATTGAAGAAATCCCCGTCATTTCTGAATACCCAGAAGTTTTTCCTGAAGAACTACCTGGTTTACCACCAGATAGGCAAGTGGAATTCAGAATTGACATCATCCTTGGAGCAGCACCTGTTGCTAGAGCACCTTATAGATTGGAACCAACAGAGATGAAGGAATTGAGGGCACAACTAGATGAATTGCTAGCCAAGGGTTTCATTAGACCTAGTTCGTCTCCTTGGGGAGCGCCAATCCTGTTTGTCAAGAAGAAGGATGGATCGATGCGTCTGTGCATCGATTACCGTGAGCTTAATAAAGTCACAGTCAAGAATAGGTATCCATTGCCCAGGATCGACGATTTGTTCGATCAACTTCAAGGGGCAAGTTACTTCTCCAAGATCGATTTGAGGTCAGGCTATCATCAATTGAAGGTTAAAGATGAAGATGTTCACAAGACTGCATTTAGGACTCGTTATGGTCATTACGAGTTCCTAGTGATGCCTTTTGGGCTCACTAATGCACCAGCCGCATTCATGGATCTCATGAATCGTGTCTGCAAACCTTACCTAGACAAGTTCGTCATCGTCTTCAACGATGACAGTCTCATTTACTCCAAGAGTCAGGCTGACCATGAGAAACATCTTCGATGTATTCTGGAATTACTTCAGCAGGAAAAGCTCTATGCCAAGTTTTCGAAGTGTGAATTCTGGCTTCGTGAAGTCCAATTCCTTGGACATGTTGTCAGTGAACATGGTATCCAAGTAGATCCCGCTAAAGTTGAAGCTGTCATGAATTGGCAAGAGCCGAAGACGCCTACTGAGATTCGCAGCTTCTTGGGATTGGCAGGATACTACAGACGCTTTATCGAAAAAATTTCAAGGATTGCTGCACCCCTAACTTCTTTGACTAGGAAGAAAGTAAAGTTCGATTGGGGTCCTAAGCAGCAAGAATCCTTCGATATTCTCAAGCAGAAGTTGAGCAATGCTCCTGTGTTGACATTGCCTGATGGAATCGAAGAATTTGTAGTTTATTGTGATGCGTCACACACCGGGATGGGATGTGTGCTTATGCAAAAAGGCAAAGTTATTGCCTATGCTTCACGTCAATTAAAGGTGCATGAAAAGAATTACACCACCCATGACTTGGAGTTGGGTGCCGTTGTATTTACACTAAAGCTTTGGAGGCACTATCTATATGGTGTCAAGTGTGTGATCTATTCTGATCACAAGAGCCTCCAGCACCTGTTCAACCAAAAGGATTTGAACATGAGGCAGCGCCGGTGGATGGAGACGTTGAATGATTATGATTGTGAGATCAGATACCATCCAGGCAAGGCAAATGTAGTCGCCGATGCGTTGAGTCGAAAGGAAAGGGTGAAACCCATCCGAATCAATGCCAAGAGCATTGAGATAAAGAACGGGTTGAATGAAAGGTTGTTAGCTGCGCAGAAGGAAGCTGTGCTGGAAGCTAACTATCCTAACGAAAAGCTAGGAGTAACTGAAGAACAGTTATCTCAAGGCAAGGACGGGATTCTGAGATTAAATGGAAGGATATGGGTTCCAGTTTATGGAGGACTTCGAGATGTTATCCTCCAGGAAGCCCACAGCTCTAAATATTTCGTTCATCCTGGAGCTGATAAGATGTACCAGGATCTAAAGGCAAACTATTGGTGAATAGGCTTGAAGAAGTCTGTAGCTGCCTATGTAGCTAAATGCTCGACGTGTGCACAAGTCAAAGCAGAACATCAAAAGCCGTCAGGTTTGCTACAACAGCCTGAACTTCCCACGTGGAAGTGGGAAATGGTGACAATGGATTTTATCACCAAGTTACCTAAAACAAGGAAAGGAAATGATACGATATGGGTGATAGTTGATAGACTGACTAAGTCAGCACATTTCCTACCCATCAAGGAGACCTATAGCTCCGACATGTTAGCCCAATTGTACGTAGATAAGATTGTAGCTCTACATGGTGTACCTGTAGCTATTATCTCTGACAGAGATACTAGATACACGTCACATTTTTGGAAAAGTTTCCAACAATCTCTGGGCACGCGCTTAAATTTCAGTACGGCTTACCATCCTCAGACGGACGGACAGAGTGAGCGTACAATCCAAACGTTGGAAGACATGCTTCGTGCATGTGTGATCGACTTAGGTGGTAGTTGGGATAACCACCTGCCATTAATCGAGTTCTCATATAACAATAGCTACCATACCAGCATCAAGGCTGCGCCTTTCGAGGCCCTATATGGTAGAAAGTGCAGAACGCCCGTTTGTTGGGCGGAAGTTGGAGATGTCCAACTATCAGGACCGGAAATAGTCCTTGAAACGACGGACAAGATTGTCCAGATTCGTGACCGCCTGAAAGCTGCCAGGGATAGGCAGAAAAGCTACGCAGATTTAAAGCGTAAAGCTTTTAACTTCGAGGTAGGTGACAAAGTGTTGCTTAAAGTATCACCCTGGAAGGGAGTGATGCGATTTGGTAAGAAAGGCAAATTAAGCCCGAGATACATAGGACCGTTCGAGGTCATCGAACGTGTCGGATCAGTTGCCTATAAGTTAAACTTACCTGAAGAGCTCAGTGGTATTCATAATGTATTCCACATCTGCAATCTGAAGAAGTGTTTCGCTGATGAATCACTGGTCATACCACATACAGATGTGCACATAGAAGAGAGCTTGAAGTTTGTTGAAAAACCTGTGTCGATCGAGGATCGACAGGTTAAGAAGCTTCGAAGGAAGCATGTACCTATTGTAAAGGTAAAATGGGATGCCCGTAGAGGTCCCGAATACACGTGGGAGGTTGAGTCCACAATGAAAGAAAAGTACCCTTATTTGTTTCAGTAAATCTCAAGGTCGAGATTTCTTTTAAGGGGGTGAGGATGTAACACCTCGAAAATTCACGTCCTATAATGTATTGACACGTGTCATAAGTTTGAACGTATGAAAGAATGTTCTTGAGGGACTAAAGTTGACAAACATGGAAAGTATGTGAATATACGAGTTCAAAATGTCAACAGTGAATAAATATATTTTACAATAACCCTACATGATGTTTATAGCATCAAACGAATAAATCATGGATCATACGAAGCTAAAAGTGAGAGATTACAAACTACAGGGGTTAAATGTGTCAACATGTTTAAGTTATACCTCTGAGTGACCTTTTAGCAAACCCAAAGCTTGGTAACGATTAATTATGCTCACTAGAATGCACGATAAAAATTTCATAAAGTTTCCTTATCGTATGAGAAAGTTATGATCAAATTTGTATGCGAGGGGTTAAAGCGTTAACGTTGAAAATTATGACTTTTCGGGTTAACCAGAAGTGACCAAGGACTTGGCAAAGTGGGTATAAGTCTTGAAGCCCTTATAGGTAAATTGGGAGGGTTCAAAGTTGTAACACCCCGAAAACGGGTTTGGTAATTAAACCCCGTTAATACTAAAGACGGGGAAAGTACCGTTAGTGGTAAAAGTAAACTGGCAAGTATTAGGAATTAATTGAATAATCCTAATATTTATTTAAAGTGAATAAGAGCTTTCAAGAAAATAGGAAGATAGAAGGCCCGATTTAACGGGACTTAAAGTAAAACGGGTTACGATTTCCCGAACCTACTAAGCTAACTAGGAATAATTCTAACCTAGTTAGATAGTGACTTATGAGTGGGTTAAAACACTTAAATTATGAACTAAGGAAATTGGAGGGGCCAAAGATGTTAAAATTGAAACTTATGTTGCTAATTCTAATTAAAACAAAAGCCAAACACCCCATTTGGGATGTCTGGTCGTACAAGAACAAGCAGGGGCGATCCCCCACTCTCCAAAACCCTAAACATCACTAAACTTTCAAATTGAAGGCTCAATCCAAGCTGAAATCGAAATTGAAGCATAGATTATTGATCCTCATCACAAGAGGATTACAAGATATGTAAAATTTGACGAAAACTCTCAACTCGAAATTTTCATGAAATTGGGAATTTCTGAAATTTATGGTTGCATGTTAGTTTTATGATGAAATAAGAATAATACAGTGTCTAGGGACAAACCCTAGACCAATACAAGTTGAATTCATGTGAAAATCTAGTAAAATCCATAAACACCATTGTAGGTGATTAGTGGGTTATGTAGATTTTAATAAACACTAGGAAATTGGGTGATATTCTAGTGTAATTTGACAATTGTGAAGTGACTTCAGAATTATAGAAGCTAACAACTTTGTAAGATGGTTGATATATGTGAAATTAGGGCTAAGAGATAAGCTAGAGACTTGATAAATAAACATGTAAAATTCTGCCCTTAAAGTGTTTGTTGAAATGCCTCAAAGAAGGCTCGAAATTAGAATTTTTGTGGTTAAAACACCTAATTGTGATGTTTTGGCTATTATGCAAAATGTGATTAAAAAGAGTTCTAAATGTGATAAAAGTGGTTAGAACTTTGGTTAAAACGGTGGTCTAAAGATAACGCCTACCGGGTAATTAAAGAATGCTAAAACTAGTTGACGAACTCGAATATGCAATTAGTATGCTAATGGGCATTTGACTTTTAAAAAGTCAAACTGGCCTACGATGTGATGAATGATAATTAGACATAGAAAATAAGTGAGGCGGAATAGTCGTGATTTTTAATGACTAATTTAACCGCCTTGTAAATGATTGACAATAGTTTGACGCGTAACAAGCTAGGTGAAAGCTTGGAGGAGGGAGCGGGTCAAACGGAGCAAATACGGAAAGAAAAGCGTGGCGTGGATGCGAGGTAAGTGTAATTTACACACTTATGTAGAATACTCGTTTATTCGATACGTTGTAAACGTGAAAACGATAATATTGGAAATTTGGAAATTTGTCAAGTGTCGACTTATGTAAATCAAGGTTAAAAGGATACCCACGGCGTAAGCCGAAATGGGTTGAAACTGTAAGAAAAGAGTGTAAAAGAAAAAGGGTATGGTTATAAAATCCGGGATGGGATGATGTATGAATTGGAAATCAAAAACGGTGTTTTTGATTTAAATAGATAATGTTGGGCATATAGTCCAAACGGGTCGAATGGTGGTGATAACACCATTTGACAATATCGACTAATGTGGTTGTCAAGTCTTATGTTAACAGGACCGATTAGCAAATCGGATAGTTGCGTCATCATTGATGGTGTGATAATGAAAACGAGGTATAAACTGGGTCTACTTGTTGATCCGGGCCAGGTACGCATAATTATGTTGTAGTTAAAGTGCTATTTTGGTCGAATAATTTGAGGGAGAGTCCTTCGTCATAAAAGGACTAAAATCGACCAAAACGCCCTTGTAGGCTAAATGGAACAAACGACCCTTAAAGGTTGTTTGGAAACGAGTTTTATGACTAGGTAAATACTTAGAATAAGTATAGAAGCTAAAAGAGGTATTATATTAGCCAAATGGCACTATTTGAGTTTTTGCCGTAAAATAATGATTCGAGAGGTAAAATTTGGTTTATATTGATCACCACATTAAACCTACCTTAAATACAGTTGTGGTGGAAGGTTATAGGATAAGAAATGTGGTAATGGAATGCTAGAAGCAATCGAAAGCTATCTTAGGCTTGAAAGTGCTTAAATACCCTTAACTGGTCAAAATAAGCATACGAGCTAAAACGGGTTTAAATTGTGTAATAAACCTATGATTAGAACCTAATATAGTAGGTAACATTAATTTGAAGAAGTGTATGAGATATAGGAATCAAATAAATACGTTTGTTTGATAAAATGCATGAACGGGTTAAAATTCGGTAAAAAGGTAACGAGTCGAAGGCTTATAAGTCTCAAAATTTCTTATGTTGGATGTAGGATTTTAACTCCATAAGATGGAGGATTAAATTACGGACGCGTAGGAAAAAGAATCGGGTAAAACGGATCAATAACGAAGAAGTTATGGCCGTTTCCGTGAAATCAGGTCGTGCGGGGTATGTACAGCATCAGCTGAAGGCACAGGCTGTGAAAAACAGGGCTAGGCGTGACGCCTAGGCCTTTGCCGTCACGCGAGCCCCCCTAACTCCGAAAATTTTTAAAATTTTGTCATTTTAACCCCTGTACTTGTTTGAACTTAATATTTGACTATCAAAACTAACTTTTAAGTTGGTTTTGATCATAGATGAATGCCAAGAGTGCACGGATGAAGATCAAGCGACGAGCAAGAACCGAACACGATCACGAAATAAGCTTCCGCACTATGTATCGTTATTATGTTAAACGACGAACGTACACATGATATGTTGTATACTTTTAAATTGTAAAAAGTTTTAATAAACCCGTAATTTCCAATGCATATGTAATCTTAATTACATGATTGTTTTTCGTAAATGATACGTTAAACCTTAATTTATAAGAACAGGTGTTACAAAAGTGCAAGAAATAAGTTGGTTGACCCTTCGAAAGGCCAAGAGACAAATATGCAAAAACCAGAAAATATGGAATCTGAATACGAGGCCCAAGCGGGCCGCGTAGGCCCTAACAACATCTTACGCGGGCCGCCTGGCCCGCCCAGATACAGAAAAGTTGGACAGCAGCCTGTATTCGCGCATAACCGACCCAAAACAGATATTTTCACATCATGGGCGACCCCTAAACAGTCCAAGGCACTTAGGGACATCTGTTGATGATCCATGGCCATTGATAGCATGATTTGTCAATGATCTAAGATGTTTAAAGCACTATATAAAGGCCCTTGTTGCAACCATTTTGATCACACCTCACTTCTGCATTCCTGATCATTTCTGGAGCTCCAAAGCAGACTCAAGTGATCACAAATCGTGCATAGGATTTCAGTAAGTATGCTTAACCTTTCTTAGTTAAATTTTTGCTTAGTTTTAGCTTAAAAGTCAAACCGTCGTAATTAACGGTTGACCTAACGATTAATCATTGATGGTCCAGTGATTAGTCGAATTGAAAGTAGTTATAAGTTGGTAATTATGTGGGCAATAAACCCTTAAAAGGGCACCCTCTGATTCCCACTCTAACTAGGTCAAATGTCGGGTCAAACTTATTATTAAAAAGTCAACTGTAACACCTCGAAAATTTACGTCCTATAATGTATTGACACGTGTCATAAGCTTGAACGTGTGAAAGAATACTTTCGAGGGACTAAAGTTGACAATCAATGAAACTATGTAAATATAAGGGTTCAAAATGTCAACAATGAATAAATATACTTTACAATAGTCCTACATGATGTTTATAACCTTAAACGAATAAATCATGGATCATACGCAGCCAATTGTGCAGGGGTTAAATGTGTCAACATGTTTAAGATATACCTCTGAGTGACCTTTTAGCAAACCCGAAGCTTTGTAACAGTTAATTATGCTCATAAGAATATGTGATAGAAATTTCACAAAGTTTCGTTAACGTATGAGATAGTTATGATAAAATTCGTGTGTGAGGGTTAGAATCATCAACATTGAAATTTAGGGTTTTTCGGGTGATCACAAAGTTACCCGAGGACTTGACAAAGATGGTATAAGCCTTAAAGCCCCTATATGTCAATATTAAAGCCTCTTAATGCAAGAAACCATGTGAAAATGACCTTTCGGGGGACCAAGGACCAAATATGCAATAAAAGAAAATTGTGTAACCTGATCCGGAGACTAAGGCGGGCCGCGTAAGATCCTTAAGACCTTTACGCGGGCCGCGTGCGACTGCCAGCTGCAGAAACAACAGGCAGCTGCCTGTTTTGTCCCTTAACCGACTCCAATGCCATTTTGGCATACCATGGGCTTTCCTAAAGTGGTTTTTAGGCTGTAGAGGGCACATGTATACATCAGGGAACAATTGTAGACATAGATGGCATGATCTTGGACAATCAAAACTTATATATAAAGGGCTATGGGTTGCAACTTTTGTTCTTGCAGTCATAATTCAAGTCCTGATCAATTCTGGAGCATAAGGACCATCTTCAAGCCTTCCTAGTCGTTCATTAGACAAGTGTAAGTATCCTTAACCCTTCTTAATTAAGTTTTGATTAGTTTATAGCCTAGAAGTCAAATCGTCGTAATTACGGTTTGACTTAGCGATTAATCGCTAACGGTCCAGTGTTTTGTCGAAATGAAAGTTGTTTTAAGTTGGTAATTATGTGGGTAATAAACCCTTAAAAGGGTACTCACTGATTCCCGATCTAACCAGGTCAATTGACGAGTCAAACGTTGTCCGAAAAAGTCAACAGAATTGTTATTTTCGAATTAACACGCGATTAGCATTGTAGAAGGCGTGTAACCTATTTTATCATTCATATAACCTGATGCTAAGCATAAGAACTTGTCTAAGCTTGTTTGATTCGACAACTTTCTGTTTTGAACCGATTCGGAACCGAAAGACGCAAAAGTTTGACTTTTGCTTTGACCTCAATTCTGACCCGGTTTAGATAGGTTTAGACATGCCTTAAAGTTCCATTAGGACCTAGTTACATGTTGGTATAACCCTCTACGTTTATACCACTTGGAACCTCGATTGTCCGACGTTTCCGTTAATTGCTTAAATAGTGACCATAATGCCCTTATGACCATACAACGAGAATTTTGGAAATGTGAAAGTACAATAATCTTTGTTACTGATTATAAAACATGTCCCTAAATTTTCACATCAGTCGGAGGTCTAGATTAGGAGTTATGCTTAATGACGTAATTATAACGCTTCTTAGTAATTAATCGGCGTCATTAGCGTAAAGCCTATCTAAACCCCATTTTTGACACCAAACCTTTTACCCACTGATGTAATATAATATTTTGGGATTTTTGAAGATTTTTAATTATTTTTAAACTGATCATAAGCTAGGATTATCGCCTTAATTCGGTAAATACCGAATATGCCCTTTTCGGCCATAAAATGAGTTTTACAAATACTTTTGACACCAATCCAATTGCTACTGATTACAAATAATAAATGGAGTATTTTGAACCTGTTGAACTGATCAGAAAACTCAGAATCCTATATTAACCCGTAAATCGCTTAAAACGACATTATACGCGTATTAAACGCATAGTTAGGGTTTAAAACTATTTTGGCATATAAGACTTATAACCAAATGTTATAACCTGTTAAAATAAGTTATTTTACTGATTTATTCAGACCCGGATCACAGAAGATAAATTAATCCCTTTTATAATCTTTAAAATGACCAAAATACCCCTACGGGGCTTAATATGAGATTAAACTCGTTTTGGGCATAATGAAAGATATCCTACTGTTATCACCACATATTTAAGGCATGTTAACTTAGGAAACCTGTTTAGGACTCTTATGGTTACCCGTTACGCTTATTACGCGTTCGGTTCGGTTTATGTAACTAGTTTGCATAAATTAGCCGAAACGGGTCAAACCTTATCGGTTTTATCTCAAAATCCAGAATGTGTTTAGATTACCCTATTATACAAGTCTTCAAACTTGTCGGGTCTAAATCACCTTCTATTCCGGTCTTCGCCTTATCACGCGTTTGAACCGTATCTTCCTTTTGGAAAACTAATCGGTCTAAGTCAAGGCTTAATTAAAGACCCGTTAGGATTCTAATAGGTTATTAAAAACTTTCGTTCCAGATTTAGGAGCCCAGTAAAAGCTATCTGTACTTGCTGATTTGATACGGCTGGGATTGAATTTATATTTAGCTCAGGTAAATACTTTTAACTTATTTTCCCTTATACGGGCTTGGGGTACGGTATATAAAATACCGCTTGGTCGGGCATTCGACCTTAATCGTTTTGGGGGTTAAGTATTATCGAGATGACCGTTTAAATTGTTTTGTTTGCTTAAAGCCTTTGGGGGGTTAATGACCATGTCCCGGATATCCCTGGCATCATTTTACGAAATGGCCACGACCTTAGCACACAGGTGTAGGTGTACACCTGTCAGTGTCTCATATACATAATGTGGTGTGTCTATTGATCTTTAACCCGGCACGAACCGGGCTACTGAACGCATAAGAAACATGTAAATCTTTTACGAGTATTATATTCAAATAATTATCCCAAGTTATAAAATATTATTTGTGCCATGTGCATTCAAATCCATTATTTATTAAACCTTTTCAAAATGAGTCGGTTGATAGTATTTACCAGTGTAAACTGACGTATTTTCCCAAAGAGGCTAAGTGCAGGTACTAATCGGAATGGGCTGGCTACTCCTAGCATCAATAAAGAGTCTCGCAAGCTTAGATGCCTAAAGTCTGTTGAACAATGTTATTTTTATTTTCGATCCGCCTGTGGATCCTTTACTTCCGTTGTAATACTTTGATGTTACACTATTTCGGATTGTAATATATTTATCTTTTGCTTCCGCTGTGCATTTATATATTGTGTTGTTTGACTATGATGATATCAACCACGTCACGATACTCCCCTACCGGGCCCACCGGTAAAGTGTGGAAAAATCGGGGTATGACATCAACAGAATGCTTAATTTCCAATTTATGCATAATTAGCAACGTAGAACCCATACAACCTGTTTGATCATTAATATAACTTGGTAATTAATGTAAGAACATGTCTAAACATGTTCAACCCGACAATTTTCAGTAGAGACCTGGTTCGGAACCGAAAGTCGCATAATTTGACTTTTGCTTTGACTTCCAGTTCTGACCCGTTTAAGCATGTTTTAGAAATGCCTAAGAGCTTTATTTGGACTAAGTTGCATGCTAGTATAACCCACTGTGATTATACACCATGGTTCATTAGTTATCCAATTAATATGTATGATTCCGTTAAATGCTCATATGTTGACCATTATGCCCTTTTCACCATAAAACGTGATTTTTGAAAATGTAAAAGAGTAGAAACCTTAGTTACTGACATATAAACTTGTACCCAAAATTTGACATCAGTTTGAGGTGTAGATTGAGAGTTATGCTCATTAGCGATTTAAGATTGGGAGTTGTGGAAAAACCATTGTCGATTTAAGATCAACAGGTTAAGAAGCTTCGAAGGAAGCATGTGCCTATTTTAAAGGTAAAATGGGATGCCCGTAGAGGTCCCGAATATACGTGGGAGGTTGAGTCCACAATGAAAGAAAAATACCCTTATTTATTTCAGTAAATCTCGAGGTCGAGATTTCTTTTAAGGGGGTGAGGATGTAACACCTCGAAAATTCACGTCCTATAATGTGTTGACACGTGTCATATGATTGAACGTGTGAAAGAAATGTTATAGAAGGATTAAAGTTGACAATCATGGAAAGTATGTAAATATACGGGTTCTAAATGTCAACAGTGAATAAATATATTATACATTAACCCTACATGATGCTCATACCTTCAAACGAATAAATCATGGATCATACGAAGCTAAATATGAAAGAAAGTGAGAGATTACAAACTACAGGGGTTAAATGTGCCAACATGTTTAAGTTATACCTCTGAGTGACCTTTTGACAAACCCGAAGCTTTGTAACGGTTAATTATGCTCACTAGAATGCACGATATAAATTTCATAAAGTTTCGTTATCATATGAGAAAGTTGTGATCAAATTCGTATACGAGGGGTTAAAAGCGTCAACGATAAAGTTTAGGACTTTTCGGGTGACAATAAAGTTAACCGAGGACTAAACAAAATGGGTATATGTCTTGAAGCCCTTAAATGTCAATTTGGAGGGTTCAAAGTGCAAGAAATAAAGTCATAGCAAAGTTTCCAAGAGCCAAGGACCAAAGCGTAAAAATCAGAAAATTGAGATTCTGTGCAGAAGGGTGTCGCGCGACGCGAAGCCCCAGGGGGGGTCTTCGCGTGCCACGAGGGCCTGTCTGGTCCGATTTTCTTGGGTTCTTGTCTGCCTTTGCCATTTTAACCGACTTATGAACGATTTTCCACATCTTGCTTGACCCCTAGGCAACCCCTAAACACTTAGGGACATCTGGAAGTGATCCAAGACCATGGTTAGACTTGTGTGTCAATGATCCATGAGTTCTTGAGCACTATATAAAGGACCAAGGTTGGAACCAAGTTCTTCACACCTTCCTTCAGCTTTCTGATCATTTCTGGAGCTCAAGACTTCTCTCAAGTGATCACTAATCAAGCTTAGGACTTCAGTAAGTATGCTTAACCTTCCTTAGTTAAGTTTTTGCTTAGTTTTAGCTTAAAAGTCAAACCGTCGTAATTAACGGTTGACTTAGCGATTAATCACTAATGGTCCAATGATTAGTCGAATTGAAAGTAGCTATAAGTTGGTAATTATGTGGGTAATAAACCCTTACAAGGGTTCCCCCTGATTCCCACTCTAACTAGGTCAAACGTCGGGTCAAACTTGTTATTAAAAAGTTAACAGGATACTTATTTTCTAATTTATGCATAATTAGCAATGTAGAACACATACAACCTGTTTTATCATTTATATAACTTGGTAATTAGTGTAAGAACATGTCTAAACATGTTCAACCCAACAATCTTCTGTTTAGACCCGGTTCGGGACCGAAAGTCGCAAAACGTTGACTTTTGCTTTGACTTCAGTTCTGACCCGTTTTAGTATGTTTTGGAATTGCCTTAGAGCTTCCTTAGGACCAGGTTACATGCTAGTATAACCCTCTGTGATTATACAACACAGATCATTAGTTATCCAATTAATATGCATGATTCCGTTAATTGCCTATATGTTGACCATTATGCCGTTTTGATTATAAAACGGGATTTTTGAAAATGTAAAAGAGTAGAAACCTTAGTTACTGAAATATAAACTTGTACCCAATGTTTGACATCAGTTTGAGGTCTAGATTAAGAGTTATGCTCATTAGCGTAAATTGAAAGCTTTATGTCAATTTAACGGCGTAATTAGCGTATAGCCTAGTTAAGCCTAATTTTTTATATCAAACTTATTACCCACTGATGTAATATATTATTTTGGGATTTTTGAAGATTTTTAATTAATTTTAGGCTGAGCATAACTTAGAGTCGTAAGCTTAATTCGGTAATTGTCGGTCTTGCCCTTTCGGGCTATAAAATGAGTTTTACATATCTTTTTGACCCCAAACCTTTTGTGTCACGGCCCCCGACCCACCCTGGACGGAATCGGGAGTCGTGAACAGCCCGTGTGGTACCGGTGATTATTTTGAAAACGTTGCAGCGGAAATTTCATCAGGACCGTGAGTTAGGAAAATTATCAGAGTTTAGAAAACACCGGATTTTATTTATTAAATAGATGGGATAAACCCATGTTTTATAATGGTAGCTTTAACAAAATAAATTTTATTACATAAAAACAATATTTCTTAATTTGGTTTAATTAATAAAATAAGTCACTTCTTGAAGTCTTTCAGTGTTGTATCTATCTCTTACTCCAATCTACTGTAATTACCTGAAACGTGTTTTAAAAAGGTTTTGTCAGCAGGAAATACTGGTGAGTTCATTCATTTTGCTAAAACGACACGTTTGTTATAATCTACAGTATTAAGAGCGATTACAATGTCTCTATCTTTTGAATTAACTGACCCAGTTGTCACTTGACCGGACTTGTGACTGTGGACATATCACTTGCTGGGTCCGTTCACCCACAAGTGATAAATAATTAGTAGCTATGTGCACATCCCCCCACATACTGGCAGTAATTTCAGATAACAAAGACTTAATCCCTGTAACTATAACTTTGAAATAAATAAGTTTTTGTAAAGTAATTTGATAAAAAGAGAATGACTCACTTTATAAGCATGCAGTTTTGATTTAACAAGCTTCTTGATTCTACTCCTTCTGATAATTAAGCGTATACTTTATTGTTCTGAATCTTCTGATGATTTAACAACTTGTTGGATTGTATATTTGGGAGTATTCTGATAGTTAAACATATAGTTTTAACAGTATGGAATACGTATTTGTGTAAAACCCAAATCAAACCTTAACGGTAGTCACGAGATTCGAACCTTAACAAAATTCACAAAGTATAGCACTTTGGATTCCGTTTACCGAAATTCACAAAGTACAGCACTTTGGCATTTATTAAATGGTTCCTGAATCAATCGGACAGAACATCGCATCAGCGATTATTGGTTAGAACACTAACGTATAGAGAAAAGAATAGAAGAAATGAACAAAGAAAATGAATTCCTAAGCTTCCTATTTATAGGTAAGAAGTGGGAAATTTCTAGGAAGTTTCCTATAGCTTTTCTAGGAAGTTACCTATATATCTTCTAGGAAGCTTCCTACTTACATATATATCTTCTTACATCTTCCTAGCACCTTCCTTTGATATTATCTATCTTATATATATATATATATATATATTTATTTTTCATGTATATCTATTTAATAAATCTTACTTAGCTTAATTAATCTTGCTTAATCTTAATTAATCGTACTTAGCTTAATTAATTTAGCTTAGCTTAATTAATCTCGCTTAACTATTTAATTAACAGATTAATTAATCTACTCAGCTAACTTAACTGCTAAGTTTATTTAACTAGTAAGTTTACTTAGCTATTAAGTATTCTTGCAGTTCCCTGATTACGAGTTCTAGTTTCTAGACACAATGGAAGTCGTGTTAGTGTATTAACTCAATTCAACTTTAATGACAACTCACGAGATAGAAACCCTCACAACGAATGACAAAGTGCGATACTTAAACATCCATCGAATTCACGACGAATGACAAAGTATAACCCGAGTTTGAGCAGCACTTAAACATCCATCGGATAGTTTCAATCGATCGGACATTGAATCGTAGCAGCGATTAGAGTTATTACCCTAATAACGGGCAAAGTTTCGGGAATTAGAAGGCATAATCCCGAGCTACTATTTACTATAATAAAAGCTGAAGGAAAGGAAAGGAATGAATTGTGGCAGTGATCGAGTTAATACCCTGGATTCGTAGCAGCGTCTCTCTACGTGAAAGTGTGATTTTGAACGAATTGGAGTATAACTCAGTGTAGGAAACGAATTTGAGCGTTGAACGAACACCAGAAATCAAGTGCCAATGCCCTCTATTTATACTGAGAAATTGTCCCTCTCGCGCCACGCGAGAGATCCTTGTGTGCGCGTCGCGTGGCGCGACGGGTTACTTTTAACATCAGGTTGCCGCGTGTATTTGTAGGTTAGCTGAGTCGACGGATCGAGAAAATTCGATTCTGACAGCAAACTGTGATGATAATCGTAAATGGGAAATACCCCCCCCTGAGTTTTAGGGGCCCTGATCCTGATTCCGATTGTTCTGAAATTTTTAGGGTTTGTGCAGGATTACTTGAGTGTCTCAATTAGGGTTTCCTTTTGGCAAATTAAAATAAGAAATAGTATTTTTAATGAGAGTTGTTACATTAGGGTCCAGGTTTATACTTACGGAACGTTTTAGGACATTTTTGTGTGAGTCGTTACATTTTGCTACTGATTTTAAATGATAAATACATTATTTTAAACCTTCTGGAATGATAAAAATATCAGCTTTGTACATAGAACCCGGAAACGGCTTCTAATCGCTTTTTTAAGCGTTTTTAACGCATAGTATGTACTAGAACTATTTTAAACATACAAGGGTTGATACCTACTGATATTTTAGGTAAATTATAATATTTTAACAGTAAGCAAAAGTTGTTAAACTCAGACTTCAGTTTTGAGCTTTTCGGCTTATGTGAAATTACCAAAATACCCCTACGGGGAATAGTTGGTTATAATTGATAAATTTCACATCTATACTATACCATACTGTTATAACTTATTAAATTAAGTATCTTTGCTGATTATATCAGACCTGTAACTCAGGTTAATACTTAGACTCTTTTATAACGTTGTAAATGACCAAACTACCCCTACGGGGCATAGTTTGTGTTTAAATTCGTTTTGGGCATAATGGAAGGTACCCTACTGATATCACAATATATTTGAGGCATATTAACTTAGGAAACCTGGTTAGGACCCTTATGATTACCCGTTACGCCTCTTTCGCGTTCGGTTTATGTAACTAGTTTACATAAATTAGCCGAAACGGGTCAAACCTTATCGGTTTTACCCCAAAATTCAGAATGTGCCTAGATTACCCATATAAGGCAAGTCTTCAAACCTGTCGGGTCTAAAACACATTCTATTCCGGTCTCCGCTTAATCATACGTTTGAACCGTATATTTCCTTAAAACTAACCGGTCTAAGCTTAGGCTTAATTAAAGACCCGTTAGCATTCTAATTGGTTATTTATACCTTCATTCCAGACTAGAGCCTCCCGGTAAATTGTACCTACGCTTACTTAAGTGAATACGGCTGAGTTAATATAATTCTTGTTATTTAAGACAGGAGCTAGCTCAGGTAAATACTCTTAACTTATTTTTCCCTATTACGGGCTTGGGATATGGTAATATAAATACCGCATGGTCAGGTATGGGATTCAAAGACCAATAAGTCGGAAATCCAAATAACCTGTTTTTAATTCGTATTGCTTGACTGAAACATTGGGGATTAATGCGACCGTGTCCTGGATATCCTTGACTCATTAAATGCAATGGCCACGACCTAAGCACGGGGTGTAGGCATACACCTGACAGATGCCATATGTTTATTAATTAACTATACCCAATAAGGGATTCCCAATAAGGGAATAGTGGTGTGTCGGTTAATCTTGAGCCGGCATAGAACCGGGCCCCGTATGTAGAGCAAGTTATGTAAAACTGATAACATGAAATATAGTTTGTCCCAAGTATAAAAGATTAAATTTTGCCTTGTGCATTTTAATCAAAGTGTCAAAACATCTTCGTGCCTTGAGCACCTAAACCAATTTTCATAGACATTTTCAAATGAGTCGGTTAAGTGTATTTACCAGTGAAAACTGACGTATTTTCAAAAGTCTAAGTGACAGGTACAAGTACGTAATAGGCTGGAAGCTGCTCAGGACGTTAATAAGGAATCTTGCAAGTTCTAAGCGTCTAAAGTCTGTTGAACAATATTTATGTTTTAAGATCCGTCTGTGGATCCTTTACTTTCCGTTGTAATACTTGATATTACTTTATATTCGGATTGTAATATATTTATCTTTTGCTTCCGCTGTGCATATTAAATATTGTGTTGTTTGACTATGATGATATCAACTACGTCACGATACTCCCCACCGGGCCCACCGAAATCGGGGTGTGACACTTTTCTACAAATTTGAGTTGTTCATTTACCTCTATGTCCTTAAGAGGTACTACCAGTTATTCATCAGCTAAGCATTTTTTTAGATTATATACATGAAATACATCATGTATTCCTACCATTTCTTCTGGCAGTTGTAGCTGATAGGCTACAGGTCCTATTCTTCTAATAATCTCAAAAGGTCCAACATACATGGGACTTAGCTTTCCTCGTTTGATGAATCTTACTACTCCTTTCCAAGGAGAGACCTTTAACAATACTTTATCTCCTTCTTGAAACTCCAATGGCTTGCGTCGGTTATCGGCATAGCTCTTTTGTCGATCACGTGCTGCTTTCAGTCGTTCCTTGACTTGAATAATCTTGTCAGTTGTTTCCTGCACTATCTCATGTCCAGATAGTTGCTTTTCCCCAATTTCTACCCAACAGACTGGGGTTCGGCACTTTCGTCCATAAAGTGCTTCGAATGGTGCAGCATTGATACTTGTGTGATAACTATTATTATAAGAAAAATCTATTAAAGGTAAGTGATCATCCCAATTACCTCCAAAATCAATTACGCAAGCTCTAAGCATGTCTTCCATCGTCTGAATTGTTCTTTCGCTTTGTCCGTCCGTTTGAGGATGATAAGCTGTGCTTAGCTTTATCTTGGTTCCCATTGCCTTTTGGAAACTTGACCAAAAATGAGAGGTAAATCGACTATCCCTATCAGAAATAATTGATAAAGGTATACCATGCAATGAAACTATTTCATTTACATATAATTTAGCTAGTTGTTCCATACTGAAAGTTTCTTTCATTGGTAGGAAATGAGCTGACTTGGTTAGCCTATCTACAATCACCCAGATTGTATCATTTCCTTTCTTTGTTTTGGGTAATTTAGTAACAAAATCCATTGTTATCAATTCCCATTTCCACACTGGCATTTCTAACTGTTGTAGAAATCCTGAGGGTTTCTGGTGTTCAGCTTTGACTTGAGAACAAGTTAAACATTTAGAAACATAGGTTACTATGTCCTTTTTCATTCATATCCACCAGAAATTCTTCCTTAAATCCTGGTACATTTTATCATTTCCTGGATGCATTGTATACTTAGACTTATGGGCTTCTTCTAATATACGATGACGTAGGTTTCCTAGTTTAGGTATCCACATTCTCTTTTCATGGAATCTCCAAATTCCATCTGTTCCTTGTTCTAATTCTTTTAGCATACCTCTTAATTTTTCAGTATCATCCTTGATTACTGATTCTTGTGCTTCTCTTATCTGTTCATTTAAATCTACTTGTAGATTTAATTTAAGAGAACGTACCCTTTTTGGCTTTTCATGATACTTTCGGTTTAAAGCATATGCCACTACATTTGCTTTTCCTTCATGATACTAGATATCACAATCATAATCACTTAGCATTTCCATCCAGCGTCTCTGTCTCATATTTAATTCTTTTTGCTTGAAAACATACCTTAAACTCTTATGATCAATGAATATGGTAAACTTACTACCATAAAGGTAATGTCTCCAAATCTTAAGAGCAAAAATTATAGCTCCAAATTCTAGATCATGGGTTGAATAATTCTCTTCATGATTCTTAAGTTGTCTAGAAGCGTAAGCTATAACCTTTTGACGTTGCATTAACACACATCCATAACCTAACTTAGAAGCGTTACAATAGACTAAAAAGTCTTCAGTTCCTTCTGGTAACGGTAATAAGGGTGTATGGGTTAATCTATGCTTAAGAATTCTGAATGCTTCTTCTTGTTTTAATCCCCATTCAAACTTAACAGATTTACAGGTTAGCTTAGTTAAGGGAATGGCTATTCTAGAAAAATCTTAAATAAATCTTCTATAATAACCGGCCAATCCTAAGAAACTTCTAACCTCAGTTGGTGACTCAGGGGTTTTCCATTTAGTAATCGCCTCGATCTTTGTGGGATCCACATGAATTCCTTCATGGTTGACTAGGTGTCCGAGAAACTGTACCTGTTCTAACCAAAACTCGCACTTGGAAAATTTAGCATAAAGCTTTTCCTTTCTTAATAAACTTAAAAGTGCGTGCAAATGCTTTACATGATCCTCTTTACTCTTAGAGTAAATTAAAATATCATCTATAAAAACAATTATGAATTTATCCAAATATGGCTTACATATTCGGTTCATCATGTCCATAAATGCGGCTGGGGCATTGGTTAAACCAAATGGCATGACAGTAAATTCATAATGGCCATACCTTGTTCTGAATGCGGTCTTAGGAATGTCCTCTTCCTGTACCTTTAATTGATGATATCCTGTCCTTAAATCGATTTTAGAGAAAAATCGAGCTCCTTGCAGTTGATCAAACAGATCATTGATTCTCGGTAATGGGTACCTGTTCTTAATCGTAACCTTGTTTAATTCACGGTAGTCAATGCACATACGCATTGATCCGTCCTTCTTTTTAACGAATAAAATCGGCGCTCCCCATGGTGACGAACTTGGCTGTATAAATCCTTTTTCTAGCAATTCGTCTAATTGTTTCTTCAATTCTTGCATTTCTGCAGGTGCCAAACGGTAAGGTGCTTTGGCAATCGGTGCCGTTCCTGGTATTAAATGGATTCTGAATTCAACTTCTTTATCTGGAGGTTGCCCTGGCAATTCTTCTGGAAATACATCTGAAAACTGAGATACTACTGGAATATCTTTTAGATCCTTTCCTTTAGTGTTAGTGATTATGGAAATCAAATACACTATAGAACCTTTTCTTATGTAACTTGCAGTTTTCATCACAGAGATGAATTTTGTAGTTCTAGATGGTTTATTTCCTTTAATCGTGATCGTTTTACCTTTTGGTGAATTTACTTGAATTGCCTTTTGATCACATAAAATACTAGCTTTATTGGCCATTAGCCAATCCATTCCTAAAACAACATCGAATCTTGCCAGATTCATGGGATAAAGGTTTGCAATAAATTTCTGATTTAAAATTTCTATTCTTGCTTCCTGCAAGATTTCAGAAATCCTAACAGTTTCTCCATTAGCCGTCTCTACAAGACATTCTTGTGGTAGTTTAGTTAATGATTGGTTAAGAAATTTGCAAAATGATGTATTAATAAAACTTTGGTTTGCACCAGAGTCAAATAATACTTTAGCAAAAACATCATTAACTAAAAACGTACCAGCTATGACATCTGGAATCGCTTCATCTGCAGTCAGAACAAATGCTCTAGCATTTTGAGTATTCTTGTTGTTCGTAGCTGGAGCTAATTTTGGGCAATTAAGCTTGATATGACCTTGTTCTCCGCAGTTGTAACATATCCTGTTGTTAGCTTTCTTCCTGCAGTTTTCTTCCTTGTGTCCCGATATTTTGCAAAAGTTACAGTATATGGATCATCTTCCTGAATGTTTTCTTTTGCAATTCTTACAGTAAGGTGTAGAGGTGGAACCTGTATTTTTCCCACGATTAAAATTTCCAGAACGAAATTCTTGTGTGAGATTTTGGGATAGATTCCTTCTTTGATCCTCTTCTCGGGTGCGGGCTAATTCATCTGTCAAGGTATTTGCTAGTTCTACAGCTTCTTCTATGGTTTGAGGTCTAGCTCCCTTGACTACATGTCTTATTTCTCCAATTAATCCCCAAATATAACGGGAGATTGACACTGGTTCTGGTGAAGCAAGAGTTGGCACTATTCTGGCATATTCGAAGAATATTTTAGTGTATCCCTTACTATCCACACCAGTCATTCTAAGGTTTAGGAATTTGTTTGCTATCTGTTCCTTCTCATTAGGAGGGCAGAATTTCCTTTCTACCATATTTCTAAATTCTTCCCATTCCATATGGTAAACCTTATCACTTCCTCTTGATTGGAGGATAGTGTTCCACCATTCTAGTGCTGAATTCTTAAACAGATTAGAAGCAAACAATATCTTATCTTCTTCAGCACACTTGCTTATTCTTAAGACTGCCTCAGTCTTCTCTATCCAGCGTAGGGTTGCAATGGCCCCTTCGTTGCCCGAGAATTCCATTGGTTTACAAGACCAGAATTCTTTATAAGAACAACCGTAAGACACGGTTCTTCTCCTTTTGGGAACAGGCATTTGAAGTACAGGTCCATTGTTTACACTGTTTTCGGGTTCAGTTGGTCGCTTACTGCTATGTTTACTTTTATTATTCGCTTCTTGAATCGTTTGAATAATAAATGGCATGGCATCTATGATTCCTTGTGCCACTATATGTTGAACAGCACTATTGTCCATTTGGTTTCCACTGTTATTGATACTCGGATTCTCATTAACCACGTTAATGTTACTCTGGTTATCGTTATTCAGATTTCCTTGATTTCCTTCGTCGGCCATCTGAATTTTAAACATTTACCCCATATTAATATCACAAAATAATATTTAATATAGTCAATCACATGACACGCATTTTTGCCAAAAGCGTCGATTATTGCGACTTTTACTCTATTTCCATATACTATTATGCATCTATTATACACTAGTACTGAAATAAAAATTACAATACCAACAGAAATAGAATCACACTAATAGTAATAGGCATCCGTACACACATATTTTATTTTATTATTATTATTATTACTATTACCGTTTTACCAACACATTCATGGATATGGATTCATCCAAAAATCCATATTGCGTTCATCGTATTTCCATACGAGACGCTCTCCCACCTGTCGCATTCTCTCACTGCTTTCTATAATATCTTCCCCAAAAGTCCTAAGTTCTTGGACGTTTTCTGCACTCATTGGGGGTGCAGGTTCTAGGACTGGGTTCGGAATCTGGGGTGCGGGTTCCTGATATGGGGGTGAAAGTGCCTGAAATCGGTAAGGATCTTCTAAGATCTCCCTAATATATTCATCGTGGTAATAGGGATCTAAAGGGTCCATACCTGGGTAGGCTCCTATGTTCTGTATGGTTGTGTCTTCATGTATTGGGTAACGTTGCACAAAGTCCCTATTATCGTCCCACCAGGGGTCGTAATTTGGGTCTAGGGGGTTTGATGCAGGTACCCTAGGGATTTCTTCTGGGTTGAAGTCATGCATCTCCACTTGGTTTTCAGGGTTTTCTATTTCCATGGGTTGGTCTGGGATTGGTGGTTGTGGGGCTACTAGTTGTTCCAGACTTGGGTCAGCAGCAGTTGTAGCTAGGATATGGAAATTAGCTAGGCTTCTATTAAGCATATCCTGTGTATGGGCATCTGTCTTTCGCTTAACGGCTGCTAAGGCTCTTTGCTGTTGCAACTTTCGCATTCTTTTCCTACGTGCAAAGGCTTCCTTACTGAACCATCCTTGTTTCTTATGAGGGAATGGCTCTTCAGACTGAGCTTTAAAGGCAAACATCCCTTCTTCCTGATCAGCAGAATACCCAGAAAGGGCAGACTGTGAAGAGGTACCTTCACTCCTAGGTGAATCAGATAACTGACGACACATGTCTGAGGGTCCTTGATCACTCATACTGTAAACAAATAAATAGTTAAATAACATATAACAAATAATTACAGTTATGCACGTATTTCCGTAATTTATTTCCTAACACAAAATTTAGAATTTAAGTGTCAGCAGAACACTTCTTTGGCTCAGACCAGTGGCTAGGCTCTGATACCACCTTCTGTCACAACCCCCGATCCCTTATCTGTCCCAGGAACGGGCGGACGCGAACTTAGAGTTTCGGTGGTATCAGCTTGTTAATTTTGGCAGCGGAAATTTTATCAGGACCGTAGTTAGGAAATGTTTATCAGAGTAAAACCACCATATTTGATATTAATAATCACATGGGTAAAACCCAAGTTTCTTATTACAATACTTTTATAGGAATAAATCCTATTTTATTGAATTTAAAACATCGTCTTTTAGGTAACTTTTATAGCCACATTTTTCCCAAGACTTCAGTGCTCTCCAGCTGGCTTTTTACTAATTGGCTGTCACATTTTGTTACCTGAAACGCCTTTTAAAAACATTTGTCAGTGGAAAATACTGGTGAGTGAATCCCAGTTTAATCAAGAAACATTTTATCAATTAAAACAGTATTGAGAGCGATCACATTGTTTATTTCTACACAATTACTCATTCAGTACTGTCAATCCTGACTTGTGGGTCATATTACACATTGGCTAACTCGTTGTCTAATGGTAACGTACTGTCATCCCCGACTCACTACTCGCAGTAGTAAATTTTGTATACAAAACCCCCAACATACCGACAGTAATTGAAGAACTACAAAGACTCAATCACCGCTTAATTACATTGTAAAACAATTAAGGTTTCGTAAAACATTCCAAAAAGGTTAACAAAAAGAGGATAAACTCACATTGCTATCTTAGACTTCGCGTAAGGGTTTCCTAGAAATAATCTATAATTTATACAAATGTACATAGGTTAGTATCATAACCCTTTGAAGATATTAATAATACCCTCCCTGAGACGGTATTCCAACAACTACGTCGGGCAGAACCACGAAAATTGTTACGGAACCCTAAATCAATCGGGCAGCGTATCTATTATGAAACTGGGGTTATAATACTTACAACGGAGTAGAACCTTGCTAATTAGGGTGTATTATACTTGAAAATTATGCCTATAATGTGAGAATTCGAGATACAGAAAAGAAAATGAACGAGTTGAAATGAAATCCGATGGCCTGCTTATATAGTGCTGATATCTCGTCCTCTCGCAGCCCGCGTAAAACAAAGACAGGGCTTACGCGGCCCGCGTCGTAGCCCGGGTAGGGTTTAGGTGATCCGGGTCATCGCCTAGACTCGCCACGATGTCGACACGTGTCAGCCTCTGGTGTCTCTGCGTTGTTGATCTCACGTGGCCCGCGTAACTGTTAAGGTAAGCTTACGCGACCCGTCTTAACTTAAGAAATCAACGATATCAGGTTTCAACCCTGATACCGCCCGCGTAAGGTTGGGGTGGGTCCTACGCGGCCCGCCTCAACTTAATAATCAAATTTTAAATGTTATAACCTATTTCGGGCTCGGTTTTCACGTATGGGGTGTATTATAAGGCATATTGAGACATTTTAAAATATAATAGGGTGTCGGAAATATTCAAGAGTGTCGGTTTTACTGAGGGTTGTTACAGATAGATGCCCACACCCAGGATATGCTTAATAGGGGTTTAGCAAATTTTCATATCCTAGCAACCACAGCTGCCGATCCTAATCTGGAGCAACTTGTAGCACCCCAGCCTTTACCACTGTTTCCCACCCAGCCAATGGAAATAGAAAACAACCCTGAAAATCAAGTCCAAATGCATGACTTCGACCAAATGGAAATACCTAGGGTACCAGCACCCAATCCCTTAGACCCAAAGTACGATCCGTGGTTAGATGATAATAGGGACTATGTGCAGCATTACCCGATACCCGAAGACATGCCCATGCCGAATCTAGCAGCTTACCCAGGTTTGGACCCTTTAGATCCCTATTACGATAGCGATCAATACATTAGAGAAATTCTAGAGAATCCATACCCGTACCAGGCACCCACACCCCCGTACCCAGACCCAATACCAGCACCTGCACCCCCAATGAGTGCAGAAAATGTGCAAGAGCTCCGAACTTTCGGAGAAGAGATTTTAGAAAGTAGCGAGATAATGAGGCAGGTAGGAGAACGACTCGTCTGGAAGTATGACGAGCGTAATATGGATTTCTGGATGAATCCATATCCGTGAAGGTGATGGTGGAGGTAGTAATAATAATATAATAATATATAATATGTGTGTATGAAAAAAAATCATAGCTACAGATGCCTACTAGTAGTGTAAATTTTTATTTCAGTTGTATTGTAATTTTAAATTCCAGTTCCAGTGTGTATTAGATGCATAATATAAGAAAATGTAAGTCGCAATGTTCGACGTTTTTGATCAATATGCGTGTCGTATGATTGGTTGTATTAAATATTATTTTGTAATATTAATACGTGGAAATTGTTTATAATTTAGATGGCTGATCCAGTGAATCATGAGAATCTGGATAATAACTAGGAAAACTAGAATGACGATAACCTGAATAATGATAACCTGAACAATGATAACAATAGAAACCATGGAAACCAAGTGGATAACAGTTCCATCCAACACATAGTGGCACAAGGGATTATAGATGCAATGCTATTTATTATCCAAACAGTTAGGGAAGCGGAAAATAAAAGTAACCATAGCAGTAAACGACCAACTGAACCTGAACACAGCGTAAACAATGGACCCATACTTCAAGTGCTCATTCCCAAAAGAAGAAGAACCATACCTAATGGTTGTTCTTATAAGGAATTCTGGTCTTGTAAACCAATGGAATTCTCAGGCAATGAAGGGGCCGTTGCAGCCTTACGCTGGATAGAAAAGACTGAGGCAGTCTTGAAAATAAGCAAGTGTACAGAAGAGGATAAAATAATGTTTGATTCCAATTTGTTTAAGAATTCAGCCTTAGAATGGTGGAACACTATCCTCCAGTCTAGGGGAAGTGACAGGGTTTACAATATGGAAAAGGAGGAATTTAAGGACATGGTAGAAAGAAAATTCTGCCCTCCCAATGAAAAGGAACAAATAGCAAATAAATTCCTAAACCTTAGGATGACTGGATTGGATAGTAAGGGGTACACTACGTTATTCTTTGAATATGCTAGAATAGTGTCAACCCTTGCATCACCCGAACCAGTATTAATCTCCCGTTACATCTGGGGATTAATCAGTGAGATAAGGCATGTAGTCAAGGCGGCTAGACCTCAAACTATAGAAGAAGTTGTAGAACTAGCAAATACCTTGACAGATGAGTTAGTGCGTACACGAGAAGAAGACCAGAGGAGAAACCTAGCTCAAAGTCTTACTCATAAATTTCGTTACGGTAATTCCAACCATGGGAAAAATGTAGGTTCTACCTCGGCACCCTACTGCAAGACCTGTAAAAAGAAGCATTCGGGAAAATGCTTCACTTACTGCAATTACTACAAGATACCAGGACACAAGGAGGAAGACTGCAGAAGGAAACCAAATAATGGAATGTGCTTCAATTGTGGAGAGAAGGGTCACATCAAGCCCAACTGTCCGAAACTAGCTCCAGCCATGAACAACAAGAACACTAAAAATGCTAGAGCATTTGTCCTGACTACAGATGAAACCAAGATGATTCCGGATGTGATAGCCGGTATGTTTTTAGTTAATGATGTTTTTGCTAAAGTATTATTTGACTCTGGTGCGAACCAAAGTTTTATTAATACTTCGTTTTGCAAACTTCTCAATCAACCATTAACTAAACTCCCACAAGAATGTTTAGTAGAAACAGCGAATGGGGGAACCGTTAGGATTTCTGAAATCTTGCAGGGAGCAAAAATAGAAATTTCAAACCATAAGTTTATTGCAAACCTTTACCCAATGAATCTGGCAGGATTTGATATTGTATTAGGAATGGATTGGTTAATAGCCAATAAAGCCAGTATTTTATGTGATCAAAAGTCAATCCAAGTAAATTCACCAAAAGGTGAAAATATCACAATTAAAGGAGATAAACCATCTAGATCCACAAAATTCATCTCTGTGATGAAAACAGCAAGTTATATAAGAAAATGATCATTAGTGTATTTGATTTCTATAATCACTAACACTAAAGGAAAAGAACTAAAAGATATTCCAGTAGTATCTCAGTTTTCAGATGTATTTCCGGAAGAGTTACCAGGACTACCACCCGACAGGGAAGTTGAATTCAGAATCCACATACTACCAGGAACAGCACCAATTGCCAAAGCACCTTACCGTTTGGCACCCGCAGAAATGCAGGAACTAAAGAATCAGTTAGACGAATTGTTGCAGAAAGGATTCATACAGCCAAGTTCATCGCCATGGGGAACACCGATTTTATTCGTTAAGAAGAAGGACGGATCGATGCGTATGTGCATTGATTACCGTGAATTGAACAAAGTCACGATTAAGAATCGGTACCCATTACCAAGAATCGATGATCTGTTCGATCAATTGCAAGGAGCTCGATTTTTCTCTAAAATTGATTTACGCTCAGGATATCATCAATTAAAGGTACAGGAAGAGGACATTCCTAAGACCACTTTTAGAACAAGGTATGGCCATTATGAATTTACTGTCATGCCATTTGGTTTAACCAATGCCCCAGCTGCATTTATGGACATGATGAACCGAATATGTAAGCCATATTTGGATAAATTCATAATTGTCTTTATAGATGATATTCTCATTTATTCTAAGAGTAAAAAGGAACACGCAGAGCATTTACATGCACTTCTAAGTTTATTAAGTAAAGAAAAGCTTTATGCTAAATTTTCGAAGTGCGAGTTTTGGTTTGAACAGGTACAATTTCTTGGACACCTAGTCAATCATGAAGGAATTCATGTGGATCCCACCAAAATCGAGGCAATTACTAAATGGAAAACCCCTGAGTCACCAACCGAGGTTAGAAGTTTCTTAGGACTGGCCGGTTATTATAGAAGATTCATTCAAGATTTTTCTAGAATAGCCATTCCCTTAACTAAGTTAACCTGTAAATCCATTAAGTTTGAATGGGGACCAAAACAGGAAGAAGCATTTAGAATCCTTAAGCAAAGACTAACCAATGCCCCATACTAGCGTTACCAGAGGGAACCGAAGACTTTACAATCTATTGTGACGCTTCTAAATTAGGTTATGGATGTGTGTTGATGCAACGTCAAAAGGTTATAGCATATGCATCTAGACAACTTAAGAATCATGAAGAGAACTATTCAACCCATGATTTGGAATTAAGAGCTATAATTTTTGTCCTGAAAATTTGGAGACATTACCTTTATGGTAGTAAGTTTACCATTTTGACAGATCATAAGAGTTTAAGATTTGTTTTCGGGCAAAAGGAATTGAACATGAGGCAAAGACGTTGGATGGAGATACTTAGTGATTATGATTGTAATATCCAGTATCATGCAGAAAAAGCCAATGTTGTGGCTGATGCTTTAAGTCGAAAGTATCACAAAAAGCCAATAAGAGTACGTTCTCTTAAATTAAATCTACAAGTAGATTTAAATGAACAAATTAGAAAAGCACAAGAATCAGTAATCAAGAATGATACTGAAAAGTTAAAAGGAATGATTAAGGAATTAGAACAAAGAACAGATGGAATTTGGAGATTCCATAAGAAAAGAATGTGGATACCTAAATTAGGAAACCTACGTCACCGTATATTAGAAGAAGCCCATAAGTCTAAGTATACGATGCATCCTGGAAGTGATAAGATGTACCAGGATTTAAGAAAGAATTTTTGGTGGATAGGAATGAAAAAGGATATAGCAGCTTATGTTTCTAAATGTTTAACATGTTCACAAGTTAAAGCTGAACATCAGAAACCCTCAGGTTTATTGCAGCAGTTAGAGATACCAGTGTGGAAATGGGAATTGATAACAATGGATTTTGTTACCAAGTTACCCAAAACACGAAAAGGCAATGATACAATCTGGGTTATTATAGACAGGCTAACCAAGTCAGCTCATTTTCTACCAATGAAGGAAACTTTCAGTATGGAACAATTAGCTAAATTGTATGTAAATGAAATAGTTTCATTGCATGGAATTCCTTTATCAATTGTTTCTGACAGAGATAGCCGTTTTACCTCTCATTTTTTGACAAGTCTCCAAAAAGCCATGGGAACCAAGTTAAATCTAAGCACAGCTTATCATCCTCAAACGGACGGACAAAGCGAAAGGACAATTCAAACAATGGAGGACATGCTTAGAGCTTGTGTAATTGATTTCGGAGGTAATTGGGACGATCACTTACCATTAATAGAGTTTTCTTATAATAACAGTTATCACACAAGTATCAATGTTGCAACATTCGAAGCACTTTATGGACGAAAGTGCCGAACCCCAGTCTGTTGGGCAGAAATTGGGGAAAAGCAACTGTCTGGACCTGAGATAGTACAGGAAACGACCGACAAGATCATGCAAGTCAAGGAACGACTAAAAACAGCATGTGATCGACAAAAGAGTTATGCTGATAACAGGCGAAAGCCATTGGAATTTCAAGTAGGAGACAAGGTGTTATTGAAAGCCTCTCCTTGGAAATGAGTAGTCAGATTCATCAAAAGGGGAAAGCTAAGTCCCAGGTATGTTGGACCTTTTAAGATTATTAGAAGAATAGGACCTGTAGCCTATCAGCTACAACTGCCAGAGGAAATGGCAGGAATACATGACGTGTTTCATGTATCTAATCTTAAGAAATGCTTAATTGATGAATCATTATTAGTACCTCTTAAGGACATAGAGGTAAATGAAAAGCTCAAGTTTGTGGAAAGGCCATTACAAATTGAAGACAGAAAAGAAAAGAATCTCAAACACAAGAGATTGGTTCCAGTTAAAGTAAAATGAGAATCCAAAAGAGGACCAGAGTACACATGGGAACTTGAATCAGAAATGCAAAGAAAATACCCACACCTGTTCTAGTAGATCTCGAGGACGAGTTCTAAAACAAGGTGGGGAGGATATAACAACCCTCCAAAATAAATTTCGACACCCTAAAATATATTAAAATATCCTAATATGTCTTAAAATACACCCCATATACGAAAACGGACCCCGAATACCTTTATTTTTATAAAAATTAAACAAAAACAAGAAAAATGGGTCTCTCGCGGGGCGCGTAAGCCACCCCCTTTACCTACGCGGGCCGCGACAGCTCTAATCTCAGGCGAACCCCCAGGCCGCCACGTGTCGGACTCGTGTTGAGGCTACGTGTCGACGCAGCAAGGCTACGACCTAGTCTACAAGCCCTCACGGGCCGCGTAGACATTGGCTACATCTTACGCGGGGCGCGACAAAACCAAAATCAGCTCCTATATAATGGGAGCTCAGGCCTTCAGTTTCAATTCGCACCACGAACAACTTTCTCTCTCAATTTCTGATAGTAGGCATAATTCTCGGGTATAATACCCCCTAATTAACGAAGTTCTGCTCCGTTGTAAGTACCATAACCCCGGTTACGTATTAGATACGCTGCCCGATTGATCCAGGGTTCCGTAACGGCTGCCGTGGTTCTGCCCGACGTAGTCGTTGGAATACCGTCTCGAGGAGGGTATTACTAATGTAAATATTGGGTTATTGTACTAACACACGTGCATTTGTGTAATTTATAGATTATCACCAGGAAAACCCTACAGGAAAACCTAAGACAGCAATGTGAGTAATCTCTTTTTTTACAAATTGTTTTTACAAAACCTCACATAATTAATAATACATTAAACAGTGATTGAGTATTTGTATTCTACAATTATCGTCGGTATGTTGGGGTTTTGTATACAAAATTTGTTACTACCTTGCGAGGAGTAGCATGACCACAAGTCAGGTTGACAGTACCGTGAGTGGCAATTAAGTAGATGGAAACAAATGTAATTGCGCGACCACCCTCAATACTGTACAATTGTTTTTATTAAACTTGATTAAACTGGGATTCACTCACCAGTATTTCCCACTGACAAATGTTTTTAAACGCGTTTCAGGTAACAAAATGTGAAAGCCAAATAGAAGCCAGCTGAACAGCATTGAAGGCTTGAGAAAGTGGCTATATACTTACCTAAAAATAAATAGATGTTTTTATTAAATGAAATAGGGTTTATCCCTATGAAAATGTGTGTACTTGAAACTTGGGTTTTTCCCATGTATTTAATATATGAAAAGCGTGGTATTTTACTCTGATAAAATATTTCATAACTACGGTCCTGTTGTAAATTCCGCTGCCAAATTGACAAACCCAGATACCACCAAAACTGGCTGCGGCCGCCCGTTCCCGGGTAATTAGGGGACGGGGGTTGCGACACCACCTGAGAATCTAATCGGTAAAATGTAGGGACTTTCAAGATAGAGTTTTCGTTTAGTCCCAGTGTACTATCCACCGCCAGTGGATAATATGTTTCAGTGGTTCACAAGGAACGCGCGCGTAGCCCCAAACAGGGCCACCGTAAAAAGTGTTGTTCCAACTAGGAACGCATGCTTTTGGAAAATGATTGTGAACTCACCTTAGTTTGCTTGGTAGTAAACTTGAAAGGTAATCAGGAATGTCAATCTCTTCCTGATAGGTTTACCGTTTCAATTAGTTTAATTTATGAATTCCTATACGTAGTCTAACAGGTAGTCACCGAATCACGATGTTATGCAATTACACGTTTAGGTAAGTTAGAGTAGGTGATGTGCGTAAAGTGTGATATGGATTTAAGTATATTTTAAGCCCTTTTTACACGTTAGTCAAGTTTTAAATTTATAAAACACGATATTTTACTAACACCAAACACACATATGGGCAAGTGCACCCATCGTGAGCATAGTATAGTGTTGGCAAGATACCGAGGTTGTCCAAGGACACAAGAGCTTTTAGTACCGATTTATCCTCAACGTCTAATCAAATCAAAAGTTTAGAAAAAGGTTTTAAACTAAAAAAATAAAAACTAACTAAAATGCTGAAAAATAAAATTAAAAGAAAAAAACAGATAGACAAGATGAATCACTTGGCTCCGACTCGTGTTTAGTGTAACCTTTGATTATTTCCGCACTTTTGCACTTTTTAAGAGATTATCTTAGTTATTGTAGTAGGCCTCTCTTTTGAAGGTGACGTTACCCTCAACCCAGTAGTTTGAGTCAGCAAGGATACAATCCTAAAGGGTCGGATTATTGAAAGATAATTAATTAAGTTATTAATGCATATTATGGTAGGCCCCTCTTTTGAAGGTGACGTTACCCTCGGCTAAGTAGTCTGAGTCAGCAGGGATACAGTCCTAAGTAGCCGGGTTAAAGTATTAATAGTAGCTTACATATGAGGGGATCAAAGAGTTTGGACCCCCGCCATCCAATACCGGTGGGTATTGAAGGAGGTCCTACTAAATTTGACCCAGGTCCTTACAGGATCTATACACTGAACAATGCAAGATTCTTACCAAACCGTTCTCTTAACCCCCGACCAGGTAGCCAACATACCTCCATATAGACCGTGGAGATATGAATGGTGAAAATCTTTTATTTTATATAGACAGTAAAATAATGCCAAGACACCACGGACAAACGATAAGGAAGAATCACCTTCAACATAAGAAACTAGTTATTAAAGTCATTAATACATAACCAAGTAAAAAGTACGAAAAGATTAAAAATAAAAAGTATTACACTAGACACTTGTCTTCACCAAGTGATGTAAGAGACTTAGGCAAACATGGCCTTGATTGTCAAGAACTCTTACGATCAATCTTGGATCCCGAGACGACTCACACACTTTATGATGGACAATGGATGATGGTGGTGGATGATGGTGTTGTGATGGTGGTGGGTGGTGGATGAAGTGTGAGAGAGGTGGTGTGCCAATGGATGGTTTGCAAATGAGCCAAGCACCCCTATTTATAGCCTGAATAGTAGCTCGGGCATGACCCCGTGTCCATTGGGCACGGCCCCGTGTCCATCCTCTTCTCTGTCTTCATTAATTGCAGTTTGTCTGCATTAGTTGACCACGCCCCCGTGTCCGTTGGGCACGCCCCCGTGTGCAGAAGCATATCTGTACTATCAAGATTTGCCTGGATTCTGCGAATCTTATAGTTGACCACGGCCCCGTGTCTGCTGAGCACGGCCCCGTGGTGGGCGATAGAAGCTTCTATAGCTTTGTCTTTTATGCTGGCACTTGGGCACGCCCCCGTGTTCACCAAGCACGGGGCGTGTTCAGCCTTCTGTTCTTTTGTTTTGCTTGGGAAGATGCTGTCGGGGAGGTCGGGCATGCCACGTTTGTTCATTTTCTTGTATTTATGTTAGATTTAGCTGCCTTTTTTGCTTCTTTTGTTAATTTGAGCTCATTTAATCCTGAAAATACAAAAGGAAGACAAAAACACACTTTTTCCAACATTAGTACTAAAAAATGTTAGTTTTATGCCACAATTGATGTAATTTATATGTTGCATTTTGCACACATCAGTAGGTGATCGTCTAATTGCATATAACACATTCATAGACACCCGTTAACGGTTCTAATAGCATATAACACTTTGTTGCAACATATAAGCATATTTAAAACGTTCACAAACACTTTCAGCTCATTGCAGTTCCATGTCGGTTTTTAGGCAGTTTCCCGGAATTTATTTAAAATACTAAACGAACTTAGAATATTACGATATTTTAAGAAAACATGCTATTTAGTCCTCTAATATTAGTGTATTTTTATAATGACCTGAATCTTTACAGAAAAATCACTAAAAATAATTCTTTACACCTAGGTCTGATTTATAACTTTCTGATTACTGTTTACGCCAAAAATGATTTAAAAATCCTCATTTGTTCTTTTTACGAAATTCTAGTTGGAGATTTCTGGAATCACCTGGAAGTACTTACAGTAAAAATTTCATATCATAAATCAATTCCTACATTGAGTTATGACATTCGTAATGAGCTACAAATTCTGACAAACAATGCAGCGTAGACCTTTGACACGTAATAAATCATTTAAAATACCAAACGATGTCGAAAAAATGCGTTTCCAGTTGGGTTTGAAAGATATTTCCTAGAAGTTCATCATAGACTCAAGAAACATCAGTTTTCGATAAAATTTGACCCATTTACAGCTGATTAAAGTCAGCTGTAACTTTCTGGACAGCTTCTGATTAGTTACCCGAACCACACAAGCGACTATCTAAGGAACCCAATGACCTAAAATCATCAATCACAGCAGATTGTTATCCTATTCTAGGTCATGTATCAGTAAGTTCATTAAAACCATCAAGATTTATATCAAGATCATGCAAAGAAACGAAACCCTAACGACTAACCGAACCCACAATCAATCATAACACCAACAACAATGTTTTTTAGCAACCCTATCATACAAGTATCATCATAGAACATCCAAATCATTACGAATCAGAAAAACACAGCCAAGATATAAGAGGTTTACTACCGGAAACATATATGAACTAAAAGAACTATAACTAAAGCTCAAGATGTGATTACCTAACGATAACGAGGGTTCGATTTAACCAAGAAACCGAAGGTTTGAAGCCTTGCTGCTCTTGATCATGATCGACAGTGGAGAAGAGGAGAGGGATCACAGGTTAAGGGTTTAGGGTTGTGAGGAATTAAATGATTAACTTTCTCGTTACGGTAATGTTAATAACAATAAAATGATGATACGTGTAACTAATAAAACATACGTTTTATTTTTACATGATAGGGGTATGTTATTTTCCAGCTCCTAACACAACATTGTTTGAGCAGTGGCGGATCAAAGAATTTTTTTCGGGGGTTCCTTTTGCTAGATTTTCACTATTTTTTTTCCAACTCATACAAGGTTTACATTACCAAACCAAGGGGTTTCCTAGGAATCCAGGATCCGCCAGTATGTTTGAGCAATGTCATTGTGTGGAGAATACATATAAAAAAATAAGTGTAAAATTACTTTTAAGGAAAAGATGCCTATTGTTATATGTTTCCGTCAACTGGTGTTGTAGTTGAGTTACTATTATATAAATTTTGATATCTATTAATCTCCTGAAATTGGTAAAAAGGTATTATAAAGCGAAACGATAAAAAAAATAAAGTGAAATGGTCTACATAAATTTAAAACGGTATTTTACACTAGATATTTAGATTTATACATTTTTATTTTAATTAAGTGGTTTTTAATAAATCGAAAACAATATTTATAAATTTATGTCTGTTTGATTCTTTAATTCTAAGATTTACATCATTAATTTACAACATTTCTTTTATCTTATAATAGTATTTTAATAAATATGATCTATATTCACAACATTTCTATAATAGTATTTTAATAAATTAGATCCATATTCACCAACGATTTAATTGATCATTTATGGGAAAACTAGGTTATAACCCCGTGTATTACATGGGTCGAATAAATGAATCTATATATTAAATAATAAAATAATATATCTTTAAAAACCTCTTTTATTGCACGGGTTGAATAAATATAATTTTATATATTAAATAATAAAAAGTTATATCTATAAGAACCATATTGTACGGGTTGAATAAATATAATTTTATATACCAAATAAAAAAATTATATCTTTAAAACCGCTTGTTTTACACGAGTTGAACAAATGTAATATTGTTTACCAGATAATAAAATAATACATCTTTAAGAAACCTCATTTATTACACGGGTTGAATAAAAGTAATTTTATATACCAAATAATAAAAAAATGACATCTTTAAAAATATGTGTATTACACGGGTTGAATAAATATAATTTCCTTTACTAAATAATAAAAAATATATATCCTTAAAAAACCCCGTGTATTGTACGAATTGAATAAATCTAATTTTATATATCAAACAATAAAAAATTATATCTTAAAAAACCTCATCTATTACATGGGTCGAATAAATGTAATTTTGTATAGTAAATAATAAAAAAGCTAATGTTTACAATGAATGATAGGTGTTAAACATTAATGTTTTATTATATAGTATAGTATAAATATATATTTATATTGATATAAATAGATTATTATATTGTAGTAAAATTTGTTAACAAAGTTTCAATAAATTTAACCCTTTATTTAAAACTTGTAAATGTAACGAAGTCTCAATAAATTTAACCATTTATTTAAAACTTGTAAATGTAGAAATGATAAATAATATTAGTTAATTTTATTTTAAGTTTCGTAAAATTTATTTGATACCAAACTAAACAAAACGTTCAAATATATAGTTAATATCAAGAGTAAATTACGATTTTGGCCCATGTGGTGATATCACTTTTACCCTTTTAGCCAAAAAACGAATATTTTAACATCTGAGCCCACAACGTCTTTTTTTCTAACCCTTTTGGCCCCTACCAAAAGGGTTAGAAAAAAAGACGTTGGGGTCCAAAAGGGTTAGAAAAAAAAAACGTTTAGGGCTCAGATGTTAAAAAATTCCTTTTTGGGTGAAAAGGGTAAAAGTGATATAACCACAGGGGCCAAAATCGTAATTTACTCTTAATATCAAATTAGATAACTAAGTTTGAAATTTGAAGTAAATAGATAAATATAAAAGTAATAATTAAACTAAATAATATTTAGTAGAAGGATTATCTATAATTAATTAGAATAGATTAAACTAAAATTATAATTATCCGTAATACATGGCCTAATATGATGACAAATGTTCTTAAAGTGGTTTCTTTTATTATATGTATAGACTAGATCTCTAATGCTTAATGCACATGTAATGTTTTTTTGTATGTAGGGGCAATTTTAACTTTCTTGTTTAATGATATATTTGATTTTGATAATTCAATATGAAACTAAAATAATTAAAACTTTAAGGAGTCTAATAATACATGTTAACATCTTATTATTAAAAATGTAATATGTGGTTATAACTTATAAAATTTATATGTTGAAAGGTATTGTTTAACTCTTACATTTAATAATATTTAAAAATATTATGTAAGATACGGTATAATCATGTATACATGTTTATTTATATTATTTACATCTATAAATTTGATAATTCTTTTCTAAAAAAGTAATCGATCACAACTTTAAAATCAACGAGGGGTAATCAAAATCATATCAGAATTCTGCTGTCGCTGACTCAACAGCCAAATTTCTTTAAATTCTCCAGCCCCACGTATTCTTAAAGGTTATTTTAGAAAGAAGGGCCTCAAGTATTTATAGTTTAAGCTATGATCCTTGCATTTATAGCAATTACAAATGACAATTTTTTTTGAACGACAAATTTAGATCACTGACGGATCACTGGACTATCATCGTGCCACCAGCGGAACGTGATCATATCCATCTCCACTAGGTAAACAAATTCAGGAGGAAACCCGATAAATACGGGAAAAACCCTCTTGTGAGAATCGAACCCAGGACCTAATGGTCCCTAAGCTTTATCCTAGCGGCGAAGCTTGAGATTCCGACCGGGGGGAGGGGGTCGGAAACGTATATACCCAAAAATTTCTATAGAACCGGGGGGTCGAAAACGTATATACCCATATGTTTCTATATGAAAGCTACATACATAGCACTACTAATCGAAAAGTTTGAGGGATATCGGTAATTTTAATATCATGCTATATTATATATATATATAGCAATTTAACACTAACAATTAAGTATACTCTCCTACCATTAACAAATTAACCTTCTGCAACCTGCAAAACATTAACAATTATAGCAAGTATGAACTGACTAAGACTTAAAACACTAACAACCAAGAATTAAACACTAATAATAGCAATAAGAAGAAACACGAATAGTAGAACTAAGAAGAAATATATTGATATCGAGAAAATTGGTGTTATATCGGTCAATATCATCGATATTATCGCCATCGGTACCGATATTCTTACCAATATTTTGCAGCGATCTCACTAGGGGTTTGGTAACCGATATATCATTGATATATCGGTGATATATATCAGGATATTAACTACATAGATCCGGTTTAACATGTAATCTTTCCCGTTTAATCATCTTGAAAAGTGAAATTCTTCTAATAGATAAAGGGTGAGATATACCATGTCATAAAGACTTGAGGGGGTTCAACTACAATATCCAAAAAGTGAAAGCTTTATCTAATGGTGGGTCATTACAAAACCTGAAAAAGATTCTATTAGATTAGATAGCGATTAAGACAGTCAAAAATAGACACACAAAACTAGGGTTAGATGAATACAATAATAGAGATCATGCGTGTAACCAATGATCTCTTGGCCTAGTGGTTAAGGGGGAGGTGGGAAGCTTTGCTTCTCTTGGAGGTCCTTGGTTCAAGTCGGCAAGGGGGTTTTAATACTAACTTGGTGATACTAACATACTAACTAACTACTAACCCGGTTAGCGATATCCTAACCGTATGCCGTTCAAAAAAAAAAAAAAAAAAAAAGAGATCATGCGTGTGTATATGTTATATGTATATTTTAAATGCATATAACTACTGAAAATGAAAGCATTGCCGCTAAATTCGGAAGAAAAAGTGTTGAACCAACAACAACAGCACCAGCAGCAGCACACAATTCAATCAATCCAATTCAATTTCATACAAAGATACGAGCCCTAATTCCCCCTTTTCATTCTCCCCCTCTTTGTTCTCTAATTAACCTCTTCAAGAATATTATTTGCACTTCAATTTGGATGAAAGTTAACATTTTTATGAGTTTTTGGTGCTTGAAACACGAGGGTTTGTTTCTTTTTGTTCGAACCTTTGTTGATTGAGTTTGTGGATCTGGTGTGTTTGATGTTTGATGTTTGATTCTGGAATTGGTTAGCTAAAGTTTGTTACTTTTATATAATTTCAAAAGAAACAAAGAAGAAAAAGAAGAAAAAGATAGTGATTTGTGTTGTGTATATACATTTCTAAATTGAGATGTGTGTTGATTTCAAGATGGCCTTTTTGTTGCTTTCTTGAATCTTTTTCATCCATAGAAGAAAACCCAAGTTGTATTTTTTATTACAGTTTTTGGGTTCTATAGTTTTCAGTTTTCTAATTAGTTTCTTGACATAGGATATGTTACATACTGATAATTCACTACTAGATTTGGGTCATTTGGTTAAGTTTGTATCTTGGATTTATTGGAGAAAAAGTGATATAACAAGTGATATAAGTTCTGTGTCTGGTGAAGTCAACATGGCTGATGTTGGTCAAACCATATGTTGTGAATGCGGATTGAGAGTTTCGGAGTCTTGCGTTGGTTACCGCTGTCAAACGTGTAGCCGTGTGTTTTGTGAGGGTTGTGTGCGAGTTTACGGGTTGTTTGTTGTTGTTGATGAATTAAAAAGTGGTGTAAAATCGGAGCTTGATATCCGATCGTGCAAGTTTTGTGCTGGTTTTGAGAGTAAGCAGAAATTTGGGGGCAAGTTTAGTCATAAGATACATCCGTGTGATTCACCCCGGCAAAGCCCTAATCCGTCATCACCAGAGTATTCCGGTGAGAGATTTGGCGGAGTATCGGTTTGCCGCTCCATGGGCAGGTACCTTTTGTTTGTATATTTGATACTCAAGTTTGTTCCTTTCAAGATTTTTCTTGTTTATTTTGGTATTTTGTCTTTTGTTTAGTTATTTTTATGTGTATTATGATTTAATCATAGTTTCTTTCTTTAGATAGTTTAATTGTATTATGAAACTTTGGTCATGATTTATATAAAAATACATCATAATTCATTGAAAAACATATCTAACTCTTGAACTATACTTTATGGGGTTCTTTGGATGTGCTTTTAAGATTAATATTGCAAGTTGAAGTCAAAATAATCCGTTTTCGGCATTTTTAATTTTTTTTTTAAGTTTCATGGTGTTACTTTACTTTTTGTCATGAACAAATCAACATATGTTACGATTTGTCCAAAATTATTTTTAGTTCTTGAACAATAGGTCAAGGGGCATTTCGATTTGTTTTTAATATGAATTTTGCAATTTAAGTTGCAATAATCAGTTTTGAGTTTTTGGGTAATTAAAATTTTATTATGGTAAAAAGCTATTATCTAATTACCTTATTTTGGTTAATGGCAGGAGTAATGAAGATGATGGAGAATATTCTTCAAAAAACATCATCAGTCCGTATAGTCTTGACAGCTCAGATGTCGATTCTAGTAGTGTCAATACCCGACACGAATTTTACAATTTCATGTCTGTCGGTTCGAGCCCATCCGACAGCCCATGTAGGACCCACTTTACTTCCACTAGACATAGCTATTCTGTACATACCGATGACCAGGGAACTCCTACGTCTATAACCGATGGTCAAAGTCCCTTTGACCACAAACCGTTGGTGCCTGTTTTAAAAAGCCACCAACATACAACCACTAACGACAATTTACCAGTATTTAGGGACCAATACGAGCCGTTGGATCTTGAAAACAACGGTTTTATTTGGTTTCCTCTACCGTTACATGACAACGAAGGCACCGGTTTCTTCTCATATGCTGACGATGACGATGAAATGGGACCCGGTGGTGACGTTTTTTCATCAAGTGAGACGCTTATGAGTGTTCTTTCAGAAAGTGGCAAAAGTTTCGAGCATAAAAAACCGTTGGAAAACGTAGTTCAGGGTCATTTTCGGGTGCTTGTGTCTCAGCTACTGCAATCGGAATACGTGGCGGCAGATGATTGGCTTGATATTATAACGTCTTTAGCATGGCAAGCTGCTAACTTTGTGAAACCGGATACTAGCCGAGGTGGCAGCATGGATCCTGGCAATTACGTAAAGATTAAATGTATAGCATCGGGACGCCCTAACGAAAGGTACGCGAAAAAGATTCTTGAAATCGGTTTCTTGACGCAAATAGAAAGATGATATGGCAATTAAACTAATTGTCTTTTTTTCGTTTCTATGCAGCGTGTTTGTTAAAGGAGTAGTTTGTACGAAAAATATAAAACACAAACGCATGACCTCGCAATACAAGAACCCGAGATTGCTTATATTAGGGGGCGCGCTCGAGTATCAACGGACTCATAATCATCTGGCTTCTATTGAGACGCTACTACAGCAGGTTATTTACTAACGGGTGGCAAAATGGGTGGGTCATATGAGTTCGGTGATGGGTCAAAACTGGTGTGGGGTGGGTTGACTTCACCCAAAACATCCCTTTTCGCCGATTTTTTTTTTACAGTAAAGTTCACGAATGATCCTTGTGGTATACCAAAATTTTGGATTTGGTCCCTAGCTTTTCAAAAGTACACGGGTGGTCACTGTGGTTTGCCCTTTGTAACGCATTTAGTCCCCAGCCAACAAATCTAAAGGTTTTAGCAGATCCAAGTCAGTGTTTAAATTCGTTACAAAGTGCAAACCACAGGACCTTCCATGTGACTTTTGGCAAAGATGGGGACTAAATGTGTTACGAAGTGCAAACCACTGTTACCATCCATGTACTTTTGGAAAGCTAGGGACCAAATCCAAAATTTTAGAAAACCACAGGGACTATCTGTGTACTCTTTTGAATAAAATGGTTAGGAGGTTTTATGCGATAAAAATACACTTGGCGACTTTCATCCCCTTTGACCCATTTCCTTTTTTAGCTAATTTGTTTTATTTCTACACATAATGGAGTCAAATCGTTAACACATAGATAGGTTGAAATCACCACCTTTGTATGCTATGTTTATTCCCAATATCTCATGAAAATCACAATATTTCATCTTCAAATCTTTTTAAACGTCAAAGAAACTAAAATTCGTCAATGAACAGGAAATTGACCATTTGAAGATGATTATATCAAGAATAGAGGCTCGTCGTCCAAATGTGCTACTAGTAGAAAAGAGTGTAGCTTCATATGCACAAGAGTATCTTTTAGCCAGAGAGATTTCATTGGTTTCAAATATCAAACGGCCTTTATTGGAGCGTATTGCAAGGTGTACAGGCGCTTCTATAACTCCATCTGTAGATAAGATCGGCACCACGCATTTAGGCCAATGTGAGCTATTTCGGTTAGAAAAATTCACCGAACACCATGAAGGCGCCAGGCAGCTCACCAAGAAACCATCCAAGACATTGATGTTTTTCGATGGTTGTCCCAGGCGGTTAGGTTGCACGGTAATATTTTCATCTCTCTGAACAAGTAGAACACTGCCGCAAGTTGGGTTGACCAGAAACACTTTTAGCCTGATTTTTTCGAGTTAAATGCATTTTTTGTCCCTGACATTTGGCCAGTTTTGCGACTTTCGTCCAAAGGTCTGTTTTTCCACATCTGGATCCAAAAGGTTTGAAATCTTGCCATTTTCATCCGGCTCGTTAACTCCATCCATTTTTCACCATTAAGTCAGGGGTATTTTCGTTTTTTTTTGTTAATTTAAAGGGCAATTCGGTCTTTTTCACTTTATGTACACGCATCTAGCATAATGTACAAGTTATTAATATACCTAATTGCCCTTTAAGTTAACTAAAAAGACGAAAATACCCCTGACTTAATGGAGAAAAATGGATGGAGTTAGCGAGTTGGATGGAAATGACAAGAGATTTCTAACCTTTTGGATCTAGATGCGGAAAAACAAACCTTTGGACTAAAGTCGCAAAACTGGCCAAAATGGCGTTTTACTCGTGTTTTTTTATACATAACTAGCGTGTTAGATATGATAGCGAAAGCTATATTGTTATAATGGTATTCTAACTTTATGAGTAAAAACTGTTATTAGGAAATTACATGCGTTACACTTTGGGCTGCTTCCAATCCCTTTGACCTGTTTTTTTTAATGTTTTGTAGGTTGTGCTAAAAGGTTCGTGTAAGGAAGAACTAAAGAAAGTCAAACATGTTGTTCAATATGCTGTCTTTGCTGCGTATCATTTATCGCTAGAAACGTCTTTTCTGGCAGATGAGGGTGCCACTTTACCTAAAATGACGATAAAGCCCTCGGAAGTTACCGACTTTCCCAAACCCGATGAACATGACGTTTCAGTTGCAGTTGCTGTTGACGATCATATGATGATGAATAGAAATGTCATATCTAACCCTGCTGTCGTGGAAGAAAGAATATCATCTGAATCAACCGAAAGAGTTGAAGTAACTGACGATTCAAATGAATATTATTCAGCAACGGATAATAACCAGAGCATATTAGTTTCGTTTTCTAACCGATGTGTGTTGAATGGCACCGTATGCGAAAGATCGAGGCTTTTGCGTATAAAGTTTTACGGATGCTTTGATAAACCGCTCGGGAGGTACCTCCAAGATGATCTTTTCGATCAGGTTAGTTAATCAATGCCATATATTCAACCCCTCAACTTTTAGCATTGCCACTTACACCCCTCAGCTTTTTAAAAACTTTGTAAGATGTCATTTTGACCCCCCTTGAGTTTTACATTCTTAATTTTATGTACGTGGTATATACGTTTTCGTGCTTATTTTTATGTACGTTTTTGCTTGGTTTATGTTTTGTTCGGAAACGAGTCTGGTCAAATATAATACGTTTTCATTAGGTGGTATAAATTCGAGTTACATTACGTTTTGACTCCGCCGCAACGCGTGGTACCATTCTTTAACGTAAAAAAAACACTTTTTTTCTTACGTGCTTATTTTTAAGTACGTTTCTTTACAAATCCAAGTTGGTTTACGTCTCGACGTAAATTTTCTCGGTTATGAGTCATGTCAAGTATAATATGTTTCGTGCTTATTTTCATGTGCGTCTTCAGCTGGTCTACGTTTTGATGTAAATTTTGTTCAAAAACGAGTCGGGTCAGATATTTGACTGTATAAGTTCGAGTTACTTAAAGTTTCGACGCTGCCGCAACGCGCGGCGGGTCAAAGTACTAGTTAACAACAAAGATTGAACCTTTAGATCAGGTAAAGTTACATTAAACCATTCTTAAACTTGAACAATTGGTGCATCTAGTTAATAAAAAGTCGAATCAATTATTATTTTACGGTTGGATTTGATTTGGGGCTTTTCATTCAGACATCATCATGCCGATCTTGCAACAAACCAGCTGAAGCCCATGTGATATGCTATACTCACCCGCAGGGGAATTTAACAATTAATGTTAAACGACTTCCGTCCCTGAACCTACCCGGGGAGAAAGACGGAAAGATATGGATGTGGCACAGGTGTCTCCGGTGTCCCCCGGTGAACGAGGCCCCACCCGCGACCCCTCGGGTCGTTATGTCTGAAGCTGCATGGGGTCTTTCGTTCGGGAAATTTTTGGAACTTAGTTTTTCAAATCACGCAACGGCTAATCGAATTGCGGGCTGCGGTCATTCTCTGCAAAGAGACTGCCTTCGTTTCTACGGGTAAAAGGGTCTTTCTAACATTAAATGAAGCGTAAATTTCTTTTTACGTCCTTTAAAGTTGAGCCAAATTACAGGCGCTGTCTTTTAACTGACGAAATTACACTGGATGTCCTTTATCAACTGTTTCTCATTAGGCGGTGTCCTTTTGTCCTAACTTAGTTAATTTTTTTCTGTTTACTCTAAACATGTGCCACTCACATGAGGGCATAATGGTCATTTTCACTTATTTTGTTAATATATTATTTTTATTTAATTTTGTTTTAGTTATTAAGTGAAAATGACCATTATACCCTCATGTGACACGTGTTAAGAGTTAACAAAAAACATTAACTGGGTTAGGGCAAAAGGACACCGCCTGATGAGAAAAAGTAAGATAAAGGACATCGAGTGTAATTTCGTTAGTTAAGGGACAACGCCTGTAATGACTTAAACATAAAGGACGTAAAATGCAATATACTCTTAAATGAATATATGCATGTTTTTATGTATATGTGATTAATTTAACTTGTGTTTGATCTATACAGCTTGGGGAATATGGTGGCGTTTTTCCGCTATTCTTCGATCGATATTCTTTCCGTTCGTTTGCCGCCATCTGTACTGCAGTTTGGTGGCCATGTTCAACAGGGTTGGTTAACGAAAGAAGTCGTAGAGGTTTTGAGCAAGACAAAAACGTTCTACAACGAGATATCGGATGCGCTACGTGAGACCGAACAGAAGTGTATTTCCGGTGGTGATAAACATGAGGTCTCGGATACAAGCGAGTTACATGAACAAATCGAGGAGTTGAGAAAAGATTTGATCAAAGAAAGAGATGTATACATAGTAAGTAAAAACGATATCGAAAAAGTAAAAATATGATCTTATCCTGTGTTTGTTTATTAATTACGAGTTTACGACTCTGTTTTGTTTTTCTGAAAAAGGGCCTGCTGCAACCATGTGGTGAAGAAGGTGTGACGGAAATCGATATTTTCGAACTCAACCGTTTGAGACAATCGCTAACGATCAGTTTGCATGTTTGGGATCGAAGACTCAAGTCTTTAGATTCTTTCGATACAAAGAAGTCAAATGTTGAGGTCAAACTCGAAAGAAGTTATTCACCTATTGAAGATATTGTTGACCACAGTCATGCAGTGGTTGACCCGGATTCTGATCAAATTGACCAGGGGGAAGAGACTGCATTGTTTGATGAAGGGCATGCATCGTTTCTATCTGACAAGATTGACTCTGCATGGACCGGACTGTTGAACCGACCTGAGAATCCACGTTTCAGAAGGTTCACTTCCACTCCTGCTCGCGTTTACTCCTTTGATTCCGCCATGACTCTCCAAGAAAGAATGAAGGATGAAGAATCAAGAAATTACACGCGGGATGAAGTCAAAGTCAAAGATCCTATTTGCAACATACACAGGAGTTACTCACAAGTTCTCCCCAACGATGATCAGAAGTTAGGATTCTTATGGAGTTCAAGTTCAAAACCGCTCTTTTCCCGAACGTCTTTTCTCCCTGACGGGGGCCGTTTGATTTGTGGTCAAAACGTAGTGGTTGCGGTTTACGAAAACGAGCCGACAAGCATAATATCTTACGCGCTTGCTTCTAAAGAATACGGAGACTGGTTTACCGACAAACCGTATCTCAATCGAAATCATTCGGTAGCTTCAAAGCTTTCAGCTTGGCAATCTTTTGGCTCTAATAACGATTTTGACTACACGCGTTACGGTAGTTACAGTGCAGATGATCCGTCATCTTCTGTCGGATTGTTGTATACCGAGCCCAAAAGCTCTCATCATTTAACAATTCATTTCGACGACGAAACGGGACCCGGTGGAATAGTCAAATTCTCGGTCATGTGTTATTTCGCGAAGCAATTTGATGGTCTTAGGAAGAAATGTTGTCGTAGTGAAATAGACTACTTGCGATCGTTGAGCCGATGCAAGAAGTGGGATGCACAAGGAGGGAAAAGCGGGGCTGAGTTCGCAAAATCGTTAGATGAACGGTTTTTAATAAAGGGAGTTACGAAAACCGAGCTAGATTCGTTTGAGGAATTTGCACCGCAATATTTCAAATACTTGACCGATTCGCTGAACACCGGAAGCCCGACTTGTCTTGCTAAAATCGTCGGTATTTATCAGGTTCATTTTTGTTACTTTTGACTTTTGTGAGTCAGTCAGTGATGATTCTTAGGGCTGTAAATGAACCGAACGAACACGAACAAGTCCTTGTTTGTGTTCGTTCATTAAAGAATGACCATGTTCATGAACGGTTCACGAACGTTTACTGAATGAGATTTTTTGTTCGTGTTCGTTCATTAAGGAAATGAACATATTCATGAACACTTATCGAACATAAACAAACGCAAACGAACACAAACAAATGTTCATAAACATCAATGAACACAACCGAAGAATATATATTCATTTTAAAATAGTATCGGCATTTTTCATCAGAATGATTATGAAGAATCCACCAAAATAATTAAGTACATAACATAACTATCCGAACATATTTGACATAATTATCAGAAACATAATTAACACAAAAACTAAGAAGTTTGTCAAGCTTTAACACAAACTGAAATTGAATTGTTCAAATGAGGGATGTTGGCAGAGGCGTATTGTATAACTATGATTTCAATATTTTAAAAAACTAAAAACAATAAAATAAAAATATAACATAAGAAAAACCTTAATGAACATAAGTGATTGAACACAAATGAACACGTTACCGAACGTTCACGAACATAAACGAACGAACACAGACTCTGTTCATGTTTGTTTGTTTTAACTTTTAACTTATCGAATGGAATTTCTTGTTCGTGTTTGTTCATTTATTAAACGAACTTCCCTCCGAACTGTTCGCTGAACGTTTAGCTCGTTTACAGTCTTTAACGATTCTGTGCTCTTTTTATATGTGAACCTTGATGATGTTTACTGTAACGATGATAGGTTAATGTGAAGCATTTGAGAGGTGGGAAAGAGTCGAAAACGATTGTGATGGTGATGGAGAATTTGTTTTTCAAGAAAAATATCTCTCGAGTTTACGATCTAAAAGGATCCGCAAGATCGCGTTATAACTCGGATATTACCGGAACGATGCTCGATATGAACTTATTGGAAGCCTTGCGTACGAATCCACTCTTTCTTGGAAGCAAAGCTAAGCGGAATCTCGAACGAGCTGTCTGGAATGACACATCTTTCTTAGCGGTATCATCTTTTGCTCTGGATAATCTAAAAACATGGGGCGTAAATAAGTAAACCATGCTATCCATATGGTTAATGAACTTAGTTGCACATGTTTGCACATATTAGACCAAGAAATTTCATATAACGAAGAGTAAAATGCTATTTTCGTCCCTGGGGTTTGGCCAGTTTTGCGACTTTCGTACAAAGGTTTGTTTTTTCGCATCTGGATCCAAAAGGTTTGAAATCTTGCCATTTTGCATCCAGTTCGTTAACCTCCATCCATTTTTATCTGTCAAGTCAGGGTATTTTCGTCTTTTTGTTAACTTAAAGGGTAAACTTTATGTACAAGCATTTAGCATAATGTACAAGTATTCAAAAGGATGGAAATACCCTCTTTAAGTTACCAAAAAAGACGGAAATACCCCTGACTTAACAGAGAAAAATGGATGGAGTTAACGAGCTGGATGAAAATGGCAAGATTTCAAATCTTTTGGATCCAGATGCGAAAAAACAAACCTTTGGACGAAAGTCGCAAAACTGGCCAAATCTTAGGGATGAAAATGACAGTTTACTCTATAAAGAATAAAGTTGTAATCTTTTCAAGACCCCTTTATGTGAAAAGATCTATGCTTTAGTAACTGACTAACTGTCATATGTGCATTAAAAGTTGTACGTTTCATCGACGTGAATCTTGTGGTGTTGTGCAGTCGATTGACGTGATGGATTACTCATTGTTGGTTGGAGTCGATGAAGAGAATAAAGAACTTGTTCTAGGTATTATTGATTTCATGCGACAGTATACATGGGATAAGCAACTCGAAACATGGGTTAAAGCATCCGGGATTCTCGGTGGCCCCAAGAACGCGCCACCAACGATCATATCTCCAAAACAGTACAAACGTAGGTTCCGAAAAGCCATGACCAGTTATTTTCTTACTGTGCCGGACCAATGGTCGTTGTGACGATATATGATTATATTTATTAACAATAAACATTAGATATCGCGGTTATAAACTTATAATCTATTCATTTGTATACAAATGTAGCAAGCAGGAAAATATTTGTATATGTGAGGCCTATGACATGAATTAAATGAAAATGTGCTGGTTTCTTTAACTTGTGGTTCATGAAATACCAGTCTGCTTAGTGCTTACATATTTTTAATGCACAAGGTACAAATTAGTAGTGCATGACAGCACATGAATTGAGGGTTCTGTCTGGAAATATTGATGACCATTGGAATGGACAACTGTTAAGACACAAGGTACAAGTTATTAATACTGCACGTGAAATTTAATTTATTATTGGATAAGACATTTGAAACCGTACATGTTTCTTTGTTGCCTGAGTACTCTATATTATACAGAGTGGTTCTGAGACTAAGGGGTATGGTGAGGCCCATCCCCACGAGGATGGGCCGCCACGTAGGCGCCACGTAGGCGCCACGTAGGAGTGGCTCGGAGGGGATGGACCTAGGGGGGTGGGGGATGAACCCCTTTATGTATATATATGTATGTATAGGTATATGTGAGAGAAGGGAGAGAGAAAGAGGGCCGGCGAGATCGGCTGGTGGGAGCCGGAGAGGATGGGAGGGGCGGTGTGGGGGACCGGCGCCGGGCCTCGCCGGACCTAAGCCGGCCCCCATCCCTTCTAGTCTGAGAAGAAAAGAGAAAAAAATGTTACTGTTCGTAAGTAAATTTGAAGAAAACACTATTCATACTATATAACTTTTTAATATGAGAGTGGTTCTGAGAGGAAAAGAGAAAAAATGTTGTTCGTAAGTAAATTTGGAGAAAACATTATTCACACTATATAACTTTTTAATATGAGTTAAATAAAAGCCATTTTAGTCCATGTGGTTTGAGTCATTCTGCCAGTTTATTCCAAAGGTTTGAAATGTTGCCATTTTAGTCCACTAAGTTAACTCCATCCATTTTTTCTGTTAGCTAGAAGGGTAATTCAGTCATTTTATATGGTCAAATTGCCCTTCTATTTAACAGAATTACATATAAAATAACCGAAACGCCCTTCTAGTTAACATAAAAAATAGATGGAGTTAACCCAGTGGACTAAAATGGTAACGTTTGAAACTATTTAGACTAAAATGGCAACGTTTCAAACCTTTGGACTAAACTGGCAAAATGGCATAAACCACAGGGACTAAAATGGCATTTAACTCTTAATATTTTTGAAAGTGGTTGTGAGTGGGGGAGAAATAAAAGGTAATGATAAAAATGTAAAAAAATATTACTCGTATTTAATTAAAAAGGAGAGGGAAAATGTAGTGATTTTTAGTATAATTATAGAGATAAAGATATAAAATCAATTGAGAATGCTCTAATTTGTCTAATAAAAACACCTAGAGCATCTGCAAAGCCCAATCCCTCTAAAAGGGAACCCTGACGTCTTGTGTAAAAGGGACATCCTTTTATCTTTGTTGAAGAGAAAATGAGCGTGTTTGAAGGATGAGTAGATATCTAATATAACAACTAGCGAGAAAATAAGTGTTTTTAAAGGATGAGTAGAAATCTGATATAACCGGTTTGACACATTTATAAGCGTGAAAGAGGATACATTAGAGATGCTTTTAACCTTTAATCACATGTGAGGTGACTTGGTCTTTATCTATTTTTTTTAATTACATTGGATGTTTGTTTTTTAAGCTATACACTACGTTTTTACCCAACCCCATCCCGCGGGCGAATTCGAAAATTCCAAACTTTTCACCCTTAAAAGTTCGGTTGAGCCCCTGACTATTTGCTTCGAAAATTCCAAACTTTTCACCCTTAAAAGTTCGGTTGAGCCCCTGACTATTTGCCCAGAAAATAAATCTTGGGTCTGCGACTGACTGAAGAAATCAAGGACTTTAGTTATGTAATTTTGATTAAACAGAAATTAAATATAAAAAAATGTGATGCCACTTCAAACACAAGAAGTCAAGAACCAAGTAACAACCCTTATTAAACTAGTCACTTCAACATAGTTAACAAAAAAAAAAAAGAAACATCAAGAGAGCATCATCCATTACAACAAATCAAACTTCTTTAACCATACCATACTAAAGGTCTAAACCTCATCCACTTTCACCCCTCACATGATTGAACAACTGCTTGTGTTTTCATCACCCATCATGTTGACACCACCACCAGTACTACTACTGCTACTGGTGTAGTAGCAGCCGTTCGGATACTCATAGTACGGGTATGGTTCAGGGTTGTAGTTGTAGTAGTAGTAACCAGTGGTTGGTGGCATGATAGGAGACCGCTGGTACATTGCCTGCCGGTTTTGCAAGTTCATCATCAACGATGCAGCCGCAGCCGAGTGGTTGTTGTACTCTTGTTGCGGCTGGTTGTACCCGAACCCATTCATGTTCATCATCATATGTTGACCAACTTGTTGACCACCATTAGCCATTTCAAATCCTCCAAGATTACCACCACCACCACCAACACCACTAACACCAAGACTGTTCATTATGGAGGTCAAGTCATTTACGCTTTTGCCCTCATTCATATTCTCAAAATTCCCTTTTTGCCCTCCTCCCACATTTTGACTTTTCTTCCCATTTCCATTGTTGGGTTGACTTTTGTTTTTTGAATTTTTTGGACCATTTCCAGTACCTGCACCCGCACCCGCACCTGCACCGGCTTCTTGTTGTTTCGGCCGCAAAAGCCCCAACTGGGTTGACTTTTGTTGACTTTTCAGAAACCTTAAATCCTCATCATCTTCAAAAAGATCATCATCTAGTCCAGAAGTCAAAGGTTGACCCTTTTCCTGTTTTTTCAAGGATTCAAGCCCTTTGATGACATTTTCTTTCTGATTTGTGTTTTTCTTGTCATCTTTTTTCAAAATTCCTTTTGGATTTTGCTGATTTTGACTTTGACTTTGACTTTGGTTGTTGTTTGACCAAATTTCAGCATGTTTACCAGCTTTCACAAGCTTCTTTAACAAAATTGCAGAGTCTACACTTCCTGAAACTGTTACCTTTTGTTGCTCTGCATCTATGCTCACTTGATACACACCTGTATAATAATAACTTGTACATTGTGCATTAAAACATGTACATTACAAAAGCCATGTAAATCTAGTAATTTACATCATCTTGAACATCAAAAGTTTATTTTTTTAACAGATTACTTGTACATTATGCATTACAAGATGTACACATCAGAGGATTTAGACTTTTAGCAGCATCAGCACTGAAAAAGGACTTGACAAAGCATTACATCACAAAAACATCACATTTTTGCATAAATTTCAAATCTTTATCAAAATCCCATTTAACTTTATACATGAAAACAGTCACAAAAGGTGTTTAGATCCTTTTTCAGAGCTAAAGTTCCCAAATTTAAATGAAACTTGTTACCAAGATTGTACATTATGCACAGAAAGTAGCATACATCTCTAAAATTACTAATTTTAGCTATGAAATAAAGTGTTTAACCATGCATTATGTCACAAGAAGACCACATTTTGCATAAAGTTTTGAAATTTATCAAAACCCATATCACAATTTTGCTAGATTTATCACATTATTACATTTAAACACAATTTTTAGAGAAAGAAAGAGAAAAAAATTACCTTCAATTCTCTGAAGAATTTTCTTGACTTTTTGCTTGCAACCATCACAGTGCAGGTTCACTCTCAGAGTACATGTCTGTGGATAAAAAAATAAAAAATAAATAAATAAATAAATATAAATACAAGCATGAAGAACTATAAATCAAGAAGTGAAGAATCAAAAAGATTTTTTTTAAATAAAAAATAAATAAAAAGGGGGGTGAACTTGGATCTTGAGAAGCTTAAAGTCTTCATCTTTAGCCATCTCTTTGAGTGGTGTTTTGGATTTCCAGAAGAGCAAAAAGAAGGATACAAGAAAGCTAATATGTAATGTAGCACTTCTGACTGAACACAGGGGTAAAAGTGGTAATTCAGAATAATATATACTTTTTTTATTACTGCATTTCTGACTAGTTTTTACAAGTTTTATGGAAAAACATATTTCAAGTTTTCCTTGGAAGTGAATGATTAAAAAAATAAAGAAGAAGAATTTATTATATAAGAGTTGCTTCTCTGCTTCTTGAGCTATGAACTACTCAAAAGTACTTTAAAAGAATCAAAAGATAGACACTTGTGGTTATTTTAGTTAATATGTTTTCCCAAGCTATGATTCTTTAGTTGAAACAATTAATTTATTTATTTTTGTTATTTTTCTTAATTTTTTTAAACCTCATACCGAATTAACAAATATGTGTAATATTTAAAGTTATATTTTTGGTTTAATATTATAAAACTAATATACTTTCTTGTGTTAACAAGTGTCACTAAACTTGTTAAATATGCATGTAATTATAAATTTTTAAAAATAATTACCAGTCAACTTTTAAACTTGTTAAACTAAGTTGGTATACATTATTTGTCTTCGAAATATTGAATGTTGGTTTATCAAATTTTAATTAGTTTAAGGGTAACAAGTCATTAAGGGGTTGTTTGTTTACCTTTTAACGAGTCTTTTAATGGTTCAGGCCTTTTACTGGTTAAGACTGTTTGTTTCGTGAGCAGATGTCTGAATGATTCAGACATTTGCCACTGAATGACTAAGCATGATACTGAGTCTGATTGGTTAAGACCTGTAATCTGAATTGGTCAGACATTAGCCTCTGAACAGTTAAGTATTATATTGGTTCTTAATGGTTTAGACCTATTACTGGTTTAGCATTTAATGGTTCAGATCTCTTACTGGTTCAGCACCTAACCATTCAGATGCTGTCAAACAGCCCCTAACTTTTAAAATTTTTTTACAAGTGTGTGTATTTTACACATGCAAAATTTTTAATATATGAAACTTTGACATATAATTTTTCATATGTTTTTAACAAAATTATCAATTTTAATAAACTGAAGTTATGATACATTTTACTAGGAATATAAGGAAATACAGTATTTTAACATGGAGAAAAATAAGGAAGTATAATAATTTTTATAGTATTTCTTTTTCTTTATAAAAAGCCTTTACGACATGAATTAGCGTACGAAAAGCAAAAAGTTTATATGCATGCGACACAGGAAGTAGCCTTTACCCCTACCTACGTCTCCTCAGATGAAAATAATTGGAGTGATGCTCTATTTTCTTATAAGTTAATTAATATTTAATATTATTTTTCATTTCATACAATTGTGAAATTAAAAACTAAAACTATTTTTAAATAAATTTTAATTAATTTTTTAATAACTAAGATGATATTATATTAGTCAACGATATATAAAATTCATTTTGGCAAAAGTTTTGAGTATAAAATATAAAGTTCATTTTGGCAAAAACAAATAAGTATTAAGAACCAGGGGCAGACCTATGTAGTCCGCAAGGTGGGCGGGCGCACCCCATGAATTTTTCATTTCTTCTATTATATATGTGATGAAATCTCGAGCGTCCCCTATGAAATTTTAACACCGCACCCCTGGAGAGTGTGGATAGGATGAAGATGAGTGGGTAAAGTGTAGAGATATAACATCACTTATTTTTCCGGCCGGTGAAAGCTCTGATTCTTATTATGTGAAAAAGAAGAAGAATTTAAAATAATTAAATGGGTAAATGTGTACATGAATTTAAAAAGAAAACTGACAGATCTCTCTTTCTCTGTGATAACTAGTTATTAGGATCGGAGGCTCTCATGATTGTGTTTGTTTGTATGATTTGAACAATGAATGAGTATGAAACTATGTAAAGTGCAGCGGAAATGAATAACAAACTTTGTAAACACAATCAAAGGAGAAAATAGTTTTTGAAAAAGCATATGCAATTCATTTAGTCAAAAGATTTACAATACGAATCCAATGATTACAAACATGCTTACAAACTAAGCTCCCCCTCAGCCTGATGCCCCAAGGTTGGATTGCACAAGATGAAAGGATTGAATTGAGGAGAAGAACTCTCTCAAAACGAATCAAATGTAACAGTACAGAGTACTGCTCCATTTATAGACAAACCAAACCACTGAGGCATCTCAGCTGACGTCACCATGAAAGTGACATCTAACAAACTAACAAACTCTATCTACTGTTCTATAACTACTGATCATACAGACATTGATTATATTCTAAACACTGATATATAAACACTGACTCTTCATTCCACTGACGTAATCAACCACTGATGTATGAGCTACAGTGCTTTCTTCAAAGGGTGATCAGGCCTTGAATGGGCAGTGCTTTAACTCTTCAGCAGTACTTGGATTCCAGCAGTAGATTGAGCTTCAGCCTTTAAACTTCATCAGTGCTTTGGTTTCACAGTGGTTTATAGGATCAGCAGTTGTTGATAAGGGCAGTACTTGGAGCATGTCAGATGTTTGATTCACTGTCAAGGGGAAAACTTAATGTAAACAACTGATTATTGTGAATCCACAGTTGTGACCTGGTTTTGGCTTTCATTATCTGTTCCTCTGGTAGGGTTCAATCCCAATAATCTCCCCCTGGAACAGATAATGCCAAAACCATTCATTATTCTGGATCTTTATTCCTCATCAGTAGTTCCCTTGCAAGTTTTTTAAATTCTTCTTCAAATTCTTTGGAACTGGTGTCATGCTCATCCCTGCACAGTGAAAGTTCAAGGAGATCCTGCAAATCTTCAACACTAAGGCCTAGTGCTTCTTTCCTTGATATGTACTTCACTTCGCCATTGGATCTGACCAGGGTCAATACGTGGGTCTTTTGATCAGACATCCACTTTAGTACTTTCGAACCCAATGGGTTTCTTGGGAGAGATTTATTTGATGATGAGTTGGGAGATGTTGGCCTTGTGAAAACTTGCAGACTTTCAGACATTCTTTTGAAGGCCATTTCAATAACATTGTTTGCTGCAGCTATGTCTTCTGCAGTTTCTTTTTCTATCTGCTCCTGTCTCTTTTGTTGATCTGGCTCAATGTCTGAAACTTCTGAAGTAGATGGTGATGCAGGTTTAGTTAACACCTTCTTAAAAAGGTTTCGAAGTTTTTCCGAGTTCTCTTCTTTTAGACCCATTTTCATGATGGTTTCTGTGAAGTACTCAACTTCCTTTTCCTTTACCTCTTCACTGGTCAGCTGTTCTCCTTCTTCTTGGTTTGTCACAAAAGTAGAATTTTTAGTTGACCGGAACAGTGTTTTGAGGTTTTCTATCTGCTGTTCAAAAGCTTCATCATTTGTTCATGCTTCTTTGAAGTGCCTGAAACAGTTATCTTCCTTTTCTTCAGCCTTTCATAGGCTTCATCAGTTTGCTGCTTTGACCATTTTGATATGGCATTTGCAGCGTCCACTTTTGCATCCACCAACTCCTGTTTCTTTCTTTTATACTCAACTGTTAGGTCAGAGATGAGCTTTTTGTATTTACTCCAATTTGGAGCATTTTTCTTCTTTCTAGGATCATTCTTGATTCTATCAATCCTATCAGCTTCATGCTTTAAAGCCACTATTGGCCATTCTTCAAATTGGTTTTCTTCAGCAGGATAAAATTTTTCTTGCATTATGTATGCAAGAAGTTTTCCTCTCATCTCTTTTCGTTGTTCTGCCTTTTCTTTGCTCAGCTCTTGTGCAAAATCTTTTATTTGTTTGACTTTTGTGAGCAGAAAATCCAATCTTTCAGCAATGGCTTCATCACCTTGACCTTTACATTCAACCTTGGCTCTTATCTTAGCCTGTCTTACTTTGAGCTCAAGATATTCATCCATGTCTTCTGGAACCATGAAGCCAACGAGTGAAGAAAATCTTCTGTTTGAAGGATCATCATCAGTGTAGAATTGCCTCATCTCATTTTTTATAGCTTCCAGTTCTAACGGATATCTTGCAGCAGTGGGATCATATTGGTCCTCATCTGGCTGAGTAAGTTTTCTTTTTCTGGTGTAAAGCTTTGCTGGTTGAGATGTGAGACTGGTGGAAACAGTGGAAGATGACTGACTAACAGCTGTTGAAACAACTGGTGTCTCAACATCTGTTGTCATTACAACTACTGATGTGTCAGTAGATGTCTTCTGCTTTTGAGCAGGGGTTGAAGTGGTTTTTGATGATGGTGATGGTGGTGGTGACTCATCATCAGGAATGAAAACCCTTCTCCTTTTTATTGTAGGAGAGGCTGATGATGTCGTTGGTGGATCAGTGGTTTGACTGATGGAAAGTGTCTGACCAACAGTCGTTGACACAACTGGTGTCTCAACCACTGTTGTCATTACAACAGATGTTGTAACATCTGTTGTCTTCTGCTTTATGGCAGGAGGCAGTGGTGGTGATATGATTGTAGATGATGATGGTGGTAGAACAGTGGTTGTGATGGTGTGTGTTGAAGTTGTGTGTGTTGATGAAATGGCAGCTGTTTGGCTACTGACAGCAGTTTTTGTAATTACTGATGTATCAGCTGTTTGAATGGAAGTTTTGGATTTTGTGGTTTGAGGTGGTTTAGATGGCTGTTTTTCTTGTTCTGGTTCAATATACAGGCCATCTTCTATTCCTTTCTTTCTCAACTTGATTTTCTCCCCCTTTTTGGCATTATCTGGAAGGGGGTTATCCATGAAGAGGATGGTTGAAGGAACTTTTTCACCATGGGCAGTCTTTTGTATGCTGGCCTTTATAGCCTTGATGTCTGCTTGGGTATCCTTGAATCTTGATTCTACCATGTTTGTCAGCATTTGTACATGTATAGCATGCTGCTGATCAGCCATTTGTTTCTGTTTTTCCAGCATGGGTTGAAAGATATTCCAGAGCTCATTTGCAGCAATTGCTTGTGGTGGAGCAGATGATTGAGTTGGAACAGGTGCTTGTGGTGGGGCAGCAGTGGATTGTGCTTTTTGAGCTTTTAAAATCTCTTGCACCATCTCCTTTATTTCAGCAACTGAGGTTTCCAGTTTTTCAACTCTTCCCGTCAATTCCTGGTATTTTGAATCATCACCCACTTTAATGGGATCATCTGAATCCCCACATGTAGTGGTTATATCAATGTTTGACTTAAGAACAGAGTCCCAAAAATCACCCATTGATGCCCCTTGTTCTTGGTACTGGGGACTTCTTTCTTCAGCACTTGATAAACCTTTGATGGTACCAGTGGTTAGAACCAACTCACTGGTGGTTACCGATGGTGCTATGGAAGAAATTGCCTTCAAGGGAGTCTTACTTATGAAACAACTGTCCAACTGAAGATCTGTTGATCCATCAGTTGTAGTTGCTGCTCCACTTGAACTACCACCGAGAGTTACTTGTAACTCAGGGGGTGTAACCTCCTCAGTTGTTGCTGGGATAGCAGAGGTATAAGCATCAGACCCAGTCACTTGTGGGGGTATACTCTCAGTGACAGGTGATAGAGAGGAACTGGTTTGTGTCTGAGCTATAACAACTGCATGCAACAAAGGTAGCATGGATTGTGGTAATATCATTGGTGAGGGTATGGGAGTTGAAAGAGACATGTCCTTGGGATCAGGACTGAGGAAGATGAATCCGATTGAATCCAGAGCTTCATATTGTGGGGACCCTGTGCTTACAACCTGATCCTTTTGTGAGGATGCAGGAGGAGTTTTAGGCAATGGTGGAGATCTTTCTACCAACTGCTGTGAGGAAGTAGCAGCAGTGGTTTGTGGTGACATTTGTGTTGTCATTGGCATTTGCTCTGGGATCTCATCTTCCAGAGTTGCCTTTGTTTTGGGTTTGGGGGGTTTTCTGGATGTTTTCTTTTTGGTCTTTTTGGTGGTGGCAGGTGTGGGTTTCAAAGCAGTGGTAGTGCTGCTATGATCACCTGGAGCAGTGGGCTCAGCAGCAGATGTCTGAGGAGCAGTGGTAACTGCTAAATTCTGCTCGGACACCTCTGCTTTTGTTTTTATTGGTGCCAACATTCTAGTAAATGTTTCAGGTGTTAAACTTTTTATTTGAAAATAAACACCTTGTTTTGGCACATTTTCATTTTCTTTTTCAAATTTTTGTTTAAAATAGTAACTTAGAAATCTTGGAAAGAGTAAAAATGTTTTGCTATCAGCATTCTTTACCAAGTCATTGAAGATTTCCTGGGAATAATTGTAATCTTTATTATTTAAAATAGCATAGCCCAGGCATTGAATCTTCAATGGTATTTCGTTAAACGATGTTGTTTTATTTGAAACACACGACAAAAGTGTGTGAAATAGAAATCTGGGTGCAGATGGAAAATATCCTTTTTGTAAGGTATCTACCTTTGATTGTTCTGCATACCCTCTTTTCATAAAGTCAGTTTTCAACTCGGTTTTGTCAAAAGAGGTTTTACCTTTCTGATCATCGAGTTTAAAGACTTCTGAGATTGTTTGTGGAGTGATTTTGACCGCTTTACCCTGTATTGAGGAGTTGATGGCTACTACTTTATCGTCTTGTTTCTCAAGAGTAGCATTTTTCCAGAACTCTCTCTGGGTTTGCAAATAAATGGGAGCGTCTGCTGTCAATAAAGTTTTGTACTTTGATTCAGATAGTGTGTCGATGACGGAATCGAAGGTGCGGTTGTTTGAGGGTTTTGTGAGGAGACCCAAGTAGTTGTGCGGTGATTTGTATGGGATTTCAATGGTTTCTTCGGCCGTTTGAGCGACCTCTTTTGAAGATGATGGTGATTTTGGTTTAGATTTTGATTTTGATTTTGACTTCATCATTTTGATGAAGAAGAATCGGAGAGTGATTTGGGAAGAAAGGTTGGAAACTGCTTTGAGAAGAGAACTTTGGAATTCAATTCGACAGTGTAAAACCCTGTTTGGGGGTTTTGATCAGGGTTTTATTTAGGGAAAAAGTGATCGTTGATGTGGCAGCGGTTATTATGATCTGAAGGCTAAAAACTGACCACGTGTCAACCTCTGATGATATGGATGAAGAATGGAGGACAGTTGTTTTAAGAACCACTGATGTATCTAGCATCAGTAGTTACAACGGTAATAATGTGATGACAGTGGAAGATTTTTACTATCAGTGGATAGCATATCAGTGGATAAGACACTGATTTTGAGCATCACTGCTTGCCAAGCAAAATGAGGATCAGTGGTTGACTTTCAGCAGTGGATAGTAATTAGGAAACAGACGTTTGAGCAACACAGTGGTTAGGGTTAAAATAAGGGCAATGGTTTGAAAGTTCATATTCAGCAACTTTTTGCAGAGATTTTCATTCAAGGTTTTGCCACATGTCAAATTTTCTATTGAAATTCTTACGAATTACTGACAGTGGTTTTGTACCCCGGATGATGATAACTTTTTACTAAGGCAACTCATTTTCGTTTAATATCCAAATTAAAACATGAGTGCCCCAGTAGTTTAGACACTGTTTAGCAATCAACCTTTGATTAGTGTTTAAAACAACCTTGAGTATGACATGACCTTGACATATGCACCATTTCCTTTTGACCCATTTAAAAGGACAATAATACCAATAAAAATAAGGTACTATTTCCTGACAGGTAACAGAGACAATTGCCAATAAAAACAAGCAAAAGTTCAAAATATATTATTCTTAAAAAAAATGAACAATATATCCTGGTTATACGAGAAAATCCTTTGTAAAAAAAATTAAAGGATTTTCTGAGAACAGCATAAAAAAGGATCTGGTATATCTTCAATAAAATACGTAATCATATCATTCTCAAGTTTATGAAAATGGTCAGTGGATTACAAACATGAGGACACATGGACACATGAGTTTTGAAGAATTTTCTAGTCCTCTTGTAAGTTCAATCACTGAGAGTACTATTGTCACCTGAACTTTCATGAACCAATGAGCACAAACAGTTGCTTAATGACCATTATTACCCCAAGCTTTGACTCTTAAGTGTTTTATGTTTATACTCTTTTCTTTTGACTTCAAAAGTTTTGAGATAAACACACTTCTGAGCTTTTGTTAATTTTCTTCTTCCCCTTTCACCCATCCCATTGATAAGTAATGAATTACTTACTGGGAGGTCTTTATTGAAGGAATACTCAATCCAGAATCATTTTATAGTAATGTTTTTAAGAGAATTGGTCGTATTTGCACAAGTTTTCAACCCATCTCACATTACATATGATACGGACTATGTTGACCTCTGATTTTTTTTTGTGTATTTTTAACAAGGTTGATTTGTTCCTTTTGAAGATCCTCAACCTGTTTTTCAACACACCAGATCTTATAACTAAAGTTTTAAATTCCCTCTTTCATGTTTACCAAAAACACTAATGTTTTAAGAACATAGGTTTTGTTCATCTGAGGTTCATACTCTAGTTTTAAACATGATGAAACAGCACAAAATTCACAACAATAGTTGAAATCAATTTTGAAAATAAGAGATAATCCCATAGTTTTAATAGATATGTTTTCAGATCTAGAAACCATGAGTGTCTTGTGCATGAAATCACTTGTTATGTGAAATTTGTGTGTCATATGACATCTTGGTTGATTTACAGAGTTTTGAATAACCATTTTGAACATGGTTTACTCGATACTCTGTTTTTCAACTAAATGCACCCAACCTTAGTATCAATGAATAATGAGCCGAACTGTTATGTCAAATTGATTGTTAGATCGAATTTGACTGTCCAGGCTCTGATACCAATTGTTAGGATCGGAGGCTCTCATGATTGTGTTTGTTTGTATGATTTGAACAATGAATGAGTATGAAACTATGTAAAGTGCAGCGGAAATGAATAACAAACTTTGTAAACACAATCAAAGGAGAAAATAGTTTTTGAAAAAGCATATGCAATTCATTTAGTCAAAAGATTTACAATACGAATCCAATGATTACAAACATGCTTACAAACTAAGCTCCCCCTCAGCCTGATGCCCCAAGGTTGGATTGCACAAGATGAAAGGATTGAATTGAGGAGAAGAACTCTCTCAAAACGAATCAAATGTAACAGTACAGAGTACTGCTCCATTTATAGACAAACCAAACCACTGAGGCATCTCAGCTGACGTCACCATGAAAGTGACATCTAACAAACTAACAAACTCTATCTACTGTTCTATAACTACTGATCATACAGACATTGATTATATTCTAAACACTGATATATAAACACTGACTCTTCATTCCACTGACGTAATCAACCACTGATGTATGAGCTACAGTGCTTTCTTCAAAGGGTGATCAGGCCTTGAATGGGCAGTGCTTTAACTCTTCAGCAGTACTTGGATTCCAGCAGTAGATTGAGCTCCAGCCTTTAAACTTCATCAGTGCTTTGGTTTCACAGTGGTTTATAGGATCAGCAGTTGTTGATAAGGGCAGTACTTGGAGCATGTCAGATGTTTGATTCACTATCAAGGGGAAAACTTAATGTAAACAGCTGATTATTGTGAATCCACAGTTGTGACCTGGTTTTGGCTTTCATTATCTGTTCCTCTGGTAGGGTTCAATCCCAACACTAGTACATAATTAAACAAATGGTCCTTCAATTATTATTAAATTTACATTTAACATAGTTATAAACGACCCATGACATTATAGCCTAGTGGTATCTTGGTGGTGGGATAAGGTTTATGGCCATTAGGTCATGAGTTCGATTCTCATAAGGGAGTTTTTTTCCCAGATTTATTGGGTTTCCTCCTGAATTGGTGTATAGGCATTATTGCCTAGTGGAGATTGATATGATCGGGTGGTTCCGCTGGTGGCACGATGATACTCCAGTAGTCCGTCAGTGATCCAAATTTGCCGTTAAAAAAAAAAACATAGTTATAAACGAGATTTTACTTTTATATAAATAATCAATAATTTAACCCAAAAAAAAAAGTTGTTGTCAATGTATAATATTAACAACTATTATCTATTTATGTAAAGTAATCCCATTTATTGACGGTAATCCCATTAAATTTAAATAAACTATATAATTTATATAAAAGGTAGGAAAATGTCACAAATAGTAACTAAGTTTTAAAAGTGTTTTAATTAGGATATTCATATAATTTATAGAAAAAAGGAAAATGTCACAAAATAGTAAACAAAGTTTAAAAGTGTTTTAATTAGATCATTCGTATCGTTACTAAAATATGATATCTATTGAAATAACCTATTAACTTTACTAATTCTAAATTAGTTCTTTCATGAAGGGTATGTTTGGCATGGAGCTTTTAGGAGCTTTTAGGAGCTTCTAGCTTTAAGCTTTTAAGAAAATGCTCCTAATCAATAAAAAGTCTTGTTTGGTTGAAGGAGCTTTAAGCTTTTAGGTTAGGAGCTTGAAGCTTTTGGTTGAACGCTACTACTAGTAGCGTTTAGAAGGAGCTACAAGCTTTTAGGGGAAAAATGACTATTTTAACCTCTAAAAATAAGAAATTTTTTAATGCACCAACTTTCTAAATTTTTAGTTATGTCCATTTTGGTCATTTTATACATTTTATTAAAAGCTCCAGCTACTCTACCAAACACCAAATATATCTAAAAAGCTACAGCTACTAGCTACCAGCTCCAGCTACCAGCTTCCAGCCACCAGCTACCAGCTTTCAGCTTTCAGCTACCAGCCACCAGCTTTCAGCTACCAGCCACCAGCTACTTTTGCCAAACATACCCGAAACCTTTTTGTATTTAACTAGGTCACTAAAAAACCAATGAATCGAACATATTTTCATTATATTACGACTAAGTTTTTTAGGTTACTATTTCTTTGGTATAACGAGTGTATCGAAAACCGAGTTCCCACACGTCACAACGCAAGGGTCTCATCCGCTAATAGAGTTTTACAATTCTTAAAACGTTGAGTGTATCGAAAACCGAGTTCCCACACGTCACAACGCAAGGGTCTCATCCGCTAATAGAGTTTTACAATTCTTAAAACGTGTAAAATACTTAAATTTAGTTTGATTAAACTTTTTAATACGACCCGCCCCGATTCGACCAGATCCGGAGTAAAAAAATTATTATATAGCAATAATCAAACGACTTTTAAAAAATTTCTGCACCCCATGAAAAAAAATTCTGGGTCCGCCACTGTTAAGAACTTAAGGTATATAAAATCCTAATCGGTGTTATCATATTTTTATTTTTGTAACGTAAGTTTGTTTTGAGTTTATTATAAACATACAACTCCACTCGGGCGGATCTAAAAAAAACTTTATAGGGCCAACGTTTCAAGAAAAAGGGTTAACGGAATTGAAAAACGTCAAATTTTTTCAAAATTTATACTCCCGTCGTAGCGTCAAGGGGTAACCCCCGTTACCCCTTGTCAAGAGGTAAGTCCGCCCCTGACTCCACCGAGCATATGAACTTAAAAATCACATCTTTATTGTATTTTTTAAGCTGTTAAAGTATTGCTTTTGATATGAGATCGGGTTTAAATACAAACATACCGCTCCCTCTTATTTGGTGAAATCGATTTGTGGTGGGGGGTGGGGGGCGCACAACTGCTACAAGCAACAGTTAGTAATGGCGCTTGGTGGCGGCGAGGGTCGTTGGGACAAGGTTGTTCCGTGATAGTGGTCACATGTTGGGAGAGCTAAAGTACACTTTGGAAGGCCATGGAGCAAAATGAGATAAACATAGTAAACTATTGGAACAAAATGACTATTTTTAAAAAATTTAGACAAAACCATTAAAACAACCAGGAAACAAAACGAAAGTTTACTCTTTTAAAGTTTGCCTTAAAAATGGTTAGCACTACTTTTGAAAGTATATTTCGCCCACTTTTTTTTTTCCTACACGATTTCATTTTTTTTTCATGAACCTTCCTTCATGTTACCTTTTCTACTTTTCATGCATCGTGCTACTACTTAAGACTTTCCACAAACTACTAAGTTTCATATAAGATGGTCACACCCTACCACATATGCCATATGGTCCTCATAATTGTACATCTAACTTTTCTAGCATTACTTTTCTAAAAGAAATATGAAAAGGCATCACTTAGGTTAAAAAATATAGTGGGCTAAAAGTATGATCGAATTCATAAAGTTAAATTGGATTTCTAAGGGGAGGGGGTGGTTACTAGTGATAGGATTCTATCACTCCCACTATCCAATCAAATCATGCCATGTCATCACCCAATATTCTATCACTAGTGATAGAAATGTAGTGGGGGTGGTATCACTAGTGATGGGATTCCAATGTACAAGTATTAATGCACAATGTACAAGATACACATTCATCACCCAATATCTTCAACGCGTTATATATATAACGAGTTATACCCTATCACTCGTTATGGAAGTGGAGGCGGCGGTGTTCCAAGTGCTATCACTCGTTATGGTGACTCCATAACGGACCACCCCGTGTGGCCTAAACCCTTCATAGTTTTTACTTTTTATGCCCCTCTAGTTGTAAATAGGGGTGTTTTTCGGCCTTCGGGTGTTTTAATCGGGTTTTGGGACAAGAAAACTTATCCAATAACTGAACCATTATAAGCTTAGGTTAATTTGGATCAGGTTAATCGGATTTGTGTTAGTTCAGACTGGGTTTTAATTGCCAATCGGTTTATTTTAACATTAAGCATACATTATTAATTTTTTCTATGAATTTCTTGAAAGGAATTAAGCTATATACAAATAAACAAATAGAATTCTCATATAAACGAAATTATTGAATATTTGGAAGTCAAAATCAAACTAGAATTGTACTAATGAAAATATATTCATTAGGACCTATTCATCAGTCTATTTTTCTAGTTTCAGTATTAAAGCAAGAATGATAGAAGTATGCTAATCGCGTAATCACTAATCAATAGGTAAATACCAATGGGGTGGTGGTCCATTGGCAAAGGCAAAACCTTTAAAAGGGGAAGATCTTGGGTTCAAGTCTCATAGACGACAGGGGGATTAAAGAAAATTAGCCGTTAAAAAAACTACTCAATAGGTAAATGTAAACATATTTTTAAACATACAAGAATCATTTATTGTAATCGAGTTAATTCATTATATAACCATAATCATCCATGTAAAAATTCTTTGGAACATCCTATAAATAGTTATTCAGGTTACCCGATTAACTATAAAACTTATCTAATAACCAACTCAATTAAATATGTTCGGGTATGGGTTTAATGTTATTCGGGTTCATCAGGCTTCCTCTAAATTGTGGATCGGGTTGCTTCGGGTTTATGTTAAAATGCACACCCCTGGTTGTCTTCATGAGAAAATGAATATATTCTCGATTTGCCTTTCAAAAAACGGATATTGGATTTAAATAACCTTAACTTTCACCAATTGTCTGATAGCACTCTCAACTTTCGATTTGTACCACACTAATCTCAACTTTCAACTTATTGGCCGATATCACTCTCAAACTAACCCAACACTAACTCATTTTCCTGACATCAACTGCCATGTCAACATACCAGTGCCACATCAGCTGTCATGTCATCAAAAAAGCCAAGTAAAATGCCACATTAGCTGCCAAGTCATAAAAAAGCCAAGTCAAGTCAAGTCAAGTACCACGTCAGCTGCCACGTCATCAAAAAATTCCACGCCAGATGCTACGTCAACACACAAGTGCCACATGAACAAAAAAGTAAATGAGTTAGGATTCACTTAGTTTGGGAGTGCTATCGGCCCATTAGTTGAAAGTTGGGAGTGGTGTGGTACAAATCGAAAGTTAGGAGTGTTATCACTCAATTGATGGAAGTTGGGTTTATTTAAGTCCAATACCCTTTAAAAAAATATATATATAAGAATTTGTAGGATTCAATCTACCAAAATTAAATTGTATGTAAAATAGTAAAAGGAAACAAAACATGGTAACTTTTTATATTATATTGCAATAAATATGGTAACTTTTTGTGTGTTTGATATAATATAAATCAGGATCTTCTCAACCTTGTTAGGGGTCAAAACAGATAATAAACACGAGTCCTTTTCGTCGTAAAATTTGTTTTAATCCTATAATTTATATATATCTTCTTGTTGTAAGTTTTTTTGTAACATGCTATCTGTTTTGTCTTTCGAGCAGCTCGGTTGTAAGGTTTCAAGCCAGCGTCTAGCTGGTTGTCGCTTAATAAATTGACGTTTTGTTGGTCGTTAAAAAAATATATATATATCTTCGTGTATACATATAAACGTGAGCCCAAACAGCAACATGGGCCCAAATCCTCTAAACATAATCTATACTATAATAAGCATACGAATGAAGTTAACCATGCAACATAAATCCATGCTTCATCCACAACTAACCCTAAACCCTAGCATAGAGCGTTCATCCATGAGTTTGTCGCAAGCCGGTGAGGATGAAAGCCGGAGTTCTACAGATACAGTCTGTTCCATTGACGATCTTCTGCGTAAAATCTTAGTCGGGTTACCTCTAAGCTCGTTACACGTGTGTAAATCAGTATGCAAACGATGGTTTTCTCTCATCACTGATCCTACTTTCTGCCCGAACAAAACCGATCATCCTTGCGGTTTGTTCCTCCAACTACAATCACCATCAGCTGAGTTCGCCTACGTGCCATTGTTCAGACATCCTCCTTTAATAAAAACAACAACCTTCCCCTTTCACCACCCGAAAAAACCGCAGCACATCGAGGTTTGGCAATCGTGTAACGGCCTCTTGTTATGTTATGACCACCCTGATAAGTTATATGTATACAATCCAACCATAAACCAGTTTAAGTTGCTTCCACTGCCTTATGTTTGGAAACCATATAATATTTTTGGTAATGCTATGGCACTAGCTTTTGATCCTGCAGTTTCACAACACTACAAGCTTCTTTATCATGCTCGCAAAGATGATGATGTTACACATGTTTATGTAGAGATTTATTCATCGGAAACATGTACTTGGAGGGCTTATGCTCAGACTTTTAGTTCAGTATCTTTCGTGGCGTTTGATCACAGCGTAGTTTACTGGCGTGGCGCCATTCATTGGCTGTCGCGTAGAGCTGTTTATCATTTTAGTTTAGAGGATATGGACAATCCTCACTTTATACAAGTTGAAAACCACAAAACCATGCATGGTATAACATTTGGTGGTTATGATAAGTTATTGGTGTCGCGCGATTGCCTGCTTCTTGTTATGATGCTCCAGCCTCTAATGGTGGATGTGTATGAAGTGGAAAATGATTGCTACTCAGGGTGGTGTTTAAAGTACTATGTTGATCTTGAATTTGTTGGGAATTTTCCGGGACCTGAGGTCAATGTACTAGCGATTGTGCTCGGGAACAGAGAAGAGGATTCGTTTCTTGTGTTGGAAGTGCCCGGGATTATGCTTGTGAAATACAATATCATATCGAATACTTTCCTTCAGCTTTGTAATCTCACCCGAATTCGAATTCGCCTGACACAGTCTTGTAGCTTTTTGTTCACCCCGTCTCTTGTTGGCGTTTAAATTAAATTACTGTCTATGGTTTTTGATTTTTTGTCTTTTTTTATGGCTCTATCAGACATTACATATTATTGAAGATGTTGATGTTACAATTTATGGTTAGATTGGTTCTCTATGATGTAATTGTTTTCTTTATATTCCGGGTTACTGATTCTGTTTTATGTCTGTTATTTTCTTGTATGTTTGGGAGTGTTATTATTGCCGGCTGTAGCGGTCTTATTCTTCCATCAAATGCTGCGGTATACCTTATTTTTACTATCAACGGTTGTAAGTTTTAAATAGTATAGTTGAGTTAAGAGTTTTATAACTTCTGGCTGTTGTTTGTGCAGCTCTTGTCAGAGTTTAAATTAAATTAGAGAAAATTACGAAAATAGCCAACACCAGGGTTGACTTACGAAAATAGCCACCTCATGCGTCCTTGGAGTGGCGCATCACGGATTCAAATGCGCGGGATGCGTCTGGAAACAATGGGATGCGTCTTTTAGAGCGAAACCCAATAGAAAATGGACACGTGGCAGCAGACTCCTCCCAGGGGTCAGACAGACTCCTCCAAGGGGTCAGGCAGACTCCTCCGAGTGTGAAATCCAAGGCGTCAGGCCTGACCCCTTGGAAGAGTCTGCCTGACCCCTTGGAAGAGTCTGCCTGACCCCTTGGAGGAGTCTGCCGCCACGTGTCAATTTTCTATTGGGTTTCGCTCCAAAGACGCATCCCAAAACTTCCAGACGCATCCCGCGCATTTGAATCCGTGATGTGCCACTCCAAGGACGCATGAGGTGGCTATTTTCGTAATTCAACCCTGGTTTTGGCTATTTTCGTAATTTTCTCATTAAATTAATGTATGATTTTGAATTTTTTTTGTCTTGCTTTATGGCTCACTATTGTTCTCTGGTAATAACCTTCAACATCAGTTCAAAGACTTTTTTTTTTTACCTTAACTGCATTTAAAAAAAAGGGTTGAACACTTACCTATCAAGATGATATATCTGATCATAACATAAGGAAATAGGTTACAGTGGGTAGTTTTTTGAATACAGGTTTGAAAATTATTGTTGAACATAAGTGGTAACATATGCATAGTGAACTGCCGGAATGATCAAGATATGGGATTTGATGGTATTTTGATGTTTAGAGGCATATCGAAACCTATATAGTTTGAGTAGGGATGGGATTGGTACTGTACCCGTACTCGTACCGGTACCGAAAATACCGGTATCAAATTTGAACAAAACCGGGTATCAAATACCATACCGAATATATTGGTATGGTACGGGTACGGGTATTTTGGAACGGTACCGGCTTTGGTACCATTTTTTTTATATTTTATCACTCGTAGAAGTACTAAATAGGTAAAATCGGCACAAGTACCAATACGAGTACCCAATAGGTAAAACCGGTACGAGTACCAATACGATATGAGTACCAAATAGGTATAATCGATATGAGTACCATAAAAATTATAATACGAAATAAAACATAATATAAAAAAAAACTTTTATAGTCTATATAAAATTTGGTACCGGTGCCCGTTTTTACATGTACCCGTACTCGTACCTATACCGAAATTACCAAATACCAAAATTAATAAAACTGGGTACCGATACATGTATCGAATGCCTAAAATTGGTGCTTAGATCAAAAGAAACAAGAATAAAAGTGGTAGTGTACACTTGGATCTTGGTCAACTGCAAGTAGAAGTCAACTGTTGTAAAAATCCAATTGCAGTCAAATGGGAAGTGTTGTCAAAGAAGCTCTGCAGGCAAAATGCTATAAAATTAATAGCCAACGGAAGTAAAAAGTTCAACTTGCAACCGAACATGATATAAGGAGATATTCAGAAGCTTCAAGCAATTCACCAAATTTTAATTAGTAAAAAGATAACAAATCATTATTTTAAGTACTATTTAGGTCTCGTGCGTTGCGGCGGGATCATTAAACCGAATGAAAAGTAGACGTAAAATAACTGAACCATGCACGCTTGTTGTGGAGTGTTAGTGCGCAAAAATTAGACCAAAAAGTAAAACGTACAAAAGAATAACTAAGTCGACCTAGGGCATGCGTGTTACACTGGCGTCTGTTAAACGAAAAAAATTAAGGTAAAATTGTTGAAGCACACAGACACACGTTGCAACGTTTAAACTGCAAAATTTAGACCTAAGCATAAACAAAAAAAAAGATAAAAAAAAGAATAAAGGAACAAAGTTGAATGTATGAAAGTATTGGGGTTAAAAATGAAGGGGAAATGGACTGTATCACCCTAAACTATGCAAAATTGGCTGTTGCCACGCCCAACTTTCACTTTGGCTCCCACCACCCCCAACTGGACACTTAGGTTGCTGTGTCACCCCGTCGTTAACCAGACACTAACGAGGTTAGTTTTGTTTTGCTGACTTGGCCAATTTTTGCTGACCTGGCCAATTTTTGCTGACATGGCATGGTTATGTGGACTCACCCTTTACCATCATCCCTGTAACTTGATAAAAACCCTAAATCAGTGGTGGTCAAGATATCATCACTCCTACAACTCAACACCAGTCCAACAACACACTTCAATATTTTCCGATTCAACCTCTCAGCCACCTGAGAACCTTCATTTGCGTGTCGTTAACCGCCGCTGGATGTAACCGGCACCGCTCTCATGCCGTCGTACACTCCGATGAGGAAGTTCAGAGATCTTCAAAGCCTCTTCACTCATCCCCTTCTTCTCATAACACTCCTCCACCAGATCCACCATGGCTGCCTCCACTCCTCCACTACCACCACCGACCTTCATCTTAATCTCTGCCCTCTAACACAACGCATCACTCCTCTCACCGTCACTCAACGACTTCGCCGCCAACGGCGACAGCGTCGCCTCCAACGCCTCGAGCGCTGACGTGGTAAATCCTTGCAGATCGAGCGGCGGATTTAGCGAGAATATGCACTGCGGCGTCGTTTGGGTTGATGGCGATGGATTTATTGGCGTGCTCGGCGGCGGATTTAGCGAGATTCCGATCGCCGGTGGATCTGGATCGGGATAATAGATCGGAAGTTGTTGAAGAGGTTTTGAGATATGTTGAGCGTCCATAAGAACATGAAGATCAAGGTGAAGATGAAGAGTACTTGCATTATTAAATCGGATGCCATGACCGATATCGTCATTTTCGCAGGTGAATTAATTGGATCCGGGAAAGTTGAGTTGTAGATTTTGGGGTGGGATTTATTGGTCAGGATTAACAGGTTTTATTCAACAAAGGAGGCTTTATGGTGATCTAGAACAACTGATTTGGGGTTTTTGTTGAAATGCAACTGATTTGGGGGTTTTTATCAAGTATCAGGGGTGAGTTTGTTTTGAAATTAGGGTTAAATTGATGTTAAACAGATGATATAACAGGTCTCTGTCCACGTATGCTTCCAAGTCATCATCTGCATGCCACATAGGCTTAAAAAACTAACTCAGTTAGTGTTTTTTTAACGAAGGGGTGACAGTGACACCAAGTTGTCGAGTAGAGGGTGGTGGGAGCCAACTTGAAAGTTGGGCGTGGTATTGGCCAATTTTGCATAGTTTAGGATGATACAGTCCATTTCCCAAAAAATGAATAACGTTTTATGACAAATTTGTAAAAGATAAAAAAGTATAAGGGTATTGGTCCACGTAGCTACAGTTTGTTTTCTCTTTATTTTAAGCCTACGTCTTTGAAAGGAATACATGGCGGCAACGAAACTAGATCTGTGGTAATGCTTGACCGGATTGGTGGCCAGTGTATTGATCTGTGGGGTGGCAAGATTTAATTTATACAGAAAAGGATTATTGGTTTACATAGCTTCAACTTTCACCATTTAACCGATAGCACTCTCAACTTATGAATTGTATCACGTCATTCTCAGCTTTCAACTTATTTTTCTCTGGCACTCTCAAACTAACTGAACCCTAACCTAGTTAATTTTTTTTACTGATATGGCAGTTGTGTAGTGACGCCCTTTTCAAATAAGCTGACATCTAATCCGTCACTTATTTAGTGATGTGTCATCTGATGTGGTGGCGTCTGATGTGACAATTTTTTAGTGACGTGGCCAAATAATAATAAATTGAAAGTTCAGAGTGGCATGGTACAATGCATAAGTTGGGAGTGCTATCGGTCAAATGGTGAAAATTAGGGTTATTTAAATACAATATTCCTACAAACAACATGTACAATTTTATATTTTTGTTTAATAAGTTCTCTTAATGATAATAATTGCTACATGTTAAATTATAATTGTAACGTTCCGTATTTGTCATCATTTTCCATTCATTTGTAATTCGTATTTTCATTTCAATCCCTTGTAATTCGAGACTTAATCATAATGGAAATCATATTTTATATTATTTTTGCTTAATCATTCTTGCATAATACGTAAACAACCACAAATACACATTTTTATCCAAAACCAAGGCATACATCAAGTTTATATTTTCTTCGGAACGTTATTCATGTGTGATTTATTATTATAAAGGCTTGCATACGCCTTAAAACCCTAAAAACATGCTTAACTATGTTATTCATGCTCGCAAAGATGATGATGATGTTACACATGTTTATGTAGAGATTTATTCGATAAACATGTACTTTAGCTAAGACTTTTAGTCTAGTATCTTTTTGACGTTTGATGGACGGGTAGTTTACCGGCGTGGTGCCATTCATAGGTTGTCGCGTGTAGCTGTTTATCATTTCAGTTTAGAAGATATGGACAATCCTCACTTTATACAAGTTGAAAAACACAAAACCATGCATGGGATAACATATGGTGGTTATGACAAGTTATTGGTGTCGCGCGATTGCCTGCTTCTTGTTAGGATGCCGTAACCGCCGCAGCCTGTCACACCCCAACCGATGGCGGAATCATCGGGGCGCGGCACTAGGCGAATCAGATTGCTCAAGAGAACCCATAACAACTATTTAGGGATGATATTTAAAGCGTTCATTATCCCATACTAATAAACAATATATCAGTAAACAGTCATACAGATTTCATGTTCTCCCAAACAATACAAATCCGACAACCTAGATTTAGTGTGAGTTTCTAGACTTCCTAGCTTGATTTCGAGATAGCCTGCGATTAACCTGCAACATACGTTAAAGCGACGTCAATACAAAAAGTATTGGCGAGTATACAGGTTTGACATAGTAAATAAAGTAGATAATAGTGCTGCGAATTTCCACATACATAAACGAGATACACAACATATACACTACAAACAAATACTACCAGCTAACTCACTCGATGCTAGCTAAGGTGGGACGTCGCGAGTAAAAGTCCTAGCACATATGTATCAAGCATCACGTGTAAATATGTACGACAATAATTCGCAAGTGATAATAGTTTCAGAGTATAGACTGCGTTTTGATAGGTGCGATTTCAATAAAAACGTGTGTTACACCCCAAAGTGTGTTTAAAGCGTTTAAAAAATGGGGTCAAGTATACTCACAGTAGGTGTTTAACAAGTAAACACAATTTGATTGGATTGATGAGAGCGCGTCTGAGTTAGCCTGTGAACAGTAGCACAAGTCATTAAACAACGTATAAACAGTGCGTCAGATGAGATGAGTGTCGAATGGCGAGTAGAATGGGTGATAACCCATTCGATCGGATGGTCATCCGAGCGGATGACCATCCGAGCGGATGACCATTCGAACGGTTGACCATTCGAATGAGTGCACTCGTTTTGAGAGTTTCAAAAGGACAGATTTGTTCAAACGGATGGTTATTCGATCGGATGGTCATCCGATCTGATGGCCATTCGAGTGAGTGTTCTGTTGTGGAAAATTTTGTTAGAACTTTTGAAGTTTTCGTTGTAGTATAAATCAAGTCATTCAATCGGATGGTCATTCGGACAGATGGCCATTCGATCGGATGGCTATTTGATCGAGAGTTTGGTAGTTTGAAATTTAGCTAAGTTGTTTTGGACATGGAATAGCATAAAAGACAGTCCACCTGGTCGAATGGCCATTCGATCGGATGGTCATCCGATCGGCTGATCATTCGATTGGGAGTTTTTGTTGTTTGTAAACTTTGTAAAATTTCTAGGTTTAAAAGTTCGAGTTTAACGGAGATGACGTGTCAGACAACGGAAACACTCCAAGTCCAGCTCGCTTGATCGGATGGGAATCACCCCGTTCGATCAGTTTCACTGTTCTTGAAGAAGTTTCAAGTTTGACCCGTTAATCGGTCATCTCTCCGGTGGAAACCCATTTTCAAGCCGGCTCTCAACTATGAACTGAGTAGAGAATCCGATGAGTCTAGATTCCATTGGGTTTTGTATGAAAGTTGAAGTAAGGTCGAAATCAGTTGAAAAATGTTGAAAACTTGTTGAGATTCGTGTTGAATAGTGTGGAAATCCTCTAGATCTGAACGATTCTTGGTGAGGTGACGTCACACTTCGGTTTAGATAAGAAACCGAGTGAGAACTACCTTTGAGATGTTCAAATCAGACGATTTCAAGAAGGAAAATAGTGATTTTGATGGAGAAAATGATGAAGAAGTGTGCGGTGATGAAGATTGTACAAGATTTGAAGAGAGACACTTTCGAAATAGCCTTGAATCGTGGTGAAAAGTGGTTGGAAGTGATCTGGGAGCGAGTTGGTCGGATGAGAGAACCAAAGTGTTGAAATGTGACACGATGGCCCTATTTATAGGTGAGAGAGAGTTAAGGCGGTGGAATGGTGGGTCGGATGGCCAGTCGATCGGATGGCCATCCGATCGGATGGCCATCCGAACGGATGCCCATTCGATCGCATGGTAATTCGATCGGGAGGTTTGTGCGAGTTGGTTTTCCGACTTCCGTTTCGTTCGACGTGTTTTGTTGCGTTAAGCATTGTGGACACATTAAGCGTTTTAGCGATATAAGTAGTGGCACGGCCCCCGTCTCGGTTTTATCCGGTTCAGAAGCCGCGAGACAGAAACCCGTGGTATTGGTGTTTACTTAGGCAGCGGAAATTTTAACAGAATCGTTTAAACTGAAAACACCCATTTATTTCATTTCAAATTTTGGGACAAACCCCGTAATTTACAATAAAGAAATTTCACTGGGAAATCCCCTGTTTAGAAAAACATGTTTATTTATTTACTGAGCCACTTTATCCAAGGTGGTAGTGCTACACGACACTTCTCCTGATTCACAGTAAATCACCTGAAACATGTTTAAAAAGATTTTATCAGCAGGGAAATACTGGCGAGTCATTCATTTGATACAAAAAGACACATTGTTATAAATTACAGTATTAAGGGCTATTACAATGTTTATATCAACCAATTACCCAACGGTATTTGTCACTCGACTTGTTTCTGTGACTATGGTCATATCACTCATTGGCTAACCCGTTGTCCAATGGTGACGATTATCAAGTAACGTATACAAAACCCCACATATCGGCTGTAATTGAAGACTACAAAGACTTAATCCCTGTAATTATAACTTTGAAAATAAATAGGGTTTTGGAAACAATTTGGTAAAAAGAGAATGACTTACATTGCAAGTTTAGTTGGACAGAGTTTTGCCTACTGATTAAGCTTGGTAACCTAGTTAAAATAATAATGCACACGAAACTAGGTTAGTAATTTAATACAACATTTACGATAAGCTCACGAAATCAAAACCCTAACGACGAATGACAAAGTGTAGCCCGAATTCGGGCAGCACTTAAACATCCATCGGATCGGTTTCAATCGATCGGACATTGTATCGTAGCAGTGATCGAGTTATTACCCTGTAATCGTAGCAGCGTTTCGACACTTAAATATACGAAATTGAGCATTACAGAACGTCTTTTAGAGTAAATTTTCGAGCACAGATGAAAGGCCATGCAACGTACTATTTATAGTTGATTTTTGAGTTTTACGCGGCCCGCGTAAGCCTGAAGGGGATCCTTCACGGCTCGTGAGGGCCACCCTAGCTACGGCTAGGGCTGCCGTGTCATGGTGTAGGCCTGCCACGTGTCTGACACGTGGCCTAAAGCTTATCCGGAGACTTACAAGGCTATCTTGCCCCGCGTAAGACTTGCTTAATTCTTACGCGGCCCGCGACAGATGGATAAATCTGGATTTTCTTGATTTTTTTCCTGAAATTTAGGGTTTTAGGGGTCCGGGTTTCTACTTACGAAGTGTTTTAGGGACAATTTCGTGCAGGTCCTTACATCCTCCCCACCTTATTTAAAATCTCATCCTCGAGATTTACTGGAACAAGTAAGGATATTTTCGCTTCATTTCTGATTCCAACTCCCATGTATTCTCAGGTCCTTTTTTCGAATCCCACTTTACTTTGACTAGCACCAATCTTTTGTGGTTGAGGAATTTGACCTTTCTGTCTTCTATTTGGAGCGGTCTCTCAACGAATTTTAGCTTTTCACTCATCTCTATGTCTTGGAGAGGTATTACCAGTGATTCGTCAGATAAACATTTCTTGAGATTAGATACATGAAACACGTCATGTACCCCGGCTAGCTCTTCGGGTAGTTGTAATTTATAAGCAACTGGTCCAATCCGTTGGGTAACTGTGAATGGTCCTATGTACCTTGGACTTAGCTTCCCTTTCTTACCGAATCGAACTACTCCTTTCCAAGGAGAAACTTTCAAGAGTACCTTGTCCCCAACTTGAAATTCTAACGGTTTGCGTCGATTATCTGTATAACTCTTCTGGCGATCTCGAGCCGTTTTCAGTCTTTCCTTTATTTGAGTTATCTTGTCAGTGGTTTCCTGTACAATTTCGGGACCTGATAATTGACTTTCTCCTATTTCTGCCCAGCATACGGGAGTTCGACACTTTCGTCCATACAGAGCTTCGAACGGGGCAGCATTGATGCTGGTGTGGTAACTATTTTTATAGGAGAATTCAATTAATGGCAAATGGTTATCCCAATTCCCACCGAAATCTATTACACATGCCCTGAGCATGTCTTCAAGGGTTTGGATCGTCCTTTCACTTTGTCCATCGGTTTGGGGATGGTATGCAGTACTTAAATTTAATCGTGTTCCCATTGCTTCTTGGAAACTTGTCCAAAAATGCGAAGTGAAACGACTATCCCTATCTGACACAATGGAGAGTGGGACTCCATGTAAGGATACTATCTCATCTACATACAACTTTGCTAGTCTTTCCATGCTAAAGGTCTCTTTCATTGGCAGGAAATGAGCTGATTTGGTTAATCGATCCACAATTACCCATATCGCATCGTTACCTTTCCTGGTCTTGGGCAACTTAGTAACAAAGTCCATTGTTATTAGTTCCCATTTCCATACAGGCATTTCTAACTGTTGAAGTAGATCTGAAGGTTTCTGATATTCTGCCTTAACTTGCGAACAAGTTAGACACTTAGAAACGTATCTGGCTATGTCCTTTTTCATTCCTATCCACCAGAAGTTGTTCCTTAAATCTTGATACATCTTGTTATTACCAGGATGCATCGTATACCTGGATTTATGAGCTTCTTCTAAAATCTTATTTCTTAAATCTCCTTGCTTAGGTACCCAAATCCTTTTCTTATGGAATCTCCAAATTCCATCAGTCCCTTGCTCTAACTCCGTTATCCTTCCTTTCATTCCTTCAGCATCATCCTTGATTGCTGTTTCCTGAACGTTCTTCAGTTGTTCCATGAGATCTAATTGGAGATTTAATCTAAGATCACGAACTCGCCTTTGCTTCTCATGGTATTTACGACTTAGAGCATCTGCTACTACATTAGCTTTGCCTTCGTGATATTGAATATCACAGTCGTAGTCACTTAGAATTTCCATCCATCTTCTTTGCCTCATATTTAATTCTTTTTGCCCAAATATTTACCTTAAACTTTTATGATCTGTATAGACAGTAAACTTACTTCCGTACAGATAATGTCTCCAAATCTTAAGGGCAAAAATTATGGCTCCTAATTTTAAGTCATGAGTCGTATAATTTTCCTCGTGCTTCTTCAATTGCCTTGATGCATACGCAATTACCTTTTTGCGTTGCATTAGCACACATCCTAAACCCAACTTAGAAGCGTCGCAGAAGACTTCAAAATCTTTTGTTCCGTCTGGTAAGGCCAGAATTGGGGCATTTGTTAATCTTTGCTTTAAAATCTTAAAGGCCTCTTCTTGCTTGGGTCCCCATTCAAACTTAATAGTTTTACAAGTTAACTTAGTTAATGGAACAGCTATCTTAGAGAAGTCTTTTATGAAACGCCTATAATATCCAACTAATCCTAGAAAACTTCTAACTTCGGTAGCTGATTGTGGGACCTTCCAATTTGTGATCGCTTATATCTTGGAGGGATCTACATGAACACCTTCGTGATTCACCATGTGTCCTAAAAATTGCACTTCTTGTAGCCAAAATTCACACTTCGAAAATTTGGCATAAAGCTTTTCTTTTCTTAACAAAGTTAAAAGTGCATGCAGGTGCTCACAATGCTCGTCCTGGCTTTTGGAATAAATAAGTATATCGTCGATGAAGACAATTACAAATTTATCCAAATACGGTTTACAGATCCTATTCATCATGTCCATAAATGCTGCAGGAGCATTCGTTAGTCCAAATGGCATGACTGTAAACTCGTAGTGACCATACCTAGTCCTGAAAGCAGTTTTCGGTACGTCTTCTTCCTGTACCTTCAGTTGATGGTATCCGGAGCGCAAATCTATCTTAGAAAAATATCTAGCTCCCTGAAGTTGGTCAAAAAGATCATCAATCCTAGGTAATGGGTATCAATTCCTAATGGTAACCTTATTCAATTCCCTATAATCGATACACATTCGCATTGAACCGTCCTTCTTTTTCACAAACAACACCGGTGCTCCCCAAGGGGATGAACTAGGTTGTATAAATCCTTTGCTTAGCAATTCATCTAACTGCTTCTTCAGTTCTAGCATTTCCGTGGGTGCTAATCGATAAGGTGCCTTAGCTATTGGTGTAGTTTCAGGAATTAGATGAATTCTAAATTCTACTTCTCTATCTGGTGGTAGTCCAGGTAGCTCTTCTGGGAATACATCCGGGTATTCTGATACTACTGGAATTTCCTTAAGTTCCTTACTTTTAGTGTTAATGATTACCGAAATCATATACACTATTCCTTGTTTTCGTTCATAACTAGCAACTTTCATTACTGAAATGAATTTCATTGGTTTACGCGGCTTATCTCCTGTTACCAAAATTACTTCTCCTGTTGGCGTATGAATTTCTATAGAATTCTTATCACAGAGGATTCGAGCATGGTTGGCTACTAACCAATTCATTCCTAACACAACATCGAATCCAGCTAAATTCATCGGTAACATGTTTGCAGAAAATTTATGGCCTAAAAGTTCTATCTTTTCTCCTTGAAGGATTTTATCTATATTAACAGAATTTCCATCTGCCATTTCTACCGTATAAATCTGCCTAAGTTTGGTTAAAGGTTGCTTAAGACCCTGACAGAATGAATTATTTATAAAACTTTGGTTTGCACCAGAGTCAAATAATACTTTTGCGTAAACGTCATGCACAAGAAACGTACCAGCTATCACATCCGGAATTAGATCTGCTTCCTGTGTAGTCAGCTGGAAAGCTCTTGCATTCTTTTTATTAGTTCCTTAAGTTGCTTTTGCCTTATCGTCAGCTGGCTTGACCAGTTTAGGGCCTTCTGGTCTAAAATGGCTAGTTTCTCCGCAATTGAAGCAAATCGTTGATTTTTTCCTGCACTTCTCCTCTCGGTGCCCTTGTGCCTTGCAGAAACTACACTTCTCTTGACATTTACCAAAATGTTTCTTTCGGCAGTTTCTGCAGAATGGAGGTGTGGAAGATTGCCCAGTTCCCTTTTTCTTGAAGTTACTATTAGTATTACCCCCACGGAATCCTTGGGTAATTTTCTGGGCCAATTCCTTTTTTCCTATTTTCTTCTCTCGTGCGCACCAGTCCGTCAGTCAAGGTGTTGGCCAGTTCGACAGCATCGTCTATAGTGCGGGGTCTCGTAGCTTTGACTATATCACGAATCTCGCTAATTAAACCCCAAATATAGCGAGATATAAGCACCGATTCTGGCGAGGCCAGAGTTGGTACAATTCTAGCATACTCGAAAAATTTCGAGGTATACCCTCGACAATCCACATCTACCATCCGGTGATTTAGGAACTTATTTGTCATTTGTTCCTTTTCTTAGGCAGGACAAAATTTCCTTTCCACCAATTCCTTAAATTCCTCCCAGCTCATGGCATAAGCCACGTCACTTCCCTTAGCTTGCAACACCGTGTTCCACCATTCTAACGCCTCTTCCTTGAAAAGGTGGGATGCATATGTAACCTTCTCTTCCTCTGCACATTTACTGATTTTAATTACTGCTTCGGTCTTTTCTAACCAACGCAGTGCGGCACTCGCCCCTTCATTGCCTGCAAATTCAACTGGCTTACAGGTAAGGAATTCTTTGTAAGTGCAACCAAGTGTTGCAACTTTCATTTTCTTAAGGAATGAGGCTTGAACCACATTATTATTATTATTGCCGCCACCGTTTACACTGTTACTAAAATTATCGTCGCGAGTACGTTTGCTATTGTTGGCTTGGGAAGGTTCAGCAGGATTCTTAACAGCAGCGACGATTGCCGGGATAGCGTTGGCTATTCCCTTAGCAACGATATTTTCTATATCTTGCCTATTAAGAAAATGGTCTTCATTATTTTGTTCAGATTGGTTAACTTCGTTTGCCGGTTGATTTTCTGCGTTTTCCATCTGAATCATTAACAATATATGCATATTATTGTCACAAAATGGATAGCAACTAAACACAATAAGGCAATCACAACATAATCAAGTTAACACACAAATATAGCCAAAATCGTCGACCTTGCGACACTTATATTTATATAATATTATGCATCAATACAACCCGTCTATTTTACAAAAGTTTTATTTTTAGTTATTATATTATTATTATTATACATATTTTATTATTATTATTAATATATATATTATATATATTTTTTATTTTTTTATTTTTTTTCACATATTAATATTATACAAAAACTTTTTAACCACAATTAACTTGCTTCTCAGAAGCGACACTCCCTCTCGTCGTACTTCCACGTGATGTTTTCCCCCACTTCTCGAATCCGATTTCCCGCATCCACCAGTTCCTCGCCGTAGCGGCGTAATTCGGCAATGTTCTCCGAGCTCATAGGTGGGAATGGTGCAGGTTCAAGATCAAACTAGGGAAAATAAACATTGAGGTTATTCATGAAGTTCTGAAAATGCCAGTCGCTCGTCCACCACTCTTCCAATTGCCCTATAAAAGGTTGTGGGTTGACAATAGGGTCCGGAATAGCAGGTTCCAAATTGATTGGAAGTTCAGATTGGGCTGGGAAATTGAAAAGGTTTTCGTCGGCAGGTCCGATGAGGTCACAATTCGCCAGTTTCCTATCAAGTTCTTCCCAAGGTGGCATCTCCTGGGCTTGACCGGAACTTTCCCCTACTTCCTTTCCTTTGTCTTTTGGATCCTCTGTCTTTTTCACCTTCTGGACAGCTGGCTTCTTCCTTCGTCCGTGTTTCCAGTCCAGGATTCTCCTCCTCTTTTTAGGCTTGGGTTTCTCCTGGGGCTGGGCCTGGAACACTAGTGGCTCCTCAGTATCCGCTTGATAGCCGGATTGGGTTCCTGTTGTATCCATATCGGTGGTATGGATTGTAAAGTTTCAGAGTGCCTCCGACAGTTCATTCATGTTGTTAGCACACATAAAGAAACACACAAAAATTCAAATTAAAATTTTATTTATTGTAAATTAAATTTTCACAGAATTACAGAATGGCAATAAAAAAAATTAAGTATTTCTAAATACTTAATTGGCTTAAATCAGTGGCTCTGATACCACCTTTTTCTGTCACGACCCCCGTCTCGGTTTTATCCGGTTCAGAAGCCGCGGGACAGAAACCCGTGGTATTGGTGTTTACTTAGGCAGCGGAAATTTTAACAGAATCGTTTAAATTGAAAACACCCATTTATTTCATTTCAAATTTCGGGACAAACCCCGTAATTTACAATAAAGGAATTTCACTGGTAAATCCCCTGTTTACAAAAACATGTTTATTTATTTACTGAGCCACTTTATCCAAGCTGGTAGTGCTACACGGCACTTCTCCTGATTCACAGTAAATCACCTGAAACATGTTTAAAAAGATTTTATTAGCGGGGAAATATTGGCGAGTCATTCATTTGATACAAAAAGACACATTGTTATAAATTACAGTATTAAAGGCGATTACAATGTTTATATCAACCAATTACCCAATGGTATTTGTCACTCGACTTGTTTCTGTGACTATGGTCATATCACCCATTGGCTAACCCCGTTGTCCAATGGTGACGATTATCAAGTAATGTATACAAAACCCCACATACCGACTGTAATTGAAGACTACAAAATTTAATCCCTATAATTATAACTTTGAAAATAAATAGGGTTTTGGAAACAATTTGGTAAAAAGAGAATGACTCACATTGCAAGTTTAGTTGGACAGAGTTTTGCCTACTGATTAAGCTTGGTAACCTAGTTAAAATATTAATGCACACGAAACTAGGTTAGTAACTTAATACAACATTTACGATAAGCTCACGAAATCAAAACCCTCACGACGAATGACAAAGTATAGCCCGAATTCGGGCAGCACTTAAACATCCATCGGATCGGTTTCAATCGATCGGACATTGTATCTTAGAAGTGATTGAGTTATTACCCTGTAATCGTAGCAGCATTTCGACACTTAAATATACGAAATTGAGCAGTACAGAACGTCTTTTAGAGTAAATTTTCGAGCACAGATGAAAGGCCATGCAACGTACTATTTATAGCTGATTTTTGAGTTTTACGCGGCCCGCGTAAGCCTGAAAGGGATCCTTCGCGGCCCGCGAGGGCCACCCTAGCTACGGTTAGGGCTGCCGTGTCTTGGTGTAGGTCTGCCACGTGGCCTAAAGCTTATCCGGATACTTACAAGGCTGTCGCGCCCCGCGTAAGCCTTGCTTAATTCTTACGCGGCCCGTGACAGATGGATAAATCTGGATTTTCTTGATTTTTTTCCTGAAATTTGGGGTTTCAGGGGTCCGGGTTTGTACTTACGAAGTGGTTTAGGGACAATTTCGTGCAGGTCCTTACAAGTAGCGTCGTGTTAAGTGCGATAGATCGAGTTGCGTGTGCCTGCGAGTGCACGTTTAGATAGTTTCAACAATTTATTATTATTATTATATAGATAACAAGTCATAGCATAAGTAATTGCATTGAGTTTGCGTTAGCGTTGCGTCGCTTTATGACGATCGAGGGGAACTGCTTAAGTACTCACGTGATGTCGTCGTTAGCGTGATTGCGTTGCATCACGACGATCGAGGGGGTAGTTTAAGTGTTCATGCAATGTCATCGTTAGCGCTAGTGTATGCGTTGTGATGAGCGATATAGCGTGTTGAAAGTATGCGAGTATATGCGAAATAGCGTTGTAAGCGATATAGTTAAATTATGATCCGAATCTCTGGTGCTAGGCGTAACGAGTGTAGCGAGAGTAACAAGCACGAACGTGCGGGTTGTTACACAGCCGCCGCTGGAGGTGAATGTGTACAAGGTGGAAAATGATTGCTACTCAGGGTGGTCTATGAAGTATCATGTTAATCTTGAATCGGTTGGAAATTTCCCGGGACTTGAGGTCGATGTACTAGCAATTGTGCTTAGGGACAGAGAAGAGGATTCGTTTCCTGCGTTGGAAGTACCCAGGATTAAGCTTATGAAATACAATATCATGTCAAATACCTTCGATTAGCTTTGTAACTTCACCTGAATTCGAATTTGCCCGACAAAGTTTTGTAGCTTTTTGTTCGCCTCGTCCCTTTTTGGTGTTTAAATTAAATTATTGTCTATGGTTTTCATTGTTTGTCTTGTTTTATGGCTCTATCATATATTACATATTATTGAAGATGTTGATGTTACAATTTATGGGTAGATTGCTTCTCTATGATGTAATTGTTTTCTTTATACCTCGGGTTGCTGATTCTGTTTTATCTAGTATTTTCTTGTATGCTTGTGACCGTTATTATTGGCGGCTGTAGCGGTCTTATTCTTCCATCAAATGCTGCGGTATACCATTTTTTACTATCAACGGTTGTAAGTTTTAAATAGTATAGTTGAGTTGAGAGTTTTATAACTTCTAGTTGTAATTTGTGCAGCTCTTGTTGGTGTTTAAATTAAATTCATGTCTCATTTTGATTTTTTGTTTGTCTTGCATATGGCTCACTGTCATGCATGCATTGTTTGTTCTCTGATAATAACCTTCATCATCGTTTTTTAAAACTCAAACAAAAATACTTATATCGTTACAACTTATGTCACACCCAAACGATGACGGAAACATCGATGTGAGACGAACATCATTGTTCAAAACATCATAACATTCTATTTGCGTTAATAATAAAATTCAAAATTTCATTTCATTTCATCAAATTCAAACATTACATTGTTTCGAAAGGAAAATACAACATGGAAATAACATGACTAAACATCAAAGAACGTAAATAAATTTGGGTGAGTTTCTAATTCCACCCTAAATGGTTTTTCTTATCGAGGAAATCGATAATTCTAATTCGTCATATCTAAATCTCAAGTATGTTAAAATTAAATATTCACAACAATTCCTTATAGATATGTTTATTTTCAAAATTTTCGAAGTTGAGTTTCAAATACATTAAGTATGTTAAATTAAATATTCACCACAATTCCTTGTACATATGTTTAAATTCAGAATTTAAAAGTTTAGTTTTACATACATTTTGTCCTCTTTAATTGTTTAGATTACTATTGATTGGATAAATAATTGATTTGAAAGAAAGAGAACAAAAATATAAATCAAACTTTACATACTAATCCTTAAAATAACAATAGGGATGAGTTTGGTATTGTAATAGTTTCAAAAATCAAAAGCACTTCTCAAAAATCATAAAAGATAGTACCAATACCGAAAATCCTCGGTACAATATTCAAAAGTAAAAGAGCCTAAAATACTTGTAACTAACTTAAAGTACTCATTCCGAAAAAACATAAAGGGTATCTGCTTTTAGTACCGATACCGACACGGTACCTGTTCAACTTTAGTACCCTCTACTCATCCGTATATTGTTATCTTTTTTTTCCTAAACTTTCGAACCTTCCTTTCATCCATTCAAGAAGCTCAATATATAAACGACAAGGGCATATCTATAAACAATGTTTTCAACATAACAATTAATGTACTTTTAAATATTTTTTCTAGCAACAATCACCCAAAATAGATCTGCAAATCGTGTTATTACAAGGCTGGCGGAAAAGAATCCAACCCACCGGAATTACAGTGGTGGTGCAAATCGCGTTTTCGCTACCCCTGCTCGAGGAGACCACCCCTGTTCCTCCACCTAGGCTTGCCAGAAAAGCGAGGAGACCAAAACAGATCTGCTAAAGTGGGGGTCGACAGTGGTGATCGATGAATGTTGGTGGTTCCAAATTCCCGGTGCTTCGGAGGTCGAGAGGCTGGATGCAGAGGTGGGGGTTGATGGTGGTTTTGGTGGGTAGTTTCACTGCGATGTGGGGTTGTGGTGCTCGGAGATGCTCGAAGTTGGGTGGCCGGCGATCGGAGGTGCGGTGGGGGTGGGTTTGTCGGGAAGAAACATAGGGAATGAGGGGTTAGGGGTGGGTGGGGTGGGGTTAGTCTTAATATTTTAAGAAAATGGCGGGCCTCACTTATTTTTAGATGGATTCGTTAGTTTTTTTTTAAGTATTTTTATAGTAAGGGCATTTTAGTCAATTTACATTCATTTAACAGTAAAAACTAACCCTCATCCACGTTAAGGACTATCCGAGAAACGAGCGTACAAACGTTAGGGATCAAGGCTGTAATTTTAAAAAGATAGGGACTATAGGTGAAATTTTACCAAACCACATGGACTATCCGGGCGTTTTTCTCTAAATATTTTAAACAAACAACCGTGGAACATCAAACTTGGTTTCTGCATGGCGATCAAGCGTTCCTATGAATCCGATAGCCAACGGCTATGATGATTGCAAGTTGTTATCCTCATTTTCCATACAATTAGCAGCGCAAACAAGTCTACTGGCATATGACCGGAGACAGCTGGAAAAACCTTCGTGTCATACGTTTAGATGTTGCCACCCCTCTTGATGCTTCACTTTTGTACGACCATGTGGTAAAAGCCTTTGACGGGATTACCCGTGACGGGTTACAGATACATCAACTGGATGTCGTGGGTGGATTGATTTTGGAACTCGCAAAGATATAATGATTTGGATTTGTATGTGTTAAAATTAGAGTTACCTCAAAGTTTTTATACTTCTCGTACCCTAAAAAATGAAATTGCGAATGGAAAAATGGATCTCTAAACCTTTGGACACGAATTTGGAGATAAATCTTCCAAATTTGGCACTGTTGGATACATATGCACACAAGGACGTTTACCATCGCATTTTCTAGATTATTGGCGGATGCCCGTCACTAAAATATGTTTCATTTTGTTGTTTCGGTTATGTAAGTCAAGTCTTGTACCTTCTTCCCGGGTTTCTTTTTATTTGTGTACCACAATTGTAACTCTTGAATGTTATGTTTACTAGATCCTTGAGATGATTACACTTCTCCCTTTGCTTCCGAACATCAAGTATTTAGAATTTCATGGCTCTATCATTCATGGTTCTATTGTTATTTTTCAAACGCTGCAAATGTGTTCAATGCTTAAACATCTTACGATTGGACAGGTATGTATGTTTCAAATTTAGAACTCTATTTTGTACGTGATTTGCTTGGTTCTAACTTTATATATGTGTTATTATAACAACAGATGGACCAATCTGTGTGGGTGGTTCCTGAATCACCCCCGTCATGCTTGGTTAAGAGTTTAGAGTTATTGAAGATTAATCATGTTGGTACGCAGAGTGTTGAGTTTGTGTTATACACATTACAGAATGCTAAAAGGATGAAAACACTGGAAATCATCTGCTTAGAGGCTTTGTCAACACAAGAGAGGATGATGTTGCGTAAGAAAATTGAAGACTTGGTAATAGCTTCCAAAGAATGCTAGGTACATCTCAATGAGGACACTAATAGATACAATTGGGATGATTTGCTCTCAATGGTTGGGTTGGTTTTTTTGATTTTTGGAAGATTACATAGACAAGATACTACTCTTGCTTATAACTTGCATTGAATATTTTTGTTTGAGGTTATCTTTCGAATTGTTCAGTTGACTCTTCTAATGTTTTGTATGGAGTATTCAATCTCAATCTACTGCATTAGCTTAGGATACTATTTCATATCCACAACATTTGGTTATGTTATGTTCTGTTCTGTCTTGGGTTCAATTTCTAGGTAGATTACATCTGTTCTATTCTGCCTTGGGTTCAATTTATGGGTAGATTGCTTCTCTATGATGTAATTGCTTTCTTTATATCCCGGGTTGTTGATTTTGTTTTATATCTGTTATTTTCTTGTGTGCTTGGGAGTGTTATTATTGTCGGCTGTATCGGTCTTATTCATCCATCAAATGTCGTGGTATACTTTTTTTTTACTATCAACGGTTGTAAGTTTTAAACGATATCGTTGAGTTGAGAGTTTTATAACTTCTAGTTGTAGTCTGTGCAGCTCTTGTTGGTGTTTAAATTAAATTAATGTCTGATTTTGATTTTTTTTGTCTTGCCTTATGGCTCACTATCATATATACACTGTTTGTTGTCTGGTAATAACCTTCATCACAGTTCATAAAGTTTTATTACCTTAATTGCATTTGTTAGTAAAAAAGATTGAGCCCTTGCGTATCAAGATTCAAGATGATCTGTTTGATCAGGTAAAGTTAAATTAAAATTCTCAAAAAAAAAAAAAAAACAAACCATTGGTGGACAATAATTATAGATGTCACACCCCGATATTTCCACGTATTACTGGTGGGGAGTGTCGTGATGTAGTTGATATCATCATGGTCAAATAATCACAGTTCAATGCACAACGGAAGTCTTAAAGTAATAATATTACAAACCGAGTTGAAAGTACAATAAAATATTACACAACGGGTTGTAAGATGGATCCACAGACGGATCTAAAACAAAAAGAAATATTGTTCAAACAGATTTAAGCATCAAAAGCTTGCAAGACTCTTTATTTGATACTAGGAGTAACCAGCCCATTACGAGTAGTACTTGCACTTAACCTTTTGGAAAATACGTCAGTTTACACTGGTAAATACAATTAACTGACTCTTTTGAAAAGTGTTTATAAAATTGATTTAAATGCACAAGGCATAAATATTCTTTATTAACTTGGGACAATTATTTAAAAATAATCTTGTATACAGTTTTACATGTTTGTCGTCCATTTAGGACTGGTTAGAAGAGCCGGATAAGATTAATAGACACACCACTTGGTATAATACCCACAAGAAGTTTCCTCACGAGTGGGTTACCTTTTTACATACGCAACTGTCACGTGTATGCCTACACCCTGTGCTTAAATCGTGGCCATTTCAAATGAATGAGTCGAGGATATCCAGTACACGGTCATTAACCCCCCAAAGGCATTGCATCAAACAAAACAGATTAAAACGGGTTATGCATCTTTTTAATCACATTCCGATTGTACGAATTCATACCCGACCAAGCGGTATTATTATAATACCGTATCCCAAGCCCGTATAACGGAAAATAAGTTAAAAGTATTTACCTGAGCTCAAAATATAATTTTAATCCCAGCCGTATATCAATCAGTAAGTACAAATAGCTTTTACGGGGCTCCTTAATCTGGAACGAAGGTTTTAATAACCTATTAGATTCCTAACGGCTCTTATTTAAGTCTTAACTTAGACCGGTTAGTTTTAATGAAAGGTTTACGGTTCAAAATGCAAGATTAAGCGAAGACCGGATTAGAATGTGATTTAGACCCGACAAGTATGAAGACTTGTATAATATGGATAAACTAAACACATTCTGGATTTTGAAGTAAAAATGATAAGGTTTGACCCGTTTCGGTTAATTTATGCAAACTAGTTACATAAACCGTACCGAACACGTATATGCTTAACGGGTAACCAAAAGAATCATGTACAGGCTCCACAAGTTAATATGTTTCAAATATGTTGTGATATCAGTAAGATACCTTCTATTATGCCCAAAACGAATTTAAAACCAATTTAAGCCCCGTAAGGGTATTTTAGTCATTTTAAAGCTTATAAAAGAGGTCAAATAGTAATCTGAGGTTCTGGTCTAAACATTCTGTAAAAATATTTATTTTATGTTGTTATATCAGCAAGTTATCATACATGTGTTTTTAATCATTTATGGCCAAACTATGCACTGTAGGGGCATTTTGGTCATTTCACATATGCTATAAAGGTCAAATTTGGAAATCTGAGTTCAAAACTTTTACTTACTGTTAAAGTATAAAAAATTTGTCAAAACATCAGTAGGTAACAAGTCTTAGGTGCTAAATATGGTTTTAAACCATACTATGCGCCTAAATCGCATAAAAGTCGGTATTTGACGATATTCGGGTTGATTAAGGAAATCTGAGATTTTGATAAGCCTTTACTGTTTAAAATAACTTATTTAATATATAAAATCAGTAGAAAAAGGTTTGACATGTAAAGGGTGTGTAAAACTCATTTTATTAGCAAAAAGGGTATTATCGTCAATTACCGAGCCTATGCAAGAACTCTATGTTATGATCAGTTAAAAATTTAATAAAAATTTCCAAAAATCCCTAAATATTATATTACATCAGTTGGTAAAAGGTTTGGTGTCAAAATTTGAGTTTAAATAGGATTTATGTCAAATATACCGTTTAATTAATAAAAAGGCTTTCATTTACGATATTGCGCATATCTTTCAATTTAGACCATGAACTGATGTCAAACTTTTAGGACATGTTTATAAATAAGTAATAAAGGTTTTTGTCCTCTCACATTTTCAAAAATCTCGTTTTTATATAAAAAGGGCATAATGGTCAACATTTAAGCATTTAACGGAAACATGCAAATGAATCGGATTATTAAGGAACCATGAAGCATAACCTCAGAGGGTTTTACTAACACATAATATAGTCCTAAAGGAACCTTAATGCATATCTAAAATAAGCTAAATCGGGTCAGAACTGAAAGTCAAAGCAAAAGTCTACTTTTGCGACTTTCGGTTGCGAACCGATCCTAAACTCAGAATTGTCGGGTTGAAGATGCCTAAACATGTTCTTATATTATTTACTAAGTTATTTTAGTGTTAAAACATTTCCATAACCTCTATATTATAAGTTATGAATTTATTTGTAAAAATTGCTTCTGTTGACTTTTTATTAATAAGTTTGACCCGACAATTGACCAAGTTAGAGTGATAATTATTAGGTGCCCTTTTAAGGGTTTATTACCTACATAATTACCAACTCATAGCCACTTTCAATTCGAATAATGGCTGGACCATTAGTGATTAATCACTAAGTCAAAGCTTAATTACGATGGCTTTGACTTTTGGTCATTAAACTAATAAAAATTGAACTTAGGAGGCTAAGAATGCTTTCAAGAATACTTAGCACGAAATTGGAACTGAGGAAAGCTTCCTAGAGCTCCAAGGGACTTCAGAGAATTAGTTTTGAATGAAAACTCAATGTGCAAGTTCAAAGTGATCAAGAATGTGGGCTATTTATAGGGAAATTGAGGTTGCCAAGATCATTACACCTGTTTAGGGAGGCTCCCAGATGTTTACAAGTGTTGTGGTGGCAGTATAAACCATCAAACAAGCCTCTAGAATCGAAAACTAACATGCAAAGGCGGTGAAACTGACTGAACCTGCAGCTGTGCAGATTTTCTGTTGCTGGCAGTCCCCTCGTGGCCCGCTTAAGAAATGGAGATGGTTTACGCGGCCCGCGACAACTATTAAATCCGATAAAAACTTTTTAAACTTTGCAATTTCAGTCCCTGGTCCATTTTAACTTTATTTAACTTCCATTTATTGCACTTAGGACCCCCATAGTTAACTATTAAGGGCCTTGGGTCATTATTTAACTCCGTTAAGCTCCCGGTTAGTTGCAAGATCACCCGAAACGTCTTGTTTTCATCGAAACTTCACGAGATTAATATCCAATATTCTTGGAAGCAAAACATACAATTATTACAATGTTTTTGGGATCGTTAAAAGGTCACTCAGAGGTAACATTTAACATGTTGACACTTTTAACCCCTATGCTTCGTAAGATTCTCAATTTAAACACAAACAACTTTTTATGTCCGGTAATCTTATTCATTAAAGAATACGAACATCTTAAGAGATCATTCAGAGGCTCTAGTTTGGCATGATGACATATTTGATCCTTTTACTTGCATATTTACATTGTTTGACAACTTTAGTCCCTCAGAAACAATTCATTACACGTCTAAAGTCCATGACACGTGTCTTTATTATATTGGTCGTGATTTTGCGAGGTGTTACAATAGATCAACAACATATGCTTAACCGATACAACAGGAAATAGGTTTTAATGGGTAGTTTTATGAATACTGGTTTGAAAATTATTGTATTATTATAATTAGTTCAGTTGTTTCACTCGTTTATCTCGTTTAACTTTAAAGTATAACGTTTTATAAAACATTGAATATGTCATTAGAACGGACATATTTTTATCTATGTTTTAACCTAAGTTTCATTAAAAACGGAGTAAGGTCAAATATAATATATATTATTATTAATATCAAACGGTCTCCTATAATAGTCAAGGCTCGTCAAGATAGTTCATTTTTCAAACAATCATTCTACTTGTTACTTACCTGTTCAACAATGTATGAAATATAATTACATATTTCACACGTTTAACCATTACATTAAAGTTCGGGGTATTACATGTCCCATGGTGAAACATCTAAAGGTCGGACGAGCATGCATTTCTATGATCTAGAACTTTGTTTTGTACCTTTTGGTACGTGATATGCTTGTTGCTACATTTGTATATTTGTTTTTTTTAACAATAGTTGGATCAACCTCCGTGGGTTATACCTGAATCACCTCCACTTGCATGGAAAAGAGTTTTGAAACATTGAAGATATATCATGTTGGTCCAGAGAGTACTGAGTTTGTGCGGTACACGTTGAAGAATGCTAAACAGATGAAAGAAGTGGAAATCGTTTGCACTAATGATTTGTCAACATAAGAGGAGATGATGTTGCGTGAAACAATGGAAGAATTGCCAAGGGTTTCCAAACAATGTGAGGTAAATTTACATCTCAATGAGGGCACTAAGAAGGATATACACGGTTGGGACGATCTGCCTTGAATTGTTGGGTTAACTTTTAATTTTTGAACTTTTTTGGAAGATTACAAGATACCACGCTTGCATGGTACTTGCGTTATAGTTTGGGATATTATGCTTTAAATTGTTGAGTTGACTTATAATATTTGAAGTTTTTGGAATATTAGGAGAAATTAAACCTTGCTTCTTGTTGTGTTTTCTGATTTCCGAGAGACCTTTTTGTTCCTTTCTTGAACCTTTCCATCTATATAAGAAAACCTAACTTTTTTTTACATTCAATTGTTTTCAGTTAGTTTCTTGACATAGGTGTACAATATAACAAGAATTGGGAATTATAATATGATTTTCATTAAGCTGAGCTTGATATCTAATCCATTTCGCTTTGTGTTTTTGGTTATGTAAGTATTGTAACCTCCTTCTTTAAGAGTTCTTTTTTATTTGTTTAACCATAATCATGACTCTTGAATTGTCATGTGTACTTGATCCCAAGGATTGCACCTTTGCTTACGAAGAGCTACAGAACCGGACCCGCGCGAGTCCTGGGAAAGCCCATACTAATCCCATAATCTGGATAACTGGTTAAGACAAATCATTACCAGGAAGGCTTAGATGGTGCTTTGAAATTTGGAGGTTAGGGAGCTTGAAAAGGAATGTGCTCTATTTATACTAGCTAGCCATTATTATTAAAAATTGTATACAAGCATGCACAAGTCTATATATTTTTTTTATAAAAACTTTCTTGAAATCTCCACACAAATCCTGAATTTTCCCAATGTCTTGAAGCCCCAAGAAAGCTATAGAAAAATCTAGATATCTGACATTATGACTTACTTTAACACCCCTCCAAATTCTATAATAACGACAAGTTACGCCTAATGTAACACCCCAAACCGGTTAGGGGTGATGGATAGAGTAATCGGATTTTAAAATTCAAACCAAAATACTTATGGCGAAATAAAGTTAATTATATCTATCAACACACGTCTTTTTAACTCTTTTCCATGGCTTTCCCAAAACCCCTATAACCTAACATACACAAAAACCAACAAAATAAAAACACGTCTAAGCATAACACTCAGTTGCCGAATAACGGACATAGAAACTTGTAACATATCATGTAAATATAATCTTTTAGCAATAAACATATAATCTTGTATCATCAACTAGTAACCTGTATTTTTCATATAAACGTGTAACCAGAAATCGGAATAACATAACATCAGAAATAAAAATAAATAAATGGTTTCACAAGGGTGCTTGATAATGTGGTTGATACGATATTTCTTACCCCTATGATTTATTCGTACATCTCTAGACATACATTCATACATATACATATACATATACATATACATATACATATACATATACATATACATATACATATACATACTGAGATAATGTATCATTTTCTTAGGATTGGTATGTGGTTGATACGATATTTCTTCCCCCTATGATTTATTCATACATCTCTAGACATACATTCATACATATACATATACACATACACATACACATACATACTGAGATAATGTATCATTTTCTTAGGATTGGTTCGTAAACATTCAGTCATATACAAAATTCAAAAAAATAAACCTCTATTCGGCTCTAGAACCGGAACAACACTTTCATTGGACGTCATATCCACCACTTGTTGTTCTTGAGTATGACGGAAAACACATCTGATACTCTTTAAAAATGTCAAGAAAAACAACCAGAGACGGTTGTTGTCTGCCTCCTCTTCTTCTGCGTTTCGGTCCGCCACTGTTGAAATATATGCAATTCTCTAAATGGCAAATACATAATTATATATTGGTAATAGCTTATAAATGTTTATTTTTTATGTTTGTGCATAACACAATTCTTGGAGGGCTGAGTATGGAGCTAGGCTGTGGGTTATATGTTGCTGCTGCTGGGCTTAACTCAAGAGTCAAGACTACTGATGGACCTAACTTAAGAGAAGGCTGATGGGCTTATAATCATGCGGATTCGGTTCAGGTTGTGGAGCGGGTCAACTGAGGATATAAAGTTTGAAGACCCATCTAAGTTCGTACAATTCAGATCATATTACAAGATCGCCATTTTCTCTCTTAGGGTTTCAAGTCGATCCCTGATTTAGAGCATTTGTGATCTTCTTTCGTTTGTTCGTTTCTCTCTTAGGGTTTCATGATGATGTTGTGTATGAGAGTTCAAGTCGATTTGTTTGTAAACCTATTATTGGTTAGTTTTTTGTGTAAAACTCTTCTGATAGTTGATTTTTGAGTATTTGATCCATGAATTTTGACAGCCACCATGATCGGTTCCACCACTTGTTTTTTAGTATGACGGAAAGTACATCTAATACTCGTAAAAAACGTCGAGAAATACAACCGGAGACAGCTGTTGTTTGAACACATAAGAAAAACAAGAGTAAATTACAAGTTTTGTCCTTTATGTTTACATCAAATTTCAGGCGCTGTCCTTTAGGCCAAAACTTGACAGGCGGTGTCCTTTACGTTTCAAAATCTTGCACGTTATGTCCTTTAGGCCAAACCCAGTTAGAATTCTCAGTTGAAATATGTCATGTGTTGCACATGAGGGTAAAATGGTCATTCCCCCTTAAATCCTTTAATTTCTCATTTAATTCCCACACCAACCCCTCACCAACACAAAATCATCTCTTCAATTCATTCATCTGGCCATCAAATTAGGTTTTCTTCATCCCCCAAATCATCGATGATCATGGTTTTTTGCATTCTAGGGCTCAATATTCCCTCCTACATATGTTCTTCCAGGACATGTTAGCCTACCACCATGATGAAAACATATGCTTAAGAAATTAGGAAACCCAGCTGCAAAATTTCAACCACCATTGCCATTAATCAACTGTTGATCATCATCAACATTCCAAAATTTCACAAAAAGTAAACTAGGGTTACAAAATCAAAAGTTTTAACTTACAGTAAAGTTCAACGACCTGCTCATTATCAAGACTGAAAGATGAGGGACATCGAATGTGATTAGAAGCTGAATTGAGGGGCAATCATAGAACCACCATCTCCGACTACCTGAACCCCAACCGCTGCAAACCCTAACCAAACACGTTCACTAACACCTTTACTCCACCTCCGTTCACCACCGTACAGTTACAATAAGAAGGTGAAAATCGTGAGTAATTCGTTGGATTACAGGAAGGATCGAGAAGAGTGGAGTGATGCAGCGATTGCGTGCTCGTTAGATGCGTATTTGGAGAAGTTTGTTCAACCATGGAAATTTGAGGGTTTGGGATTGGGAAGAGGTAGCCACTGCGGTTAGTGAGAGGGTTGAGAATTAGTCGAAGAGTGTGGAGCAGTGTAAGAAGAAGGTGGATAATTTGAAGAAGATGGTTGTTCTTCGAGAGAGAATCAAAGATTTAGTGTTTGTGTGTGTTGAATACATATAGAGAGAGAATTATGAACTGCTGATGCTTTCTTTTAGATATAAATGGGGAATTGGAAAGGGTGAGAGGGAATGACCCTTTTACCCTCATGTGCCTTGCACATGACATATTTTAACTGAAAATTCTAACTGGGTTTGGCCTAAAGGACAAAACGTGCAAGATTTTGAAACGTAAAGGACACCGCCTGTCAAGTTTTGGCCTAAAGGATAGCGCCTGAAATTTGATGTAAACATAAAGGACAAAACTTGTAATTTACTCGAAAAACAATTAACATGTAAAATAAAAACAGTAAACACATTAAAAACAAATATATGATCTACTTGTCTCAAAACTTAAGGTCAAAACAACACTATCACGATAGGGTCCAAAAACTTAAAGGTAGTGTTCGGTAAGCATGAATAAGAGGCGGAATAGAATCAACTATTATAAGGGAACGAAAAAAAGTGTGTTTGGTTGGTCAATGTAATAGAATCACTCATTAGATAAGGCATCCAATTCCCTCAAATTCATTCCATAAATCTCACTTGTTTTTTTCATTCCATTCCCTCTCTCACCTTTCATCACCAACACAACCTGCCACCCGTTGGCGTCACTACCCGCCACCACCAACCATCGTTGCCGCCGCCACCCTCCACCCGACCACCGACGTTGCAACTGTCACTGCAACCCGTCACCGCCACTACCTGTAACACCCTAACACGTTTTGATCATAAATACGCCCTTACCTTTGGTGCTACAATTTTACGCCTCCGTCCCACAACGCGGGGGCTCAATTCTAGTCTTTCTATACTAATAAATGAAAATCTTTTTTGGACACGTGTCACTTTCTGGTGCTTTCTCACATAATAATAATAATAATAATAATAATAATAATAATAATAATAATAATAATAATAATAATAATAATAATTTCAAACAAAAATTAGATAAGAATAAATATTTGTTTTTGTATAAATAATTTTAAACAAAAATTTAGATAATGATCATATTAAATAATAATAATAATAATAATAATAATTTCAAACAAAAATTAGACAAGAATAAATATTTGTTTTTCTATAAATAATTTTAAACAAAAATTTAGATAATGATAAATAATTGTTTTAATATCATTGAATATTTTTATTTCCATATCTTTTTAATTTTTCATTATTCATTTTGCTACATACAAACTAACTTTTTAACGTCTAAATTTATGCCGGATATTATTTTTTAATGTATTATTCAATGTAAGTATAAGCAAAGTTTCGAATACAATTATTCATTCAAAATTTATAGATTAGCATCTTATTAAAAAAAATATTTGGTTAAACATCAAACTCAAATATTCGAAATAGGAATATGTATATGTTATTTGAATATTGCTTATTATTAAACACGTGCAATACACGAGTATTTTTAAAGATGTATTTTTTATTATTTATTATATAAAATTATATTTATGCAGCCCGTGTAATACACAGGGTTCAAACCTAGTTAAATAATAACATAAAACAGAATTTCGTCTGAATGCCAATCTATTCATATCAAAACTCAAAACTGGTAAATTCATTCCTACTATAAAAGTAAAAACAGTAGGCTATGTGTATAGTAAAAATAACACATAGGTCATTCATATGTTAATCGCGTAAATAAAAATCACTTTGATGTCTTGAGATATGAATACAAACCGAACAAGAGCCAAAAAGGAAAAAGAAAAATTAAGATGTCGAATATGTGATTGTGAAGCTCATTTTAAAATAGGGTGAGTTTGGTACCAAAAGCACCAATCTTAAAAATCGTAAAAAATATTACTCGTACCAGTGTTGTACCGGTATAGTATTTAAAGGTAAAAAAAAAACATAAATATCTGTAACGAACCGAAAGTACCGATTCCAAAAAACACAAAAAATGAGTACTACGTACTTCCAGTACCACGGTACCTATTCAATTTTAGTACCCTCTGCTCATCCGTATATTATTATTATTATTGTTATCCCATGTTTTTTCTAAAACTTTTGGACCTTCCTTTCATCCATTCAAGAACCTCAATATATAAAACGACAAGGGCATATCTATAAACAATGTTTTCAACATAACAATTTCAAAAATGATACTTTTAAAGAGCCTTCCAACAAGTTCCTAACATAAAAACAGTAGCAAAACCAAACATAAAACAAAACAAAAAAAAAGTTAAAACAAAAAACACAGTTAGTGTTGACTTATAATCAACAACAAACATAGAACTCGATACTTATCAGACATAGGTATCGATCAACGACTTTCTCATCTCATCCACAATAGCATTGGGCTGAGCTTCTCTAAGCTTGAAAACACTCTCAATCACAGACAATTCCGTTGCAGTAGTATCTGACCCGCAAAATGCGGTCCAATCATTAACAGTTAGGCCCGCAGCAATCACTTCGCTACCACGGTTAACGGTCCCCGCCACCAAGGGAACCTGAAGCAGGGTTGACAACTCATCCAAGTCTTCGATAGAAGTATGAGGGTGCACCTGTGATCACATGTTGATTCAGGTTATGTTTTATTTCTAGTGGGCCATACGAGTAAAACAAAAAAAATATCATATTATTTTTTAAAATGAGAAAAATGCCCGGATAGTCCTTGTGGTTTGCCCAAATTTCACATGTAGTCCCCAACTTTCTAAAATCACACTCTTGTTCCCGGTGGTTTGATTAGTTGTTACTCAGATAGTCCCTGAAGCGGATAAAGCTACCCTTCATCCGCTTCAGGGACTATCCGAGTAACTAGACAAACCACAGGGAACAAGAGTGTAATTTTAGAAAGTTGGGGGGTCTACAGGTGAAATTTGGGCAACCCATAAGGACTATCCGGGCATTTTTCTCATTTTAAAATTATCTCTTTTATTTATGAAATTTGGAAAGTGTTTCGGGTCGACCCAACATGTATAGTATAGATCATAACGTTCTTACCATGCCACCTCTATTTGAAAAGGCACAATAGCTGCCCACAAGGATATTACCGGCAATTGTTTGCCGGAAAACTTCTACACCGAGAACATCGGCTATCATTTCCTCTGTTTCCTAATTAAACATATATAAGTATGTTATCATCATGCATAAGTAATAAAATCATTAAAGTATATATTGATGTTTACCCTATCAAGATCGGTATGAGTGAGGGCAACATGGTCATTGCACGCTATGCAATTTCCAAGGGCAGATAGTCTTTCGTCAATGCGTTGAACCACGACTGCATCAGGCAGACTGTTTCTCAAGTGTTGAAGCTCTGAAATCACGCATGCAAGCAAATCATCAATAAATTGTTTTTAACTTCTATGGTTATCATAGTTATATTTGTCACACATGCCATTAGGGCTGCAAACGAACCAAACGTTCGGCGGGAAGTTCGTTTGTGTTCGTTTGTTTATTAAACAAACGAACATGAACAAGAAATTTCGTTCGTTTAGTTACATGAATGAACATGAACAGAGGCCGCGTTCGTTCATTTATGTTAGTGAACGTTCGGTAACGTGTTCGTTTGTGTTTGATAGTTCATTGGTGTTTTAGTTTTTATATTTTATTTAAACATTTGAAAATTGAGACAAATAAAATATTTAATAAGTGTCGGTGTATTATATGTTATGTTCATGAAAGCTTGTTTGTGTTCGTTTATTTCCATTTGTGTTCATGAACATTAGTCTGCGCTCATTTGTGTTCATCAACATTCACATTCATTCGCTGCCTAAAATAAACAAACAAACACAAACGAACGAACACAAACAAGTTTATTGCCTTAACAAACGAACAAGAACATAAAATCTCGTTCTGTAATGTAATGTTCATGAACAGTTCGTGAACACATATATTTCTTAACACAAATGAGCACAAACTAATGTTCATGTGTGATATTGACCCATTTAGACTCTTTTTAAGTAAACAAGTTCTATAACAATTGCCCGTTTTGACCCGGTTGACGAATTTGAGTAGACTCATATTGACCTGTTGACTACCCAGTAATTTATTTTTGCCCAAATCAACCCAATCTTTTAATAATGGTTCATGATTTTCACCCATACCTAAAAGCTACAAATCAAATGCTAAATTCAAAAAAAAAAAAGGAAATGAAAGTTTACGAGTTTACCTTGATCAGTAGTAGTATGAGGCAAAAGAAGCCCATTTTTGTTACCTATAACAGATAATTTAGAACCCGTGTAAAAATAATAATAATAATAATAATAATAATAATAATCTAAATTGCAAAAGCTTGTAGAATCTTTTACCAATGCAAAGACGTCCAATGATTCTCGTGCCACCAATAGAGGTCTTAACCACAGGAATAACGTCTGCTAGTTCAGACTCAAATGTGCTGCAAAACAAATATTCAAATATGCTTGTAACATGTTCTTTAATCGCATACGGTATATTATATATTCATATAACACGAATCACAAGAATAAACCTGTAGAAATTTTCAGAACCGCCAATTGCTACCAAACAGTAAGCATTTGTTAGCTTTGAGAACACGCCTATTTCACATGAATTCTCAAACTGAAGTCCTGTGAACAATATGCATGCATCATCAGGAAACAAATTAAGAAATAAATAAAGACTACACATAGCAAAAATTATTGCATCCGAACTTAGTTGTAATATATTTACATAATATACGTTCCTCGACAATGCTGGACTACTAGTTGAAAGACCAAAATTGTTAGCAGCACATAATTAATAAATCGATAAGATGAAAAAAGTGATGATACGTGCAAGTTCATTTCAAAATCAAGGTTTCATTATCTTCAAAGGGCTAAGATGACATGTTTTCTACTATAATCGATGAAGATGTCCTCATTATAATGACTAGTATGCTATTTTCAGAAAGCAAAAAAACAAAGGCAAACCCGTATACTAACAATTTCAAAAAAAAATGAACATATATAATTTTTAAAGGCCATCTCTGTAGGCATGGTTGTAAAAACTGCTAGACGCTAGTCGAGCGGTGGGGTACCGATTAGCGATTAATCGGGGTTAAATTAATCGGATTGGAATTTTATATGTAATTTTTCAAACTAATATATATAAATACAAACGTTTTCAAAATTTTATATATAATTTTTCAAACTTATTAATCGGATCGGTTTAATAAGTATAATTTGTCGAACACTTCAAAAATTTTGACCAAAACTTGACTTATTACAGATTTTAGGTCCGACTAGGTGAAATTAACTGGTGAACTGCATATTACCAATCAATCAGCAATTAATCCCGATTTTTACAACCCTGTCTGTAGGCATCATGATGATGATTGAAATCAGCTTTTTCATAATTGCTTTAATCTAATGTGTTCATACATGATATTTGTATGATAAAATACAGTTGACGCAAAACCAAACAACCGCTAACTTCACAAGTAATCCGATGGAACGTTAACTTACTTGTGGCCATCAGAGAAGCAGCTGATGAAAACTTGCTCAACAAGAAAATGTATCTGTCAAACACATGTAATAGTCACATTATAGAACTTTGTAAAAAAAAAAAAAAAGACAACAGTATCAAAAGTAAAAAACAATGCAACCCAAATACATGACAATTACAAATGGCTCCCACTATTCCCACACACCCCTAAAATCTTATTTTCACACCCATACATCTATACAGCCAGTATAGAGTTATACGACCTGTCGACCCATATAATGTTATACGACCCATATAGAATTATACAGGTCGTATAGGAGAATCTTGCACAAAAAAATGTCAAGAGAATGTTTTTTTTTGTCTCCATATGTATACGACCCAAACCTCATATAACATTATACGACCCATATAATGTTATACGACCCGTATAGAATGTTATACGACCTAATATTTTATCCATCTATACGAGACGTATAACATTATACGAGCCGTATAGCATTATACAACCCAATATTTGTCATGTCAGATTATTCTATACGGGCCGTATAACACTATACGACCCATATAGAGTTATACGGGTTGTATGGGAGAATGTTGCACAAAAAAAAGCCAGAAAATGTTTTTTTGTCTCCATGTATACGAGTTGTATAACATTATACGACCCGTATAATGTCATACGACCCAAACCTCATATAATGTTATACGACCTGTATATTGTTACACGAACCGAATAGAATGTTATACGACCTAATATTTTCTCCATCTATACGAGCCGTATATAATACGACCCAATATTTGTCATGTCAGATTATTCTATACGGGCCGTATAACCGGTCGTACAGAGGGTGTGAAAATATTATCAATATAATAAAAGGTGTTACTGTCCCCCCCCCCCCCCCCCCCACAACTCATATCAAAATACAGTCTGATATTATCAACCTATTGATGAAACTACAGGGAATCATATATAGATAACTAAATAACAGTAATAAGAGAAACACAAGTGTGCATACCGTGATGTATGAGCTTCAATTGAAGCTTTCAGCGAGCTGCCTATCGATGTATGTATATTTAGGGTTTCAAATGTTGATATTTACAAGTCTGCAAGGGTTTGTTTATATACTTCGCTACCGATTTAATTCAGTAAAACTAAATTGTTTTAAAGGCATTCAGTAAAACTAATCACATGTATTATATTAATTAGTTAAAAAACTTGATTCAAGTTTTAAATTAGAGTTAACTTCCATTTTGCTCTATGTGATTTGGTCATTTTAACGGTTTTGCCTCAATAGTTTAAAAATAATCATTTTCCTCTCTGGTTTTTCTAACTTATCGTCATTTTGCTCCCCGCCTCTAACTCCATCCAAAAAATCCATTAATTAGAAGGGTATTTTGGTAATTTTATAGATAAAAGCAATGGCATATAAGTTTTTTTTAGGGGTGGCAAAATGGGTGGGTTGGGTAGGTTTGGGTAATGGGTTAGGATGGGTTTGGGTTAGGATGGGTTTGGGTTAGAATGGGTTTATTAAGAAATGAGTTAGAATGGGTTTAGGTTAAAATGGGTTTTTGTTAAGATTGATTTGGGCATGATAAAAAATCAAAAAAATTATAAAAAATCCCAAAAACAATAAAAAATCCGAAAAAAATTATAAAAAATAAAAAAAAATATAAAAAAATCCAAAAAAAATATAAAAAATCCAAAAAAATTATAAAAAATCCAAAAAAATCTAAAGAATCAAAAAAATTAAAAAAATTCAAAAAAATTACATAAAATCAAGAAAATTCTAAAAAATCAACAAAATAATAAAAAATTCAAAAAATTATAAAAAATCCAAAAAAAATCATTAAAAATTCTAAAAAAATAAAAAATATAAAAAATCAAAAAATATATAAAAAAATCAATAAAATTTTAAAAAATAAAAAAAAATAAAAATCCCAAAAATTATAAAAGATCCAAAAAATTCAAAAAAATTCAAAAAAAATCAAAGAAATCCTAAAAAATCAAAAAATTCTAAAAAATAAAAAAACCCAAAAAATAACAAAAAATTCTAAAAAATCAACAAAATAATAAAAAATCCAAAAAATTATAAAAAATCCAAAAAAATCATAACAAATCCAAAAAATTCTAAAAAATTAAAAAAAATATATAAAAAATCAAGAAAATTTTAAAAAATCAAAAAATATTAAAAATCCAAAAAATTCTAAAAAATCCAAAAAACTCTAAAAAATAAAAAAATCCTAAAAAATCAAAAAATTCTAAAAAACCAAAAAAATAATATTAAATCCAAAAAATTCTAAAAAATCAAAAAAAATTCTAAAAAATCAAAAAAAATTCTAAGAAATCTAAAAAATGAAAAAAAAAGTCTAAAAAATAAAAAAATAATAAAAAACGAAAAAAATCTAAAAAAACCCTAAAAACTATTTTTTTTGAATTTTTTTGATTTTTTAGAATTTATTGATTTTTATTATTTTTTTTAATTTTTTATATTTTTTATATTTTTTTTGATTTTTTTTTCATCTAAATAAACCTATAACTTGTTTATTTACATGTATATAAGTAATTTTTTTCTGATCCCCATCTTTCCAACCACTCTTTCTACCGGCCACCACCTTCCACCACCACCTGCAACTATCACCTGCCGACCATGACTACCGTGACTTTTAACTAAACGTTTTAATTGAGTTAGAGCCAGGGAGTAAACTACCGAAATACCCCTACTTTTAATTGAACGTTTTAAGTGAGTTAGAGCTAGGGAGCAAACTGGCGACAAACTCGAAAGATTAGAGAGGAAAATGGCTATTTTTAAACTATTGGAACAAAACCGTTAAAATGACCAAATCACATGGAGCAAATCGAAAGTTAACTCTTTAAATTATATGATTGCCACATCATGACGTCATAAATTGACATACCTTACAGCCTATTATTAGTTTGACGCTCTAGAGGAAACCGATTGGCTCGTAAAAACCCAACCCTCAGACAGGAGAAATTTGTTGGTAATAAGATTTGAACCTGAGTCTCCCGTTTAGAAGAGATAGGGAGTGTCGCTGGACCAGAAGGCATTTGGCAATACTAAGTAAATAAAGTTTACCGGCTTAAAAAAATTAAACACTAAAAGACTTCAATAATAAGTTTACAACACCACCATTTTTTTTAATGGCAAAGAATTTCACGTGTAAATCCATCCTGCTCAGAGTTGTGTCCAATGTTGACTCCTTGACCGCTGTGAGACCGTACCCCCTGATGCGCGAGAACCGGATAAAATCTGTAACCCCCCTCCCCCCCATGTTAGGTTCGAACCCGGAATTAAAGCCCCGATTTGTACATTTCACCAGATGTACATCGAAATGACCCAAACGGGAATCAAACCTACGTCTCCACTAGAGAGGGCAGGCCAATCAACCGCTGAGACAAATTCTCAAGACTACAAATCTACAAGAACACCATTTAATTTCATGTGATTGATGTTTGTTAATTTATTTAAGCATTAAAATAGATATTAGACTAAATAGTTTCCTCACTTTAAAAATGTAAATAAAACAATAGAAGAACTAAACTGAAGTCAATATCACTTGTATAGGTTTAAACATCTTTAGAAGTGAGTACACCACATCATAACAAGAATACAAAATCTTTTGTTTTCAAACATCCTCTCAACACCAAAACTGCTAATTCTGGTTCTTAAATCTTATTAAACCTCAAAATAAACACTAAAAAACATGTTTGTTTAGCTCCATCTTCTTCTATCCTCTTCCTCATCAACAGGAGTATACCAAGAAGGCCTTCTCTTTGAATTACTCAATCTATAATTCAAATAAACCTCTTCATCCCTAATCAACCTAGTCGCAACAAGCGCAAGACTCTTCATAACCGGACCCGTCTGTTGACCATCGTTTGACTCGCCTCGCGACTTAAACCAAAAACTCCCAAATCTTTTCATCTTCACTTCTTCCACACCCCCGAAAACAACATTCGGTATATACGCTCGCATACCCTTTTCGTTCAACGGAAAATCATAAGGGCAAACCATAACATTCGGTTCTATACCCTTAGCAGGGTGGTTTGCGAAATGAGCTAACGCTAACGGGTTTCTTCGCTCCAAAACCTCACCGGTAAACCCTACCCGTGACGCTTCTAACGGTTTGCTTAACATCTTCCACACCCGGTCCGACCCCGTCTCAGAACGTGCTTCACTCGGGTGGGGCCGATAAACGCTAGAATGTGTCCACGCTTCCCTCGTTTCACCACCCGTACCCCAAGGTTGACCGTTAATTACGGTCCCGTCGTAACGGGTTATGAGATACGGGTTTTGTGCGTCGACTCTTGGGTATCCGGGGATATAACGGTAATACGCAGGAGAGTAGATTACACCTGGGTAGAGTGCTATTACCGAGCCGACATCTGCTTCACCATCTACGAATAAACCCCGGCCCGCCTGTTCGTGGGGAATTTGAGACGGTTTGAGCTCAAGGGTGTAGCCCATTAGCTCTTTTAACCTTTGGCGTGACTCTGCAAAAGTCAAAGGTTTTGTCTCGGGGATATCTGTGCTGAAAATTTCATCATTAATTAAATTGTAACAAAACAACTTATAATAGAAGTTCAAGACTTGAGTAGGGCTGTCCAAAAAGCTCACGACTCAGAGCTCGCTTGAAGCTTGCTCGGATTTAGCTCGGAAAAAGCTCGCTCGACATGGCTCGGTTAGAAAGTGAGCCTAGCTCAGCTCGACTTGTAACGAGCCGGATTGGCTCGGTTTGGCTCGCTTGGTAGCTCGGCTCGGCTTAGCCCGGTTTATTTTACTTATAATATATTTTATTTATATACACATTATAATATATTACAAAAAATAGATTATTATTTACATGTATTCTAGAGTGTAATTTGATATATATCGCATATTTGAAGGTTGATTGCTATGTTAATGAACTAATATTGTATTTCATTAAAATTTAAAACTTATTTTGTGTTGTTGAATTGATTTTGGATATGTTCTTTTGAAGTATTAAATAATATTTTGAACTCTAATATTTTATACTACTGAATTTTCAGAGCTATGTATTACATTTCTTTTTACAATCGAGCCAAACCAAGCCAAGCCGAGCCCGAGCTTAGATTTTCAGCTCAGTTTCAAATCCGGGCCGAGCTGAGCCAGCTCGGTTTATAATCGAGCCGATCCAGAGCTTGCCCTGGCTCGGCTCATGAACAGCCCTAGACTTGAGTGATAAAAATTTACCAACTTGCGTGTTCAGTGGGGCGTTTCGACCAATTGCAAGACTAAGGCCACTACGACGAGGAGTGGTGTGTTGTTGCGATGTTTCATCATCGGATTTCTATTCAGGAAGTAGAATATGATCCATAAACGTGCAGAAGTTCGCAATTTGAGAATGAATGTTTTCTTGAACCGCTAGGTCCGATTTACTTGCCATGTTTATAATCTCCTCGATATCTGCTTCTTCGGCATCCTTTCCCACCCGGTTATAGCTGCAAGCGATACGTTACTAAATCAGCATTCTTGTATAATATAAATAAATCACGCGTGTTATGTTTTATAAAAAGAATATGACCTGGTATAGAGGAAGAGCCGATTTATGTCTGTTTCGAATTGAAGGCGTCTTGGATCCTTTGCGAATGTCGGGCTTTTGGCAAGTGTGCCCACAAACTAAACATATAATAGCAAAAATAAGGAAACTCCCATAAACTAGCTATTATATCAACACACACGACATGCTATTTAAGCTAGGTGCATAGTATAAAATACCAATTTTAAGGGTTTTAGACATGTTTAAGGCTTAATTATGTTGGTGGCAGCAGAATATCTCTCTCATTCACACTCTCGTGTATCATCACTCGAATGCAGAAATTAATCAAGATTGAAACTTGATTAAGAAAACAGAGTACAAGCACTTGAATAATATGTGGATAGGGGAAGGTTCAAATGAAAACCACTAGTTATTGTGAAAACTCGAAAACTAATTAAAAACCACTAAAAAGGAGGGGGGGAGACTTTTAATGAAGGAGGGGTAAAATTGGAAAAAAAAATATATAACTTTTCAAACATTTCCCATTTCTCCATACGTTATCATTTTAAAACAAAAATGGCACCATAAGATCACAAATTTTTGTATCTTTCATTCAAGTATATTCGAGCATATTTTTTATGACATAAAAAAAGATTTATGGTGTCGTCTTGTTTTCAATACTATTATTATATTAGTGCACATGTGCAATATAACATGTACTACAATTGCATTACATGCTTAAAATTAGCTTTTTGAATCTAGTTTAGCTTTTAGGGTTAGTTTTTTTGTAGGTTTAGGATTAGGATTAGCTTTTTGGGTGTGGGGGGGAGGGGGGGTTTAGGTTTTTTTCGGGTTTATGTTTAGGGTTTAGTTTTAGGTTTTCGGGAGGGTGGGGGGGTTTAGGTTTTTGGGGGGTGGGGGTGGGGGGTTAGGCTTTTGGTGGGAGGGTGAATTTAGGTTTTTGGGGGGTGGGGGTGGGGGGTTTAGGTTTTTGGGGGGTGTCGGTGGGGGGTGGGTTAAGTGGTTTAGGCTTTCCGTATTAGTGTACTACACATGTGCATTACAACAAAAAAAATTATTTTTTTTTTTTTTGAAATTTTTTTTTCATATATAAAAACCAGCGAAATTTATAAAAAAAATTGAAAAAAAAAAATTTTTGTGTGTTTTTTAGGCTTTTTTTAGTTAGTTTTCGAGTTTTCACAATAAAAGTGGTTTTCATTTGAACCATCCCCTATGTGGATAATCGATTAAATATTTACAATCGAAATATCTTGGTGATGAACAACGATAACATAGAGTTGTATATATACAATCTGATTTTGGTGGTTAAATGGTGGTTAACGATGATTGAAGATTTTGGCGCCAACAACCGTTTCAAACGGTTTAATCACCGTCTGCCATTTAACATCATTAGTCACCAATCACCATTATCCTAAGCTTGGTTTCAAAATGCGTGATGCGCTCCGATGCGTTTTGATCCCAAAAGCCGATGCGCAATACGTGATGCGCACGCATCACGTATGCAAGGCGTTTGTTATTTATAAAATATTTATAGATAATATTTCAACTTGTTAACTTTAAACACTAAAAATTTAGAGACTAAAATAAATAAGTACAACAAAATAGCTCTAGCACCATGAAAGAAGTTCAATATAACCAAAATAAGCCTTGAACTCTTAAGTGTACAAGTAGTCTATGCAAAAAGTACATGTAATCTATGTAGGAACTCATTTAGCAACTTCATCAGCTCATTGTACAAGCTTGTTAAGCACATTCTACAAGCTCATTGTACAAGGTGTGCAAAAAACCGAATTAACCGACAAAACCGAACCGAAAAAACCGAACCAAATAAAAACCGGTGGGTAGGTTAATGGTTTTTTTGAAAACCGAAAGTAGCGGGTCGGTTATGGTTATCATTTTTTCCATACCAACCATAACCGAACCGAACCGACATGTAATAAATTTTTGTAGGATTTAGGACATTTCACCATATTTTAAATATTTGATGTTGTTTATTGAAGATTTTTAGTATATATAGGTTTTTCATATCGTTTTGTGGTTTTGGTTGGATGTTTATTTGAATTTATGGAATGTATCATATCACTTTATTTCAATATTCAATAATAATTGGTATTTTAATATTATAGATTATATGTATTTTTTATACTATGTAATATACTATAATACTAATATATACAAATATGCAATAACAATTTATTCCATGTTAAAAAAATTAAGCTATTTTTAGCTAAGCTAAATACACGGTTAACCACCCATAACCGACCCGCTAAAACCATCAAAACCGAATAACCATAACCACCATAACCGATCGGTTATGGTTATGGTTATGGTTATCCATTAACCGACATCGCGGTTATGGTTATGGTTTTAGCCTTTTAGGTCAAAACCGACCCAAACCGACCCATGCACAGGAGCGCATTATGCATTTTAGGGCGCATCATCCTCGCATCATGTCATCGCATCGCATTACCTGATGCATTCTTATCAGCGCATCACGCCTTATGCGTGCATTTTAAAACCAAGATCCTAAATTTAAAATTATTACATAATTCTAAGATTAATCATATCATGTTATTAATAATAGTTACATTAAAATCAGAAATTTAGTCTATAATCCTACAGTTTAGGGCTAGTTTAGGCTGTTTTAAGTTAATTTCAGGCTTATTTAGGTTAATTCCAGCCTTACTTAGGGTTTTTCTTTTACCATTTTTGACCAAAATTTGGCATGAACCTGCACCTTATTACATAATTCTAAGATTAATCATCATATATTTCAGTAAGCAAGTCAAAAATGCTTCAAAAGTTCAATGAAGATCCGATTCAGCAAAAGTAAACACCTTATGAATATATGAATATCGCAACAGTTTATAGATGAAACAGATAGAAGACGAAATGAATACCTTTTGAAATTTCTGAAAGAGAACAGCCATGAAGTTGGATCCAAACCCTAGGTTTCTCTTCAGTCTCGCTTCTGAGATCAAGTTGCTGGCTTTGAAGTAAAAGATGAGGGGCTTAAATGTACAAGGTCGAACCTAGAAGGACCAAAATGTAATGAGTTCTATTTACTACTTATTATTTTTTTTTTTGAACGGCTAACTGCTTTCCATGTGTAAACTCACCCTTTCGGAGCTGTGTTCAAAGGCCGACTACTCGACCACCGCTAGAAAGCGTAGCACACCCCTGATGCGCGAGAACCCCGTGGAATGGGTAAACCCTCGCCCCCTGTTGGACTCGAACCCGGGATGAATCCTGAGCCGAGCCTTCACCCGGATGTCTTACCCGGCAGCAGCCAGGGATCGAACCGGCGCCTCCAATGGATACAATCAGGCAACCCACCAGCTGAGCTAGAGATTGTTGACTATTTACTACTTAATTATTACTATTTAACATTTTAAAATGTCATTTTAATTTAACTAGTATTAACGACCCCCGCGTTGCGGTGGGGACGAACGCCAATGCCACACTACTATCAGCGACCACCAACAATGAAGTTGCAGCGTGTTAATACGAATAAATTAAAACGAAACGTAAAACATATAAAAAAATAACTAAGTCGATCTAGGATCCGAGCGTTACAATTAACCTGTCAAACGGAAAAAATAAACGACGTAAAATCGATTAACCACACACGCACGTTGCGCCGTGCTAACTCACAAAATTATTTATAGTATTTAAATGAAATACAATTTTTTTAGTGGATACAACCCACTAAGAATTATGTGACAAATCATAATGCATAAATATGTTGCAAATTATATACCCCTATGTTGTGGTGGAGGCGTAAAACCATGCTAAGTAGCTCCAATATTATATCACCGTGAACGACCATCAACACCAAAAAGGTCCGTGTAAAAAAAGAAATAAAAAATGAAATATAAAACCAAACGAAAAGTAGACGATGAAACAATGTTGAACCAATCACTCTAAATGTAAAACATAGAAAACAATAACTAAGTTGTTCTAGAACCGCGCGCTGTGACGGCTTGTTGTATAGGAAAACTACGCGTAAAAACATTGAATCATACACGCACGTTGTAACATGTTAACTCGCAAAATTAAATTTGACCAAAACATAATACAAAAAATTTGTATGGGTTAAAAGTGATTGTAACCAATCACTTTATATGTTTTACATTTTAAAGATAAAAGAACAAAAATATAAGTACAACTCATCAAACTTATGGTACAACCCTTGATGCCAACATATGTTAAGTACAACCCATGAAACATATAATACAACCCTTGATGCCAAAATATGTTTCAAATTGATATTATATAAATTTATTGGGTGATTATATTAAATTTTT